>JAGPYM010000018.1:0-600000 GCA_020736575.1 Thelonectria olida | reverse complement strand
TATATCTCATGCTGCTGGCCTGCCGTTGTCCCCTGTCCGGATGATTAGGGCGGCAATCATTGAGGGAGAGCAGAAACTTCAACTTCCATGGAGGGGTTGCATTGGCAGGTCGAAGCGACGGGAGGCCATTGATGAGAAGGCGCTTATAAATCCGGGGGTCTCAAACGAGGCCAAGGTGTGTGCTCGCTGTCCTTCTCAATCGCTCGGTTCAGGGTTGTTTAGGCTGTTGGGAGACCTAAAACGGGTGCATCGGATGCAAAACGCCCGACATGGGACTCGCGATTCAGATCAATAATGATCGATCACGGAGACAAGCTACCTTCGTGTCAGGAATACGAAGTAGGTGACTCTGATCCATGGTTTCCTAAACATTTCTTCTGAAAGGCACCAAGGAAAATTTGCAAGCTGTCAATAGCATTCGTACCTTCTGCCGTATCTTGACTCAAGTGTCAACAAGTTTGCTAGTGGCACTTATTATTTCTCCAACCCTGACTAGAAAGCAAAGAGGTAGGTCGGCCATACTGCCTAAGAAGCGACCCCTGCAACTTTCGAGGGCTTATTGCAATGAGTCTGACTCCATACTGACCTGTCACTGCGTAGTGGCCCTAGCTGCATCCAAGTCCAACCGACTGGTTACCCGATTGCCAACGAGAAGGGCACCCTTGACGCCTACCGCAGTTCAACTTGGCCGTTGATTCGTGGAGGCTGCGAGAAGCCGGGCTTTGAGAACAGGGGCCTTTCAATAAGGCAGCTGTTACGGGTTCGCTTCGGTGTGACATGGAATGTGCTCAACTGTCGCTGGACAGGGCCGTTGAAAAGCCACGGCGATCAATTCTGCCGGCCATTATCCTCGGATCCTTGAGGGGGTGGTAGTTGATGATGAAAGACTTCCAGTCGCCCTCTTTGATGGTACTGGAACCCAAGGCAGGCAGGCAAGCGGTATGTGATTGGACCCCTGGATTGCCGCACTCCTATGCAATAGGGATCTTCCCCTGTGGCGTAGGCATCGAAACAGGCGGAAGGACCGACACTTGACGCCCGGACGAGACGAATCCTGCTGGAGGTCATAACCTGCAGTTGACATGTCCACAAAGCCATGCTCAATTGGTCACAATAGGAAAGGTCCTGTCAAGCCTCGTCTTCGTGTGTGTTGAGCAGTTTGTGGGTGCATAACCCCTTGACAAGCCCAACCTGGCAGGCAGACGGACATGCTTTACCACAACAAGGATCTTTGAGGGCCAGGACAAGGGAATTTCTGTCTTTGGATCCGGAGTCGGTGGACTGGGTTGAGGATCTTACATGCCGGCGATCGTCCAGGCAATGAACTGATTTGAGAGACGGGCCAGACGGGTAAATCCGTACATGGAGGTTCCTAGCAAATATGCTTGTGCTTCACCCAGCACAAAGGAAGAGCAAGATCAAGAGTCCATGTCCCGGATTATAGTTTCCAGAAAGAGTAATCTTGTCGTGGTTGTGGAGTTTTGAAGAGGTCTGTGGGCGATGGGGTGCCCTGCCATCGGGGAAGGTGAGGGAATCTGTCGACCAGAGAAGGAATACGGATTCCTAGAACTTTAATAAGGGTCGATATTAAGGCATGGATAGTGTCATCACCTGGGAGTGAGGATCGATGGTTTAATATTTCCAGAGTCGAGGAGAAGAGGAGCCAGGACAATGACGCAAATGGCAGACAGGTCTCACGTCTCAGGTCTCATCGTAGACCCAAGTCCAGGCATTGGAGGGCATAGAAGACTCTGTGGCAACATGAACTTTCAGGTGTTTCCATGTGGCAATTGTCCACAGTTCCAAGATGGCGGCATCGTCCTGTTGGAGTTGAGATGATGGCGCTGAGGCTCCGAGGCTAGAAGGTCTGCATACTTCGTAGAACATTCACCAAGGCAAAAGTCCAAGGCCGAGCGAGCGCCGGGGCTCAAGCCAGCGGCCATCGGGGGAAGCTAGAAGCGTGTAGGCCAGTCCCAGCGACGCCCCAGTGGTGGCAGGGCTGCCACTCAGGCTGCCGACACAAGAGATTAAGATCAGGCCACCTGTGTTGAGTGGAGCCTTAAGTTACATTCTTGACTCTCTTGGTGGTGGACATGGTGGTCCCCCGAATCGAGCTAATCCACACATCTCGCGTGGCCGACATCGTCGGCTAACTGGGGTCATCCCTGCTGATCGTCGCGGCGCTCTGGAGATCACAGGCAGAACCCTCGTGGGGATGCGCCGCTAAGGGCTTAAACGGCAAGCCTTCGAACCATTGCTTGGTCGTGATCCTTCCCTTTTAGCCTTCTCGGGCGGGAGAAGGTTTGTTGCCGTTATTCCAAACGAGGGACCCGCGGGTGCCGGCGGCCAAAGTTCGAGACTATCTCCTAAGGAGACATCGGAAGGAGGGCATTTGCGCCTGGTTTTGTCGGGGGCGATGGTCCCTCAGCGAATGCGATATTCGTACGAGCGGTGCAAGGACGATAGGGAGAGAGACGAAAAATAGAAGAATCGGGATCCTGTCAGAACCCGTTAGTTTACTCCCAAACCATTCTGAGGACGTTTGCTGCTAGGGCCGACGGGGAAATTCCCGGCAGGGCCATCAGAAGCCCCATGCTCGCGGCCCCAGGCCAATCCCACCCGTCCGCTGCTCGAGACGCAAGGGGGATGATGGAGAAGCTGAGAGTGTTTTTTTTTTGTGTTTCGGAGAGGAATGAGCAACGCGCAAGTCAATGTGCGCAGGTGTGATTGAGAGTAGAAGGATGGATGGCTGATAAAGGAGGGGAATTTAGTGATGAAGGAAATAGCATGGCGTAGCGTAGCGTAGTGAGTGCCCAGGACAGCACCTTCCGAAAACAAACCAACTGGCATCCATTTCCAGCCCTATCTCGTTACCTTGGCACTGGACAGGTTGCTGGAGCTGCCATGAGGGAATCAGTGAACCACAGAGCTGATGAACGAGTTACCGGCACTGAGGACTGATGTGGGCTGGCTGTGACAAGCCGAATGCCGCCCTTGTTTCGCACAAGGCTTAGGTAAGAAAGCCATCTTTATTACAAAGAAGCCCAACGCCGTTTGCAGCCCAGTTAGAAGCTGTGTATTTGTACCTAGATTGGCTTGGTGTCCTTTATTACTGTACCTAGGCACAGTAGGCTGGCTGGTAGCAACGTCGCCGAGGCTCACGCAGCGTCACGCCTCCGTGAGCTTGAGGATGCTAGTGCTGAATCAGTCATGGAGCCGGCCCTGCCTCATTATGGAAAGTCCACACTGCGTGTCGCTCCGTGAGAAGATGGCTGTCCATTGCCATCACCTTTGAAGGAGTTTACATAGCAATCAATGCCTATTCCCGTGTTCTGGCGATCTGGCTTTGGTCCTGTCGTTAATCCTATTTATCCGTAATTATGCAGGCACCCAATTTCTGCTGGACGGCCCACCTCGAGGTGGATCATGCCCTGCATGTGTCCCTTTGCGGCATGTGTTGTCAGATGCAGCATTCACGTTGGGACAAAGTGCATACGAGGCTCAGTTCTTGGTGTTGGTGATGTGATGTGATGTGCTGTATTGTGCCGTACGGATGAACATGTAATTACCGTTAGCTGCCCTTTTTGTTCTCTTCGACCTTTACCAAACGGGCAGGTACAACATCTCCTCCTCCTTCCACCGGACAGTTGCCAAGCCACGCGTCCTCTCTCAAACCTCAAGCCTCACGGCTCAACTCTCTCAACCTCGGACTAGCAAGCATCATCCATCCCTTCGCCATGCTTCAATTTCACCTTCACTCACCGTCAACCTCACGCCACCCATCAACGCCGACACCAACACCGACACCAACACCAACATACAATCTACCGAACGCCGTGTGCGCAGTGCCCCAAACCCCCCTCGATTTCGCCCGATGCTTCCCTCGCCCCTTTCTAACGTCCCCAAAACTTGGCACCCACCGAACTCTGCGGGAGACTTCGCACCCCTGTCAACCACTTCTGTACTGATCGACAGATTTTCATCACACCCTCGACCTAGTTTCGCATCCCCCAATTCTGGAAGTCCCCCGGCACTACCTCTCGGGAAATCCCAGCCAAGCACCCCTCGGCTTCCTTTGTCCGCGGCAATCGACTGGCTTCTTCTCTGCATCGAGTAGCTAAACCTTAGCCATGAAAGAATGACAGCATCCCTTGGACTTCTATCCGAGTACTGCACCCACCTACCGCACAGCGCTGGCCACTCTCGCCGAGACTGCTTGGATAGTCAGCATTTTCTTGGCAGCAACGGCTGTGTTCTTCTCGCAGAGTCCCCCACTCGGCTCTGGAAGCGTGTTTTGGACCAAGACAAGGCTGGCGCTAATAAGGCGGCCACCGCCCACCTGCCACCACCGTCTTCGAGACTCCGGAGCCAGGGCTTCACTTTATTTCAAGACCGATTTAGGCTTCAAATCCGCCGTTACCACGACACCCTGCCAATCTTGAACTGCTAGCACCGGGAACTTGTTTCACTATTCTGGTAGCTCCTCCCTGCATTCTCGGGAAGGGAAGACCCTCCATCACTCTGCCGTGAAGGGGTTATCCCCCTCGAGAGACCAAGTCTGGCAGGCTTTCTCTGTTCTTCTCGCGGCTGTCAGGATCGTCACTTGCCTGAGACTACCTAACTAGAGCCGCCTCTTCGTCGTCCCCTTAGGTGGCTGGCTCGAGTCGACGCTAACCCTTCGGTTTCGCTTTCATGAGTCTGGACACTGCAGCCTCCTCATTTCACTTACTCGAGTAGTGACCTCGTGCGTTACTTGGTACAAGAGGTGTTTGGAGCTTGTCGGCAGTTCTCATGCTTCTCCATGACTGGCGATCGATTCGACGGTCCGAAAAACAAGGCAACTTGGTGCAAATTGTCGGTTTATCTGGGCGATCCACCCGCTTCTGTAACCCCACCGATCAGCATTGCAATCCCCATAAACACCGACGGCCTGACCGGCTGTGCCTCAACACTAGCTGCCCAGGGACGTCACTCACGGGATCCAGATACTGACAAATCCCCGAGGAGCATCTATCACAACCACATTGTTGGATCCGAGGCGGCAGGCAATGGACAAGGCACCGAAGTATCACCGCCCCAAAATGTCACCTTGGGGTACTTCCCCCTGTCCCGTCGCCAAAGCCTACCTTAATATTGGTAAGGATGACATAGGTATGGGAGTAGTTAGACGACGTGTGGGAAACCAGCCTCGCAGAGAGGCTCACACACGAATCTATGCCACTTATCCGCGAGAAATCACGACGGCAACGCCACGCACATGAATCTGGACATGCGATTGATTCACAAATGTCAACCACAACAAAAGCAACGGGCCGAGCCAGGAAGTCAGGCAAATCTTCGCAGCCTAATAAGATGCATGCATGAGATGGCAACCCTTCATGCGCTCTCCCACTAGCGCACACCACCTCATCAAGCTCGAGGAATGACGGCACCCAACAAAGGTTTCCCCATACAATGGCAACTCAACTCACAAGAGCCCAACATCAAAAAGATATGTCATAGGGGAAGAAGGGTCAACAAAAAGCGTGGAAAGTTGTGCAAAGCGGCTTTGGGCTTGGCACATGGCTAACGGCCGTGGCTGGCGATGGCGCGGCGGAGACCAAATGGGAAAAAGCAAAGTCAGGGACTTCACACGTGTCGTCGCTTAAGGTTTGACACAGACGGATTGTCGACGGCGTGTTTGCTCGACCTGTCTCAGAGCTTGGCCGTCAAGGGGTTGTCCGAGAGAGAAGTATCGCTGTTGGTCATATTGAAACTTTTCCGTGGGTGCGAGCATCACTGTCACGACCAAGGTCGATGTCACGCTGCCGGGAGTGAGTGTTCTCACCACGATGCGGAGTTTCAAGGGCTGTCAGAGATTATTGGGCTGCCAGTTGGTGTGGGAGAAGGGGGCCGGGAGGCTCGCCCACCCCCTCTGGGCTCTTCAAACGCTTTGTCGATCACAGACGGTGCCAAGGGATGCCACCAGTGTAAGCGAGGAAGGGGACGGCGCCCGCTAGGGCGACGATCATCCAAATTAGCCCGGTTTTCTCACTGAGGGCAGCAGAGACGACGATGAAGCGCAGGGGACAGCAATGGCAGATGCAGTGTGAGAAGAGCTAGCGCCCAACCGCAGCCGGGGCCGCGGGATTACGCGGTGCCGATACGCCATCCTCGCGCCGGTTTGAACTCGCTTACAGACACACTCTCTCAACCCCACGAGACCACCACAGCCAATCTGCAAGCGATGCGCGCCAGTCCGAAGCCGCTCATCACTGCGGAGAAAGTAGTCTCTAAGAAGCAGTCAAGTCCTGGACCAATATGACGGAATGTTTCAATGGCAGTTGAAGGCAAGGCCCCCAAGCCATGTCAGTTCCAACATGGCCTGCCTGTCAGTCCTGGCGGTTACTTCATTACCCATCCTCCGCCAAGAAAGCAGCGGACGACCCCCGACTTCTCCGGAGTTCTGCCGCTCTGGTGATGGAAATAATTCCCAACTGGCCCAGTTCGCCGATGACGTTGTGAAGGTAGCTCATCAGGGGATACGAGACGTCAATGCAATTGTGGCATTTAAAGTTTGCCCCTTTGGGGCACGTAACTATGGGGCGGCGCGGTATCATGGAATGTCTGGAAAGCTTGAACATTGTGTGTTTCGAGGGAAACAGGGAACCGCAGAGAGACGAGCAAGAGATCACATCTCAGACGCATCGTGTTAGACGATTGCCGATGCCCGCTCCTTAGCCGCAACGGGCACGGCATGACATGCAATTGAAAGCCCGGTCACACGGGGGCGTCACGAAACCCGATGATGTTTTGATGAGTGCTTTGGTGGTTTCGAGTCAAAGATGGTCTCAAGTTTGACTCTCGGCGATTCAAGATTCATCAGGGCCAGCACCAAGGCAAGGCCAGCAAGGCCAAACGAGCAGCGCCAGGTCGCCCCTCCCTTGTCCCAAACACAAGCCACGGGTGACGAGACTGGGGTGGGGTGAGGGCGGGGACTGAGAGTCTTCGGAACGGCACTGACGCCCTAATCAGGAAACGGTGGTCCGGGAGTCAAAAACCGCAGCGCCGCCGCCTCTCCGCCGGATGGGCAGGGCTTGCCATGGATGAAGACTGTGCAGCTTCTGGTGGTCCAGAAGGTGTGGATGGACCACAGAGCGACCCGGGTCCTTAGCAACACCGCACCAAGCACGTAACTGTACATATACTGTACTATGGACGTTCTTTTTAGCAGTGCTCAACTCTCAGTGCTGGCCGTGTAGATCTCGGATAATTACTAGTCATGGCAGCTCGAGCAGATGAAGGTCGACCCAGTGGCAGACCCAGAACACTTGAGAAGGGGGAGCATGACGAGCAGACCCGATAAACGATGATCAACATCTCCCCTAGCATGACAGACTCAGAGCCATTCTTCCAGTGCCAGGGAACAGGGATCTCGATGATTTGCCTGTTTGAACGTTGACCACAGCGATCCTTGAGCATCCTGGCACCGGCCACGCACTCCTAGATCTTACCCACGCCCACTCGAGTCCACCCTCAGACGCAGCTTTGCGCACCCCCTCTCTCTCGGCCGTTAACTAGCGACGCCCCTCCCCATGCTGGGATCAACGGCGCACCACAACTCCGCTGAGAGGGTGGAGTCTTCACTGCCGGGACGCTCATTCACACCCAGGCCCATCCACGACGGGCCAGCAGGGAGCTTTCTCCCACTCACCGTTGCCAGCCCCCCCTCTCCTCCTTTGCCCTCGAACCCTGCCCTTTTCGTCCCAGGTTCGGTGTCCCGGTAGCAAGGCCCACTCCCAATATTTTGTGACAGCTTTGGGCTGGACGGGGCACACTCAAGGATGGCCCTTGGTCGATTTCAGATCTTGATATACGGCCCTTTCTACTCCGTACCCTGGCAAACCTCTTTCCCACCCAAGAAACCTACTTAAGTTTCCCGAAGCCCCCTTCAACGTCCCGACTACACCACCTCGGAACTCTTGGATATAGACCTCGACGACCCCAAGACTATCCTATTCGAATGAACACTTGGGTTTCGTAATCATCACCGCCATTACCCCTCTCTGCATCTAATTCTCTCTCGTCAACCGTTCCTCTTAATTCCTTCGGGTCCATTCCTCTGGGTCGGCTTCGCCATCGTCTAGGAACGAACCAACTAATATTTACCCGTCAACGACCAAGTTGCAACAAATGCATACCGCAACGGCTTCGTTTATGATTAGTCAGTACGCTTCGCAACAAGGAGGATACCACGCTTCTCGTCAACACACGCAACCCCCGCCTTCACCCCCCATGGACGACTACAAGTGCTCCCTGCCTTCCATCTCGAACCTCTTGGGTCTCGCCGATGCCGGCTCTCCAGCAGGTGATGTTTCGCCAGTGTCAAGACAACACTCGCCGCAACTCGACGGTAAGAATCTCTTGGCAATGTGAGAGACTTTTTGGCAAGCAAACTGACTCCATCATAGCCGGCCTTCACACCCAACGATCAGAAAGTCGACCTGGGTCGGGATACGCCAAGTCTTCATCTCACCGTGGACTACCGCCCACACCTCCTATGAGCACAGATGCCAACTTCGATGGCTACAGCTCGCCTTCAACGAAACCTAGCAGCCATGGTTACCCAAGCTCGGCTCCCAGGGGCTACTACTACGAGACGACCCCTCCTCTGGAAACCGATGCCCAACGGCACTCGATTGCTCCCGTTTCCGCTCCTCGCTCTACCCCAGCACCCTACTCTCAACAGCCTTTGACGGCTCCCTACGCTATTCACCCACAACCTGCGGTGGGAAACTACTATCCCTCGATGCCTAACCCCCCTCAGCACCAGATGGCTGGTGGTTACTACCAGCGCACTCTTCCGCAGTCCTTCCCACCCCCAATGGGCATGGCTGCACCGGCTCCCAGTGGATCAAACCCGTGGCAACATCACCACTACCTCACTCCATCACCTTCCAACAGCGGGCCGGCGTTTCCGCAAAGCCAGGACCGATACATCTGCCCGACATGTAACAAGGCATTCAGTCGACCCAGCAGTTTGCGGATTCACAGCCACTCACACACTGGAGAGAAACCGTTCAAGTGCCCGCACGCTGGGTGCGGCAAGGCGTTTAGTGTGCGGAGCAACATGAAGAGACATGAGAGGGGTTGCCACAGCTTCGATTTCAATGCTACCGGGTCCGTTCTCCGATCCTAAGAGCGGTCAGGGAACAACGAAGGCAAGATGATGAGTGGAGCGACCCGTATCATCTGGCTTCTCAGACTGGGAAACGACGCTAAAACAAACTATACCCCTTGAAACGACCGGCACCTTTGACACGATTTCGATATATTATTACACGGAAAAACAACTCAGCAGGGTATTATTCCTTAATCATGGGCCCTTTTCGGTGGCTTGGCTTTGCTTTACTGGCACGGCGTTGGATGACACGGATGGATGGAAACCTGGAAGGGGAAGATGGGCGGCGGAAAGGGGAAAGATTATGCTAACGTTCGCTTCAACGGCTATACACTTTGCTGTACAACTTCCGGGAGCTTTTTTGTTATTTTATTTTATTACATGTGGTTTCCTCAGACTGCGGCAGTCGGTGGGATTGACTTGGCGCTCGGGAGGAAAACCTCGCTTTGGTAGCGGCATTTATAGAGGCGTTTCTCTTAGGCACGAAGCTGCATGAAGGACGAGCAGCACCACGACAGTCTTAGTCGTGGGGCAAACAATTATACCAAGACATTTCAGTTTCATGCGTTTGATCGTCGACTTAGTCCGTGCGGTGATATAGCTACGTGTTGAGCGGTCATCTCCGAGATGGGCGTTTGTGCGTGCGGTCCGTGAACGTGAACCAAATCTATTCACGTGCAGCAGATGGCCTTGGATAAACAATGAGATTGTCATCGGCGCAGAACAATGGAAGAAGGTATCGCCGATGGCACGAGATGAGATTTGGTGCTCGGACGCCCTCTCGTGACGCCACGCTTGGCCGACCATGACGGCTTCGGCCCCGAAGACTGCCGTACGTATTAACCCAGCAACTAGATAGTTGTATGGAGGAGTATGTATCCAACTGAATTATCAGACGGAGGGAGGTTGGGGATGCTGAGACACCACGCGCAGGGTGGATACATAATGCAACATGCATATGAAGGTCTCTGTCCTCTTCCTCTCTTTCCTTTTTTTTTTTTTTTTGTTTTTAATTCACATTTTCAGCCTGCACGCAGTCTGAGTGGAGGGCATGAAAGCCTTGCAGAGCGCATCGAATCTGCGCATTTCCCGGGATCCGAAAATAACGACGAGGCCATGGCATGGAACGTAATCAGACAAGGACGCACGTACATCAAGGGACAACGGGCAGACCCTGCTTTGGGGGGGGGGGGGGGGGGATCTGCGGCGTGCACACGCATTTGGATGTTTTCTTTTTTTTTTTTTTTTTGGTTGTTCATGATGGGTAAAACTTCCGTGAAGGGGTCCTTCCCACTACTCGGCTGTGATTGCCGCCTTGACAGAAAGACGGGGGGTGAGGACCAGGCAGAGAAAGGGCACTTGCACAGAGGTCGAATGATCGGGGAACCGAGGCTCGGGACAAGGCTGTTCCCTGCTGCACGGCTGGTGCTTCGATGAAGGTCCGAGTCATGGTGTGCGACCTGACAAAAGAACAGAGGAAGGGGGGATGGCAAAGGCCCGGATTCCCGAGGCTGTGGTGAAGGACGATGGTGATGTCTGACAGGGACAAGGCGGGTGGTTCGGGATGACGAGCCGCGGGGGCAAGGGCTTGCTTCATGGGGTTGTATTCGTACTTGTGGAAGGGTATGGATGGCGCTCTAGGGCTGCGATGAGATGGGTTGAATCGTTGGGACGCTGTGTGGCCGAAGATGTTTGAGCAACGTTTCGGTCGGGTTGCTCGACTTGTTTGTTGCTTGGCCTTTGGGCGGAGGGATCTACAGAGCCGATGAAGTTTATCCAAATTACAATGGAGTTGTCCAAAAGCTTACAGCAGCAACTGAGGCATTGCTCAGTCATTGTCACGGTCAACCATGCCAAGAGCGAGGGGGCTCTATCGTCGAGCAGATCGTTCGGGGCTGAGGCTGTCGTCAGCGTTTGGGAACATCAGCAAGGCACTGTAAACAATGGGCTGCGAGGATAGTCCCTATCGACGGCGACGACCAAGCGGCGGCAGAGAAGAAATGACGCGATGAGATCGAGTCGCGTCCGGTGGCTGAAGGCAGAGCCTACGACGCACCACCAACAAACCATATACGTGGTTCATGTCTAAATACGAAATGGCAATGGAAGCCCTTCCCTTCTTCTCTCGAAGCGCCGACGGGATTGCGTCAAAAAGGCCAACGGCCACGGCCCCAAAGGAGGGGGGGAGGGGACGCCACTTGGGAAGGGTCAGGGAGCTTAGTTTCGAAGCGTCAATGACGGCAGCAGGCTCCAGGAAGAGTAAGGGGCTGGTTCTGGAGGTAGGATCCCGTCTGGGCCACGTTGTGGGCGGAGATCCTTTTCTGTCTGTGAGCCTGTGAGGGAGGGAGGGGGGTCACTTGGGGGTCGTCGGTCTTTGGGGGTGTGGACAAGGGGTTCAGTTGAGAGCAAGCAGAGCAAGGAACGAGGGAGGGCAAAGCAAAGGCGCGCGTCCTCCTCTTTTGTCGTGGAATATCTGCGGAACAGTGGCATAATTAAACCGAGTTGATTCTCATCTTTGTGCGAAGGTGAGCAAGCATTGCATTGTGCTTTGGTTGGTTGTCACTGGGTGCTTGGCGGCGGATTTGACGCCGAAGCACATTGAGATGCATAGACGGATAGAGCACGATTAGTCAGAAGAGGGCATTGCTTAACTTATTCTTAGACAGAAAGCCAAGAACAATCCAGAATGATATGATCATGTTCCTTCCGTTTTTTTGCTTTTTCCAACACATTTCCGTTTCTGCTCGCACGCATCCTCCCTCGTTCGTGCGTTCCTCAGGACAGGATCCGTGTGGACGAACTCGGAGCCGGGGTGATGCCTGCAGCGGACCAGAGCAATGGAACGGGATGAGGCAGGATGCCGAGAATGAGGCGGCGATACGACGACGGGATGCGGATGATGGATGGGACTGCGGGAGTTTTTGTGTGTGAGCGTCATCGCAAGGAAGGGTTTGTTGCCTCTCCACCTTGCTCTGTCCGTCCATCTACAAAACTTGGCCGACGAAGAAGTTGCAAGACAAAAAAGGTGAAGGGATCGTGGCCCAGACTGAGTAATGCAGCGGATGCACCGACTTCAAAAGATCCCCTAAGCAACTCTAGTCCTGGTGCTATGTAACTGCGCTACAAATTCCCAAAATAAAGCATGAATAAGGGGCCCGACTATTGAGATGGTTATCCTTTTGGCCGTTGCGATGCTTTTTACCGATTTTCCTTCCTTCTGACTACTGAACGCCACCGTTTCCCCAAGTGTCGGTCCTGGACAAATGGGATGAGATGGAAGCCTCCCCCAGACCGGTGCATTTACAAGTGCAAGTGGGAGTGCAAGTGCAAAGTGCAGGCCAGTTGCAGCCCAGTCTGCCCTTGTCAGAACAGGGTGCTTGCTAGCAAGAGGGGTATGCCTATGAAAGTGGCCTCGAGCGCATCATTGGTGGGGGCTGATTTGAAGACTCGAGTCCCACTAAGGATAAGCCGCTAAACCCCAGAAGTCCAGATGGGCGAAATACCCGAACCGGTGGCGCTCCACCAAAATATCTCACTGCCGGTCATCCACCAGTGGATTGGACTCCAGTTCTGCACGGTACGTACCGATGTTACCGAAACCGAGGCAGGCAGGCAGGACCGCAGGCCAGGGCTGGCCAGGGCAGGTGGCAGGCATTCTTTCCCATTCCCAACACCCGACTCCAAACGTGGGAATCTAGGATCCAGGGTTCGAACGACAACATGACATTAACGAGCATCAACCCCGTCCATTTGTCCAATTCGAATGCGGGTTTGGTGGATGCGGGAAATCTTTTAGGCCCGTACGAATGAGTTGAACCCTTCCATCCCTTCCAATCCCTCCCAGCGCAGGGATGATCGAGTAAGCCATGGAAGCGTCCATGCAGAAGCGTTTTTTTCTTTCCTTCCTTCTCCCTTGCTTCCTTTTCTTTCTTTTTTTTGCTTTTTTCTCTTCTCATCCTTCGTCTGCCTGTCTTTGCACTCTCCGAAAGACAACTGAAGAGAGAAGAGGGAACGTGCGCGCATTTGATCTCTGTGCTTCTGGCGTGACTCTTGCTTGCGCCCTGAGGCGGAGTCCCTTTGTAATCAATAGCTGAACTGTGTTATAGCCCTTTTTGAGTTGGCTTCCCCCTGCATTGTTGTCTTGTTGTGTCTATTCGATGCGGAAGCGGAAGTTTGTTTGCCGAGATCGAGAGAGACGCGGTTCCGCCACGTCCAAACTTGGACGAACGGATCGACGACGTCTTTTCTTTTTCCATGCAGGCACATTGATGAGCCTGAACCGTTTACGAACAACTTCAGCTGTGTTGCTTCTATTGTCGTTCTGTCGGCGTCGATCTCGTTGTCGTTGTTTGCTGTTGGCTTCATCCTGGAAGACGCTGCCTCCTGCATCCTGCATCCTTGCTGCCCCCGAGTTCGCTGTTAGTTCTCGTCCAGTCCTCTTCTTTGCATGCAATCATCTCTATTTCCATGTGCATTTCCATGTGCGTGCGCATGTGCATTTGCATGTCCAACGTGCCTCCCTTCAGTTGCCCTGCACCTATTCCGCCTCATTATCTTCTTGTACGTCCGACGTCCTTGCCACTCACCGTCAACCTCAGTCCATTCCCCTCTCCTCTGCTCATCTCATCTCACCCTCATCACGCCTTTTTACCTTCCGCCATCTTCCCTTGTTGTTGGCCGACGTCTTGTCTTCTCCATTCCCCCTTGCCTGCCAATATCCCTGTTTGACACAAGGCCAAATCCACCCCCGCGACTTGGCCCCCTTGCTTGCAGCCCAGGTGGGGAGAGCCTCAACACACCAACAACACACTGCAACTGCGCCAAACCTTGTTCCCCGGCGTGTGTGTGTGTGTGTGCGTGCGTTGCGTGCCACGGCCGGCAGCTGTGGAAAGCGGCTGCCAAATTGTTGCCGTCATCGTCATCGTCGTCTCCCAAGGCCCATGTCTCTCTCGACGTTCCACACGCAATGGCACCGCAACGGCCGAAGCGGGCAAAGGGGCGAGACCAAACACTTGGAGTGCGTCTATAGCTTAGGCGCCCTGGAACTGCGTTGTTCATACATGTTGTGCAACTTCAATGCTATGATATGACATGTGCAGAAGTGCTCGGCAAAATTTCGTCGAGTTGTATCCTAGGTGCAGGCTTGGCAGTCTACCTATTCTTCTCTCATGCTTCCAACTCTACAGCATGTCATGTCAGCGCATCCAATACCCTCTCTTGGGCTAGGGATCAAAGCTCATGTGGCCTGCTACGCGACGACGCACGCAGTGACCAAGCTCAAGCGTTCAACGTTGATGTCACCAGCTGAGACAAACGACGACACTGTGTCTGAGACATGCAGCTGCACACATGCGAGGGGGCCACTGGTCTCCCCCCCCCCCCCCCCCCCCCCGTGCTTCTGCCCTGCTCTTCCATGGCCTCACTCCCTCGGCGCCTTTTCTTTCTGCGTGCCCGGGCGCTTGGATCGTCTGCATGGCTGGCTGGCGATGGGGGATGTGAGACAAGGCCCCCTCCCTTGGCAGCACATGGCAATCCATCCTCGTGGGAGCATCATGTCCTTTCCTTTGCCCTAGGATGGTCCGCGCATGGGAGAAAAACGCATCTCTGGTGGTCACCGCAAGATGCCCATATCCACCGCCTCTTCTTTTCTTTCTTCCTTTCCAACTCGGCTCCGCTAACGGGTCCCAGAACTGTCGTCTCCCCTGAGGTTTATCCCTGGGGCATCGATCCTTCAGGAACGGCGGCATATCCTGAAGAGGCATATGCCTCGGCGCATTGCCTATGTGGCCGCAGATTTGGTTTTCTTGAGAGTCGCCCGTTGCACCTTGTCCTGTGCCGCACATCGACATGCTTCATCGCATCGGTGGAGATGTTGATTCTCACAAAGATGTGATCCATCATCCCATTCTTCGTACGGGAATGGTATTCTGCCAAGACCTGGACATGATCGACAGGTCTCCCTCTGCGGGACTTTCCGAGCGAAGGAGGGAGGGAAAAAGGAAATTCACGACGAAAGTCCTTCTCGAGTCGTCTGCACCTCCACAGACATGCATCCCTTACTCGAGGTCTCACCTGCAAGTCGACCGTTGTAACTCTTTGCTTTTTATCGTTTCTTCTGCAGCCCTTCGGAGAACCATCCGGGTCTCAAGCCGCCTCGTTGCGCCCTCTTTGCCTCTCCGGCTCCCGTCTCACTTGGGCCCGCTCCGCCCGGCGCTTCGGTGGACTGGGGGACAGGCCGCATCCCATCCTTTGCGCCCCATCTCGGTGGACTCTATTCGTAATGGACGATTTGCGTCTTTGCAAGGGAGAAGGATATTGTCATCGGCCAAGATGAGAGACAAGGTAATTAGACACAGGCACACGTGGAGAGCAATAAGTCTCAGACAATGACACCTCGTGGCCTCCCTCTGTTGACCACGTTGAGACGATGGCGTGCGGGAGCCGTTTCTTTCCTCCCTCGACTCGATCTTACGCCTGGTTATGGAGCAGGTATGTGATGCTTGTGTCTCCGGATACGGCGCTTAGGAAGTTGGCACGTACAAGGGAGAAGCATACTCTCTACGTGCACCCTCTATTTGAGTATGACTTTAGTGAGAATCTCTCAGCTCTAGTCGTACGTAGTCTGTTGGTTCCTAATAAGTTTTGCACCAGTTTCGGCTTGGAAGCTGGTTTCGAACTTGTTGGTTCTTTTGAGTTTCGTCGTTAGTTGTGACTAGTTTCAAGCTGAACAGTAGCATCGTCTGTCTGGGCGAGGCCAGCCACCAACAACACCATTGTAGTAAACAACTCAGCGGACTACTTAGTAAGTCTCTGGAGGCTCGGACTTTATTCGACCTGTTCCCGTCTTAGTTCTTGATTGGGAACAACCGCCCGATGAAGAATGTTTCCTAAAAACCCCTTCTCAAAAGCCACACCGATGGCCCAAACGGAATTTCCCGCTAAAAAACATATTCCCCTCGCCTAGACTCTGGACCCTGAGGCGCGTTTCAGGTCCCGGCATCTGTCAGGGGGGCCGGTGCTTGTCCGAGTCCATTCCCACCTAGTTAGCAGAAGAAACGAGAGAGAGAGAAAAAAGAAATGGATTGGAAACCACACGATCCTACACGGTACCGACAACGAAAACCACCTTGCGAGTGATCATCGCCCAGGTGCAGCCGCCCTCGTCCCTGGGGATTACGTCGCAGGGTCCGTCGTGCGGCTAGGCACTGTATAGGGGGGTGGGTGCCGTAGGTGGTAGTAGGATTCCCAGTTTTGGCAGGGAGAAGGGGCTCATAGTTCTGGATCTAGAAAGGAAAGACTCATTTTGGGTGAATGGAGAGTTACTTCTAATATGGGGGAAGAGCTTTTGGGCCTAAGATGGTTGCGGATAGCATCTCGTGGGATGAGACTTTACGCTACGAAGTAGACGTGATGATCGTGTCTGGATGTCTGGGTCCTCATTTCAACAAGCTTTTGCAGCGTTGCCTAAGTTTTTGCGTAGTCTGACGTACTGCCGAGGCGTAGAACTCAAGTCCAAGCCATCGACAGGTCTTGCAGTCGATCAGTTTCGACGCGCGCACAAACTCCACCATCAACGCTACGGCCGTCGAGACGTCTACATATCAAGTGCAACAGCGATACAGAATTACCGTGCGCGCAGTAAGAGTAGTAGTTGGTATATGGAGGACCGGCGTGGTATTCGGGGCATCCACTCTCCGGAAACAAAAGATGGTCTGTTTGAGTGGCAGACAAATGAGTGCGAGTTCGATGCAGGCAACGACTTGTCCCGCCCGGCAGGGGAGGGAAGTTGGGCGACGGCATCTTCTAGGATCTCTTGTTGCCGACGCCCAGGTTGGGCTTCGCCTGGGCTGCTTTGCTTTGACGATCGGCATGATCGAGCCGATGTGTGGTGATTTGCGGTACGGGCGAGTTGGCCGACGTCCTGCTTTGGGGAGAATAACGGGGGGTGAAGGAGGAGAGGAAAGGTCGGGACTTGGGACTTGGCTAGGATTAGGAGGCCAGCGTAGGTATTTACATTTTGAAGTACTTGAATGCTCGTACCTGTGTCGATGAGTGTATGGTCGATACGATGTTGGGTGTGGTGCTCACAAGTAGATGAACTACGCTGCCCATCAATAGCGATCGCAGGAACCATTAACATTTTCAAGGCTCATTTGATGTCGAGTGATAATGATGGCTTTACATCGTATACATGATTTTTGGTGCTTCCATAGCTCCTAGCCATCTGTCTCTCTGTTCTCTGGTGTAGAATATGGTTTTGCCTTCTCTGGACGCTCAACTTGTCCAATCTTGATCCAAGCTTTCTTAGGGCCTTCACTGTATCTCCTAAGACAATTAACCATATAATTTTGTTAACAGGCTCACTCATTAAGTGTCCTTGGCTAAAGGGCGACATGCTGACGACGAATGTGAGAGTGACTATTCATGTAGGGTAGCGCATCAACGCTGGGGTTTTGACACAACGACGCGGGGAATATCCAACGCCATGGTTGGCTGTCTGATCTCTTGAGTTTATACATTGTCTTGTTCGGGAAGTCTTGGTGGTGATCATATTGCGTATATGGGGATTAGGACCAAAGCGTTGTCAAAGATGCAACGGTGTTTCCATTGAAGCTTCCTCCAAAGCACGAAGCTGGAACAGCTCAGGGCAACACGCTTCTACGCACTCTTTCTCATTCTTAGCTCTGTCTAGTGACTTTGCTCATCTCTGTTACTTTTCACTAATAGATGCCTTTTCCCCCCTTCCCACTTAGATACTATGTCTGCTCGCTTTCTATATCATGTCTCAAGGATAAATAGTGGGATGAAGCTGCTCTGACAGTTCAGGAATGGTATTTTGCCGTATTCAATCCCAATCTGACTTTAATAAAACGAGCAGCAATTGATTAAACAATGGCCTGGCTTGAGGTTGCCCTGAAAAAGAAGAATGCCGACGGAAAAGGTGGTGTCCGCTCCTGACCGAGGACAACGACCAGAGACAAGAAGGATAGACACATCTTTGTCGAGGGGCGCAGTGCACTTTTGGGATTTATATGCCTCATTGAGATTTAATAGGCGAGATAGCTTAAAGAAAGGCGAGTTTCGACGATGCATCGTAGAATGACTGTGTTAAAGAGCAGGTAGGACAGACAGGAACCATAATGGCGAGCCGCTTCTGCGCGAGGGAGAATGGACGGGTTTGTGCTACAATCTACGAATAAACACTGAAAGTTTGATGATATGATCCTGTATTTGGGCAGAGTGCAAGCTCACCACGTTTGTAGTTGACAGTCAGGTCTGATCAGTCGACCCCTCCGAGAATGATGGCTTTCACAATCGACCTTTGCCAAAACTTGAGAGACTCTCCGGTACCAATGTGAGTGGCATGTCTCTCAAGGCCAGTGAACGGTTTTGGGTCCTCGAATAAACGAAGTCAACTGGATAGGGTTGCCCTATGAGCAACCACTGGGTGGCTACACACTTAGTTAACTGATATGTCCTAACCTCATTCCTCCTCTGACGGTTGCTGGGGACATGTGCTTGCTTCGAGAGCGGCTTCAATGGCAGCTACTCTCCAACAGTCGCAACCGCGTCGTTTGAAGAGGCCCCTGGAGGTTGAGTTCATCATGAGTCCACGTTCGCTAGCTCCAGTCACATCTTGTATATCCAATGTTTTCTGTGCGGACTTGGTGTCGATAACTTCCTCACCTTACGGTTGCCATGAACATTAACGACAACTTCCTTGGTTTCGTTCGGGCGTTTGTGGTTGTGCACCTACAGATTAGCCGAATGCGAGGCCGTTGCTCATCGTGGATCGATTGTGTATGAGCGACACCAAAGTCTGCGCACTCAGAATGGCTTCACTGCTATGCCAGCACGGTTATTAATATCTAAGATCCATGTGCGTGCCTATTTACAAGAGTTCTTGACCAATAAATACTTAAATCCCACTATTACCGCTCCTTCTTTCTTTCACCTCCTTTACTCAAATGGGCTGCCTCTCCTTGTTTGCCAGCTACCGACACTTCCTTCAATCCTACACCCGTGGTCGACAGCTCCCTAACATATTTCCATGCTAGAAGAGGATCTTAACTCGAAGAAGATTTCAGATGAATTCATAATTGATAGCGCAAACACGGTAAACGGAGGACAACGAATAGGACAAGTGGGAAGTTTGGAATTGGTATTTTAGACACATCTAGGCTGCATCTTCCGTTTGCAGTCAGGATGCACTCTGACGAGATGTGCCGTCACACTTGGGGGAGCTATTTTGTGTGCACCCGGGAAGAGGTCTGCTGCCGCTGATCTGTCGGCGTCTCAGAAGAAGGGCGTGTTCTCGTGCAGTGGCGCTTCACCTCTCCGTTCCTTGGTTGTGGCGGGCGGGTCGACTCGTGCAGGTGTCGTTCACAAGTCGGGTCCAGCATCTGACATGTTATTAGCGGCCACTTTGTAGTCATCATGGGTTTTTCTAGGTATATTCAGCAGTCTACCCAGGGCGTTTGTCTCTGGTAAACATCGCATCAGCTTGGCACTATGTCATAGCCTTGTCGACTGATGGTAAATGTGAATAGATGCACTGCCGCTAGATAATCTCAGGAAGAGAAGCTCTTCAGGCAATGTGTATAGATAATTTTGGGAGATGGAGTAAAAGGCAGTGGACGGATTGATACACTGACCACTTCGTCACCCAGCTGGCGTCTTCCTCTGAGTCGAGACCAAGACCATATCGTCGCTAAGCCTCCCTGATCGGTTGCCGTTTTGGTCTCCCCTCATGTGATAACAGGGCCTAGATGTGAATAATTACTAGTTACGTGAGGCGGAGCATTGCTATTGACCTGCGAGGGTAATGCAAAGTTCTCTTCCCACAGAGTCTGTGTGTGTGTGCCGAGGCTTGGGTTGCTTGATATGTCTTTCAATTCGAAGCTTTTATCGATAAGTGCGGCGTGTATATTTTATCCAACTACATTTCTACTATAGAACTAATCCGAATATATTCGTCTTAAGACTGTTGTTGTTCGCAGACTTCGCCGTCTGAGGCTGGGATGGCCTGAAGGACTCGACAGCGCTCGAGGTACTCCCTGAGGTGGTTGCATATACTTGTCTGTAATCCCTCTTTTGATGGTTCGGATCTCGGCCTGAACATCTTCACGACATGTGAGTTTGTTGTACAGTGGCTGTGGAGGTAACTCTTTGAGGTCTAGAACATGAGAGTGGCTGAGTGACATTCGCAGGATTGGGTACTTGCACCTCATTACCCGTCCTACACACGTCTCCCACAGTATCCAAGATTCCGTTCTCAATGTAATAACTACTGAGGGCTGGAGTGTTCTTGCTCGGCCGTGAGCCAGGAATGCTGTTTAGTAGCAGCAGTCATCTAATCGAAGATGTCGCGAATGAGCCATCCTGTCTGTGGCAAAGACGGATGATGCTCGCCGGGCCTACGGAAGCAAAGGCCGAGTTTGGGTGTCGTGCTCGGAACAACGTGAGACATGTTAAGACTGTCAGCCAATAATACGGATCGGGGATCGGGACGACTTTCCCTAGAGTGCTGAGTGAGACTCCTGATCCACTGTCCGATATACAATTCTTACGGAGGCCGCATATTTTCAATTTGACATATCAGAGCATTCGGACCTTTAGTCTTGAGTGGAGTGAATATACTATGATGCATCTTCTTTGAGAGGATCCCCTGTCAAGGCGACAAAGATACATCGCGTCATGATGCAGATGTCAAGAGTGCAGAAACCATCAGCCGCAAACATAGTCGCCGGGAAGGGCGCAGGGGTGGAGTTTCAGCTGAGAGAGGATCACGGCTAAAAAAATTAGGCATCGGAAGTTGATCGACAAGACGACACCCGACACGCCCCGAGCAAAGTGGCTGCATCCAGGGTTTGGTTTCCCGTTTGGTGGCAGAATTATCGACGGGTTGCCTCCAACGCAAGACATTTCTGGCTCTGGGGAAGCCGTAAGCGGGTACTATGGGGATTTCTGGGGAAACGAGGGGAAGAAGAAGGCATCACGCCTTGTGGAAAGGGGGAAACGAGGTGGAATGAGGTTTGCTCGATGGTCACGAACAGAAAGCGTGACACGGCAGAAGAAATCAGTTGAGCACCTACAAAGTTGGTTGACTTACAAGGTGGCCGCAAGGATGCGTCGACTTGTCCGGGGCAGGGGTTGAATGGGTAAAAAGAGGGGGAAAGGGAGCCGAGGGACGGACGTCTGCTTGCTCGCAGGACGGCAACTTGCATGCATATAGGTACATATATTTCACGCGATTTCTTGGGGTGTGCCCTCGTGCCTCAGGCGCACGATGCAACCCTGGAGGGCGGGAAGAGGCATCCGATGCCGCGGCGGTGGATGATGGATGATGGATGATGGGTGAGGAGGATGGATAGAGAGAGGGAGGGAGGGAGTATGTAGGCGCGGAGAGAGCGCACAGATGGTGATGGAAAGGAAAGGTTCGGATGTGATAGAAGTGTGATGTGAAATTTATCGAGGTGACTGATCAAAAAGAGTCCAAGCTGTACGGAGTTGATTAAATGAGCGTGTCGTCATGAGGCTCAAGGGTCGCTGCAGGTTGGGGCGGCGAGATGCATCATGCAGCATGCGGTACGAACATGGGCGGGTAATGGGACGAACCTAGGAGCAAATCAAGCAATTAGTAGCACAGAAATGATTTGCGAATATGCGAGTGCGTCGTTGGAAAGTGTGTCTGATACGCCGACGCGGTTGGCTGCGTAATTTTAGGTGCATTGCAGTGCAGTGCAGGTCATGATGGTTGGTCATGGTCGTTATTCTGGTGATGATGGACATGAATGCTTTTGATTGCGGCTGGGATCATGTTTCATCTGGCGCGCGCCACAGCCCGGGCGCATCACAAAAAGGTAGCAGCAGCAAAAAGAAATGCAACTTCGGACGCTCTGTCATCTGAGTCAAGGGCTTCGGATGTGATTTGCGCCCGGTCCGTCTCTGAGTCGGAGCTCTGAGACAAATGGTGACGGCAATTGTCTCGGGAGGTCTTTCAGTCTGGGACCTTTTGATTCAATGGATATCTGATTGCAGTACCTCGAGAGGAGAGTGGGGGGGGGGTTGATTGATTCATCCGTCGATGTGAAAAAGCAATGATGGAATCTAGACTGTGGTTGAAGCCATGGTGGTTGCTTGGGTGAGGGGTCTCGGAGTGGGAGGGCAACACGTGCCCATTCCATTAACTAGCTCGCACCTACCTGATTGAGCAATCGAAATGGTATCTTTAGTCTAGTAGGGCTGGTTTTGGGTGGGTGAATGGGCGCCTGTGGGTGTGCATGTGCATGTGTGTGTGTATGCGGATATTCATGCGAGTGAGTGATTATAGATGTGCGGTGTGGGTGAGTGACCACCACCACCGAGGCTCTAGTCGTCGAGCAGGATAAGTAACTCGGGCTGTTGTTTTCCCTTGACTAATAATTGTTTTTTACCTCGGTCTCCGAACAGGGCGTAGGTGCGAATGCATGCGGCCTTTTCTTCTTGTCCATCCACTCGTTCTCTGCATCTATCTCAATCACCGTCCTAGGCACGTATTAGGCGGGAGACGCCGATAACAAAAGCCCATCCCTTGAGATACCTCGATCGTGTTCGGCATTATTGCTATTGGTGACCTACGTAAGCAGGTGTAAGGGCAGCGTAGGATTGAAGGTGGGTTAGATTCGAACCAGAATTGAAAACCACCCCTCATCATGCCCTTTCCCTGACGGTGACGTGACCTGACATGGCCATTTCACTTCCGGGTCCTGTCATTCTTTCTGTCTCTTCCCGTCTGTCTCGTTCTCTCTCCCCCTCTTTGGAGTCTTTTTGCATGTCTGTCAGGGTCCGTCGTCTCCGTCGCTGCGTGGACCCCCTCGCTCAGCCGGTCATTCTGGTGTGTCCGTCCTGTCGGGTCGTATCTCGGTCTCGGGGCTCCTCATGGCTGTTCCCCGTCGTTGGACTAGTCCATTTGTCCCCTTGACACTTTCTCTTCGAAGGAAAGAGTGGGTTCTCGCTTGGTCCTGGACCCTTTGCCTCGCAATGCGATCCGTCTGGCTCTCGAGAGGGCAGAATGTATGATATGACTATTCGTACCTGCGTCGTTCCATGACTAAGTTATTCGTACATGCTGTGGCACCGCGTAGTCGATGGATGAGGAAATGTGGTCTGGGCTGAGCTGGGACCGTCGTTTACGTAGTGTAGCTCCATGCGCATTTCCTTCACCCTCGCCCTCAAGGTTGTCAATGTCCCGAGGTGGGCTCGCACGCCGGGTTGGTGGTACGGTTCCGTCATGGTCAGCCGAGACGTCACCGACAGACACGGCGAAGAGGAGGAAGACGCACAGCAGACCGAAACGGGTTTGTCTGGACTGCAGTCTGCGGCTGTGGTTTCATAAATGGGATGGACTGTATGCAGCAACTCCCGAAGCCGAATACTCGAAAAGCTGCAGCAATCAGCTGTTTGGACCGTACTCTTGTTGATTTGCCCTTTGCTGCCTTCATTATTGGCCGCTGTCTGTCTGCCGTCACAGCTATACGCAGCTGCTCACCCCACGGATCAGGTGTCCGTCCACGGTCCCTCACCCCTACATAAGCGAATGCCGTGTAATGTCAATTGTTCTCGGTAGAGCAGAAGCGAAAACAAAATGGAACCTGGAAGGGCGAAGAGAAGAAAGCATCATCATTAGGGCGCTCGGCCGGGACCCATGACCCGGGGTTCCGGCGTGTGGGCAAAACGGCATGGAGCCTGGACAAACATACGAGACGGGAGCTCGCCGGAAGGGCGGGGATGCTCCTTTCACACTTCTCTTGCGGCTTCTCTATTTTTTCCTTCTTGGGCAAAGAATCATGATCCTTGACCGCTACATACAAGGGAGACGCAATGACGGTTGAGGGGAATGAATGGGAAAGGTCAAGCAAGGGGGACGTGGCTTGCGGTTGCGACAGTCGGCATGGGAAAACATTATGATGAATGGTGAGGCGGCTTCTTGTATCATGACCGTCTCCTGACCTCTTCTCCGGAGCCGTGTTTTCTGGTGTGCTTTTCCTCTCCTGTTCCGCAACCAAGGACGTGTTGTTCGCTGTTGCTGTCGTTGCCCGTGTTTTCCTTTCGATCCGATTTCCCTGACCTGGCCCGATCGTCTCATTCTATTGCCAGCCACCTCACACCGAGGCCGAGGGGAAACATTTCTTCCATCCATCCACATCCATCCTGATGCAATCTTCATTTCGTTTGTGACCCTCGCCATTTTTACTGGGGGCAGGAATTACGTATATCCTCTCTTCTGTGTTCTTTTCGACATAGTACTTACTACGTAGGGCTTGGCTTCTTCACTCTGCCAATCCGCATCTTGTTATTTGCTTGTTCTTGCTTATATCCCTGGCCCACGAGCTGGATGAATTACCACAGAAACAGCTGGGAAAAAGCAACTCGCCGCAAGCCAAAACCCCATGGCATCGGGATCAAAAGAGATCATCAATTTGGCTATCCCTTGGCCTGGTTTGATGGCTGAGCAATTTTTTCAAGCCGCGTCCCGCGAACCGAATAGACCAGGCTCCCCCTTGGCTCTTTTCTAGGTGTATTTGCTTTTTCCTATACCGTTGCAGCGGTCAAACCCTTGGAGATCGTCGCCGTCGTTTTGATCGATTGAGAGGGCTAAGCAAGGGCCTACTGGGGGGTCACGAGCTACTGTGCCGTGGGTGAAGGCTTGAGGGCAATTGTGACTTCTCGAGAGTTCCTTCCGGTGCTGTTGATAAAATCGATCAAGATGGCATCATCACTTACCTGCCTTGTTGTGTGTGTGTGCGGTAAAAGAAGAAAAAGGAAACTGCGACCTACGAAGTAACTAGCAACAACCTTCTTCTCGCTCGCTCCTCCCTTGCAGGATTGGCAAGTCCATTGCACGTGCCCCTCCTCCACCTCGTCCCAAAACTGATGCGGGTTACCTACGGACACACACCTTGCTTTGGCTTGTGCGACATTGGACATTGCATCTACTCCTCCAACATCTCACCTGTCGCAAAGCGTCGGCCTGAGACCCTGTCCTGTCTGGACTGGTCCTGTCCTTGTCCTGTCCTTGTCCTGTTCATCAATAAGAGGACGGCCGAGTACTTCGTACAGTACCTCCCTCCTGTCTCTCCTCTCCTCTCTCCACCCCGACCTAGGAACCAATTCAAACATCCGACGACCCTCATCAGCCCATCCATCATCAATCAAATCAAACAAAACCGCCGCTCATCCGTGTCCACCTGAAGAGTCGTCTTTTCCTTCTCTTCTCTGCTCTTTTCTCCCTCTACCACGAAGTGCTGCCCGCCCATGATCTCACCATCACCAACCGGGCTCGTCTCGTCCCTCTCTCAATAAGACGGGAAAAGCAAAGACTAACATCCCTGCTCGTGCATTTCACGGGGGCGCCGCCATCTCTCTCATTCACCATCCCTCCCCACGCCGAAAAAAAAAAAAAAAAACAACCGACGCCCACGCGCGCCCACGATTCAAAAGCCGCCCCGTGCTGCAACTGGGCTGCATCGAGACAAGCCTCGCTGCGTCGTCCGTGTGTCTCCCCAACTGATCAGTTGTGATGATTATTTATCACGTCTCAATCATTGATCAACGCCATTGACAATCGTTTGCTCTCTCGTTGCTCACCGAGAGTATAATAACGCCCAAAGTAGCTACTTATACCATCCCACGTTTTGTTCCACGCCGCCTCTTCTCTCAATCATAGAGACGTCGTCGCCCAGCGAATAACACCAAGACCGACAATCAACCCCCAGGCTCTCAGGAAGCTCTTCACTGGACAATTCCCACTCACACTGACGCTCTCTCACCTCCACTTCCTTCATCCTCCTCCACCACCCTTGCAACAAGCTGCCCAAGTCCCGGCTTCTTTTCCCCAGTCGGTACCCAGTCAAAGTCACACACACTCACATTCGCACACAATTCCCATTCAACCACCCCAGTCGACATTCATCAAGCTTCCCAGTGCAGCGCCAAACACAACAAACATTGCCCAATCCTTGCAACCAGAAAAAGCAGCCCATCAATCATCCCTGCGTCTCTCACCGAAATCTGCGCCGCCTACTCCCACAAGCTCAGTTACGACTGCTGCTGCTACGGATACGGATACCTCGACCTACCTTAATAAGTTATCGACTATCTCTCAACCTTACACCCATCTCGGAATACACCCCCTCCCCTCCTCCCCTCGCTTTACCTTTTGGCTGCTTGTCTCCCGCCTCTCCGTCTCGCCCTTTTCCATTCTCCAATCAACGGCCTGCATCTTCTCCCCAGAAGCAAAGCAACTCTGTGTGCCATTTCGCTCGTCCCTCATTAGGCTCTCCTCTCTTCTCTCCTCTTCTTCTCTCCTCCGCTCTTCCAACTCCATCTCTCCCTCACCTCACCTCACCTCACCTCTCCTTCATCTTTGTTTTCTCTAGCTCCCTCTACTGTTACGCCAGTACGTAGTAGTTGGGTAGCTAGAAAAACAAACCATTCTCTTCCTTCCCCTCTTCTTCACCCTTCTTCTCTTCTTTCGTGCTTCCCTGGTCCAACAAATCACCACCTGCAGTTGTTGTCAGTTCTCCCCACATTTGACGATGCTCATGGTCGCCACCATCCCGATATCATGATGCTCTGCGCAGCACAGCACTCGCCAATTTCAAGGCCCTTGCCGTCGTTGTTGTTGCTGTCGTCGTATCCTCCATACTCAATATCGTCTACTGAATTCTCTTTGGCTTCATTGACATCGTCACCACCATTGTCGCCCGCGCACCTACCAGAACACCATCTACATCCGCTTCCATCGACCTCACCGTCGCACCCATTCTGCAACGGCTCATGTCCCCAGCCGCCGCTGTCGCTCTGTACACGCACCGAATCCCTCCCCGCCCTCCCGCTCTACTCGTATTCGACCACCGTCGCCAATAATAACCACCATCGCCGTCGTCCCGAGCCGCCTCGCGATCCTCCCGACCTCGGCTCTATCCACGACTTTGTGACCCCTCCGTCCTCTCCGCGCCATAGCGCCCCCTTGTGCGGCTGCCCGCAATGTCGACTCAAGCTGTCCCAGACACCCAGTTAGGGCTCAGCGCCGAGGAGGTCCAGCTGCTCCGCCAGGGCCAGGCGGCGTTGGGAGGTGGGGGGTCTAGTAGCTCGCGCGCCGCCAGTCGGGCTAGCAGCCAGGGTCTCCTGCTCCTCGATAGCTCCTCGCTTACCGCGCTGGGACGCTACTTTGATCACCTCATGGCAAACATTGAGCAGAGAATACAGCATCTAAGTTATGAGGCTCAAAGATTCACCCAGGTGCAGTACGACGAGGCCGACCACATCATCGCCGGAGCCGATGCCGAGATCGCCCGTTACACCGAGATTCTCCAGCAGCTAGACGAGCTCGAAGTCGACTTCGACCGCATTGCGCACATTAAGGAGATTGTTAAGGGTTACAGGTCGAGGGTTGAATCCCTCGAGCGCGATCTCGAAGGCAGTGGCTCCAGCCGAGGCCACAGCAGACATTCCTCGTCGCACCACTCATCGTCTCGGCATCATGGCAGCTCCCGTCATCATAGCAGTTCCCATCGATCCCGGCGCTGAATCGATCAACCGCCTCAACTCTCAGCACCGACTGCTCCAATCGTTGCGACCCCATGAAGCAGGACTCAATCCGTTCGGATCGGGGAAATAATAACAACGAGGCGTCGGTTGCCCATTCACGACTTTCCTTTTGCCAACAGAAATAAACAAGAAAATGCTACAAAATACTGGGGAGAGAGAATGCGAAGATCCTGCGCGGGTTTACACAGGACCGCTTACTCACATGCACACGCACACACCAAGAAAAAAAAAACTCACGCTCAAAGACTCACAACTGAGGGGTTTCACCTCTTGTTCGACACTTGAGACGGTATGACATGGATTCTAACGAGGCGCTTGGATCGTGGAATTGGAAGATTGACGGGCCTCGCGGCTACACACAAGAATGGAATTGGCCTCACGGCTGGTTAATGTTTGTTGGTTTGTTGCTTTTTTTTTTTTTTTTTCACGGGACCCTTTTTACTCTTCTCGACATTTTTTTACGTTGTGATTTACTTTTCTCGGATCGGATGGGTGGCTATGCGGCGTTGATGCTCCCTGTAATGGCGGCACAAGACTCGGGTTATCACATATCCTGGCTTTCGGCTTCCTGGCGTCGTCTTTTGTTCCTCTCTCGCAAAACAGTCGGGTCAAATGTGTGGTTTTTTGTTATGAAAAATACCCCTTGTTATGTTTGAACTATTTGCAACCTAAACTCTAGTTTCGCGACAGACGTAAGAAAAAGAAAATACAACAACTTACCCAAAAACAAAGTCAGACAGGTCCTCCTGAAAGTGAGGTGATGATCTGACTCTGGAGGTTTCCCATGGTGGTCGTGATGCGTCATGCATGCAGGTCTCGGTTGAAGGATCAATGCGAATTGATGCCGTGGCCGGTCGACTCGGCCTAAGTTGGACTACTCATGCAATCGGCAGCACTTGTGTCTGCAACTCGGCCGGGGGTCGTGATGATGCAGGAAAAGGGAAGCTATTTCGCCCTACTTCGCAACGACTGGTCGCGGCGCAGGTGGGAGCGCATGGTTGACGGGCTGCGTGGCTCGTCCAAGGCCGAATGGGAGAAGGCATCGCCTTGCAATTGGCGTGGTTAGTGGCTGAGTTGTTCGTTTGAGAAGTGTCCGGGTTCTTTCAGTTCCATCGGTTTGGTCCGGGAAGGAAAAAGGTGAAGATGGGGTGAGACGCAGTGATGCCCAACGTTATGAAGGGGGAGCCGGGAACAAAAAAAAAAGGTCGGATGATGGTGTGGGTTGGGAGAGGAGGAGGAGGGATTGGGTAGGTTGGGGATTATAGAAGGCCGGAGATATACAAGAGAGTGGGGGACCTTGGTGCTGAAGGGCTTCTGGACGGGCATCGAATGACGTGGGGTTTGGCTGAGGTGGTTGAGTCGAGTTGTCGCAATTGATGCGTCTGTTTGGGCAGCGCAGCTAATTTGTTGTTGTTGGCCTCAAGATGTGGTCTGGTGGGCATGTAAGCCGCAGTGCAGGACGCCGGCCACCGGGACACGGTGAGGGGACGCTATTCCGGGGAGCTTCCGATTCCCCGATTGAGGCATGGCGGCAGGGCTCGATTGGTTGGCAGTCGGCGAGGTACTATTCGTGGGTAGTTAGTTGCTCACAGGTCTGGCCGCATGGGGGAATGGGAGTGGTATCAAACAGCACCGGCTATCATCATCAGGCTTCGCTATCCAAGACCTTACGTTCTTTGTCATGAGTTCGCGTCACGAGCAAGATGAGCGGGTGGGTTTTTGCAGACGGACGAGAGAGGGGAGGCAATGGATGGATGGACTCATAGTTGCATAACGGCCACAGCCAACACTATACCGATGTACCTTTTGGGGGCCGTACTTTGTATCTATTCGTAGATGTATCGAGTTACTTGAGGACTTGCCTTACACAACTGCCGGTCTCGGGGTCCCACATAACGGCTGTCGATGACTTGCCAGCATTGCTGTGCCCGTCAGTTGATGGCTGTGATGCCATGATGAGAAGATGGTTTGTTCCCTCGCTAGACAACTCGCAGTGGTATCCTAATTCAAGACCATGGACCTTGTGACAATTTCCAGTGTTGCAAAATATACCGAGCACGAATACCCTCACTTCATGTTCTCATAAACAAACAAGATGCAAAACAAGAGTAAAACAGAAACCAAACATTGAAGATGCTAAACTTTCACCCAACCCACGCCCCCAAAACGCCCTTTCCAGATTTCCCATTCCCTTCGTCTTCATTGCCCAAAAAACCAAAGAACCAGGCCAATTTCCAAGCCCTGGCCGCTTCAAATGAAGAAGCCTCCCTCCCTCCCCCGTGCCTCCCCCTTCCTTTGCCAAACCAACCGCCGCTAGTTTCGGCTTTTATAAGGCGTGAATAGAGTTAAAAAGCTGAAAAAAAACAAACCGCAACTGTCCAACCGTCCGAAAAGAGCCTGTAGGTTTCCTCCGCTGTTGCAGTCCATCGTGCCAGTAAAAAAGACAAAAGAAAAACAAGCTTCGATGAACACAGCCCCTCCCGCTCTCCACGTGACGTCTTTCATTAATAACATGTGTCTTATGTACTTCTTCTGTCCTCTCTGTTCTTCAACGCTGAGGTGGACTACACCCTCGCGATCCGGCGCGCCCGCACGAGGAAAGGACTGGGCATCTCGTCACGCTCAGGATCCCACACGGCCGCGGGCTCGTCGCCACTGGACTTGCGCTCGATGCCCAGGCGTTCACGGAATGCACGCTTAGGGCTTACGTTCTCGCCTGTTGTGGGCAGCACCACAGCGCTGAGGGGACGCCCACCGGCCCGAGCCTGCTGGAGTTCTACGAGCGTGCGGCCCTTGATGTTGTTCTTGGCCGCCATCTTGCTGAGGGAGTCGTCGTCGTTCTTCTTCTTAAGCGACGAGGTGCGGATGAGGCCGCTGAGGCCACTGGCGAAACCGCCATCAGTCTGGATCGTTGCTGCTGAGGGGATCTTGCTAAGACGGCGCGTGGGCGAGCGAGGACCAGATTCCACTGGAGCCAAACACTTAGACACAAGGCCTGGGTTGGAAGATTGCGGCTTCAGTCGGTTCATGGGTGCTGACTTTTGCGATGTGAGAACAGGTCGCGACTTCGAGGTGAATGGGTTCTTAGACGACTTGATGTTGCGCGTGGGCGAAGGCATGATGTCCTCATCGTCGGAATCAGTCACGGAACCTCTGCGGGGGAGGTCCCATCGACACTCTGGAATACCGTTGGGCTTGCCAGCGAAGATGTTACCGTTGTGTGTCGGAGGCTTGGTGGCGCCACCTCGTCGAGGCGACAGCGACAAAGAAGCGATAGCAATGGGACTGGGCGATCCCATCTCAATGTCCATTGGAGTGCCAGCATTGCCAACAAACATTGTTTGAGCGCGAGCAAATGGCGTGCGGTTGGTCTTCTTGATCTCTCGCGAGGTGTCGGGGCTATCGATGGAATACTCTGAAAGATCTGTCGTCGAGTTGAAATCATCTCCACTGGTTCCGACAGAAGACTGCGGGTAGTCGGTCTTGGGCGCTGGTAAGTCTTCGTCCTGACTTGTTGGTCGAGACAGCGGAATGAAGGAGACCGCCTTCTTCTGTACCTCGGCAGCGACGCGAAGCTGAACCTCGGCCTCAAAGCGTTTCTGGAGCTGCTCAAGCTCAGCGTTGGCTAGACGGTCAATCTCGAGACGCGCCTTGACTTCCCATTCTCTCCTCAGCGAAGACTCTAGCTCCTCTCGGATCAACTCCTTCTCGCGCTCCAGGTTGGCCATTCTGCCGGCAATGTCCATTTCCTTTTTACGGAGAGCATCCTCCTTCAGCCTCAACGACTTGTTGAGGTCGACCACCTCCTTCTCCTTCCTCATCAGCTTGACGATGGGCAAATCCAGGAGCTGGGCCGTGTCTGGTCTTCGGTCTGGGTTGACTCGGAGACAATCCTTGATGACTTGGTCGAGCTCAGGCGAGTACACCTCGGGCAACGCCGGGAACTTGCCCTCCTTGATCTTCTGTACCAGCTGGAAGTGTGTCTTGGCGTTGAAAGGGGGCTCGCGGGAGCAGAGCTCGTAGATGATGCAGCCGAGGGACCAAATGTCCGACTTGAGCGTGTACTTCTCGGCGGCGCAGATCTCGGGCGACATGTAAAAGGGAGTTCCCACGTATGTGGAAGCGAAGTCGTGTGACTTGATCATCTTGGAGAGACCAAAGTCACCCAATTTGACTGAGTTGTTCTCGCCGAGGAAGACTAATAGCTATGCGTCAGCAATTGCGCTTTGTTTGGAGCCGGGACCAATTGTCTTGTGGGCTTACCATTCTCAGGCTTCAGATCACGATGCAAAATGGTCATGGTTCCGGCAGGAACCTTGGGTCCACCAGAGATAGTTGAAGCTCCAAGCACGTTAGATCCAATCTCAGGAGGATCAATTCCATAGTGACATCGGTACAAAGCCATGACGAGCTGGCTGAAGATGCCCCAGACAAAGCTTTCCTGGGCCCGTTGGCCCTTCACGGTAAGATCCTTAATGACGCGGCCCAGGTCTCCGTTTCCGCAGTACTCCATGTATAGGTGAAGGTCTTGGCTGACTTTGAGGTGTTCGCGGTGGTAGTAGGCGACAATGTTGTCATGGCGGAGGTGCGATAGGATCTGGAACTCGGCGTGGAGCTGCTCGCGCTCTTTCTGCGACATGCGGAGGTAGGAAATCTCTTTGCGGCACATGATGAAGCCGTCGACCTTGCGACGGACCTTTCGAATGACGCCAAACGAGCCATGGCCTGTGAGTCAAAAATAAAAGGTTAGTTTGAACACGGCAAAAACCTCATGCAAAAAGGTTGCCTTCACGGCCGTTATTAAGACGTACCAATCTTCTCCAAAGTTTCGTACTTGTCCTCGGAAGACATGTTGAATGCGGTATCACGGTCAAACAACCGTATAAACTTCTACCCCATGCAGCGGATTCTTTGCGTCGGTTTGTGAAAATGCAAGCATGCAGCGATTCACGGTCTCTCTCGAATTGGGTGACGTTTGTTTAAGTAGGTCGGTAGGTGAGTGAAGATGCGGGCGAAAACCAAAGAAGAGAAGAAGAAACAAACACACGCAAAAGACAAAAAACCCTGCTGGTTGTTAGTAGCAAACTTTGGTTGTTTTGGTTCCTTTGTTAAGGTTCTGAGGGAAGAGAGAGAGGAAAAGAAGCGGTCGCTGGACGGTGGTCGTTTGGTGGTTGTCATGCACCGGCCACTTTCGGACCCTTGTGGTTCCATCGCTGGAAGCTAATTGGAAAGTAAACAGCTAGGCTGGCTGCCATGGCAACCGCCGCCAATGCTGGGTCCGTTGGCGGCTGCTGCCGCTGAGCGGTGACGGTGAGACTTTTGCCGGACTTGTGCCGGCAGTGTTATCGATAAGCCAGAAATGGAGATAGCATGACGTTGCGAACGAGGTGGGTCGGGCAATGAGGGACACAGAGGCCGTCATTGGTCGATACAATCGAGAAGTGGAATTTGGAGATGGCGACTTTTGGAGGGGGAGAGGTCTCTAAACTGTTTAATAAGCATCATGACTTGACAGAGTCTATCCAAAAAGTAACTAGGGATATTTTTCAAATACCGATCTCTTACTTCCTTCACCTAATTCAATTCCGCGCACTCCCGCCTGCCCATCATGGTCCTCAGAAAAGACGAACTCGAGGTCTCCATGGCCCAAGAAGCAATCCTCATCAAGACGGGCGTGCTTCGAGATGAGAACCCTCTCGACGACACCCCCGAGTTTACCGAATTCTTGACCGCCTGTCGACATGGGGATCTCAAGACGTGTCAGGAACTTATGAATAGAGGCGTCAACATCAATGGCAAAGACCGCTTCGACTATACGCCGTTGATCATTGTACGTTTGCCTTCGGATGATAGAGGCTTAATTCCGGCTTGGGGGTTGAGATGAGATGAGAGAGTGAATCTTAACTCTGAGAACAGGCCAGTTTATGTGGACACTATGAACTTGTTCGACTACTATTAGAAGCCGGTATGTCGCTTTGTTATCGACAAGCATATTTTTGTTCACTCCCTGCATCCTCCAGACTCACTCGTTGTGCTCCGGACTTATCATGAACTTTCCCTCAACTCACTCACTCGCCACTATGTCAACTCAACTCACACAACCCAGGCGCCCTCGCCGAACGCAACACCTTTCAAGGCGAACGTTGTATATACAACGCCCTCAACGACCGCATCCGCAACCTCCTCCTCCAGTACGACTTCTCCAAATCCTCAGACCCCTACGTCTACTGGACCACTCACATCTCCACCCTCATCGGCCGCACAACTCCCAAGACGACCGACATCTCCCTCGTCGCCGGCGACCGCTCCTTTGAGATGCACAAGTTCCTGCTCGCCTCGCGCTCGCCCTACTTTCACAAGAAGCTCACCGCCGCTCCCGCCACGGGCGTTTGGAAACTCGCCACCGTTGTCCCGCCCGAGGCATACCACATCGTCCTGCGCTATCTGTATCTCGGGGACGTACCGCGCGATCTCGCACCCCCCGGAAGCGCCACTTCGGAAGAGGATGTTGCCAAGGGTTTGGATAAGATCAGCAAGCAACTCGAAGTCGAACAGCTCTGGGAGGCCATCCTAGCAGGGACGGATAGGCGGCTCGCCCGACAACGATATCAGGACGAGGTGGAGCGAGCGAGGAACCAAATCGAAGGCTTCTTCCGACAAAGCGTCCTGGGTAATAAAATGGTAGTAGACACGGATCGTGTAGGTAGCGTCAAGTGGAAGTACGGAAACGCCATGTTCGCCGATGTTCTCCTCCGCGCCGACGAGCCAATCGACGTCGCCGCGTTCGACGAGGTCTCGAGAATACCAAATACGGAGACATCAACCATCCCAATTGGTCCCGCCGGCGAAGAGCCCGTCAAGAAGCGCAAATCGGTGCTCTATCCCGCGCACAAGGCCATGCTCATCCGCAGCGAATACTTTGAAAAGATGTTCTCAGGCGACTTTGTCGAGTCGCAGCAAGCCGACCACCTGCGCGTCGTCACCGTCGACTGCACCCCCGTCGTCCTGGAAATCATCCTCGCCTTCCTCTACACCGAAACCGCCGTGTGTCCGCTAGAGCACGCCCTAGACGTCCTCTACGCCGCCGACATGCTCTTCCTCGACAACCTCAAGACCAAAGCGGCCGTCGCCATCAGCACGCTCGGCAGTGGCACGTCCAACATCCTCGTTGACCGAACCCACGAGAACGCCGCGCCTGCAAACGGCAGCGAAGCGGCAAAGGACGTTGTCGAAATGGAGCCCATCAACATCTACGACGTGATCCACGCAGCGTGGGACCTCCGCGTGCAACGCCTCGAAGAATTCGCAGCGCGATATCTGGCCTACCGCCTGGAAGACTACATCGACGAGCCTGACTTCCAAGACCTCATCAACGAAAGCGCGCAGCGTCTGCGCAATCGTGAAGAAACAGACACAATCGAGCTTCTCGACGATATCCGGTACTACTTGTCCGAGCGATTCCGGCTTCGCTTTGAGGACGCCGGTCTCGAAGACATGATGGATGAGGAGGGCGAGATAGATGCGCAATTAGCTGCCGCCCTGGCTGATCAAGCGACGGTGGCTGAAGGCGATGAGCTCACGGCTTCCCCAGCTACAAATTGGGTTGCGAATGGAAATACGAACGGGGCTACGAATGGGACTGCAACCAGTGTAGAAGACTTCGACGACTCGCAGAATGTTGGAGCAGTACGAACTTTGGAGGGCGACGTGGCCGAAGATGAATTTGAGTCGGATGCTATCAACTATCAAATCTTACTCAGGAAGATCGATGCCATGTTGGGGCGACTCAAGCTCGATGCTTAACCGGATATTTAAGCAGACCTACTATCTACGTGTCTTGTCTAGATTCGCAAAGAAATGTCACAATAGAATATGCATCGTCAGCTTTTCAAAAGATTAATACCAAATCGATATTTCTATCTTTCGTTCTTTATCGTTTTATGAAGAATGCTGAAAAAGTGCCTAGGTAGAGCAAAGGGAAGAGAAAACCGACCAAGTCGCCAGCTAATGCAACAATCTCATGCCCATCTCACAGGTCCAGTCTACTTATTTCGTATCCAATAAAGGGGTCCCGTCTGAATTTGCATCCAATGAACTCACCTGGTATCAGGCTTTCTAAGTCTTTGATGTGCATCTCCGCAAAAGCTTCTGACGTTTGATGTTTAATAATCGACGAACTTCAGTCCAGCTTGCACCTTCTCAGGCAGCTCCGCCTTCTTGACCAAGCCCAGCTGCACGAGGTCGGCCCAGAAGTAGAGAGTTCGGTCCTGGGCATAGCTGAGGTAGTTGAACTCATCTGGACTCACATCATCCTCAGTAAATGAGACATCCAAACCAGGAATTTTGGCCTGCACAATGCCCCACGAAATCCACGCCACATGGCTTGCGGGGCGCCACAGTCGAGTCTCCTCCAAGAGCTCTCGCACGCGTTGCTCACTCTGCTCTTCATTGGCACGTTCATTAGCACTCCATCCACCAGGAGGGACACGAGCATCGAGCATGAACTCGACAATGGAGCTTGAGCTAGCATTGGTGGTGGGTTGAGCAAGTGGCGTCGAGGGTCCACTCGATAGGTTGCTGTCGGAGGCTACGAGCTGGGGCGTTGCAGAGTTGCTCTGGATTTTAGGTCGATGATCCACGTAGGCCTTCACGAAGCGCTTCTGTTCATCTGGCAGAGGGTAGCGCTTGTGGTTGCAAGCCCATGAGAGAACAGGGTCGTGGTAGTTGTATGCCCACTCGTTGAAGTGGTTGGCAAACTCATAACCAATCATGTTCGCACCGGCATACTCGAAATCAATAACAATAAGCTGCTTATGCTGGTTTGCAGGCTGCAAAAGGGGCGATTTCTCGTCGTCTGGCTTGACACGAAGAATGTTGCCATACTGGGTCTATAGATTATGGTCAGTCGAGGTCGAAGTTTAGTTCACGGATCACTTACATCGCTATGGGTAAAGACAAGGCGGCCGTTGACATCTTTCTTTCCGCCGTAGCGACCATCAACGTACTCACGGTACTTAATCACCGCCTCCTTGAATTGGGCCCAAGGAGTGCCACAGACGTATCCGTTGGCCTTCCAGGCATGGAGCACCGAGTCTGTGCGTTTTGTGGCCTGAGTCTCGTTCTCGAACTGGTTGTCCAGGAAGCTGGTGATTCGCCCGACATTTTCCAGCCACTGATCCCAGTTCCTCCATGCGGTTGGTCCATTCTGTCTCTCATGGGGCAACAATTCGATACCGTCGTGAAGCTCTCGCATGCGCTTAGCAATCTGCCTAGATAGGTACGGGTCCCGGAGATCCGAGGGCGTCAAGGTGATGGCGTTGAAGAATTGCTCGAAGCGACCATTCTGGAAAGTGCCCAGTAGTCGGGGGCCAATCTTGTTGCGGGCAAGCCTCTGGAGGACTGAAAGTTCATTGTCTCGGTCAATGAGGTGTTCGACTTGAGGCCCGTACACACGAAGGAGGATCTTTGCAGGGGGCTTCTTGCCCACAACTTCGGGAAGATCAGCCGGAGGCGATACGACATAGACAGCATTGGTCAGTGCGCCGCTCAGACGCTGCACGGCGATAGTATCTCCGGAGCCTAATGGAACTCGCCTCCATCCCTTGAGTCGCAGAGTGTGCATGATACGAATGATTTCGTTCTTGAAGTTTGTCCAAGCCTCCCGCTCGTTGTCAGCTTTAGAATCAGACGACACGGTAGATTCTTCCGCACCGGCAGCACCGCCACCATAACTCATGGTCTTGGAGTTGTCAAGCCAGGCGTCACAGCTAGGAACAATGACATCTCCATCGACATAGTCTGTGTCTGATGAAGCGGCGCCGCGAAGGGAGTTTCGAGAACTGGATTTGCGGTTTCGAGGTCGAGACACCCTAGGGGTGAAGTTTGGGACCGAATTGAAACCCATATGCGCCATGGAATCTTCGATGATGCGCTGAAGTCGGTCGAAGGAAACGTCGCTGCCCTGCGAGTCAACAGATTCAGAGCGGACATGTCCATTAGATTCCTGGTCATGGCGAGTCTTGCGGTCGAGGTTTTGGTCGTTCCCTTTAGGAGGAGACTTGGACTTCTGGCCACGGGGCTTGCGCCTCCTCGATGTCGCCTTTCTCTTTTCATGCTCAAGCCAATCATTCACTTGAGCAAGCAGCTTCTCACTATAGTACTGGCGGTGGTGGCTCTGGTGATGAGAAGAATGGGCATTGTCCTTATCCTCGTGGGAGCGAGCAGGCAAGGGGCTCTCACTGACGGACCTAGAAGAACCGTTGAGTTGAGGAGGTGGAAGCTTTCCACTGAGGCGACGCTTAGGACCAGCAGGGAACTGTCTCATGGGCTGGGAATCATCTTCGAGGAGTTGAACCTCAGGGTCGGTGTCGGCAATATGCACGGCTGTCTCAAGAGTAAGAGTAAGCGCCATTGTATCTGTCTGGGGTAGATGTTCATCTATGACGTGGCGGCGAACACGTGGGGTTTAACAACAGGGGAGAAATTGAAGAACAGGTAGTTGAGGCGAGAGACTCATGGCCTTAAGTAGGGAGACAGAGGCGAGAACACAACTCACTTGAGTCTCAAAAGGCCAACGGGAAGCCGGAAGCAATCAGCCGGTTGTCGTGCGTGGCCTTTCTCAATCACCATGATCATGACATCCCACCACACTTGTGATAAGAGAGGACAGGGGCCGACCACCATCGACTGAACTGTTGGTTGCCAGGCTCACCAGTCACATCGTTTCGAGTTGCGCAGGGCTCAGAATCAGCGCATGGACAGGGGAGGGCATGGAGATAGAATAGAGGCATATCTCCGCCGAGTGCGACCGAAAATAAAAGCAACGGCGCATGTTACGATGCGCATTGAGACGTACCTTTGAGAGAGCCGCTGGCGGGCGAAGCGCGATCACCATCGTCATCGGTCTTGAGAGCCGAACGCAGGGGCAGCGATGCAGAGAGTTGGCCATTGCTCGCTGCGGGGTTAGGCGAGGACGCCGCAGACATGATGGGCAAAACGGATATTCAGAGACCAAAAAGGCGGCGAGATTGACGATATCGAGGCAGAGTAAAAAAAACGCGGTGAAAGGTGAGAGAAAGGGGGAGAAAGTGTGCCAAGGACGAATTGAGAAGCTGAGATGCACGTTGGCCACACACACATGCAGATGCAGGAGGCGAGGCGTTGCCTGGGTCGTTCCTTCCCCCCGCCGCAGACAACCGGAGGGCAAGGGAGGGCAGTCGCGACCAAAAAGTGGCTGAAGTGGTGCGGCCTGCGGGAGTGCGCTTATCGGCAAGCTAGGGTGGGCTTCTAGAGGCTAGACTAGGCACGAATGAATACGATAAGAGGACGGCTATTCGGCTTTCGCTTTAGCTAGGAGACCGAGGGAGATAGGAGCACGAGACCAGATCTTGATTGAAGAAAAAAGAAGAGCAATGAAGGGCATCCCGTGGGGTAAAGGGAGAAGGAGGAGAATATATATACCCGTATTCGTAGTGTCTGCAAACAAATTGTTGGAAACAAAAAACCTGCAAAAGCGAAAACGGTAAATTTGGGTGCCCCTCCATCAACACGTCCTTCCCACAACTGGACGTAATTAACCACATGATCCCAAGTTCGTCCTTCAGCCAAAAAGGCCAGGCTGAGCCTCGATTGGGCCTCGTCTGAAGTTGGTGTCCATACAAGGGAAGCGATCATGACCAGGGGACGTCACCGTCGCCGTCGCCAACACCGACCGGAAGCCGCCACCCCTTGTTTCCGGAATCCCACTTGGCTGGGAGCCTGCGAGACTCTGACATGGAATTTCGGACAGAATTTCGTGATGGTTGACCTCTTGCCCGCTGCTGGTTGGCTGCCTTGGCGTTTGAGGAGCAACAAGACTCCCCACGGCGCCCACAACGCCCGCAGCGCCTCCGGGCTGGTCCCCATGGAGACCCCTTGCACCTGCTCTTCGAGGCTCATCATGGATCCAAGGCCTTGAACCCTGGATCAATAGCCATTCCAACCCTTGCCAGCGTGTGAAGAATGGCCCCAACGCCTTTTGGGCCCCTGACCGAAGCCACCTCGGCGCATGGCCACGTGACGTAATTACGGGTGGCTAGTGTCGCTAGGACCTTTCTAGGCACCTTCGGTGGCGGTTTTCGGCAGTGTCTCGCATGCTCACAGCAGGGTTAGTGGTCTGGACTTGGCGAGCTTTGACAGTGCCGCTTTTCTGCCTTCCACTCTTGTGAAACCCCGTAACCCCCACGGTGCTCTCCACTGTGCACAATTTTCATCATATTGTGACCGTTTTCAGGTTGCCGTTTTAAACTGTCATCTCTCATTCACACCTAAATGTCTTCTTCTATCTTTATATCTTCTATCTCTAACTCCAAGACACCTCGTTGATATCCCCAATTCATAGCGCTCAACTTCAAATTTCCGCATGCTTCTCGTTCACCAAGACGTATCGATATCGAGGCTTTCCCTCTTCCAAATCGACAATTGCCTGGTTGGCATCTTGGAGGGGTCGCTTCTCAACCCAAGGCTTGACGTTCTTCTCAACGACCAGTTCCAGCATTTCCCTAATCTCATCGGGTGAACCAATGCCACTACCACCGATCTTGACGCCACCTCCAAGAAGATTGAACGCATTGACAGGAGGCAAGTTTCCGCCGTCAGGAGCACTATCGTTCAGTTAGTTCAGCCTCATCATCCATAACTTTCTCCAGCCGTGGGGCAGAGGGAACTTACCCAACTTGGATAAGGGTTCCATCAATCTTCAGGAGGGTAAGATATCCTGTCAAGGGCATCTTCGCGCTCGAGACCGTAGAGATGATCAAATCGAGACTTCGGGCGTGCTTCTTGTCCCAATCCTCATCATCATCCGTCGCAATGTATTCATCAGCACCAAGAGCCAAGACGTCGTCTCTCTTGGAAGCCTTTCGAGAAATTCCAACAACCTTGTCAGCACCCAGGGCCTTGGCGAACAAAACGCCAAAGTGACCCAACCCTCCGACTCCGACAATTCCAACCTTCTTCCCAGGCCCACACCCGTTGCGCTTCAGGGGGGAATAGACAGTGACGCCACCACACATCATAGGAGCCGCATCTGCCGAATCCACGCCATCTGGGATCTTGATAACAAAGTTGGCGTTGGTTCGGTTGTAGTCGCTATAACCTCCATATGACTTTCCTTCGCCCTTGGGGTAGACAGATGCATAAGTGCCGACGTTGGCTCGGGCGCAGTAGTTCGGTCGGCCAATAGAACACTCATAACAATCGGGCTCAAGGCAGCTTCGGGCCTGCGCACCAACACCAACGCGATCTCCCACCTTGATATTCTTCACGTTTTCGCCGACGCGTACGGCCTTGCCGACGATCTCGTGGCCAACGCAGCAGGCTAGATTCCAAAGTCAGCGCAAGGCATGTCGCCGCATAGGATCAGACGGCCTGTTCAAACTCACGGTAAGGAGTCTCGCCCCAACCAGAGCGCAGGGTGTGGAGATCTGAGCCGCAAATACCGCAATGGGTGATTTGGATATCGACATCGTCCTCTTCCCAGGTCTTGGGCTCAAAGGTTCCCCATTCCATCTTCCCCTGGGCACTCTCGGGGACTTGCCCAACCATCCCTGGAAGACGTAGTCGGTGGCCATTTTGGTTGTTGTTCTCGGTTTCGCTTAGAGTGAGAAGTACGAGTCTTTTTAGTTGTTGTATGAAGGAAGCTGAAGAGAAAGGTAGAGTGATTGTTCCTCTTCCTGACCACTCTGAGAACTCTACGAATATATATCTCAAAACCTCCCAAGCAGGACCACGATCTCATGGCATATTCGTAAGTCATCGGACTTAAGAATTTGAATTTTCGTACACCAAATCGAACATTTCCAACCTTTGTAAAGGCCTTTAACTCCGCTGGGACGTTCGTCATGTCATGGCAACTTGGAAATGATTCTATCTTCTAGCCAGGAACAGCTAGTCGCCGAAGCTTCATAGCGTTTCTAGTCTGTTTGCCCGAAGCCGAGGCTCCACCTGCCTCGGATAGCGCATCAGCAGGCTGCATTAGCGAGAAACTAGAAGCTACTATTGGCAGATAACGTCGCTATGTCATGTCAAAGCTGCCGTCGAAACGGGTTTCAGACGTAAACTTTCCGCTCCGCAGGTCAACGTAGTTGGTCATTGCCTGGGTACCAAGTCGTCTTCGGAATTAAGCTCGTCGGACGGCCCGGCAGTGTCAAGTGGCATGGTGGCTCCGTAAGCAAGCTGCATATAAATGTGGAGTGACGCCAGATGTCGTTCCGCTTCAGCATATCCAGTCCCCATCTCCAAATCGCATCCTTCGGCAGTTACACGCACGATTGACGAGCCAAGTCAACTCGATGGCCGCAACGAACGAATCGGAACAAGAGACTGGACTCGCGGATCTGAGGCTAGAGCAGATGCCTCAGCTGTCCGAGTTGCGGACCCCTGACGACGACTGGACAGGGAAGACCAAGGCGGAAGATAGGAGAAGAAGACAGAACCGCCTCAACCAAAGGACATATCGTGCGTAGCCCGTAATTACGGCTCCCTATCGAAACCCATCCAGCTTACAAATTGCTGGTCTTCTTTAGGAAAGAGAAAAATGCTCCAGAACTCACACTTGCCCCTGGCTTCTGCCATGTCTGTGCTCCGGTCCGGGGACTTTGCGTCACCCCTTTCGGTGTATGGCGAGGGCATCTTGACGCTAAGAGATGCAGAACAACATGTCAAGCTGTACGAATTCACCGAACGAGTGTACCTAGACTACACGCTCTACGCCATGTGGCCCACCTACTTGCCCGCGCTGATTCGGCTGAATGTGCTCAATGCGCTTGCACACAACGCGACAATGTTAGGCATCGAGGCTAAATCCCTATGTCGCGACGAAACCAGCTCCCCATTCAACAGTCACGGACCTCAAGCACCTAACGGACTAATACCAGCACTGCCATATCCTGAAAGCCTCCGCCCAACAGCAAAACAAAGAGCCGTGCAGCACCACCCGTGGCTCGACCTCTTTCCGTTTCCTCGGATGCGGGACAACATGATCGAGGGCGCAGCGAATGGGATATTCGACGACGACATGCTATGCTACGACCTTGTCCACACTGGTGCCGGGTCTGAAGTCGAGCAGCCGGCACTCATTGTATGGGGAGAATCGTGGGATGCGCAGGCGTGGGAGGTGAGCATTGCGTTCCTGAAGAAGTGGGGCTGGCTGGTGAGAGGTTGTTCTGAGATTATCGACTCGACGAATTATTGGAGGGAGAAAAGGGGCGAGAAGAAGCTCATTAATGTTAAGCTGTGAGGAGAAACGATTGTATTATAAAGATATTGTAATAATAGTGTGGGTTTGCGAAAAGAATTGGAGTTTTCATGGGTGCAGTATTGGTGTGGTGTTTCGGCTTGTACGAATAGTTCTCGCTGCTTATTGAGTCCACAGTTAGACTCAACAACTCTCCGAAAGTCTCACCTCCTCCAAAATTATAGTTCTCACATCCGCCGTAACGCTGCATACCTTCCACCGTCTCAAATCTCACCGTTTCATCTTTCATATCCCACACCGTCTTTTCCCAACGTTTTCCGCATCGAAGAAACTCCAACTAATACAAATACAAACCCTCTCCCGCCTAAGGGCGGCACTGACACTATACCCAATCCACACACCGAAGCCTCTCGTGCCGGGACAATGGTCCAACCTCGCGGCATCAGTTGAACGGCCTGCGGCTCTTCCGTGACACGCGACATGGGACATGGATCATGACACCGACGTTGGGACTGCAGAGTTTTTTCTTTTCCTTCTTCTCTTTTGCACTACGCAGCTATATTTTCCTATACACGTTCGGCCCGTCCCGGCCTTGGACTTACAACGAATTCCCCCGTTGACCCGCTTTCGGGCACCGAAGGCCAGGGGAGACGGAGGTGTGACCCTCTCTTACGTTCCGTCTATGACTTGTTCTTTGCTTGATGCTTCTCTATACACCCCCTTGTGTCATGCTTCCAACAATCATTTACACAAGTTTGACTCGTCACGACTGAAAAAGCACGTCAGCCCCCACGTCTAGTCGTCAACATGTCATCCAAAACGGCCCCCCTTTCGGTCGACGGTGGAACCTCGAGTGTCGCAGAAGCACTGATTGTCTTCTCATATCTTCGCTCCGGCGGCTTCCGTCTCGCTCGGATACAAAGCCCCGGGCTTGCTTGATCCACTGCTGTTGTGCTGTGACTGTAACTGTGTCTCCAACTCTGGCAACTTGATATAGCCCTTGGTGTGGGATAGAGCCGACAAAAGCCATTCCCGGGACGCCTTCATGCCCTCGTTGTTGAGCGCCCACACAACCGCATCCACCACGTCGTCAACGATGACGGCTGGCTTGTACCGGGGCTCCGTCTCTGCTGCCGTCTGTCGCCAGACGCCCGTTCGCACCAGGATGGAAATCCACTCCGTGCCGTCGTCCGGGTTAAAGTCGTTTGCGCCACGGATGTCGCTTTCTGGATTGTCGCCAATCATGTACACACGCTTAAGTGGGTGACACTTTGAGATATCATGCTCGGTCTGCCCGCGATGGCAGGCCATGTCATGGTAGTACTTGAGAAGGCGCTCATGTGCATATTTGTAGGTGTGGTTAGACGGCTTGCCGAGGGCATTGAACTGAAGGTCCATGCCGCCCGTGGTTGTCGACCACAGTCCTTTGAGTGCCTCCATGAAAGCGCCTGTTCCGAAGCGGTTGAGTGGGTAGTTGGTCTTCCACAATAAATCCATGTTCGAGATCCATAAGCCGGGTTGGCCATCCTGCTGCCATCCATTATTAGGCAGCGAGGTGTCTCCATTCTTTCGTGAAACGGTCCCAAAGTAGCCCTTATGGGAGATGAGGAGGTCATGAATAATTTGGGTGTCGACCGACCAGTCACGAGGGTCGTTCCAGACGAAGATTTGGTCAATCTTTAAGGCGTCGCGGGGAATGTCGGCGGTGTAAGGGTCTTCCAAGTTGAGCATTCTCTTGCCATCGGGCAATGGAGCGTAATTTCCATGAAGCCAGTCTTTGCTGAGTTCGAATGGGTACACGTCTCTGCAAGCTGCCAAGATATCGCCTGGCGTGACAACACGCTTAAACCCGTACCTATTCAACGTCAGCCAAGCGTGTCCTCGGAAATGCTCGAAACATGTGAAACCAACTCGAGGGCTATTTGGCGGGCTTGTTCAGGATGGGAGCCGGTGATGAGCACGGTGCCTTCGTTCTTGAGTGAGTCATCCCAGGCACTCATAGGGGTGTGAGACAAGATCATTCTCCCGCGTATCACATCATCGTGTTTGTCGAGTTGAAGTCGTTCTTGGAGCGTGGCTGCCTTCTTGTCCTCTGCAACTCCACCGCCGTTTGTCAGGAAGACATATCGAATGCCGTTGCCCCTGATCATCTTGATGACCTTTTGAGCCCCTTCCACCCGATTCCGGCCTTGGTACAGGACACCATCGATACTGTACAGCGTTAGGACGGAGCTAGAAAGGCTGAACGAGGCGTCTCCCAGTTTATCAGAGGGACGCACAAGCATGGATGGTCAACTCACTCGAAGGCGAAGGCAAACTCGGAAAACAGCTTGTGTGACGCATCGCTCGGCTCTTGAAGATGTTTGGGATCGACACCCAACGAACCGGTTGGCTTCGATCTCACAATTGCAGTACCGTGTAACGACCTCGAACCAATTTGCAACGCATGAGAGCTAGCGGCGATACCGGCCATGGACGTCGTGATGCGAGGCCACAGAGACCAACGACGCGCAGCGAGTCGGCACTGGCCGACCACGCTCGAGCGTCGCATTTTCTGGACTTGAAGAAGAATGTCTGATGGTCCGAGTGATGTTTTGAGGATTAACCAAGGACTCAGAAGATATGCCGCGTTCAGTGTGGTGCAATTGGTGAGCAATGTTGACTGCTACTTGTTGAGACTTGCGAGTCACACCCCGGCGGCGTTCATGAGTGCCCGATAAGGACCAGCGATGTCGTCGGTAAAAATCCGCCAATATCCGCTGGACTTTGACAAACGTGCCGCATCAAAACTCCCAGCCATGGAATAAAATAATAACACGCAATTGTCATAGAAACTCAAGCTCCAAGGCAGATGCTTCAGATATCTCCTAATTCTGACAAAATTACAGTGAATTGAGTGGTTCCTACCATGTGGCATGTATCTATCAACTTTTCTTACTAATTGTACATCATACAGTACTTTACACATTCCGCCATCCACCATGTGGTATCAATCATTCTACTCGCTCAGCGTTTGACTTCGATTCTTCACTCTTTCCGAGTCCAGTCCTTCATATGAGCCAGAATGATCTGTGCCGCTTGTTCAGGCGAGTGTTGTCGGCCCAGTGCTTCGACAAAGTCGCCCTCGGGGTCCATCAAGTAGAAGTAAATGCTGTGGTCCACCAAGTAGTCCTGCCCAGGCTTGACATTTTGGGGTGTGCTAAAGTAAACGCGATATTTCTTGCAAAGAGCCTTGATTTGGTCGTAGGTGCCCGTAAGGCCAATGAACTTCTCGTGGAACTCGGTAAGGTATTCCTTGAGGGCCTTGGGATCGTCTCGTGCGGGGTCGCAGGTAATGAAGATGGGGAGGAGACCGCCTGGTGCCTTTGCTTCAACAACATCAAACATGGTCGCCATCTTATCGAGCTCCTCGGGGCAGATGTCTGGGCAGCGCGTGAAACCAAAGTAGACCTGGAATCAGGATGTTAGCTTATTCACTGTCCAAACCTGATGTACGCTCTGCGAATGTGCTCCTGAACCCCACGTACCAAAGAATATTTGCCCTTCATCATTTCGCTCGTAAAGAGTTGTCCGTTCTGGTCAGTCAGCTCGAACGAGCCGCCCACCTTCGGTCGGCCAACACCCTTCGCCGCCTCTGCTATCCTCTTGCGGTGCATGCGATCCTTCTCAAACTCAAAGTACCACACCAAAAGACCACAGGTACCCACGAACAGGAGACCGGCCTTCCAAGAGAACGGCTACAGCGTATTTGTCAGCCTTGAGCTTCCGAAAAATCGATCGCATTCATATCCGAATCGCTCTATCATACCCCATTGCTATATCGGGCCTTGGCCTGTTCGATCGTATTAAACTTCGTTCGGCGCTGGGTAATCGGCTGTCGAGACTGGACGGGCGATCGCGGGACGGTCGGTCGGAGCTGCTTAGGCTGGAGGGCGCGGCTGGAGAAGCATCGCTGGCATTGGCGGCCAGAAATCTGGGCGAGCGTGCCCTGGAACACCTTTGAGGTCGCAATTGATCTGGACATGGCGGGCGATTTCCAGCAAAATTGCTCGATGTTGCAAGAGAAGGTGGTGTCGACTGTTTGTCAACTTACAACTTTCGATTATCACAAGCTCTCAAAATTAACGACCGAATATTTGCCGGAGTGCGAGCCACCGCCACAGATGGCAAGCTTAGTCATCTTAATCCCTTGTTTCCTCATTGTCCCAACGAGCATCAACTTCATGTGGCCATCATCAAGGAGGTAAAGCCTTGTTATATACCAGTGACGAGAATTCTTTCATCATATCTTATTTATAAATTTCTTCAAAGGTTTTCTTTGTTCTGTTTGTGTTCTAAACGTCAAGTGACGGGCTGTCAATGGGCTGTGGTTCAAACACGGAGTGAGGCGACAAGCAGACAGCGAAGACCTTCATCACATCTTCGCAATGGAGCAAACGACGTCATCAATACCAGCCGAACAGGCTCGTTTCGAGCTCATCGACGAGGATGTAAAACGGGAACCAATCTCAGATGCAACTCCTCAACCTCCTTCGGAAATCCCTCCTCCACCATCAAAATCTCCTTCCCAGCCACCACTATCAATTACAGATTCTTCCAACATGTCTGGACATCCTCTTAAGAAGAAGGGAACTGCCTCCACTGTTAAGAAGGCACCGAAGCGACCAAATAACAGCGGTCCCAAAACGTCCAAGAAGCGAAAGCCCACACCATCAGGTGGCACTCCTCAGGGGCGAGCGTCCGATGGCGACGAGGACGATGAGGAAGACAACGGGCCCTACTGCCTTTGCCGCGGTCCTGATGACCACCGATGGATGATTTGTTGCGAAAAGTGCGAAGACTGGTTTCACGGGGAGTGTATCAACCTGAGTAAGGACATTGGCGAATCACTCATTGAGAAGTTCATCTGCCCCAACTGCACGAATGGGAACCTCACATCACTATACAAGAAGACATGCGCCCTGAATAGTTGCCGCAAGCCGGCCCGCCTAGGAACAGGCAGCGAAAGCGTCTTCTGTTCCAACGAACACGCTCAAACTTGGTGGGAACGCACCGTGGCAAAGCTACCAAAGTCGAGGACCAAGGGCGGTTTTGATGACCGACTAGTTCAGGGAGATTTTATGGCATTGTTAGAAAGCGGTCTCTCCGGACTCGGGGAGGACGGTGCATGGAAATTGGTCAAGACGCCGTTCTCCGCCGACACGCCAAAGAAGTCGGTTGAAGATGACACAGGTGGGTTTACAGATGGCTTTCATCCTGCCTTGCATTGCTAACTTTTTCACAGCCGATGATACGGAGTTATCCAAGATTTTGTCCGAAGAGGAACGGGACTTTCTTGATAACGCCGCAAAGGCGCGGTTCGCTCTAGCTGAGGAAACGCTCCTCTGCCACAAGATGCTCACCCTAATCGAGTTTTCTCAAGAGCGACGTCGCGCCGCGATTACCGCCGGGCGTTTCGGCGAAGACATTTGCGGCTACGACCAGCGCCTGGACACCATCAGCGCACGAGATGCGTTTGCGGCCTTTGTTAAGTCTCGCGAGGGTGAAGCTATCTTCAAGGCGTCCAAGCTGGAAGATCCCCTCGGAGAAGATGACGAAGTGCGGGGCATGTGTGAGCGAAAGAGATGCAAGGTTCACCAGGGGTGGCAAAAGATGCTAGTTTTGGGCATCAAGAACCAAATCCGCGAGATGGCAGGTCAAGCAGGCGAGGTTGGCGAGGAGGAGAAGGTCGTCAGGGAGGCGGCTGGTGAGAGATGGCGCAGACTCAGGGCTGAGAAGAACTGGGTTGAGGTAGTAAATGAGTGATGAAGGACTGCAAGGCCAACTTCTCAACCGCCATCAACTGCGTTGGGATAAAAGAAGATCGGATTGGGCATTGCTGGCGTTGAGAGTCTATATACGTTACCTGAGCTGCGTTGCTCGAGGATTAGTTTTACCCTCAAGGGAGCTACCCGGAAGCAATACCAACCGGGGGATCTAGTCTTGATTACAAAATGGAGTTTCGGGGGTAATCAACACTGTAATCCGATTAATTGCGGCATTATTGAATTCCAATAATCGCATTGTGTGAAGGTCAGGTTGTCGAGTTGCTGACATTGTTCATTGTTCTCCGGCATCATTGAGCATTTGTCAGTCGTTAACACCTCCCAATCCCACGACCCACTAAATGAGTACGTATGACCACTCCCACGGAGGGGCTGCTGGATTCATTACTTGATCGGGAAGTTGTGACTGACTGCCCAATCAGGAAGTACAAGCAATCGACTCATGGCATGCCTTCTTTCGCACTATTTAATGCTTGAAGGAACTAAATACACATTTGATATCTTTCATCCACCCCGAACTGTTACAAGACTTCAAAATGAGAGTTATTGCTGTCGCTGGTGGCACTGGCCCAGTTGGGAAGACCATCGTGGATGGCCTCATAGCTCACGGGACCTACAAGGTCTATGTCATGTCTCGCAGCGTTTGTCTTACCCAAGGATCATCTATTCCCAGTATTGAACTTAATAATCCAACAGGCGAAACCATTTCAAGGCCCCGGCGACCTCTTGCAAGTTGATTACACCAATGCCGACGAAACACGAGCCGCATTTGAAAAGGCGAACGTTGATACCGTCATTTGCGCGATTGGAGTTGCTACCCAAGGCACAAACGAAGCGCAAAAGAAGTTGATCCGCGCCGCCCATGCTGCTTCTTCAGTCAAGCGATTCGTGATTAGCAGTTTTGATATGCTTCATCGGAAAGAGTATGTGTTGCGCTTCATCACTTTTGGCAGAGGTTTAATTAACAACGGGCAGAGACATTGAGCTCAACCCTTTGACTAAATATACATTCGAAGCTATTGACGAGCTCGAAAAGACCGACTTGGAATACACGCGCATCGCAAACGGCTGGTTCCTCGATTATTACGGCATGCCTTATTGGAAAACCTACCTTCACCCGTGGATCAACATTCTCAGCATGAAGGAGAAATGGGCGGTAATCCCCGGAGATGGTTCCGCCAAAGCCAATTTCATTACCACACAGGACATGGCGACGTTCGTTGCTCATCTGATGGACATTGACCAGTGGCCTCGCATCAGCTCAATTTTCGCCCAAACCCTGTCATTCAAAGAGTTGCTGCAGCAAGCAGAGAAGGCACGAGGTAAGTTTCACCAGCTAGGATTGGAGTATACGAATACTTACTTGTGCAATGAACAGGGTCCAAGTTCGAGGTGGCGTACGACAGCCTTGAGAAGCTCAAGTCGGGCAAGATATCCTTCTCCTCCAAGTTTCCCGCCATTGACTTTCCCGGCGGCGACGAGGCATTTTTCGCTACGTTGCATTACCAAGCTGGCCTGGGACGGTTTCTGGTCCCAACTGATGATGTTCTCGACTCGAGGTTCCCACATATTAAGCCCACGACGGTAGCTGAGGTGATGGAGAAGTCCTGGGCCAATCGAGAAACGGATGAAGTAGAGAGGGTATAATATCTGCAGTAATCGGGCCTGGTTGTACTTTTTTTCAAGATAAATTAAATTCACGTGCTAGAATTACAGAATACGTCGTATGAACGAACACCTACAATAGGTCATCTAGTTAGTTCCTTGCCCCCAATATCTGCAACATTCCATGGTTCACATTCTAATTTCAGCGTCTGCGCGCTTAGCCCTACGGCCGTCCAATGAATCAACCACCACGACCAGCACAGCCACACCCACGAGTTCGGACGAAGCGCGAATACGTCGATGAATTCACGGACGAAGGAACCGAAGAGATACATGTGATTGGCTGTAGATTCGTAGCTCAAACTACTGCAGCGTCTCGTCAGAGGCACCTATCGGCCGAGTGGCACAGTGGCCGTCTCAAGTTGCATCACCAACGCGTCTAAAATCTGACTGATGCTGAGCGTGTGCTCTTTGAGAATCGCGCGGAAGTCAAATGAAATTAATTGATAGAACTCATTCTGCGTGGCGCGGTGTTGCACTCGGAGCATCTTGGCCAAATCAAGATTAGAGATGCTAAATGAAGAGCTCGGCTAATTGACTGTATCATCTCTGGCCGCGCGAGAGGCCGACCAGGATGTCGATCCCTCAACGGGCCAGGGCTCCTCTTTTCAGCTTCCCCTGCAGAGCAAAGAGTCGATAGGGTCAAACGCAACGGGGCTTCGTCTGAGGCCCTGTCTGGGGGCCGGGGGGCAAGTCGTGCTTTGGACTTGGAGCAAAGTTTGGCGACTTTTCTCTTTCTCTTCTTCTTTTTTGCTTTGTCAACCGCGTATTGCCTCGTCGCCGAGTTACACGGTAGCCCCATGTATCGCGAGACGAATCCCTGTTGTTGACGACGTTGAGTCTTCTCTCACTGCAACTCTATCGAGCCCCGACTCGATTAACTTGACACCAAGAATCTGGGGAAGCAAAGTCGGCGACGGAAACTAGCAAGAGATTCCTCACCACCACCCAGATCAAAATGGCAGAAGTCACAGCTACAGTCACGGCTGCAGCAAGCAGCGCCTCCATCATAGGAACCTTCCCCACGGACTACACCAATGCCCGCGAGTGCACCGCCATCACCAGCGATGTGGTTGTCCTCATGGACTCGGCGAGCTCCTGTCTCCCGGAAGACTTCGCCACGGCCGCGACGGCTTACTACTCGCCAGCCTGGGAGTGCCCCGATGGCTATTCCGCTCAGTCGTCCTGCACCCGCTCCGCTTCGGACGATGCCACCCGGTACACCTTGACCTGCTGCCCGTCGCGGAGCAACGTCGTGATGAGCTGTGTACCCGACCCGGAATCTCTGAGCTCCGTCTGGGTGGACCTGCTCTGCACGTGGAGTGCGGGCGACACAGCGACCGTGTTGCTGGTGACTTCGACGTCGGTGCTTACGGACGGCTCGACAACTTCTCTGACTTCGGCTGTGACCATGTCGGGAGGAGAGGGCATCAACGCGTACGGAATTCGAATGATTTACGACCAAAGCGACACCGCTACATCGACGACGGCTGAGACGAGTGAGACGAGTGTGAGCTCCAGTTCGTCGAGCCAATCCGCGACACAGACCGAGAGTTCCGACGACAACGACGATGATGATGACGACTCCGGCGGTGGTCTATCAACGGGTGCCATTGCTGCCATCGCTGTCGTGATACCGCTCGTCGCCATTGCTGCTCTCATCGGTGCCTGGTTCTGGTACCGTCGTCGCAAGCAGCAGAAACAGCCCGTCTCAGAACTCGGAACGGACAGCGAGCGCAAGGAACTACCGCCCGACACGGCCAGGGGCGAGCTGTACGGATCGCAGCGATTTCAATCACATGAGCTGGAGAATTCGACTGCACCTGTAGAGTTGCCAGGAGACGACGCGCCCACATCATCACCGGGATTGAGCACGACGGGTTATACGAAAGATGCGACGTCGCCGTCGCTGAGTGTGGCGGGTGTTAGTCAAGCAACGGAGGCGTCACCACAGTTCAGCGTTTCAGCTGTGAGTAATTCAACTCCATCGCCAGCTGGTGGGAGACATGTCTCACCTTCATGACAAGACGCGGAGGACGAGAGGTAATTTTGTAAGAGTCGAGCGATTTGAGCGATGATAGCGATGATACCACCAACAAGGATGTGAAGCAAAGAAGGGAAATGGAGATTTCTGGCCTCTAATATCTTTCTCGAGGCATGCAAGGAGTTGCTGACGAGAGAGTCTTAGGGATTAGGGATGGGCTGATCTATTTTGATCGACCTCGTTGTGCTCAAATACTACTCTAGTCTAGCACGAGCACCTTCTCAAGATTCATACTTTGAAGTCAATTTAGCAGTTCATACTGGCTCAGGCCAACCGTGTCTTAATAATACCCTCTCTTACAATTTGTTTTCGTCTCATGAGAGACGTACGAATAGAGATCTCACAAGGTGGCGGGGCTTTGGTTGTCCCCAATTATGCCACCCCGCAGTTTCGAAAAAATTCCCTGTCCCGTCAACCACCAGAAAAAAAAGTATCAATAAGCCTGGACAGAGTCTGCTTATCAAGCACGAGCAACGCCAACGCCTCAGAGCTTGCGGTGGGAATATTTAAACACCCTCGCTGCTGTCCGCACTGCGACGGACTGAACAGATTCGTTCATACACGTTTCTTCCTCCTCTCATTGTTTGCACCTCCTCGCTTCGTCTCTTAATTACCCCGCCATCATGTCTTCCTCCCGCGAGCCCACCAAAGACCAACCCATCGACGACATGGACGAGGACGATCTCCTCGACGCCGACGATGCCGCCGAAGAAATCCAGGCTGGCGATGACGCCGCCATGGACTCGGACAACGAGGACGTCGAAATCAACCTGCAAAACGACTCCATCGCCTTCTTCGACCTGCCCCAAGACTCGCTCTTCGCCATCGCCCAGCACCCCGCCCACCCCTCCCTGATCGCCGTCGGCGGCTCTGCTGGCCAGGAAGACGATGCTCCTGGTGCCGGCTGGGTCTTTGATACTTCCGCTGCCGTCTCGCGACCCGTCCTGCCCGCTAGTTACGCCAGCGACCCTTCCGCCGAGATCCCCAAGCCGACACAACTCGAGTCGCTATTCAGCCTCGATGGCCACACCGATTCCATCAACACTCTCGCCTGGACGCTCCCCGCTGGCGAAGTTCTTGTCAGCGGCGGTCTCGATGGTCGATTGCGCGCTTGGAAAGCCACCACTAACCCTGGCTCTCCCCTCAAGATGAGCTTCCTCGGCGAGACTCAAGAAGTCAAAGAGATCAACTGGGTCGCGCCGTGCCCCTCGGCCACCAACCCCAACGCCGTTGCCCTGGGTGCCTCGGACGGCTCCGTCTGGGTCTACACCGTCGATCCCTCCGACTCTGCCAACCCCCTCCAGATCGTCCAGTCTTACTTCCTCCACACCGGCTCCTGCACTGCGGGCGCATGGACTCCCGACGGTCTGCTCCTGGCTACCATCTCCGAGGACAGCAGTCTCTACGTTTGGGATGTCTGGGGCGAGGCTGCTGCCAAGGGAATTGCGGGTGACAACGGCATGACGGCTGTTGGCTTGACCGGCGAGGACCAGCGCTTCGAAGTAGAGGGTGGTCTGTACTCCATCGCCATCGACCCCAAAGGCGCCTTTGTCGCTGTCGGCGGTGCTACCGGCGCTATCAAGATTGTCTCCCTTCCACGTCTTACCGCTGCCCCTGCCAAGCCTCAGTCCCGCGCTCGCGGTGCCGGTGGTAAGGCATCCGCCGACCCTGGTACTGGCGGTGTGATCCTCGCTGCTCTGCAAACCGGCTCCGACAGTATCGAGACCCTCGCCGTCTCGGTCGCTTCTGTTTCTCCTCCCACCACTCTCCTAGCTGCTGGCTCCGTCGACGGCTCCATCGTCGTCTACGACGCCACCCGTCGCTTTGCCGTACGCCGCCACATCGCTGGTGCGCACGAGGAGCACTCGGTCGTCAAACTCGAGTTTGTGCGCAACTCGTGGCAGCTGACCAGCTGTGGCATGGACGGCGTGGTGCGACGCTGGGACATTCGCGGCGCGGGCTCTACGAACCCCAACGTTGCCGCCACGGCTGCTGAGGCCGGCTTGCAGAAGGAGTGGAAGGGTCATCGTGGCGATGGCGAGGGCGGTGGTGTTCTTGGTTTCGTGCAGGGTGAGACGGGCGAGCGCGTGGTGACGGCTGGTGATGACGGCGTGGCCTTGGTTTTTGAGGCGTGAGAGACGAGCAGAAAATAAGGGAAAAGGAGAGTGAAGTGGGCATATGACAAAATGAGTGTATATAGAAGTCAGATGACTGCAAAGGTTTTACGACGACCCATGAATGAGAATAGAATTAAGGGGATTGGTACCCCTGAATGTACATGCCTGGACGTCTATGTAGGTCTTGATATCAACTGGCAGTAACAACGACGTGTGTAAGTGTCTAGATTCATGGGACCTATCCCACTTGGAATGGGAGAAATGCGATGAAGAATCCTTGGCACACAGAGCCACAGTCCTCAATTCACGGTCACCGCGAGGGATGTAGAGTGCCTCGTGCAATTTGATTGAGTGATACGAGGGCTTCCAGATGCAAAAGTCCGACCTGTGCGATTGGAGCTGGCTGAAGTGAAATAAGATATAATATAGCGAGAGGGAAGAATAAAATGAAAGACAGGCGACTGTGAGTGCTGCTATTGAAGGGGAACCATGGATGAGGGACAGGGGTGGATGATTCTAAACGTGCCTCCATTAGAAGAACCTGGAGCAGAGGAAGATTCTCGCGTGTCTAATCTTGAGGGTAGAAAGAGAACCCATGGTGATATATATTACCATGTTGACATGCAAGATTCCCGATGGTAGGTAGTTGTTGGATCAAACCGTCAGGTCTTGCGGCATTGTCTGTCTTGACGTGCCCAGCTCATGAAGGAGACTATCGAGACTGCTGACATAAGCAACTAGTCCATCCGGACAGCTTTCGTAGCTCAGTTGGTTAGAGCTTCGTACTAATACTTGCCTCTACGGCCAAATATTGGTGATGCGAAGGTCGCAAGTTCAAGCCTTGTCGGAAGCATAATAATCTCAGGATACCAGCCTGTCTCTTTTTGCTTGTGTTTGCGCCCCCTTTTTGGTCGAATTGTTTGTTGGGTTGATGCTCTTCACTTTGGGCACCTGGACTGGTTGCATCGGGCCGAGGACACCCGGCGATGTCAGATACCTACGGAAATCCACCTGAACGCGGGAGGCAGGGAACTGGCAATCAGACATGGCCCGTGCGTCACGATTTTGCATGCCAATTTTTTTGACATGGACGACTTGACATCAGGTCTGCGATAGCATCATAACACATAACAAGACCGTACGCTTCGAGTTTCGACACCCCTGTTAAGCTTCCACCACTCTATTCAAAACTCTCATCAATATACTATTGTCAAGATGTTCGGTGGATGTACGTCCTGCCAACATGCAGCGCCCTTTGATCTTCACAAACTGACCTTTCCGCAGTCGCGCCCCCCCAGCAGTCCAAGGAGGAGATCCGCGCCCTTGAGGCCGAGGCCAACTTCACCGTCCAAGGTGCCATCACCACTGCCGTCCTTCTGTACCTCTGTATGTGGAATGCACTTGCCCGTCACCCTTGGACGCCGTCACTAACTCATCTGCCAGCTCCTTTCGCCATTGAGCTCGCCGGCAAGGTCTTTTAGGTGCAGAATCTCGCCATGTTCATGATCTTTGGACCATCTCACTGAAATGTATGATATGAAGACGGCTTGGTTGACATTGGGTTTGGCATCGGGCTTGAGATGAACCGTATTGAGTTGCCTGCTCCTGTTCTTTAATGTACTACTAAATACCAAACACCCTGAAAAGAATTAAGACCCCATATACTCCTCTTTTGATCCAATCCTGCCTATGTCCCCCGCCCCCGTCTGAATTACCTCGATCGTGCGTGTGGGTTTCTGTTCTTTTCCCACTCCTGATAGTCTACGCCTAGAGCCTCCAGTTCCTTCTTGAGGTGTTGAATCTGCTTCTCGTAATCCTCCAATACCTAGATATTGATTAGTTTTGTGTCAAGGTAAAATAGGAATGGAAAGACTCACCCTCTTTGCCTTGGCTTCCGTGTCTGGGTCCAGAGCCTCTCCCTCTCCGCCAGAAGGTCTATCCATCTCCTTGTTTAGCTGATCGGCATATCCTCGCAGGATAATGAGTCTGCTCCATAGCTCCTCCTCACGGGCATTGACCGCAGGATCCTGCACCTCCCTCTCCAGGGTCTGCAGGCGGCTGCTCAAATCGTCCTCATCGCCGCTCAGCGCATATCCCCGATTTCGTAGGACCTGCACTCGGGCGGCCAGTGCCAGGCATCGCTCGCTGATGGTTGTCTGTCGTCGTCGCGCAGCTACAGCCCGCACCTCGGTCTCGAGCTCGTGGCGCTGCAGGATGGCGTCGAGGCCACCGTTGATCTGGTGCAGTCGGGTGTTGAAGTCGGAAACGGCTCGCTTCTGGGTCTTCAAGCGGTCGGCGACACCGCTGTACCCTGAGCAGAGCACAGGCATAAAGCCTGGCGCGGGCTTGTTCTGCAGGGCCTCCTCCCATTCTCGAGGGTCCTCAAACGGCTGTGGCTTGTAGAAGGGAACGTGGGATTCTTCGACCTTGTTGTAGAAGTAGTGCTTGAAGACGCAGTTGGGGTTCGCAGGGTCCCATTTCTCCGTCACGAGTTTCATCTGCTCGAGGATGGGTTTCTGATCTATCGTGATGATTAGTTCCGTGTCATGCAGACCATAGGAAGCAATGAGAAGACGTACGAGGATTCTCCTTGTCGGGTTGCCATAGTGAACTGGACAGCTGCGCGTGCGACTGTGAGAGAGTAGGCATCTGCTGAGGTTGTTGCTGTTGACCAACGATGGAACCTCCCAGGGGATTCGCCTGCTGTTGAGGCTGAGTCTGTATAGGCTGTGGCTGCCCAAAGAAAGAGGTTTTCGGTGCTTGGCTGAATAGTGACATGGCGGCGACTGTATGATGTCGCAAAATGCGAAATCGGGGTGTTGATGGCGGTTGGTCCCACTCGGAGGAGAGCAAAAGCTATCGGCTGAGCAACCAGCCGGCTTGACAGGAGGAAAGTGAGTGCTTATCGAGCGGCCGGGAGTTCGCAACAATGTTTCGGTGGTTTCGCGCGACAAGAGCTCCAGAGGGTGGTGTCGTGGTTGGCAGGCTGAAGAAAGGGTCCAGCTTCTTTGTTTGCTGGCGGCTCGAAATTATTGGAGCTGGAACGCGAAAACAGATTCGTAGCTCGCGGCTGCTTCAGCTTGGACCAGGCCACCACCGGTCGGTACCTTGTACCTTGTACCTTTCCTCTTCGCAGCCTCGCCCCACAGCTCGACCAATCACGGAGGACCAATTCCAACATCACCACTCTCAATTCCTAGCCGATTGACCTTAGCATTCAACTTCCGACTCTGGAATCACCGCATCGCTCCTCGCCCAGCCGCGCAAAACACCACCACCATGGCCGCCCGACGCCCCCAGTACGTTCTCCGATCGACCTCCGATCGCTCTATCTCCATCCGAGATGCCAATTGGCCCCCGTGGAAACGCACGACTGTGGGAAAATAAATGGCTAACCCTCAGCCAGGTTCAACCAGCAGTTGTTTATCGATACCACCCCTCTCCCTAGTGACATTCCCCCCGTCAAGGAGATCGGTGCCAGTTCTGCGCCTCTACTCTCGGCCTCTTTCTTCATCGGTGCCCGATGCCGCGATTACAACGATGATTACATGCAGTGCAAGACCGAGAACCCCGGTCGAGGAGAGTTTGAGTGCTTGAAGGAAGGCCGACGAGTCACCCGATGCGCCTCCAGCGTGTACGTTCTACCTAGAATACAAATGCCTCAACGGTTTCGTTCTCGGGCGAGGAGAATTGACCGTAGACAATGATGGGCTTCCGCTGACCCGATTACAACTCAACAGCATCAAGGACATCAACACTCACTGCCTTGCCGAGTTCCGCAAACACTGGGAGTGTCTCGACGACCGAAATCATCAGCTGTGGCAGTGCCGCCCTGCGGAATGGAAGCTCAACAAGTGTGTTTATGACAACTTGGTATGTCAAGCTGAGCTTCCTTGCCTTGGACTTAACACAGGCGGCCGAGAATGATAATTACTAACACCAAGACAGAAACTCGAGAAGAAGATCCCGGACCAGCCCACAAACGTCACCCCCGTCGAGCTCCGACCGAAGCAGATCTTTGCCGACGTGCGCATTGGCCCTGGTGATGGCAAGCCTTTCATCCCTGGACAGAGCGAGGCGAAGCAATAAGGCGTTGGAAAACTGCGGAAGATCGGGACCGATCATGTATATTTGCAAATGAACCGAAGAGAATTGACAGGCAATTGTTGACCTTATCCTGGATAGCACTGTGATAATCGGATGAACTCTCCCAGTGAAGCACGATTAATCAAATATTGGCTCGCTGGAGTTTGACCGAAAAAAAGACTGAACTTACACAAAGATTTGAGTAAAGCCCAGGAATGGTAGCCTTGGCCGACCATCTCTCAGAATGCACGGCGGCTGGAAGCAAGCCACCTATCGTTGAGTTACTTATGTACTCTGCACTTGGAGGTTGGTATCACATGTCTAGAAGAGAGGCCAACAATGACACCAAGATGCTGTTTGGTAACACAGCTTATGACCCGCGAGGCTGGAGGCTCGGAGCCGTCGGGTTCCGTAGCAGCTCTCCGCCCGACCTGGTTCAAAACCAGCAGCATTAGAACTCTCAGAGCGGGCGGTATCTTCGAGAGCGGTGCTCTCCAAGAATTGATAACATTTCAATCCCTCATGGCAACTCATGGTTGGCCAGTGTGAGTAGAGGCACACTGGATACTCCATGGGTTCCTCGCTATCAAGGCTACTAAGACGAATATGGCAATTGACTGCGAAAGGATGCTGCAAATGTCTTGGCCGTTTTGGGCTCATGACTACCTGCTTGGGTAGCCATTGCGGAAGCTCCATTTTGTGGGTGGGAATGGGAGGGCTGCCATGTTTGTAAGCTGCAGAGGGCTAGGGGCCATGTTTGTTGAAGCGGGATAACCTTACACAACAGGTATGGGCGATATGGGTTGCCAGCCTCAATCTGACAGTACAGTACATCCATGGACCGGATCCAATGAAGGTTGCACTACGTACCAACCGAGTTCTCGAGTATCCGTGGTGCCTTCATCATTCATGAAGGATCGTTCGCCCTCTACGCAGAAGATAGCCATGAACCCAAGACCTGGCATGGCCAGGAGACCCTAGATTCTTCCTTCGATACAGTTACCCATTTATGCTTTCACCGATTTATTCTCTGTGTCTCGATGGCTTTCAACCGTGATTTCTGGGCCGTCTTGGGTCCATCTCGGGATCGAACCCGATGGTGGATGCCGTTGGGTCCACAGGATCGGGCTCCGGCAACGAAGGTAGCTCCGGCTGCGTGAACGGGTGAACGGTCTTTGGACGAAACTAGATGAACCGATTGCCAAGACGGGCTGGCTGTAAAAAGAAGGGTTCGCCTGGTGCGCAGATGCCGGGTCCAGGGTCTCAATTCGATAGCTAGTGTGTTGAGACGACGACGAAGATCCGTCAACTTAACTAATTCTTAATTACCGAGTCTAGTCTTGAACCCGCGTCTATGGCATCATAGCCTTAGAATCTGGCTTATAAATGCTTGCGTATTCATCTGTATTTATTCAGCATTCAAGACCTCACTCTATTCTCTTGCGGACAAGCTTACTGGAAATAAACTGTGCCGGCGGTGAGCTCGCAGCCAGGTTGTCTGCGCTTCACTCATATTGGCTGCGAATACTAGCGCCGATGATTGCTACTGGTGAACACGATCAATAATCAGAAACTAACGGTGGCAGATGGCCTACTAAATAAATTGAGGCTTGAAAGATGGGCTGATAAGCTTCGCTAACAAGCGGGAGTTCAGCTGGCAAGCTTCATGTGACGTCAAATCAATCATGACGTCGTAGGCTAAAGAGCAACGTTGTTGAACTTGGCATCGCACTCACTCTCCCTCCAACGATTGTTCACCAATTCACTTTTTTGAGTAAACAAGACGGCGGTCCGCTTCCATTTTGGAATTGGGAATATGGACGGAGACTCGCGCTCACAGCCCGGCTCCCCGCATCGGCTGATCGTCCATGAACGCGACGAAAGATATTTCATGACAAGAGCGCTCCAGGCTCTTCTCAAGCCATGGAAGCCTTCACTAGTAAAGCATTCGAAACAACCCGATGGGCCGCTCCGACTGAGGCCGCCCAAAAGAAGTCGAAAGTACTGCAACATTCAGGAACGTGAGATCCAAGGTGTCTGGGTATACGAATTCACGAGCAAATTTCCGACCCAAGGAAAACACGCCTCCAAGGATCAACCTCCCAAGAGGATTCTGTACTACTGCGGTGGAGGATGGCAGATGCCCCCGAGCGCACAGCATTGGGATCTCTGCACTGAACTAGCCCGCAGAGTGTCCAACACTACCGTCACTCTCGTCGCTTATCCATTGGCCCCCCAGAACCCGGCCTCGGTCGCATTCCCGCAAATCGAGAGCGTCTACAAGGCTCTGTTGAAGGACGCCGCAGAGGCTGGAGAGAAGGTCATTGTTGCCGGGGACAGCTCGGGCGGCAACCTTGCTCTCGCTGTCGTCACATGGACTCTGATGAACCAGAAGAACGGCGCCGCCGAAGCACCCGCGGCTATCCTCGCTATAAGTCCTACCACAGACCTCCGCCATGAAGTTGCGGAAATCAAGGAGGCGGAGAAGCTCGACCCCATCTTGACCCATGCATTCGTCAACGCTACAGCAAGCACCTGGTGTCCTGGCCCAGAGCGGCCTGGAACGGGCGAGATCACGGTGACAGAGCCCAGCGGGCGCTCGTATCATCTCGACTGGGGCTTTAAAGATCCCCGAGTATCTCCCATCCAAGCAGACCTCGATGTCTTGGCGCGCCATGGGGTCAAGGTCCACGGAGTGATAGGTTCCTACGATGTTCTTGCCCCAGAGGCCGCTGCGTTTGTTGAAGAGTTAAAGGCGCAGGGTGTAGAAGGAGAGTGGCTTTCTTGGAAGGGCCAGATGCATTGTTTCCCCTTGACGTTTCGCTATGGGCTGAAGGAGGCAGCGCAGGGTGTGGATTGGATTATTGACATGTTGAACAAGGTTTGAATGGCAATCAGAAGGGACTGGGCGTACGGATGATCTGTTTATCAATGACTGTATAGAATGCAAGCAACAGCAAGTAATCATAACCAAAATATGTTCACGAGGCACCAGAGACACCCTTCAAGAAACAATTGTGCATGCCCTATTATAGCATCTATGAGAACCACATGCTTTTGATTGTTGTCTCCTTTGGGTAACAATCAGAATATCCAAACTCGAATCACATGGCCAGGTATGAATTGCCGTTTTGCGTCAAAGACTGGTATGAAAGCTACATTACAAGGGTCACATCACCGGCACAGTGGAATCTCTCAAAGCAGCAGTGATACGACAGATTATCGGAGCTTAAGATGAAATCGAGCGCATTCATACACGGCCAAACGAGTTTACCGGGGAGTGCATGGCAATCTTTCAAACATATACTAACCTTCTCGGGTGATGTTGAAGAGAAAAGGCTTGTGCTAGGTATTAGTCTTGTTGTCTCGGGACTTCGGGTCAGATCCTCCTCGAGGGCAGTTCAGTTACCTGTCCCAACATGCGTGGTAAATCGAATTCATCCAGGAGCTGGATTTCAATACTCGAAACTCGGAAAATATTGAGGTGGTTCGAGCACTACCACGGCATAAGTTCATCTAGCATCTCGATTCAATCGTCCCGATCGTCCGAACTCTGAGATCTTACGATCAAATCGACAGCAGACTCCAGTCTGCTACTTCTGGTAATGGAAAACGGCTTCCAGGCCAGGGCGAGTTCGCTTCTCCAGTGACTAGAGGTGACGCTGGTTCGCAACATTGCCCATCAGAGAAGGCGATGGGGGCAACTAGGTTAGTCCTATTGTAGTAATTCATGCCGACCGCAACACATCTTGACGTTACAACCTAGATGATCGTTCAGGATGACGAGAAGCACACGTTCAGAAGAGATTCGCATCTCTCGGCTTGAATTCCCAATCTCGGGATAGTGAGGAACCAACGCTAAGCTAAATGGACTACCTCTACGTGAAAGGGTGATGAATTGAAGCATCACAACCGTTGATTCGTCACTCAGACACGGTCCGGAAACTCGATTCTTGGCTTCCTCTGCGGACCGCCTTAACTCCATTACCCCGCTTGTGATAACCTACCATGGCTTCTTATTAATACAATAATGGGAAGCAAGAAGTTGTGGTGGTGTTGGGACAAGGCATTTTGGGTTGGATATAAAGACGGCTCGATCGCCCAATTGAGATAGGACTGTTCCAGCCAGTGACCTCTTCAAACGTCTTGTACTTCGTCCGCTTGATTCACTTCATCTATGGGGGAGTTTTTGCTTGTACCCAAGTATATCAAAGTGATCAAGTCTCCTCCAACTTAAATCATGTCGGAACCGAAGCCGAGTGACGGCAGGCTTGTCCCTGGCCAGCCGTACACTGTCCTCTCTCGACCGGCGCATTCCTTATCTGCAGAAGAAGTCTCCCATGGACTTGATACAAACCCAGTCACGGGTCTCAGCAGCCAAGAAGCTGGCGAAAGACTACTCAAGTTTGGGTCGAATGAGCTCGAGAAGGAACATGGAGTCCGGCCCCTCCAAGTCTTTATTGCCCAAATCGTCAATGCAATGACACTGGTGAGTCAAACGCTGAACCAATTTCAATGTATGCAACTACTTATCCATCTGTGCAGGTGCTTCTCCTTGCCCTGGCTGCTAGCTTCGCCATCAAGTCTTGGATTGCAGGGGGCGTGCTGGCTTTCATCATCCTGATCAACATCGTCATTGGCTTTCTACAAGACCTACAAGCTGCTCGGACTATTGCATCACTCAAGTCCTTGAACTCTCCAACTGCGCGGGTAGTGCGAGCAGGGGATAGCCATCTCACTGATGTCGCTGGACTAGTTCCCGGAGATGTCATCCATCTCAAGACGGGCGATGTGGTACCTGCTGATGTCCGACTAATCGAAGCTGTGAACCTAGAAGCTGACGAGGCGCTTCTCACTGGCGAGTCGATGGCAGCACGCAAAGATCCCAACGCGGTGCACGAGGAGGACGTCAGCCCTGGCGACCGAAGCAACATTGCCTTCAGTTCTACCACCATCACCAAAGGTCGCGGCCGAGCAATTGTTGTTTCCACGGGAATGCACACCGAAATCGGAGCCATTGCCGCCGCGCTGCAAAACGAAGGTGAAGGGAGAGTCCTCCAGCGAGACAGCAGCGGCAATGCTTCTGCTGGCGCCTATCTCGCCTTCTGGTATGGCAGCTTTTGTGACTGGTTAGGCCGTTTCCTAGGCCTGACAGTTGGGACACCTCTACAGCGAAAGCTGTCTCGCCTCTTTCTCTATCTCTTTGCTTTCGCAATCATTTGCGCTATCATTGTTTTAGCTGCGAACCGCTTCGAGGGACGCCGAGACGTCATCATCTACGGAGTCGCAACTGCGATTGGCACTATTCCCGTTACCCTCATTTTGGTGCTCACGATTACAATGGCAGCAGGGACTCAAGTCATGGTTCAGAGACATGTTCTCGTGAGGAACATGAGGAGTTTGGAAGCTTTGGGGGGCGTGACGAGTCAGTGTCCTCTCTCGTCTCTGTCGGATGTAAGCTAATACCTGTTGCAGATGTTTGTTCCGACAAGACTGGCACCCTCACCCAAGGCAAGATGGTTACGAGAATGGCTTGGCTCCCTGGACTTGGGACTTATTGTGTCGATACGACCAACGACCCATACAACCCGGAGACTGGCCTGGTCAGCTTCACAAGTGCTCAGCCAAAGAACATGATGAACGAGAAGCACGAAACATCTGCCATTGCTGTCAGCGAAGAACTTGGTAATCGGCCTTTACTGCAGGAATTCTGGAATGTGGCTTCGTTCGCCAACTTGGCAAAGCTGCAGAGGCCTGCTGCAGAAGACTCCAACAGTGCTGGCCGGTGGAATGCTCAAGGTGATCCGACTGAGGTCGCGATTCGAGTGTTCGCGACACGATTCGGCAAAGAAGACGTCGAGAGCAGCGGGCAATGGAGCCAAGTGGCCGAGTTTCCGTTCGACTCGTCGGTCAAGAAGATGTCAGTCCTGTGCCAGGAACAGTCTTCAGAGGAGGTACACGTCTTCACCAAGGGCGCTGTCGAACGCGTCCTCGCAAGTTGCACGAGCATTGCCGCTAGTGCAGATGCTGTCTCGACGCCTTTGACAGAGGCATCCAAGGCCGAAGTCCTGTCCAATACGGAGGCGCTTGCTCGTCGCGGACTGCGTGTTCTGGCTTTGGCGAGCAAGGTCAGTCCGAAGCGTGTTTCTGAGCACGACGCTCAGCAAGGCCTTCTCAAACGGAACGAGTTCGAACGCGATCTGGTCTTTCGCGGGCTGGTTGGCATATATGATCCTCCCCGCGCAGAATCGAGACCCAGTGTCTTCAAGTGTCACCAGGCTCGCATCAAGGTGCACATGTTGACAGGCGACCACCCGGAAACAGCCCGCGCCATTGCCCGCGAGGTTGGCATTCTTCCCTCGCGGATGGAACTTCTCGGAGCAGACGTTGCTCGACGCATGGTCATGACGGCCCACGATTTCGACGCCCTGACCGACGACGAGGTCGATCAGTTGCCGCAGCTGCCCCTCGTCGTCGCTCGCTGCGCTCCCAGCACAAAGGTGCGGATGATTGATGCGCTGCATCGCCGCGGCTGCTACGTTGCCATGACTGGCGATGGAGTCAACGACTCGCCGAGTTTGAAGCGAGCTGACGTCGGTATTGCCATGGGCTTGGCCGGGTCCGATGTGGCAAAGAGGTAAGACGACACTCAACAGTGATGAGAAGCATGAACTAAACAGTAACAGCGCTTCGGATATTGTGCTCACTGACGACAACTTCGCATCGATCCTGAATGCCATCGAGGAAGGACGCCGCATCTTCGACAATGTCCAGAAATTCATCCTGCACGTCCTCGTCGCCAACGCGGGGTTCGTCGTGACTCTGCTGGTAGGCCTCGTCTACAAGGATTCCGAAGGCATCTCTATTTTCCAGGTCACGCCCATTGAGATCTTGTTTATGCTCCTGGTCGCTGGTGCATTTACAGAGACGGGACTGGGCTTTGAAGCCGCCACGGCCGATATCTTGAACCGTCCGCCCCAGAGCGTAAGTTTCCCCCAACCTCGTCGATTGCGCTCATGGCTAACATTCACAAAGCTCAAATACGGAGTCTTCACGCCCGAGTTCCTGCTCGACCTCGTCGTATATGGCTTCCTGATGTCGCTATGCATTTTGAGCAGCTTCGCCATTGTCCTCTTCGGCATGTGGGACGGCGAGCTCGGCCAGGACTGCAACATCAAGTACTCGCCGTCATGCGAAGCCGTGTTCCGCGCGCGCTCGACGTGCTTCTCCAGCATGATGTGGGTGTTTGTCTTCTTCGCGTGGGAGCTCATCGACATGCGGCGGTCGTTCCTGGACGGGGCGCTGACGAACACGCGCGGCTGGGCGCTCAAGCTCTGGCGCAACCCGTTCCTGTTCTGGTCGGTCGTTGTCGGGACCGTGGGTGTTGTGCCGACGCTGTACATCCCTGTCATCAACCACGTCGTGTTTCTACACTACGGCATCGATCGCGAATGGGGCGTCGTGGTCGGTGTGACGATGGCCTTCTTTGCTGGCGTCGAGTTGTGGAAGTGGTCGAAGCGGGTGTATCTGAGGCGGAAAAAGGTGCTTGGGAGGGATAGCGACGATTCGAGTGAGGAGGATTTGGAGTCAATGGCCTTTGAGAAGTTCTACAGTCTTTGATCTCTGAGTGTCTTGTTAGCATACGAGGAAGAGAAGGCCGTTGAAAGGTCCATCGAGGCAAACTCGTGAAGAATTATTATGAATTATCCTCCTAGATCCATGGTTCTTTCATTCTCTTGTGCAACAGTGCACCCGAGATATCAATATTCCTCATAGAGGGGTAGGTTGCTTTCCCGGGGTGGGAATACCAGATAAGTGCAACTTGAAGGGCCGAACAACACGCACGCAGCGGGTATACGTGGCTTACAACCACACGATATCTCACTTCTTCAAGTTCATTGGCCCTGTTCATCGCCATGTTTACACCATAGCCGCTTGCTGTGATGCCAACTCCTCCCCGAGGTACAGTCACCGAGCAGCAATCTGGAAGATACACGTCGCTAACTGACACGAACTAAGGGGCCATTTGGGCTTCGTGCATGAGGCGTGACGCATTGAGCCTTGAGTCTTGATACACTGCATCACGCAGTACCTGGCATAAATGCTTCGCGGATAGATAGATGGCCAGGCAGCCTGCAACGTCTCACTAATTCTTGACAGGCCGGCTGTAATGCACTTTTAAGGGTCGATTGGCATCCCATGTAGTGTCCAAAGGAAGAAGCCATTGAGGCCCCGAATGCGGACAACATGCGAGCGCTGCCGAGACTCCGAAGGAGTTCCCTCTGTGTTTAGGATAGATTGGCCTCCCCAGAGGGGCACCGTATAGATAGCGACAGACACCAGTTGCCGCGTACGCACACCACGTACACCAACCACCTAATCAGAAAAAAGGGCTGAGATGCTAGTAGTTTCTAATAGAGATGTCGCTTCCCCAACTGAAGTTTTCATCGGAACCTCGGGGACTCATGTTGAAGACGGCATACGACCCGATTACCCTAGATGAGGAGCGTGGAAGACCAACATTAGCCGAGCCGTCTCACCTTCAGCTCAAGGGAATCATTTATACGTGCTGGATGGTCAAAGGAAGGTCGTGCAGGTGACGCTAGGATTTCAAACAGACCAGTCGGCCCTCTTGCCGACCAATTTGCTTCTACTGTGGCTCACCGACTTGACCGGGCTTTGCAGTTGAGCTGACTGCCTCGAGTCTCACAAAATGCACAACCTGGCACGACCAGTGTGATAGCGGACGATTGTTTTTATTCGACAATGGAATAAACTAGAATCAATGACTACTATGGCTAACTGCATGGCCCTCGGAGCTGAGAGTCGAAGAGGTCTTGGTGGTGCAAGGTGATGGGCGGCTACGGGCATCGGAACGCGAAAGTGTCTCCTCGGACAAGTCGAGACAGCTCGAACGCCGAAGATTCCTACGTTTGAGAAGGGAGGGGAAGGGGAGAATGGAAGGAGTTGGTTGAGATACCAAGGAGCTAATGAGGGATGGCTGCATCTTGTGAGGTGTGTAATGAATCCTTGGAGGAGCTACATGCAGCAATTACCAGGGGCGTCCGAAGGTCCAGAATTGCAAGCTCGTTTGCTGGCCCAAGTAGGCCTTCTCACGACGTCGCGCGCTTACAATAGACAGCTGAGACAAAGCCACTATTGTAGCGGACGACATTTTTCTTGTTTCTTGTTTCTTCTTTGCATTGTTTGTCTCCTGGGCAACTTTGCGGCTGGCCTAGGCGCTCCAGCGCTTTGTGAAACAGGGCGCCTTCGCGTCCAGGACCAAAACCCTTTGGTTGGCCAGTGAGCCTTTGGCGAGATCTATGGGCCCGGCAAAGGGGGTCGGCGGCAACAGGAAACATTTGGTTTCAAGCGAAGAGAAGAAAAGAAACATGCAGGTTTTTTGCCTCGTTTCTTCTGGAATTCAATGCACGCCTGCTCAAGGTGTGGGTTGTGCAGCTGAAAGTGGACTCGGTTGATCGGCGATGCGAGGGAACCTAACAAGACATCTGCGTGCGTTGGCTGTTGAAGATCAGGACGACTAACTAGGTAGTCAGTCAGTGCAAAGAAGAAGAATTTTCAATATGCTCCGACTATCCGTATTCGTGCTTTTGCATTTCCCCGTCCCAGACACCCGAGTGGCGGCTTACAAAGTCCGAAAATTAATCTATTCAGTCTGCAAGAAGAAAGGAGGATTCGATGTCGTGTCGTGCAAGGAGTGTCCTTGGACGCCCAACAAGCCGTATGTAGCAGTATGCGCCTTCCCGGACTTGACTCTTTTCACGCTCTCGCGCTCTTGAGCCTTTTTTTCCCCCCTCCAAGTGGCGAGATTTCCGGGGATGCTGGTTGATGAGAGGGTAAAAGGGGGATGTTGGCAATGTGGAGAGTCTGGGATACCTGGGACTGCACCAATTGCTAGGATGGGCAGGGCTCAACGAAGGCCGAGGAGACAGTGTTGGTTCCATCATTTACCGATATTTCCTCACAACATGGCTTGCTTTAGAGACGAACCTGGGGCATTGGCATTGCATCTGAAGGAGTCAAGAAACAGCTAGCAGGGACAACAACATCCTTGGGGTCACTGCGTTCATCTTGCGTCCGTAACGTGGTCGAAGGAGACTGACCGCTCGGCCCGGGGCCCATGCAAGCTAGGCATCGGTGAAACTGCGAGGTTCGGACGATTTGCTGGTATACCAGGGCAGGACACTATGCCTTAAGACGACGGTTGATGCAAGAGACGCCCTCCGTTTGGCTGTCAACCCTAGCCCGAGCCAGGTCGGCCCCCTTGGGCCTTGGGCCCATTCGATAGACGAGAGGGACATGCGAGTGTGCGGGGATGCCTAGCATCGAATATACAACTCAACTGCTCGATTGATCGACTCTTGGACAACAGAGAGGGTCCCTTGGCAATGTAGGCTGTCGTGGCCATGACCGGGCCCTTGGAGCAATTGCGCTCGACTGCCGATGACCCCGGGACTACGCATTGAAGAGCGAAGGGGGCTTTGAGGGGCAATGGGTGGTCGTGCCTTAGCAAAGCATGATAGCATCATGCTTTCAATGACATGTCCTCGCATCACCTTGCGGTATCCAGGGCAAAAGAGAGCGATCTGCATTGCATTCCTGCAAGACGATGGGTTTGGCCTCGCCACAGGCGGAGTGAAGGAGAAGCTTAAAGGGAGGTGGCGTAGCGAAGGAGTGTCCATATCCCAACACCAAAAGGGCAGGACACAAGAGAAGCCATCGATTCTGAATAATGAGGCCGACGAGATGCAGACATGGCAATTTGAATGCCCGAGATGACATTCTGTGTGTCATGTCGCTTGAGTTGCAGAAGCGTTGGGATTCGGGCATTGCTCTTTGCACTAGTAAGAGTGACATGTGGGTCGTAGATTTCAATGCCAATCCATTCTGATGGTCCTGGTTTCATCTGGTGGCCGACTGTATTCGCATCATTACTGCGCTATATCAGTGTGTGAGGTGAGCAGAGACGGCACATCGGCAGAACAAAACAGAACGGAACAGAAGGCACAGGCCACAGAGAGCCAACATGGAATACTCGGCATACAGAGCAGGAATATCAGTATCATGTCATGTTGTTTGCAGACACAAAGCAACGGCGCAGGGTCAGCTGCACCTGCAAGTGGTTCGTATTCTGGAAAGCAAGCGAGAATGCCGGGGCCGCCATGACCATGATGCCGGGTTACAGGAAGACCTGTCATTCTGCGACACGCCAATGCATAGGGGCTTGACGAATCAGTGAATGAAGTTATTTGAGCTTGGGCACCGAAGCTAACCAGTGGGCGGTACGAAGTAGCCTGTAATATGGAGGTCATAGCCTGGACCGAACGTTGGCAGGCCGTTGGATTAGAGGCGATGACTTTCGGATCGCGTTGCCGAAGATCTAACGACATATTCGTACGTCAGATACATGCTGGCTGTGAGGCATGAGACGTGGGCTTCTGTCCAGACCGAAGGATGCGACAACAAATGATCTCAAATCGCAAATTTCATGGCCAAGGCCAACAGCAAACAGATGCCAACTAAGCCACGCATGACGACGAGGACGAGGGTAACTTGGCGATGTGACTCTGGGCGACTGATGAGGGAGATGAGTTGAGGATCACCCGCTGCCTCTAGGGCCGTTTCAGAGAAATAGGGTGCTGGGGGCAGGGGCAGGGGCAGGGGCAAGGGCGGGGAGCCACTCTTGCCCCTGGTTCGCTGAGGGTGTTTTCTTTCCAGGAGCAAGTCCAAGGCAGTCCAGCGTTTTCAGGGTACGTACCTGCGCGTGTGCCTGTGGCGCCAGTGAATGCGGCTCCCCACTCCCAGGCCCATCACCAGGGGGAGCTTGTTTGATGGGGAAGGGACGATTCGAGCATCGTGATTAGCCAATGACGACCCCAGCCAAGGGATGGGGATCTTGGCCCGTACCGCTAGGGGGGGTCAAGCCACACTTGCGCTCTGCTGCAGGTACGAATGCAACAGTGCAGCAGAGAGTGCCAAGCTTGATGGCGACCTGGGCCGAGCAGTCGCCTGAGAATGGGGGATTGACCTGCCGAGAGTTGCGTGTGCCTCTCTGCACAGGCGCCTCGACACGAACAAGATCCAGGCGTGAAATGGCTCAGTAATATTGCTCAGGTAGTTGTTGGCCGACTTTGAATGAAGGAAGTGTTGGCCTTCGAGAATCATCACCCCTTCTAACCGGTCGACGATTCACTCTGAGACTTGCATCTGCACGTGGGCGGGGAGCTTGAGGCGACAGTGTGGGACAAGGAACGGAATCATCGATACCGAAGTCCCCTTGAAGGATAATTCTTGAACTATCGAAGAAGCATTCTCCCTCCGGAGAAAAATTACGTCGTTGAGAGACACTTGACGGGGCGGATCGGTGTGCCCAGTCTGGCGGGACCAGGAAAGACAATCACCGCGGCTGGCGTACAAGGCCAAGACACATCCGGCATTTCACCTTCTCCATCATTCCGTGCCAACATAAATGGCAGACGGGCTCAACCTGGCAACCTGGGCTTGGAAGGCTTGGCTCATTGCCGACGGATATCTACGTATGTAGCGCTTGATAGTCAGTGAGCAGGCAGTTTGCTCTGCCACTCCCAAGCTTCCATTCCCTATCGAGACCAACCGCTGATCAGAGATCTCCGTGAGGCAGGGCGGCATGTGCTCATGGATTGGCCGAGATCTCTAGGGAGAGTCCACCCTCGTTGACGATTTCCCGAATGAAAAGCGAGGCTTGCCACTGCCATATCACACCAGGTGACTTGGCCGGACTAGCTACGCCAAATTGCAACAGACGGAACTCTAAGCTACGTCTTCGACCTGCCAACTCGGACAGTCCGTGCCGATCCGGGTGTCCAGTCTCTCCGGAGATGACTGCAGTCCGATATAGAGTGCCCTCGAAATTGGGTTTGTGATCAAGGACAGCTGAATGTCGTCCGGGAGGCGGCCGCTCCGGGGACGGGGATGCGAAGTCAACATGGAGATTGCTGTGGACTGACGAAAAGCCAAACAAACGCCGTCTGGGGGTTGCAGTAACTAATTACCAACAAGACAACTGCCTCTTTTCTTTTGCGATCCTAGCTTTCTGGTAGATGAGATATTAATTAGCCAATCACTGGATAGGCGACAAGAAAAAGCCAAGGACCGTCGCTGATTGCATCTCATCCCGCTTCTGTTTGAGGTTTGATGTGCAGCCGGGGCTTGTCTGGCTGGCGACTGGTCCGATTTCGAATAAACCTTGCTCGGATGCAGAACTGCAGAGCACACCCAGAGCGCACGGGGTCCGTCGCACACCGAATGCGTACGTAATCTGGGAGGTCCTTGTTTGGTTTTGTGTTGTTGGGAGATCTGGGCGACCTCCCGCTGTACTTCATAGGAGCCTTCGCATCTCAGGAGAGGCGTCAATACCGAGTACGGAGTACTTTGGAGATGGTACTATCGTCTGGATGTGTCGGCCGCTTATGTCACTTCTGCTTCAAGCTGCTGCTACGCCACCACAAGCTGGGCTCCAACTTCGGGCTTCCGGCTCGACGAAAAGTAAGCGGAAAATAAACTGTCGTTAATAGTCCCAAGCCATGTGGAGGGAGTTTGTGTTCAAAGTACCGAACTCCATAGATGGCGGAGGTCTGGAAGAGGCAGGGCACGAGGCAGGGCAACTAATCCGCTAGGGCACCCGATGTTTCTTAGAGTCGTACTCTAATGAGCGCCCCAAGGTCCAGACTGGGGCGTGTTTGGCTGGGAGCCTCCGGCTTTGGCGTGAGGGGCAAGTCAAATGATTCCAGGAAGCATCCGTGATGCTTGCAGGCGAGTCGAGGACTTCAGACACGCAACCGTAGCGGTGGACGTGCGCACTGCCGAGGGACCGACGTTAGCGGTCGGGTACCTGAGGAAAGCTGCAGACCGCTACAAAACCAACTGAAGCAACACTGCGCTCCTGGCTCCTGCCGTGTTGGTTGCACGCACCAGCCACAGCTTGCGAGGCGTGCCCTGGCTTAGCGTCCCGTACCTGCAGCATGAGGAGGTGAAGTGGTGTTGTGTCCCGCTATTTTCTTCCTACAGCGCGCTTCTATTGGACACAGACACGGTACGTACATCTCCCCAAACAAGCCTCATCTCCTCCATGCTCCTGGGCTGCCCCGAGCTTCTTGATCCCTTTCGTATCAACAACACCATCACTCACTCCACACATCCCCAATATCCAACGCGTTTTCCTTTCTTTTCATTCATTCCCTTACCCACACACCCATTTTCCCACACTCCCTTGGCGCGAGCTACTGCAGTGGGTCAAACCCCTGGATCGCCCCCTCATCCAATCATCCAGGATCAGAGTCAATCCTTGCGACTTTAGCAGGCCTGTCCAAGAAGGTCGACTGCGCTGCGACCTCCTGCGACCTGCTCGCGGCCTCTGTCCATTCTTTTTAACCTCGTCGTTGCCCCGGCCCATCTCGAAGCCTTCCCTTGACTCGTTTCTACTCACCCTCAGAGGCCAGGCCCGACTTCTTTCTTTCCACTCATTTGTTGCGTGTTCTAGACACCGCAGTCCACTCCTTTATCCACTCACGCCGCTGGTCGAACCGCTCAAATACTCGTCGATTCCTTCCCTTTCAAGGCTCTTTTCAACCTCACGTCTTGTTCGTTTTACGGCATCACGCAAAAGACCTTCGGTCATCGACTTTCCTTGTTTCGGTTCATTCCCTCCATTGTCACTCCTTGACTGTCCCTTTGAGACCTACCTTCTTTCCAACGAAACCTCTCCGAAAATCCTAGACGGATCCCAACCACCAGCAGCGCTGCACATCGTTCCAGACCGGTTCTGAAACCAATCACCCAATAGCTTTACCATCACCGATTATCCTCAAACAAACAAACCAAGGTATGTGCCACGTGATGAGATAAGGTCGTTGTTTTGTTTGTTTCCTTTGTCACCTTCCCTTGTCTTTCACGAACACCGACCTCACCTGGCTTTCACCACCCACATCCCGTCGTCATCAACAACACCAACACCCCGCACACTATCTGCTGCAACAAAGCGAGACAAGAGGAGGCATTGTTGTCACCCACAACGGTGTGAGGATGAATGACAATACGCTCGCCCACATTGGAACAACGTACTGCAACACAAAAGATATATCATGACGGGCTCTGGACCTCACAATGTCTCGAAGCCACCCAGTCTTACAATCGGCCCGCAACGTCTACAACACACCAACTCATCCTCACCTCTCATTCCCCATCGCACAGTTAACGAACCCGAAACATAACGCCAAGAGTCATTGAATCACTCTTATTTCACTTTCACTTACACCAACATTCCACCGAGCACGCTGGTCGTCGCTTTCTTATTTACCTTCAAGTCACTAATTCTTTTCTCCAACTTCAGTTCCAACCTCTTCAAAATGAAGGCTGCCATTTTCATTGCTGGCGCTAGCGCCCTCCTGGCTTCCGCCAAGCCCATCAACAAGCGTGTTATGGAAACCGAATGGGTCACCGACTACGTGACTGTTACTGTCATCGCGGGTGAGGAACAGCAGGCCCAGGCTACCGACTATGTTGTGCTTGAGGCTGAGCCCACGACGACTACCACCACCATCAAGAAGACCGTCCACAAGTCCAAGGTGTACGAGCAGCCCAAGGCTTCCTACACCACGGTCTGGGTTGAGTCTCAGCCCACGACCACCTCCGAACCCGAGGTCCAGTACTCCACCGTCTGGGTCCAGGCTGAGGAGGAGGCCACCACCAGCTCTTCCACCTCTACCACCACCACCACCTCCAAGAAGGCCACTGCCACTAAGGCCACTGAGGACACCTCCTCTGACTCATCCTCCTCTGACAACTTGTCCCTGAAGGGTGACTACTCAACTGTCATGACCAACTACCACAACATTCACCGATCCAACCACTCCGTTAGCGACGTCACCTGGGACTCTGGCCTTGCTGCCTCTGCTCTCGTTTTGGCCAACCGCTGCAAGTTCGAGCACGACATGTAAGTTTATACTCTTCATTTGTCTTGATTTGACATTCGCTAACATGTAGTTAGGGACATCAACGGCGGTGGATACGGACAGAACATCGCCGCCTGGGCTTCCAGCGAGATTGGCGAGGGTGAGGGTAACAAGTACGGCGCTGTCTCCGTTACCGACCAGTGGTACAACAGCGAAATGGAGAACTGGTCTTTCTACGGCCAGGCCAACCCCCCTGATGGCATGAACATTGATCTCTACGGTCACTTCACCCAGGTCGTCTGGAAGGGCACCTCCAAGATCGGCTGTGCTACCGCCTACTGCCCCTCTGGTCAGATGTACGATGGCATGAACGCCTACTTCACTGTCTGCAACTACGACGGCCCAGGTAAGCAGACTCTATTGCAAGAACAACTTGAACCAGACTGGCTAATACTTCATCAGGCAACTATGGCGGTGAGTACGGCAAGAACGTCCTCCAGCCCCTCGGCAACAAGATGGTTGTTGTCTAAAAAGCCTCACTGGCAAATCTTCCTTGAGCGGAGCAACATGGTTCGTCTGCCGGGCAACCTTGGTATTCCTTTTGGGTCGGGCACGGTGCACGCTGTCATCGCGGGTGCACGCGACATGACCAAGAGACCGCAATCAAGGCATACACTCTGATTTCGATTCTCATATGTACGTTATGCCACGTCGTACTTAACGATTATTTTCTCAAACCTTTGGGCCACTTGGTCGCCTTCTCTCGGACTTGTCTTCGCACAACATGCCTGGTGTCTTCTTCATGATTTGGTATGTGATGGATCTGGCGGGTTATGGAGCGTGGAAAAGGGGATGGTGAAAATCACTCTTGGTCCTTTTATTCTTTTCGTGCATTGCGCACTTTCGTTTCTTCACTTTGGTCTCTGAGGTCATGGCCACCGAGGATTTGCCTGTCTCAGTGCAAGATCCATGTCGGTAGCGGGCTTCTAAGCCAGAGTCTGACTTGGGGTTCAAAACCAAGGGGGTTTATTTGTTTTCATCTGGAGCAGCAAGTCGATAGAAGCATTGAAATGCAAAGTCATCGCACCAATATCGCATGGGCCCTTGAGTGAAATGTCTTTGAAGTCACGTGTCGTCTTAATTTGCTTGGTAGTTTAGGCCGGGATGACGGGCTGTTAGTTTGATGTTCGAGCAATCAAAGCCTTGGAAAGTGTGTGAATGTGCAAACGCCTCAAGCAGACCGTGGTACGAATACATAGATCATTCTCCTGTTTCCTCACGACTGGGGAGGCCTTCGCCCCTGAGGCTCATCTTGTCCAACTTGATAAGAAAGCCATTGCTAGCCCTTCCTTGTCTACGTACCTACCCAGCTAGGTATGTTTGGACGCATATGTTCCCATTGCCCGCGACACCCAGCCAAGTCAAGTTGGTTCTCAATTCGTCCCGTTATTGATTGACAGTCCAAAGCCGTCCGTTCGGCAAAAGCCGCGGACCAGTTTCTTCCACTCGTACTTCACAGTCTAAGACAAACCTCCCCTCTCCCCCATACGCCACATGAACTTTTGGGAGAGACTGACGCAGCCTCCCTCCAGCGGCGAGTTTTCGCTGTTTCAAGATGCCTGTATCGAGTCACCAACCACAAAAGACGCCATGGCCGAGCTTGCACATGCAGAACTTTTCGAGATGACAATTTGCTCCCAGCCTATGGCGGCCACGACAAGATGGAAGAGATGCGCCTATTAGGAGTTCGTTATCAAATCACTTTGCCTAGCTCGCTCAGAACATGCCAGTCTTGACGTGAGTCACGAAACAAGCACAGGTATTGATCCACTGACGAGCAACCACGCCCGAATCCTCACTCCAAGATCACTTCAAAGACCAGACCAGGACAAACCTGAAACTCTTCAATCTTGTCCAACTCGAATGTGCGTTGTTCACTCTCACCTCGGACGGTCTCATCAAATCCTCCCCCAAAGTGGCGTTTTCCTTCTCGGCTTTACTCCCCGTGAAGGCGCCGTTTCGCACAACGTGTGCCACGACCTTGCACCGTCTCAGCTTCGATGAAGGTGACGGTGGCCGTACGCCCACCTGTGGCCACCGTTTCACGGTTCGGTAGGGCTTTTGACTTTCGTGATGGAGGTGTCGCTCGGGGGGGTTTTTGCAGCTCGGTTGCGATTGCTTGGCCGTTCATCGCCATATTTACTTGTGTGTGGGTGGTGCGGATGAATCGCCAGTAGCAATGGAGACTGAGATTTGCTTACCTACCTATGTACACAAGCAGAGTACCGGGATCCTTTCGAATATAGTCGAAAGGCTGACTAATATGCGTTAGATTCACCTCGGCCTTGCTGGCTTCTTCACAGCTGCTGTCACTGCGATCGCGAATCAGCCAGCGGAAGGTATCTAGTTCGGGCATCTTCAACACAATTGACGCACTGCATGAAAGTGGTATCGTTTTATTTCGTTTTGCTTTCCGTCTAGTGCTCGATCTTGAGGGAAAAGTCTACGTGAGGAACTCCTTGGTGGATCGAACTCGTCGAGATAATATCCACGTCTTGACTTTGTTAGTCGTAACTGCTCGTCCAGGCATTCCCATTCATTCAAGGATGTTGACTTACCATGACACACATAAGGCTCCACGTTGTCCGCTCTCAATCCCCCAGACACTTCAAGCAAGAAATGTCTCTTGCCCTGCCATCGCTCCTTTAGACTGCGCGCCGCAATCTTGACTCCATCTCCAGTGAAGTTGTCCAGCATGACAACGTCAGCGCCAGCTTCGATGGCCTCGTCGGCCTCGGCTTCACTTTGTACCTCGACCTCGATCTTCATGCTGAACCCAGCGACCGACTTGGCAGCCTTGACGGCCTCAGTGATGCTCCCCCGGCTCCAGACGTGGTTGTCCTTGAGCATGACCATGCTGCTCAGATCCATGCGGTGGGCGTCTGCGCCGCCGACCAGCATGCCATATTTCTCGACGAGGCGGAACCCGGGCGTGGTTTTACGGGTGCCGGCGAGAATGCCCTTGTATCCCGCAGCGCGAACCCGAGTGACCAGGTCGCGGCTTTCCGTAGCGATGCCGGAGCACCGAGCAAGAGTGTTCAGAGCAACGCGCTCACCGAGCAGGATGCCGCGGGTCGGCCCTCGCACAGTAGCGACGCGCATCTTTCCGCTGTTGGCGCCGAGATCAAGCTGAGTGCCTTCTTCGGCGTGCCACTCGACAGTGCATCCGCACTGGGTGAAGACCTCGTCGAAGAACGGACGCCCTGCAATGATGCCAGCAGACTTGCCCCAGAGGGTGGCGACGCGGGGGGAGTCGCCGACGACGAAGCCGCCGTAGTCGAAGGAGGGCGTGTCTTCGGCGAGCCAGGCGCAGACGGTGGTTTTCCACGAGGGGGGAGGAGGCAGGCGAGGGCGGCGCCCTGGGGAGGAGGGTTGGAAGCCATTGCGATGATCAATTCGTGTGCATGGAGGAAAAAGTTGGACGTGGTAGAAATTGACTCTTCAAGTCGACGTTTTCGGATGGCGGATGGCGGATGACGGACGGAGGTGGGGGAGGGGCAACTTCCGATGGCGGGGTAAAAGGATGCCGCCGTTGGCCGTTTGTCCGGCAAGGGGCCGGGACTTTCAACTGTAACACTTCCATACCAAGAACTCATGACTTCTTATCTATTCTATTCTCCAAGTTTTTCACTGGGAGCATTGCCTTGCTGACACATTCACCTTGACAGACTACGAACACAGCATGTCACACAGTTATACCAAGGAAACTTCAGAGCGCGGTCACAAAACTTGGATTTTATACAAAGAATAAGATATGCCCCTGAAAAAGACCCAGGAGGTCAAAATCTATATACACAAACAAGAAAAAACGCCCTCTTTTGGATGCGGTCTCATCGCCCGTTCCCTCAAAGACAATCCAACACTCATGTCAACCGTCGCAGACGGCACGCACTAACCAGGCATGCAGCTTTTTCAAGCTTACTGGCGCATGTTGAACTTCTTGATGTTGCGGCGAGCGTGGCGGCGGCGGCGGCGAGACGAGCAGCCAGTCTTGGGGATGCTGGTGCTGGTGGCAACGGGAGCCTCGCTCTCGACCTCGGTGGCAACGGGAGCGGCAGAGGTCACAATGGTGGAGAAGGTAGGGGCGGGAGTGTTCTGGGCAGGCTGGGTCTCCTGGGCAGCAGCGCTGGTGACAGCGGCGGCGGCAGTGGTGGTAGCACCAGATCCGGCGCCAGCGGTGGCAGTGGCAGAGGCAACAGCGGTCTTGGTAGCAGAGGCGCTGCTGTCGGAGCCAGAGCCGGAGCCGGAGCTGGAGCCGTCCCAGACAGCGGGGCCGGGGATCTCGTAGCTGGTGAAGGAACCGTAGAGGTTGAAGACGATGCCGGGGTCGGCATAGGTGTAGCCGGTGTTGAAGTCAAAGGCCTCGTCGGGAACGGCGCTGCCAGAGCCGGTAATCTCGAACTGGGCGCAAGAGGGGTAGAACTGGGCACCACGGGCAGAGTTCTCGTTGTAGGCAGTGTCGGACTCGTGCAGGGCAATGATCTCCTGGCGGATCAGGTACTTGCCGGCGGCGAGGGTCGAGGGGAGGGTGAAGTCGGCCTTGCCCTTGGCGGCAATCAGCTTGTCGACAGCCCACTCGGAGCCGTCGTAGCCGTCCTCGGCGATCTTGGTCCAGATGGCGCTGGCGCCGTCCGTCTCGGTGTACTCGGCAATGTAGGTGATGACGGGGCCCTTGTGCGACGAGGCGATGATGTCGTCGCCGCGGTTGTCATGGTACCACTCGAAAGTGAGCTTGTCACCGGCGGCGGCCGAGACGAAGCTGTCGACGGGGGTGCCGCCGTTGACGTTGCAGACAATGTCGGCGCTGGTGAGGTCCTTGACGGGCGAGTTGCTGTCGGGGCTTCGGATGTACTTGGAGCGGCCATCGCCCTGATCCTCGCCGTTGACCCAGACGCCGTAGACTTGGGCGTGGGCGGCAACGGTGCTGGCCATGGCCAAAGCGGAAGCAATGGAGTAACGCATTTTGAAGATGTTTGAAAAGGGTGTTTGATGTTTTGTTTGACGAGACGGGACGGGAGTGGTTTCAAAGGACTGGATGAAGCGAAGGCTCTCTAGGATGGATTCGACTTCAATGGAGTAGAGAATGAAGGGTTGGCACAGCCAATAGAAAGAAAGTGAAGAAAGAAAGAGAGAGAGACGAACAAGGACAAACCAAGTGAATTGCAGCGACGAGTGTGAAGAGAAGGGAAAGGAAAAGGCGAGAGAGTGACTGAAGAGGCTCGACTTATATATCGAAGCAACTCGCCTCCTGGGCCGGCCAGACAGGGGGATGTCGACGTTGCTCCCAGGTTAAGCATACTACTCTCCTCGGCAAGCTCCATCTCGGTTCCAACAGACGATCCACACGTCAATGGCAAAATACAGCAACCAGGATGAAGTTTTTTCTTCTTGCTGTTTTGCCGTCCGGTGCAAGTGCAGGTGAAGGTGGACGCCAAGGCGAACCTCAGACATGGAGCGTTGGGGATCTAGCCAGGGCGGGAATCTATGGCCGTGGTGTAAGCGACATTGAGCTGGCGGCTGCTGGCTTGCAGCACTGCAAGGTGCCTAGATGCCTAGAGTAATCTAGATGAGAGAAGGGGGCGCGTATCTCTCTACCGCCAATACCGAAGCGACTGGATGCAAGCGGTAAGCATTTCCGTTGATCCCCTGTGCGAGCCCTGTCCCTCGAGCGGTGGAAGCGCCCGGTGGATCATCTGTCAAGGACATGATTTACGGAAAAAAAGAAGACGACGACGTGGGGAGAAAAGCCGGCCGTTGTTGGTCTATTCGGCCGGGGCAAAAGGGGGGAGGGGCCTCGGTTTGAGCCTCACTCAGGGCACGACGGTCATTGGACAATTGGGCGGCCATGAAACCTGGGCCTGTTGATCATTGCAACCCGCTCCCGCTCCCCTTCATCAATCCACGATAACTGGGCGCGTTATAGGTGTGAATAGTGTATACCTGCCACACCTGACGACGTGTAGCGCCGCTTCTCGATTGCTTCGGAACATGTTCCATTGGAGCAATTCACACTACGACCCCCGCTCGGACTAACCAGTGTATCTATCCCTTGCAGGCTACGACTCTTCTTTTGTGGTTTCTTTGGTGATACCTGAAACGACGCGAAAATCATCTGATTGAGGAGGGGTTCGGGTTGTTCGCTAAACATTCCCAAGACGAAATGCAGCGTGAAACTTGGTGGTCTGACTGGCGGAAAAAGACGCTGGAGAATTGACGAGATGATGACGACTTTTCCAAGATTGAGAGTCAGCAATTGGGACTCATGGGCAATGCTCGATCGAGCGCCCATAGCACGCAATAGAGAGCATACATCGCTTTGCACGTTGAACGCTCAACGTCCCCCTGATTTTCTACTTGTATCCCGCAATTCCTCCCTGTTTCCTCGCGCTCGTCCTGCGACAACTGCCGGGGAATTCTCCCTCCGTCCATTGCGGCTCTTCAGCGAGTCAATGGCTTTGTCCCTCGATCTCCACAGGTCAATTCGGCCTTGGAAACGTGGACGCATCAATGCCCAAGCCTCAATGGACGGGTTTTCTTTCAGAAACAAGCACTTGTTTTGGTGCGTGTCTTCGCAAAGACGGCGGAAACGACGTTTCGTTTGAGGGGTTTCAAGAATATTGCATCATGGTGGCATGATTGCGAAATATTTCGGAAGGGCAGAAACAACTCGGGGCCTTGAAACACCAAATGATGTGCATCTTGATTCCAACGTAGAGAGGAATTGACGTGGCTTTTCGCGTTCGTTATGCTTATCCCTCGTTTAAGCTCATCAGTAAGCTTGCGTCTGTTGAAAGAGGCAAAAGAAGCATACTTAAGCATAGTGATTCCTCGGCAATGGAACCTGATCCCAATGGACAAGGGTGGTATTTGGTCATGACGCACGTTCGCTATCTGAAACAAGAGACTGAATGCACGATTCCGATGAGAGGACCAGACTCAAGATCAAGGTGAAGGGAAGAACAAAATGTCGAAGAAATGAATGAAAGCAGCTATGTTAAGGTACCAAGTAGACTTGAAGGTACCTGCTACCTCAAGCACACAGCTCTATACTTGTTTGGTAGGCTTTCATAAATATTCTAAGAGTTTCAACTATACCGTAGGGTAAGTCAAGTTATCATGTTGTCAAAAGGTAATAGAAACAAGACTAATTAGACAAAGCCTCTTCACCAAGACTTAAGTAGATAATTCGAATCAAGTAGGCAAATAGTCAGTCATTCTCTATAAAGAGTCCTTGTACACTTTAGTCTGACTTTCGCTCTGGATCCCATAACCAACTCACGGGCTTGTGCGAAATGAACCAGATCAAAGAAGAAGAATAATGAGTCTTCCAGTCACCATCCCGCACCAACTCCCACTACTGTCTTCTGACGCCTTCTACATCAACTAAGATCGCTCCATCGCCTCAACTTACCCTAAGGCGGCGGGGAGACGAGACGGCGCAAGTTGTTAAGACACTCCTTTGCAGACGCAATGTCCCTGGACTGCGTGCCTAGCATGTATTCCGACGCGAATTCCCTGAGCGAGGCCAAAGTCTGCAATCTTGACGATCATCTCATCGCCGTGCTTCGAGTGCACCAGAATGTTCTGGCGGTTAGGTCTTCATGTGCGACGTTATGCCGTGAAGATACTGCAGAGCTGAGAGGCATTGGTCGAGAGCCTGAAGGACTGACTTACCAGGTAGCTTTTGGCGGTGATCCTTGAGGCTACCGTGAGACATGTGCTCGAGATATAGTGGAGGGCGTTCTTCGGTGCTGGGTCCGACCCTGTGAAGCTTCACGATGTTTGGCTGCCCATCTGTTAACACCGTCTGATGAGACAAAGAACTACCGACTTCCGTGAATAATCTTCTTCAGGATCTAGATCTCATCCATCCACTTTTGGAGACCACGCGGGCCAGTCTTGGTGGACTTCTTCCGGGCGTACTCATTCTCCGTGCTGACATCAACGACAAGCGTTACCACACAATAGCATCCCTTCCTAAGGTATTTAGTCTTGAAATAGACTGATTCTTTAGAGATGTCAGTACTAGCATCTTTTGGCAAGACACGGGCTTCTTTGGCGACTGTACAAGTCCGAGGTGACGTCGCAGGAGGTGACCAAGATGCGAAACTTGAGGCCATGCCTGAATTTGAGAAAGATTTCTTTTCCTTCCGTCAGGTCTCTGTGTCTGCTGAGAATCCAAGAGAAATTGCTTCGTCACTCATGACCGCAGTGTCCGTCATAGGTCACAGCAAGGCCGTGGCGTGAACCGAGGTCACGCAAGACGAGATAGTACTCACCAGAGCCACTGCATCGCAGCTCAAATGTAAAGAGGAAACCGCAAATGCGCGATAAGTCGGTGTTCGAAATGAGGGTTCCGAGATAGATTCGCTGCCCAGGAGAATGGGCATGAAGAGGATAAACGTGAGGAATATGCGACTGATGGCGGAAACTAGATACCGTGGCCCAGAATAAGTTCTTCTGTCTAATGCCTCTGTCTTGTTCTCGTGTCTTGCTCTTCTGGGTTGTTCTTCTACTCAACTATTTGGATACTTCTACTCGGCTCAGAGCATGCGTCCTGAGGGTTTTTACTCGAACAAAAGCAATGAATGAATGCGCGTTGTTTGCACGATTCTAAACGAGACAGCTTATAGAGCATGTCAAGATACTTACGCTCTTCATGTAACTCAAGTAACAAAATCGTGAAATCTTTTAAAATACAGCATCAAAAGGCCATTTTCTGACACCACATTAAACTACAGTACATAGGAACAGAGGCTCAGGCACGGGCCGCCGCCATCCAGCGCATCCTTGGCGATTCTTCTTGTGAATCTGCACGCTGCCCTGCGAGTTTCTAGGATCATCCTAGAACAGCCTTTACAGGGAGAGTATCTGAGTCTGTTCCTCAATCGTTGGCCAAGCTTCTGCTTATGTCAAAATGCCCTTGCTAACTTACATCGCTCTACGATGTTGGTCCTGGGTTCCGTCTTACTCGCAGCTTAAGTACTACGGCTTGATCCACAGCCTCATCTCCTGTCGTCACAATCGCGACGCTGCATTGGTCCAAGACTCAAGATCGTTCAATAATATTGTGGGAATGTGGGAATGCCATGCACACTTCTGCACTCATCATCTGCACGTTTTACTACTAACGATCAAAGAAAGCAGCGGCTGAAATACCATGAACTAAAACTCCATTTCTCATGCAGAGTGCGTTGTCAATTGTAGACACACACACATATAAGTAGACCGCTATTCTCACTCAATCGATCAGCTCCCGCAACTAAACCGCTGCGATGAAGCTCTCCTCCCTTCTACCTGCCGTGCTGCTCACCCCGATCGCACTCGCGATCCCTCCCAACAACCTCCAAGCCGACACAACAGACGCACAAACCCGCGTCTCCCGGCTCACTGAAAAGATCAAGACCGACGTCCTCACCTCTCTGGAACAGCGGGAAAAGGATCTTCGAAGACGCGGCAAGAAGCCGAGCTGCACATCCAAGAACGTCGTCTTCCGCCGCGAGTAGTAAGTTCTACCTTGGGTGAACTTGAGACCCTGTGCGTAAACCCATTCACTGACGGCGAAAACCCAAGTGGTTCGCTCTCGAAAAGCGAGCGCCTCGACTATATCAAAGCCGTCAAATGTCTACAGAAACTACCCTCCCGGACTCCTGCGCACGTATCCGCGGGTGCTCGTTCCCGAGTAAGCTTTCTTCACCATTGATCCTGACCCAAAGAAATGAACGCTGATGTTCGAGTGCAAGTTTGACGACTTTGTCGTGACACACATCCAACAGACGCTAACCATCCATTACACTGGAAACTTCATGCCCTGGCACCGCTGGTTTGTCTATCAGTACGAGAAAGCGCTGCGGGAAGAATGCGGCTACGAAGGGTATCAGCCGGTAATGCATCCCTTCCCATACCACAAACGCTTGGGACCAAAGCTGACACTGTTCGGCAGTACTGGGACTGGCCGAAATACGCCTCGGCGCCTGAAAAGTCGCCCATCTTCAACGGTGACCGCTACAGTTTAGGCGGCAACGGTGAATACATCGCTCACAACGGGCCCGTTATCTCGCCCCCTAGCGGCGTCGGCGGCGGCGACATCCAACTGCCCGCAGGCGTTGGTGGAGGCTATGTCGTGACGGGCCCCTTTGCCAACATGACTGTCAATCTCGGTCCTGTCGGTGGCCTTCAAGGCACCAGTCCGGGCCCTGACGGAGGTCTTGGGTACAATCCTAGAAGATTGAAGCGGGATGTTGGTCCGGCAATGAATCAACGATATGCCAACTACACGACTGTGTTGAGTGAGCTGAACCCAAGTTTATGTTTGCGACGCAGGACTGACAAGTTACAGATCTCTTATTAAAGCCCAATATTTCCGAGTATCGGCTCTTGTCTGAGGGGGTCCCTTACACGGTAGAAATCGGTCCTCATGGGGGCATCCACTACACCATAAGGTAGCTTTCCTCTCTTAATTATAGATCGACTTGGGTGATCTAACGGAACTCCAGCGGGGATCCTGGTGCTGACCTGTTTACCTCGCCCGGCGATCCAGCGTTTTGGGTACATCACGGCATGATGGACAGAATGTGGACTTTCTGGTAAGTCCCTAGCCGGCTTATCTCGTTTCCCGCTCAATCTAAACTATGTTATAGGCAAGCAGTTGACCCTAAAAAGCGTCACAAAGAACTAAATGGGGGTGATTACGGGCACATAACCTGGGCCAACAGCCCGACATCGAGAAAGGCTCGACTGGACGATGTCATTGATATGGGTTTTGCTGCGCCGTCGGCCAAGATCAAAGATGTCATGGACACGCTTTCGGGGCCTCTTTGCTATTTCTATCTGTAATTAGAAAGGAGGTGAACACCAATTGCGGCTGTTATGATAACCGGTTTTATATTGGCCTGGCATCTCGAATATTGAGAATCGTAATTCGGCATGTACTTTTATTGAAGAATAAAATTAAATAAATAGAAAGGTGAGAATAGATATATTAGGCATCGCATGTTGGTAGAGCTCTCGCAAGAAAAAAGCCGTATATGGTCAAGATAGTCGCTTTTTAGCTTCATATCCAATAGTTTTAGATCCAATAGTTTTAGATGAGCGCTTAATCGAGTAAGTCAGATCTTAATTAGATAGACCCATCCTACCTAATTCGGTTCCATCTTTCAGCTCCGGCTTTGCACTCAACGGTAGCTAACCGTTGATGGGACGTTGCACCAGAGGATCAAGACGCCCCATACATGATACAACAATATCCTCAGCACACACACCGCTGCGAATCTCGAAGGCTAATCACATCCCTGATAGAGCGACATTGAACCCGATTCAGTCTGCACGATTCAAGAGGGGCTCATTACCCACCGAAGTCGGTGCTTATGTGCTTGGCCTCTCAGGCCCATCCCCTTCAACCCCGGATTAGCTTTCCGTGGCTTGTGCAAGCTTCGACGAATCAAAAGTGACGAGTGGCCTCGAAATGGCAAGTTTTGTGTCTCTTCTGGGCGGGGTCCAGGTATCATCTCATGGCCCTCGTCCCATGCCCAGGGATCCCGGTGTTTCTCAACGTCATGGAGCATCTCAGCTCCGCCGAGAGATTATCCTTGATGCCCGGGCAGACGCTTGAGCCCATCTGGCCTCTCTAAATCATGTCTTTCTCGTCCCATTCCTTGTTCTTGACATGTATGTCCTCTCAACCTAGCTTGTTGCACAAAACACACCCACTGCATGTAGTATGCACACGCCCATCTTCCCCAGTCTCTGGGGGCCTCTCTCCGAGATGCTTCGGTGGCCCTTGCATATTAGGAAAGGCCATTGTTTGTGGCTGGATTGCGAGACGCCATCCCGTCTTAGAAAGTGAGGCGGACGATGGCTACTAGTTCCGCACGTTTCCCCCCAAGCACATGGCATCCGAGCCCATCAAATGCTCAACTTCGCAGTAGTGTCCTTCCCTGTGCCGCCCACATCCTTGCTCTCGGTACTTCACTGCACGTTGATGGCAGATTCAGGGGACGTCACGTGGGAGTGGGCAATGCCGGTGCAAGGCCCCAGACCCTCGGGATCGGGCGGCGCAGGTTACATGGCTTGGAGACAGTCTTTCCAAGGTTGTTCCTTCAAGCATGTGACCGCATAGCCCCTTCGATTCCTTTCTTCATCAAGCTTTGAAATGGGACAATAGAATAGCGAGATCGCTTGATCTCATCTCAATCTGGCGGTGAAGGCTGCGAGGTGTCGTGAGGGCTCGTCGAGTGAGCACTAGCGGTCAGTTTCAACCTCATCCCTTCCCCCACTGGCCCTTCAAGTCGACTGACTCAACCAGGGACTGTCCAGGGCCCTGGTCAATAACTAATTCTCGAATCTGGGGTTGGGCTCGCCAATCGTCTTCGTCGCGCATGTGATACCGAGTTGTCGGGCCTCAAAGGCCAGGTTCTCCATGCCTGATGATGCGTGGTAGTCGTAACTAATGTCGTCCGGGTTGCCAAATTGGCCATGGCCACACGCTAAACAAACAACGCCTCTCTATCATCTATCAAATCATCAGCGTACCAAAAACTCTCGTATCCAGAGAACTCACAACTCGGGCGGCCCCGAGTTATTACACCTCATCATACAAAACAAATGAGAGAGAAAAAGCGAGGAAGAAAAAGGAAAAGTTGCTCATCTCCGTCTCGACCATCTCACCTCAGGTTCCGGCGCCATCTCACCAGCCAAACTCTTGGGCAGCAGCCTCGCCTTGACAACACAGCCGCTGGGCGCCTATTGGTTGTCGAGCATCGTCTTTTCGTGGTAAAATCAACATGGCTCGGCTCCGTTAATCATTAACGCACTATCCCTTTCGTCATAATCCGTATTATGAGGAGGCAGACAACATACCCCATGCGTGCCCAAGTTGATGAGAATCCATGTGGAACGGCTCTGGTATTCCGACTCCGGCTTTGGTCTGAGTCTCGACTTTCGGGCCTTGATCTCCGGCTAAGACTTCGTATCATGCCGTCCACGACAGAGAAAAGCGCCCGTCCGTCCACAGCCCCGCGCCCCTTCACGGCTTGATCCGTACACCGGCTTCAACGGGGATGGTGAGTTGGCACACTCGGAGAAAAGAGCTTCAGGGGGGTGGGACGATTGGCTGTCAAGGAGCCATCTCATCATCCTCACCGCATCAACGAGATTTTCCTCTGGAATACCACGGCAGGGCTGTTCAGTAGGCTCTTTATGGCTGTGCTTCTCCTTTCCTGACCATGACGCCCTTGAGAGTAAACCTGACCGGTTAGAGCTGCGCCATCTGCTTGCCTGGAGGCCTGTTCAGGCAAGGAAAAAAGTGCAAAAAGGGGGTTCTGTCGGTCTGGAAGCAGAGGAGGCTTTGATGAGCCTTGCAGATGCTTAACAACACTCCCTGGTCCTCCCCGGTTGCACAGCTGAGGACCACAAGACTGCAGATCAGTCCCTCTCAGTGAATTCTAGCTAGCTAGAGAATGATGTTGATGCTGCCGATGGCGGTCAATCAACTCGCAGAGCCTTCTCATGGAGTCTGCGCCTCCTCAAAATATCTTTCAAGCAGCTCATCAACGTGCCTGGGCTGCCACGCATGGTGATGAGGTGTGGCAGACCTTTTCTTGCGGTGACTCTGATGGCAGCCCAAATAGGCATACGTTGGCCGTCATGAGCTGCACGTTCTGCAAGCTGAGCAGATGGCGGTCTGCTCGCCCAGAACTCTATCCCTTCATTCTGGAAGATGAAGTCCAAGGTTCCACGACGAAAGGCCTTCCGGGCGCATCTTCTAGCTCACTCATTAGTGTCCGTCTGACACCTTCAAATCCACTTGAGGGGACGGGGAGAAGCCGTAAGGGTCTGGCATGCAGCGCCAGACCATGCACCCTTCAGGTACGCTTCTCTGATACGCCAAAGGTCGTCATCAGGCACCCTCAACTGGAAGGATCCAGCGGTCAAAGACGACTTCTTCTTCATCTCGGCGGTGCCTGGGAGAAATGGCCAAGCCCAAGCCACTCGTTGACCTTGTTAGAGCGTCATGCTCAATCTTATTTCCTCCCCCAGCCGCAAACGTTTTTTCGAGCATAATAAAGAAGCCATTCCCTCTTTCCTGGCTCTGAGTGCATGCTCAAACCCAAGCGCTTTGCTTTGCATATAACCAGCTCATGCTTACCATAACCTTCAGCTGTTACACGGCAAGCTCATCCAACACTGCAAGGGGCATTATAGATCCCTTCTTGTTCAGCTCATGTCCAATTCAGCTGAACAGGGGAAGCGGCCCCAAAGGTACGTCCGCATTGTCTGCACTTTCACTCATGAATATGCCATCGTGGGACAACATGCCTGACGAGTAGAGCCTTCCAGCGCCCGAGGGACGAATACATCCAGGCAGCAAGCTTGCCGACGCAACACCATACGCCGCGTCAACGAAACATCGCAGGATGATGGTCAAGGAGACACGTGCTCTGTGTCAGAGTGGCTTTCCGGCCCCAACGCGCCATGGGATCCCCTCAACACCCGGGCTTTCATGTACGAATTTGCCAACGTGTTCGGGACTTCCGGCGAGGCTCGGGGGGGGTCACACACAGCAGAGGGGATACTACCCAACAAAAGTCCTAGCAAGAGCCGCACCTCTCTGGTAAGAGACATGTCTGAAGAGACAGAATCGGGCCCCAGCCTTTGTAGTGGAGTAGTGGCACGCGGGATGGTGTCAACCGAATTGTCCAGTACTTTTCCGAATTCCCTTGACGGCCCCTCACAATGGCCCATGACCTCCCCTCTTCGGTGGATCTTGGGTTACACAAGCAGGATGCAGGCTTCAGCTCATGCTCGAGGCCAATATTGAGTCGCCCGACCAGAACTGTTTTTGTCATGCCATGATGCCCTTGACGTCTGGCTCGAGTGTATTCCGGCCTTGTGTTGCTGGTGCTCAATCTGACAAGCCCAGTAATGCGCTCCAAACACGAGCCAGCACATGACGCCATCTACTTTGGATGGTGGGCATGAGCGAATGGTTGATTGTGGGAACGTGCATCCTGTGCCGCAACACGATGCAGGGTTCGTCTGATGGAGTACGGCAGATGTGTCGCGATGCGAGAAACCGTTCAGGTTTGTTTGTTTATTCCGCCGCTCGAAGCGCCAGTTTGTGACGAGGGCCGCATCTTGGCCCCGCTATGGCAGGGAAAGTTGGTGGCTGGAAGCGACGAGAGAGAATGCCAGTGATAAGAAACACGGATAGAGAACGCCACGGCTTGTCTGGCGTGCATTGGTGTCCATTCTCCCCTCTTTGCGTCGTGTGACGGGAGCGGGCTGAGAGGAGAGGGAATTGTATCATGTACTGTATGAGTGTAGTACGAATAATGAAGGTATGCAAGAGAGTGATTGAGTAGCACCCATGACATTGCATGTCCTGAAACCGAGGGCCTGACGTGAGCCTCGATCCATCTGATGTCTAGCCGCCATGGAGTCAATCCGGAGAATGTTGCACCCAGAAAAAATCGAGTCTTGGTTGGGCGTTTGCAACTTTGCAACTCATCCCATGTGCAGTTAGTCCAGGGCTGCAAAGAGCATCCATGCCCCCACTACCTCAGCTGAACAAGCATCTGCGATGCAATGGTACGTACGAATAGGTTGTCGAGACACTTGCAAACCCTCGTCTTCCTGGGTCTCCAGCAGATAGATGCTGTAATATCCTGGAACTATCCTGCGAGAAATAGCCATTTCACTCGGACACACCTACCAGTCTTGGCACTTATTGCAGTTCTCGTCGTCCCCGCGGGTGACATCTACACGCCGCGTCCCACACCAGGCCATCATGTTCCCTTGCCGTGTGTGTGCCTTGTTGCCCATTGACTTTTGTGCTTTGTAAAGGGGGTGCCGCTTTCGTCGTGGGGACCATTGTTGCATTGCATTTCCTCCTGCGGCCTGGCAGGTTTGTTGCCGCCGACAAATCAGTGCTAGTCTCATGCCCACCTCCGCTTGTGGATTGTAGCTTGTAAAGCAGAGGCCAGAGCCTTCATTCGTGCTTCGTACATACGAATTCAGGATACTTTGTACTCGGTTGGCAGTGTAGCGGGCGAAACTGCAAGGGGCCAGAAGAGATCCCCAGTCTCATTGACATTTGCAGGTTGCGCTGGCGGCATCTGGTTCCAGTCTTCCGGAGCCTCTTGCTTCTCCTCGTTTCCGAACATGCAGCCGAAGCACGTCTGTTGCACATCAACCAGCTCTTCCATCATACATTCTCCTTCCATGCTCGACTCCAGGCTCGCCGGCTTTGCTTATTTCTTCATCGTGTCTTTGCCCCCCATAACGACGCGTTTGCCCCAGCTCCTAGCTCAGGGGTTGTGACACCGGTTGCCTTGTTTGGTTTGCGAACCACAAGTTTGGGGACTGTCCAAGGCCAGTAAGCAACGCATCGTCCTCGGTCCAAGTCACCTCCTCGTCGACGAGAATCCGTTTCGGCCTTCGCATACGATCCTCATCAACATGATCATAGCTTGCCATCTCGGCCAGCACAGACTTCCTTCGCCTCATTCCTCGACTTGCACCCCTCTCCTGCCATGCCCCGACCCCCGATACACAACACCTCGAGAACAACACGCAATGACTCAAGTTCCAGCTGCCTTTCGGAGCTCAGCCACGGGCGGACTGTATCGAGAGACTACCAGGCAGCTTGGGCATGGTGAAGTGGCTGAGGGTATGGGCTTCCTACTAGGCATTTGCTTGACGGCACTTGCCGGCTCCCACACGGCGTCTGGTTGGCGGGTATCATCAGCGCAAGAGTGACTTGCTCAGGACTCTTTCACTTGTCAAGCCTAGATCCTAGACCGCAACGTCATCCACCGAACGAAGTCGACCGGCCCCATACAACACTGCCATGCCTGACTCCGAGTTGATAGGAGACAACATGCAAAGATGGCAAAGCCCTCTCATGTCGTTGAGCCTTGGGCGCAGTAGCGATGCCTCGTCGAATTCCGAAACTATAAAGGGGCCCTATAACATGGGTATTCCCATGTCCTATTCAGCAAAAGTCATCGTTAGCAACTTGCTTCCATAAGAACTGCGCAGTGTCTATATTTACCTTCGTTCTCTTGTCTTCTTCGTTTTCCGAGAGTTCAGTTGAAGGACCTCTTGATACTCTCCTGCTCTTCATCTTCCAAAGTCACAGCCTTTTCGCATACAATGGCTAGAGAGCCCACCGAAATCAATGACATGTACCCTGAACAGGGAAGGTTGGTCATAGGCCCTCTGCCAACAAGACACTGAAGCTAACTGGCATGCAGCTACAAGAGCTATGGGCGAGACTCAGGACGACGAAGTGGCACAACATCCAGCCCAGTGCGAACGATGCATTATGTCGACGAGTCTCAAAGGAGGCTGGGCGGGCTCCGCCATGAGTTTAGCTACAGCAAGGACTACTATACATCCCATGCCGAGCGTGCGATCGATAAATTCGACCAGGTGTTCGAGGCTGGGAACAATGGCGGCAGAGCCTGAGCAATGGCCGTTTGGCAAAGGTCAGCCCAGCAGAAAGACCATTGGGGTCTGCTACCGTCGGTCACGAAGGTAGGAGCGTGTCCTCCGAGACACAAATCCCGATGCTCGACGTAGGTGGCCAGCCTGGCTGTCTGACTTCTTCAAGCCGAGTCTTTTTGCATGAATGTTTACTTGCGGGTTGCTTGGATTTGCTTTTCGGTCTTTTCTTGGCTTTTTCTTTTCCTGTATCTTAGATGTTCTCGATACCCGTCCACATAGACAACAAGTAACGCTCCCGCATATTAGTTATGGAATCGCTTGCTCCAGACTTTAGCTTGTATAGGCCATCATCTATTCGATTTTCGTAGGTCCTGCAGTTCGAACTCCGCACTTTGCCGCATACAGGCCCAAGGATGTTTGTTGCTCGACCCAACAGGGAAGAAATGGCGGGGGGCCCAAACTATCTGCTGCAAGCTGAAGGCGTTGGGCCAGTACCCATGCATCCGCTACAGCGTGCGTAGAATAGCGGTACTTTGTCTCGGCCAACTCTCTGCAGTGGCCGCACATCATTCAAGATGAAGGTCGGGGAATGTGACGGTAAACTGAATAGAGTCAAGTGTCATCACACCGCTTCCCCTTGGGTGTCTCAATCGGTCGGTGGTGGTTGGATGTCCCATTCAGACTTTCCTGCAGCTGAACAATGATAGGCGGACACCACTGGAACTCTGTCTCTCACGTCCTAAAATTTCCCGCTTGGTGATGGCACTTTTCAGAGCCCCCCGACGCCTTCTATTGTCGCAATCTCTGATCAGGCGAGCTTTCGTAGCATTCCCGACGAAAGGCATAAGGGAGCTGGATCTCATCAGAGCTTTCCGAAATAAGCAGGCTGGTGCCAACAAATAGGAGAGGCTAACCTTCATCAAATCCGAAGGTACCGAAGCGTTCATCTCTGGGGCGGATAGAGCTGTAGCCGCCCGTACTGGCCACGCCCACACAGTGCTGGTAATCGTACCGAGAGCCCATGCAAACTGCAACTCTGTTGTCACCTGCATGCCTTGTGCGTATGATAGCTGCGTTGCGTGCATATGCTGAAGAAGGCACAGCTGCAAAGGGTCTTAAGAAAGGCAATCCTTTAAGCGAGGACAACCTATTTACCCCCGAGTCCCAGCTGACTCTCGGTTCCTCATTATCCTCGGTCGTTTCGCTTTCCATTTCGCCCAGGCAGTTGAGTGCAGAAATGGTGCCGTTTCGCCGTCGGTCCTGTCATACAAAGACTTTCTGCCTTTGGTGGTTCTTCACCCCGATTCGTCCGTCGTCCCCTGAACAGCACTCCAGTACCCCCTATCATGTCCATTGTTCAGGCCCTCCCGACCGCACGTTAGTCAAATGTCGACCAGACGATTCGACTTGCCCGACCTCAACTGTTGCCTGGTCCGTTACGACGACTGCCCTGTGGGCCCGTCTGCGTAGCAAGGCATTCTTTGATGTGATGTCGTTAAAGGATGCTCGGGTGCTTCCGACTGGCTGGTTTCCATAATCACTTTGTGAGTTGGGAGAGGGGAGCCACCCGCCTCACCCTCAAAGTGCAGGACCACACTCGACGACCTCCTTGATACCAACAGACCGACATGACCACCAGATCTCTCCAAGATCAGCTTAAGAATCATCGTTCCATCCTTCCTCGATTTGCCCACGCGAACTTGACGCATAATTTTGCTGGTGTTAGCAAATTAAGGGGAACTTTTGGTCTTGAGCCAATCGCGTGGTACGAATCCTGACTGGTCTGCTGCCTGCTCGTCGACACACGAACTCTCGGCTTTCAACCTCCCTCTCTTTGGGCATCAAACTTGGCCATCGTCTTAAGTTCCAAAATCGGCGGTCCCGTCTCGTTATTATCTCCGCGTGTGTCGATTCTGGAATTTCCCCATTTGGCTTCGATTTGATCAGAGCCATCCGGTGTCGCCTCCAGTCAACAATACCCAGTGGAAGAATAAGCAAGACTCTTGTGGAAGGACCACCAAGTATAGGCCTTTTCGGTCCTCTCGCGAGCATCAGTCCCGGTGCATCATCGTAAAGGATCCAACGCCGACTAGGCGTGTCTCTGTCTCTTATACCACGGCGTTCCGGAATCAAGACAAGAATGCCTGACTATCATTGGAACGGGAGATACTTCGTTGGACCTCAAGGGAATATGTGGTTGCAATACGACGACGGGAGATGGTACCCCCAGGGCTATGAGGGTAGAAGTACCCATAGCCTAGGGCCACAGATTGCATCTCCAGGATCAACGGTTGCCAACTTTGGCAGTGCGAACAGGTTTGTCGCCCTTCTGGATCAGAACAAGAATTGGGGCTCACCATGCACTAGCACTAGCACCGCCCAAGGGCACACGAGACCCAGAGATGAGGATCCTCCTGCCACGGGACGATACGCCCACTCTCAGGTTGTTGGTGACTGGGTGACTGAGCAATATGGGGGACGCTCCAGGGCTGACAATGTTCGGAACGTCTTGGCGTACGTTGATCAACAAGGGATCGCCCAACGACCTCCCCGGGGCGATTTAGGGCGGTATGCCCCTGAACTCGAAGTGTCAGATGAGGGCGAGGGTGAACGGAGCAACAGCCATGGAACACCCCAGAGAAGTGGTAGGGAAAGAAGGTCCATGACTCTCGGCTCCGGCTCCGGCTCCGGCTCCGAGCCCAGATCAAGGCCGCCGTCCATGCACCTGCCCTCCGAGTCCGAGTGGCATTCGGCCGACTCCTCCAAGTTTCGGAAGAAACGACGAAGTGCCAAATAGAGGCTGAGAAGCGAATGGTAAACCAAGGCCGGTCCAAGGGACATTGCACCACACTGATTTGCTGTGGAGGAAATGGTGAACCATTCTCGTTCCATCGTTGGGTATCCTTGTTTTGATCTCAATCATTTAGGGGATATTTGGAAGATACCAGCACTGGCGAGCATCATCCACCGATGGCGTTTATCCGGGAGAGAAAGAAGTCGGGCTCATGTCGATTGTCATAAGGAGATCCATGGGGTCGTGCCTGCATCGTTCTCACGCCATGGATTTGTTATGAAGGGTAATAGCAGCTGGTCTGTCTCGTCTTTGGTTTGTGTTCATTGCCATGGTTGCGTTTTCGGTTGCGTTGTTGCGTTGATGTATTGGCTGTTTTTGAGTCGCAGGAACTAAGATGGGAGAATGGAGTTAAAGAACTAAATTGTATTTCGTGCCTAGAATTGATTGAGTCATGAGTGTCGCCTGAAGAGAAATGCATTGGACTTAAGTCGAGCCCCTGATGAAGGCTCTACCTAGTCGTGGCGAAACGTCCCGTCGGTCGATGTGGCAGTGTGTGATGGAGATGGAATCGATTGGTGCTCAACTCCCACCTCAGCTCGGTGGTGCAAGCCCTCTTTACCGCCACTCAACCCACTGATTTGCCAATGTAAGAAAGCGACTGATCAAGCGATACGAAAAGTTCAGCTCGTGTTGTTTGCCGTCGTCTACCGAAAACAAGGCGCTCGCATAACTTCTCGGTCTTGGCCGGATGCGTTGCGTGACTCGTTAATTTGAGTCGTGCAATCGTGCTAGTCTATGTAAGTAATAAGAAGCAGCGAGATGACTCAATTTCCAGCTCTGAAAGTGGAAACACGTACCAAAAGCCGCCGATCAGAACGAATTGTGCTGCCTTGGCCGATGACAAGGACAAAAAGAAGGAAGAAAAAATTGTCATTCGATGAAGCATCAAGAAATCACAGAAAACTCAAAACTGAAACTCAATCGGGCAGAAGCGAACGTGTGACGGGTTCCTGCGCTCTGGCGGTTTCAGACGGGACCTGAGATTCCCCACACGAGGAAACTGTCTGTACGTACGTTTGTTCAGCCTAATGCTCCGATGAACCTCAGGCCTCATCTTCCGATCACCATCTCCCACTGTGCGTTCTCGAAACCGGCAGAACAGGCAGGATTCAAAGAGGACTTCGTGTTGGCTTCTCCTCCGCCCTTATTATATCCTCTCGGACGCATCGGCTTGACCCCTGAATACCACGCGTCTCCCCTTGAGTGGGAATTGAGGCGCAGCCAGAGATTACCATCAACTTCTTGGGTCTCATGACTCTGTTGACTTCGTAATCGCTCCGACCTGTCAGATATTGCCATCCATTCCGTTCGGCATCGGCTCGAAGCTAAGTGCCAGGCGCTTGAAGAGGGGGTTCTTCGAGTGACTCTGCTCGGCCAGCGGGGTGACTCAAGCCCCCCATTCAATCCGTCTTACTCTTCGTTTACGAAACAACAAAAGGGCAACCCCTATAAAGATACAATAGCCGCGTGGCTATTACAGTTTTGTTCGTCATCTTTCTTGACACTTCGATTGAGGTCCGCATTTTGCCCCTTTCGAAATCCGATTTCTCCAGTGCGACATAGCCATCCTCGACACGCCTCTTCGCCACCTCGTTCACGCTTCAGATTGCAGCCATGAAACCGATCGTCCTTGACGGTAGAACTGGAGAAGGAGGAGGGCAGCTCGTTAGAGTCGCCATTGGTCTTGCTGCCTTGACGACCCAACCAGTAACAATAACAAACGTCCGTGGAAATCGAGAAGGCTCAAGGGGCGGAGGTCGGTGGCTCCCATCAAGTATACATGACTCGGGGGCACGAATTAATGCCAGCATCGCTTCTAGGCCTCAAAAGCCAGCACGTAACGTCAATCCAGTGGCTCGCCGAGGCCACAGATGCGGATGTCGAAGGTCTCAGTGTGGGATCCAAGACCGTTACGTTTGTGCCTCGTCGACGTCCGTCTGAGTTGCTCCAGAGGAACATCAGAATATCGGCTGCTTCTGGAGCAGCAAGCACTCTATTAATACTCCAAGCCATTTTGCCTTTTCTCATTTTCGCAGGCAACAGCTCTGGAGAACCGATCGAACTCGACATCTCGGGGGGGACGAATATTTCGTTCTCGTTATCGTATGAATATCTCGATCAGGTTCTTTTGCCCTTTCTCGAGGAACAATTCGCCATTCGTGCTGAGAGGAAGCTCAAAAGGCGTGGTTGGAGCCTGGGTCCCCAGTCTCGTGGGGAGATATGGCTCAAGCTCCATCCTCTGCCCAATCGTCAGCCCCTCAAAGCCAAGGCAGCAGTGCCCAGAAAGCCCGAGTCCTACCAGGTTGCAAGTGTAGACGTCAGCATGGTAGTCCCAGCCTCCATGCATGAAGAGCTCCAGAATGCTTTGGTGAAGGACCTTGACGTCCTTTTCCCAAGCGCTGAAGTCAACTTCAAGCTGGTAGAGGACTCCCATGTCGAAACCAGGTGGTATATCCTTCTCGTAGCTCACTCTGAGGGCGGAATTCGATGGGGAAAGGACTATTTGGGGTCGATGCCGAAGAAGCCCAAGATGCGGGCACCGTTCGTCGGCCAGGTCTCCGACAAGTTGTGCCGGGGGCTCTTCGAGCAGGTCTCTGTTGGCGGTGAGGTTGATGACCACCTGCAAGATCAGATTGTCTGCTTTCAAGCACTCTGCGACGGATATTCATCCTTCCCACGCGGCGAGGGGCCGGATAAATCTCCCGAAGCTGTCCTAGTCGACGCTCTAGGTAACCTGGCCATTGGAGAGTCGAGAATGCGAAAGGAGAAGACACATGAACCATTTGGTCACGGCAGTATGCATACAAAGACAGCAAGATGGGTAACAAGTCAACTTCTCCCTACGGTTGAATTTTACGACAAAGGAACGCTGGTTAGAGGCATCGGCACGACAATAAGTTGAGGGCCGAGCCTCAAATGTGCCTTGAGAGAGAGCCTCGGGCGTATCCTGCCTTGTTCGCCAGACTCAACCCGCACAAGTGCATTATTGTTACTCAGGATTGGGAATGCATGGTTCGCCATGCATTCAATAGACAGCAATAGAAAATTCTCCGGAAAGGTCTATTAACAAACATGTGGCATGACACGCGTCTGACGTGGCACACCAATATTCCTTGACCAAATGTCATGCACACAGTTCATTACCTAGGTTGCCGAAACCCGAAAGCAACAACCCTGACCCAAGGCCACCAAGATAACCGAGATGTGTCAACCACGGGAAGCCTCAAAGGCCTCACTCGGGCCTCAGTCGAGTCTCACTTAAGCTTGATTGGCCCAACCAGATTCACTAGATGCAAGAAGTCGTGGAACCAAGACGAACTATTGTTATCAATTCTGTGGAGGGGCGAAACACGCACCTACAACCAGCAAATTTGGCACCACTCTTTTTCAACTTTATCCAACTTCTTCAATTTTCGCCCTTACAACGAGAATTCAACAACACAAAGACTACAGCGGTTAGGATTCGGGTTGGTTAGGGTTAGGAAGGTTAGGAGTTAGGGATAGGATTATGATTAGGAGTTAGGGATAGGTGTAGAGTTAGGTATGGAACACAGACTGAGGTGGTTAGGGTTCAGCTTTTAGTCAGGCGGAAATAGGTTCAGTTGTAGGTTCGTGTCCCCATTTTGTAGGTGTGCTTAGGTATTCAATCCTGTGACCGGCTCACCTTACCGGTCTGTCTCAAGTAAGTAGGTATACAAAATGACCACCAACTTCCCTTCCAAGGCTGCCCAAACACATGTGACACTCTCTTACAGCTTCGCCGGTGAGGGCACATCCCCGAATCGATATTGCGCCCAACCAAAGCTGCCCTCGTGAAGAGTCCACGTCTGTTTCCCCCAATCCGCTCCCGCCGCGCCAGCAGCAATGTACACGGGCATCAGATGATCCATGAACGGGTGTGCTTGGTGCGCGTCCCCGCGCTTAGTCACGGCGGCCATCTTATCTTCTCTCACGGACGGATCCGACTCCACGGCTTCTTTGAGCGCGTTGTCAAAGCTGACTGTGTACGGCATTGGCTCGCTGTTACCCTCGTACATGTAATGCATGTCTCGCAAGTTATGCACCGACATGCCAGCGCCAATGATGACGATGCCCTGGTCTCGGAGTTTGGAGACTGCGCGGCCAAGAGCAAAGTGGGCGTGAGGGTCCTCGTTCTTAAAAAGCGAGACTTGGACCAGGGGCACGTTCAGAGGGTTCTTTTCCGGGTTGAAAGCTGCCATCCGAGTGAGTGCTTATTCTGATAGTTGAAACTCATGCAAACACTTACCAACATGGAACCCTGACCAGACTCCATGATCGAGACCTCGATTGACTCCATTGGACGGGATGCCAGCTTCAGACAGCATAACCATGATTTCGCTAGCAAGCTCAGGGTCTCCCTTGTTAGGATATTCTGCCTTGTAAAAATGATCCGGGAATCCATAGAAACTATGTCATGATTAATAACAATACCTCCTGCACTCGTGGGGTAGTTTGAGGCCATACTCATAAATCAGGTCTGTCTTTTCTTCTTTATTCACATGAATAGTCTTGTCCTCGCCCATCCAGTGAGCAGAAAACACTACAACAGCCTTTGGCTTGACTTGGTGTGTGATTTCTCTGCCAATCTTCTGGAGAACGGGGTACACAGGGTGCTGAGTATTATACTGAACGTCCGGCTGCCCAAGGAGTAATTGTCAGTGCCATTGTCCAAAACAACGCTAAAAATATCAAAGTGACTTACACCACCATGGCTAAAGAAATACACCGGCGTTCGGGTCGCCAAAGACGCCGTGGCGTTTTTCTGCGAGTTCCAATCCATGCCTGCTCGTTGAAGTGTGGACGTGAAAGCCTTGAGAGGGGCGGCGCCGAAGAAGGCAAACATGGCCACGGCAATTGACAAGCCGATAAGCGCGCGAAACGACAGTAGCTGGCTCATGATGTATATCTATGCAAAGAACTAGCCCCTCTTTTTGGGGAAACCGACTCAATTGCAGAGTGCGAAGGGCCGAGGTTTTGTTGGCCGTGTACTTGGGTGTATATCCGTATTCCGTATATCCAGTTGACCCCGGAAAGCGATGACGGTGGATTAACCGCGCGGGATGATTTAGTTTTGTCAGCTGAAGCTGGGGATTGTTTAATAAGACGGCTAACTATTGCTTGCGCCCTGAGATTCGGCCCACTGCGGCCAGGAACCCGAAGACGCCGCCCTTGTTTGAGGATTGCTGGTTCTCGGGTCTCTTTGCGGTTTGTGCGAGAGAGGAATTGGCCCGCTGTTAAGCATTGATTCTCGGGTCCAGTATTACGAATATCAAGGCAGTTAGTCCAGAAGCTGTCAAGCTGTCCATATTGTCGATGCCTGCAAGCAACAGATCCGTGGCATTCTACTAGATACAGATCATTTTTTGATTCAATCATGACCCAGGAGGACTCTTTACAGCTTCAGTCCTCTCGCTTTGGTTCTTCGGAAACGCGCTGTACAATTCCGGCATCCATGGCAGTGGAGCTTCGGAATGACACATTTGCCATGAGATGGATTGACCATACCTGTGAACTGAAAGACCATCCTTATATCAAGAGGACGTACACTGAAAGGGCCTCTCTAACAAAGACAAAAAAGTAATAAAGAAAAACTGAAACTCATCGTGAATGGTGAATCACTCTCACTGAGACAGCATGTTGAGATGCTGCACCTCAAGCGGTGACGGAGAAACATTCCCCCGTGCAAAGCTCCAGCAAGCAGTTCAACTCTCTCTTTGTTTGGTTGCTACGGCGCCAGAAAATCAGACGCCAAAAAGTCGACTTGCACCGAAAGAGGTCAATATTTGATTGAGTCGAGCTCTACAATCCCCCTGCCCGACTCCGACACTCTCACCTCGCGATCCCCGTCGCATCACCTCACGCGAGCCTCAGTCCTCCACGAAGCAACAGCAACCGCTTTGCTCGCCCGCGACATCTCATCTCCATCGTCTCATCGCCTGCCTTGTTGCCATCCTCCAGCAATGGCTCCTCTCATCCTTCACAACGTCCCCGACGACGAATGCTACGTTGGCGATGATGGCATCAAGCGGCCATACGCGATGTACTTTAATCAGTACGACCTGACCACCTCCTCCCATCATCTCACCGTCGCTAACCCGCCTGTGCTCTCCAGACAAGATGTCCCCTCGGGAACCGCTCGCTCCCGTCGCACCGTAGCTGAATCTGGTTCCTTTGGCAAATCCACCCGCCGCTCTCGCTCTCGCCCCGGGACGCCCGCCCGCAACCGCGAAAACCCAACTCTCGCTGCCGCCGACAAGCTGTTTGGCGACTGGATTAACAACCAGGCCGTGCCAGCTAACACCGTTCAGCGCAAGAACAGCGGCATGCTCCAGGAGGATCCCGCGCCCCAGCGACCCAAGGCCTCCCACCCCGTCGAACTCATCCTACGCGGCTACCGCTCTTCGTTGCAGCAATACGCCGCCATCCATTGCTACGAGGGCCTCGCAGGTACCATCCTCGAGGACTACCCCCGCGAGCCTCCCGCCAGCCAACGCCGGTACAAGTCTGAGCTGCGAGACCCAGCCTTTACGCGACGACGGACACTAAACGCCGACGAGAGGGCGCTGGTGAATCGCGCAGATGGCGGAGAGCACTGGGTCAAGGTGACGTTTGAGAGCGCCGAGGCTGCAGATGCCGCCATCTATTCCAGTCCTCAGCGAGTCTTGGGACATCTAGTGTACGCCGAACACTACCACGGACACCCCCCAGCTAAGGATGAGGCCTGTCCTGATGTTGACACTCTCAATGGCGATCACACCCGATCAAACAGCATGCCTGGCCTGGGCACGCCCAAGCGCAAAAGCAGCAACATGCCTAACTCCTTCAACAGCCGTCTCATGGACCTCTCACCGCCTCAATCGCAAACCTCTAGCCTGACCATGGACACGGCCACCATCTCCAACTCGCACACCTCCAGCGTCACCGTCACCGAGCCCGTTCCCACGAACGGCACCACATCCGGCATCGAGCCCATCGAGATCGACGACAAGGATAGCATCTTCTGCCGTCGCATTCCTACCGCTCGCCGTGCGAACCTTCTCCCGGCTGAGCAAGCCCTCCTACCCCAGCAGTCCGTCATGCAGCGCTTGGTCAATGCCATTCCCTTTGTCAAGTGGTTCGGCGGTAGCATGATTGGCAACGAGGTCCCCCGTACCGAGACTGGCGAGTTTGATTGGAATCGGGCCAGTTTATACTGGAAACTGATCTGGTGGCTGGATGCCACATTTGGACTCTTCGGAGGAGACGTCTTCAGCATTGACAAGGATGATTAGGAGTAAAAAAGGTGTGTTGCGGGAGTAGATGATGGGGATCTGACAAGTGTCAAGAACAGGTTAGACTGTACGAGAGACGAGTTCCAAACAGCGACCGCAGTACCATATATCATGGCGGTTCCACGGCGTCAAGGCGTGTCAAAGGATAGGGAGGGGGTGGTGCTCTTTTCAGGATTAGAATCAGCGGAATCATGTAGCATATTACGAACCGCATTAATGCTTGTGCCAAACATGTAAAGTTACCTATGCAAATCTACACCAGTGCCGAATATTAAAGAGAACCGACCAGCACCAAGACCAGATGCCCATATCAACGCCCCCAAATGTAATCCAGCAAAAACTCTCAATCCTTCGTTGCCCTCAGCTGTTTCTGTCTCACAGTGAGCTCTCGTCCGTGATGGGCTCTGATGACCCAGACAGATGACCCAGACAGACACCTGTCTCTTCACAGCTCTTCTTCTTCCTCCTCCTCGACTACATTGCTTTGAATCGGGTGTCTTTCATGATTCTGGTTTTCATGATTCTGATTTTCGCGATTCTGATTTTTGCCAGATGGCTCTTTACCCTCCTCGTTGCCATCACCCTCTAATACCGGCATAAGAAGCTCCGAGCGGTGCTGATCGCCATCATCGTTAGTGCTCGAATCGATGAACCCCGTCACACCCCCGAGAGAATCGAACGGGACATCCGTTGGTAATCGCCGAATAGGTTGCGGGGAGAACGGGCGAGCGTTGCGAGGCTTGTTAAAGTCAGATGAGAAGACGCTGTCGCTGTCATTCCCACTGTTCCCTCTACTCGGCCTCGAGTCGGCCAGACCGGTGAGAGACTGATATCGGTCCGTATCCATGAGCAAGCTGTCGCCTCTACCGTGGCCTCCCCTCGATACTTCGGACCCCGAGTCGGCGAGGATACTTTTGGGCGGCAGAATGGAAAACAGCTTCACCGTGTCGGAGCTCCCTCCAGCGCCACTCAACGCTGCGCTCTCCTCCTCTGCTGCGAACAAATCCTGTCCCTTCTCCAAAAGCTCGTCCAAACCGCCGCCGGTCCAGCCCTTCCTGGCCAGGCTCTCAAAGATGTCCACCTCTGCGCGGACCAAGCTGCAGCTGGCGTCGACAATCCGCCCACTCGTCTCTTGGCTTTCCCTCAGCAGCGTTCCGGCGTGGTCGGCGTGTAACGTTGTCAAACCGTCGAGCTTGGTCGTCAACTCGACGAGGTGCGCCCTGAAGCGCGCAACGTCCCGCCTGCGTTGTTTGTGCAACTTCATGCCTTCCTTTTCGAGACGTTTAATTTCCTTGCTCTGCGCCTTGACCCGTTGCTTGTACGTCTCCTCCTCATCGTCGATAACGGTCTGCCACTTGTCGAGGTCGTGAAGAAGCGGCACTTCAAAAGAGCGATAAACAGTCTCGGAGAGAATCTGCTGGTGGTTCGCGACGAGGTGGTGCACGCCCGAGGCGGACATGAGCAGGTCCGCGGTGCAGGAGCCTTTGGTGGTGAAGCTGGCTGTCATGTTGGTGGTACCGGATGCCCCGATGGGTTCGGCGCGAGCTTCCTTGAGTCGCGCGCATGCTTCGAGGGCTGCGCCAAAGGTCGACGCAGCAGTGGACAGACTAGCGAGAGCGATGCGGTAGGCTTTTGCGGAAGAGAGGAGGTCGGAATAAGCTTGTTGTGATTGATTGAGATCGGCCTTTGATAAGACGGCATGGGCGGGTCGAGGGGGAGGAGGAAGAGGCAGGGCAAACTGGGAGAGAGGGTTCGCAGTCGAGGCAATCGAGTATACGGGCGAGCCGGGGACGGGAGGCAGTTGAGATGGCGTCGGTGAGGGCGCACGAGAAGTTGCGGGAGAAGCCATGGTTGTTTATTTGGAATTGGGATACGGGGCGCACAAGGGCATCACTGATTCAGGTTTCGAGAGGAGGGCTTGTTCAGCCAAGGTACTTTGGCGCGCAGGATCTCGACAACGTGAAGAGCATGTCGCACCGGGCTCCAATGTGCTGCCAGCCGAACAGAGGAAAAGAGGGGGAGGCGATCAAAAGCAAAGCGAGGCGAAGCGAAGCGGGATGGAGGATAAAAGATGGATGACCTTCTAGTGCATCCAGGTCCGGCAGTCGAAGGCATGGAACGAACTGCTGGTCCTTGAAGGAGAGAACCGGGCTTCACTTGGTGGCCAAGCTCCGATTTCCAGCAGATGCACCCCGCTATAATTTTGCATCCCCCACTGAAGCGTCAGGCGCGCTTGGTGAGAGGTCGATCTACGGAAGGGTTCCAGTGGATGATTCGGAATGCACGTCATCACGCAGCATAAAGGCGCGGCTTGATCGGGGACAAGGTGCATAAAACAGCTGCCTGGGAGATTACCCTAGAGCAGAGCACATGAACATTCCGATCCGTGATGAAAAAGAGGATGCCACGCGGCATGTGGTAGTGTCATGATTGGACAGGAGTAAAACTCGTGCGTGTCATGACAATGTGACTTTCTAGTAAGTTGCCGTACATTTCGTACCGTTTTAAACACCAAGATCTTATCAGCCTCTAAAAGACCGCAGCTTTATCATCAGGCTGGTCTAAGTTCTAAGTGACAACCCCATGTGTCAAGGCATCGTACATTTCGCATCATGAGTGCAGACCATAACACGCCAAACATCCCCTCATTTACAACTCAGTTTTGTTGTCTGCATTGGGAGGAAGTCGTTGCCTCAAAAAGGCCTCCACATCGTCCAACTCCTCTATGCAAGCAGAGTGACCCATGCCGCTAGAGAGAAATATCAGCCTGGTTATATCCTATGAAACGCAGTAGTTGGTTCGGCAACAATACGTACGGGTATGTCTTCCAGGTCACATCGTAACCCAACTCGGTGAGCTTGTCGGCGCTGAGCTTGCCCCGGTTCGTGGGAACGACGGGGTCCTGATCACCGTGGTACATCATGACGGGCGTCTGGCGGTTCGCATCGGTAGGTGAGACCAAGGTGTTGAAGCTCTGGGACAGGACGAGCCACGCAGAAAGGCCGATGATGCCAGCAAGCTTGGTCTTGAAGGTCAGGCCGGAGAGTAGAGACATGGCTCCGCCCTGGGAGAAGCCTCCGACGACGATGCGGTCTGCAGGAATACCCGAGTCGATTTCCTGTTGGATGAGGTCGTGGAAGTACTGCTGGCTGAGCTTGATGCCATCGCCATCCTCCTGGCGGACAAGGGTGTTGACATCGCCACCCAGAGCAAACTAAATATTCTGTGAGAACGAAGTTCACGATGACAGAATACTCAGTATTCGGGGGAGACATACCACATCAAACCATCCTGGCATTCTCATACCTCCGTTCTGGTTCCTCCCATGTTAACACCTAACCTCAAGCCACTCGGCGTGAGAAGATACTCACGACGGTGATGGGGATTCTGGGAGCATGAGGCAAGATGAACTTGACCTCATCCAACCGCTGGCGTCGTCGCCAATTCTCAACAGCCGACGCCCAGCCATGGCCCGTGTCGCCCAAACCGTGGGCGAAGATGACGGTAGCCGTGTGCTGCTTAGCAGCGGGCACAACGAGCGGGGCTAATCGGTTGACGGACATTGTCGGTGGGCGGAATAGGCGCAGTCAGGCAATGGATAGAGAGATGTGCGACAGGGCCGAAGCTCGGAGAGGGGTGTGTGGGTTATATGGGCGTTCTCCAGCGAAGTTGAAGTGTTGAAGTAGCCGGATATATGATAGATATATGCGAGCTGAAACTGGGTTGGCGTTTTTGATATGGATCCAGTCAATGGGGTCGACCTTCGTTGGGTGGAGCTCGGATGCCGAGAATGTTCGTTGGAGGTGCCGCGCATAACTGCAGCAATCGAACTACCCTAGATCAATACTGCGGCCCAGTACTGAGTTGTAAATTTTTACTAATTTTTCGAGTTATATGACAAATTCCTGTGTCAGGGCTATCTTTTTTTTCTCGTTGTTTGCTTTGTAATGCCATAGCCCGACAAGCAAAAGAATCTGTACCACGTCCATTTCATCGTAGCAATCTGCTTCAAGAACCCCAATCAGTTGCTGGGATCGTTTTGATTTCTCTTGTCTTTGTTTCGATTCCTTTATTCCTTTATTTATTACCCTCATCTTATTTACCGCGTCTATTCTACCCACTCATCCCCATCATGTACACCGAGACTGGTCAAAATTGCCAATCCCACACAACGGGGACGTGCATATCGAGAACTGAGATCCCCGGCTTACACAGCTATAAAGCACGGCTTGCATCTTGGAACCTGACAATTCATTGACCCAGTGAAACATACTTGCTAGTTCTCTCGCGAGGTATCTATATAAACGCCTAATCTCAAATTATTTGCCTCCTTCTTCTATAAGAAGGGGGTCTGGAAAACCCTTTGGAACTGCCCAGGCTCCCTCACCTACCTCAGCTGGCCTACATCTCCACGAGCAGCCTCTGTGAATGAACGGCACCGCACTCTCTCCATCCGCCATACTTAGTGGTACCACACGAGCCGATACCAGAGGGCTGAGTGTAGGTGATCGCTTGCACGTCCTTATCTCTCTCCACTCAACCCACTCCGCAGTCGGCACCACAATCGACTTTCTGCAACGAGAACATGACAAACCGCCAGTTTCCTTTTGCTTTGCCGCCCGTTCGAGCAGCCGACGAAGATTCGGTAGGCCGTCAGGCATGTAGCCTGACATCTCTGGTAGCTGAGCACTTCGATAGCAGGTCCGAAGAGCAACCTCGAGGAGGCTTGGCACAGAAGTAGCCCTTGTCAAGTTGTCATCGGAGCTTTCATCAGCATCAGTCTCGACAGGGAGGATGCGGCATCTGTAGTCAGAGGGGAATTGGAAGTCAGAGAAGACCCGGCCAGTCGTGTTGGAGAGCTGCGCCGGGGAGCGACCAAGTGACTTGCTGACAAGATGTGGAATGGGCAAAGGTTCCTCAACCTCTCCATAGTTGAACACAATCATGTTTGCCGGGTTCGCCTTAGTCTCAATCAAAACCTCATCTTCCGAGCCATGCTCTGGTTGCCAGAAGGGGTTGGGATGAACAGCAAGAGTATGAAGATTGTTGCCATTGGTGAAGAGATCGAGGAGCTCAACAGGAAGGTGACGGAGGCGGTTTTGAGAGACGTTGAGCTCTTGGAGGTTGTGCAGCTTGGAGATGGCAGGCGGAAGCTCGGTGAGCTTGTTGCCCCGAAGGCTGAGTATGGTCAGATAGGTGAGGTCGAATATGGTTCCCGGGACTCGTGTAAGTCGGTTCATGGCCAGGTAGATCTTGAGCTCTGGGTCTTTCTGTACAAACGCGACATCCTTGGCAACAACAGGGATGCAAGAAAACTGAGATAGGAGGCCAATTGTATCATTCGAGATGTCCTCAAGTCCCATTGACCAAAAGTCCACCGTCTCTTGTCCTTGGTCCAGACAGGCACGGACCTTGTCGCGAGCGAGATGCTCAGCCTTTGAGACTCGACGCAAAGGTGAGCGATGGACCAATGGCAAACGGGGTTTGGGAGGAGAAAGCTCCAAGCCCTCCATGACATCGTCGCTGTCATCGCCATCGCTCCCAAGAAAAACACCACTGTCGGCCTGTCGCGTCCATGGACGCCTCTGCTTGGGGATGTGAAGGGTCTCACTGAAAGTCGAGTCCGATGACGTTGGGTGCTGCTGGAACCACGATCCAACGTATCGTTTTTTGCGCCGACCCTCTACATAATTGTCCAGAGCAGGGTCATCATCACTGGAGAAGATTGCCGGGTCGCTGGAATTGTACTTCAGTATTGGCGCGTTATTCGTGCTGTGTGGGTGGCGGACGCGTTTTCGAGGATTGTTGCTGAAGCTTTGCGACTGCTCGTTCCAAGAGACGCCCGGAAGAGGTGGAAGGGTTGGTTCTTCAGACATTGGAACAAATGCAAGTAATGTAGCTCACGGACCGGAAAAATGAACTGATTATAAGGCAAACAAAATAATAATATGGACGTGCTGAAGATGTGTGTGAAGAATCGCAGAGGACTTGGCTGGGCCTTAATGGGGACGCGCGCGTGACGTCGAGGACGACGGGGATGTAAATACCAGGGCCTCGGCCCCACTTAAGCACCGTGAACGCATGGCCACGCTTCTCAAGTTCTCGGTGTGCACGCGCCACATGAACCACGGAGCGGCTGGGGGAGGCAGGAAAGGGTCCGAAGAGCGGAGGTGGCTGGACTGGAATGCAAGCACAAAGTATCCGTACATGGTCATAAATTGCCCTGTTCAAGACGCCATCAACGCGCTGCCGAATCTGGTCCATACCGTACGACGGTTGGACGTGACTTGGCTTTTCGGAGTTTTTAGCTTTTTGCTGCTGGTTCTCGTGGGGTGCATGCTAGGTCTGCATGATGATTCGCCGACTCTCCAATTGGACCTTGACCAACACAGTTGGGAGCATTAGGCACCAGCTCGTGTGCCGTCCAGCTCGCAGGTTTATCACCACCATTGGCCGTCTCAGCTCGTTATGATGACCCCCTGGCCATGCCCGTTCATCTCACTTTGTATCGGACTGGTGTTGGTAAATCGGTCATTGGCCTTAAAAGACATTTGGTGCTAGGGCATCGCGGTTTGGAAACCCCCATGATACTGCCATCGTGGACCAGTCGAAGCAGGCGAAGCCATCGCATATAAAAAATTGCTTAGTCCCAATCATCATCACTGTCGTCGACCTTGCGAGACCTTCCTGCGGTTCCAGTCTTGATGCTGCTGCCCGCCAGGCGTTCTTCCTCAGCATCCTCAGCCGCTCGCCTCCTCTTGACCACGCGCAAATCCGAATCAGGGACGGCGCCAGTCTCGACAAGCATGTCGTCGATCTTTTGCATGTTGATTCGCGGCCCACCAACGGTAGCCAATGTTACAACTTGCTTGATAATATCACCATTCTTGTACACCAATATGGTTGGGCAGTTTCGATCAGGGTAGTTCTCGATCGCCTGGTTTGCTCTGATTTCGCAGAATTTGATTTCGCCGTACTCCTTGGAGGCTTGTCTCCAAAGCTCAGACAACACCCTCGACTCAACGTTTCCCATGGCCGATGTGAGATTCACAAACACAGGGCCATTCTGAGAGGAGTCGGTAACCTCACGCTGGTATTCAGGTTTCGAGATGGGGTATACGCTGCCGTGCAGGGCCTTTTTCTGGATGTTGCTCAGCTCGGCCATTCGCTTCTGGCGATATTGTTCGAGAAAGGCCTCGTCCTCGTCATCCTCCAATTCATCCAGCTCGTCAAGATCCATTCCCTCTAGGCGGTTCTCATGTGCTAATCTTCGGCCCTCGAGAATAGCCTCTTCGATCATGGGAGTCGGGCTTGGGGGCTTCTCGGGGATAACACCATGTTTTCGTAGGATCTCGTTCCTATGGTGGGGTTAGGAGCTTCCCCTTTCGATGGAGGGGTAATTGCACAACGAACCATTCCGTGTCGGCGTTGGGATCGTCGATGGGGACAGCAATACGCTGTTCTGAAGGAGCTGCCATGGTGATTGTTGTATATGAGGGAGGTTGAAGTCTTCACCGTCTGAAAGTGTCTTTGAGACGCTGGTAAAATAGCAGCCTGGTTGAGGAAGCTTCAGCAAAAGTCACTGCCTGTCCGGATTACGTAGCACCCAACGGCGTGCATAACGTGCACAACCACACACCCCACTTATTCAGTGCCAATTTCGTGCATAAAATCGGCGCCGGGTTGCACCGATGTTTTTTTGCGCTGCAGAAGGTGATTTTCAGCGTCACGTGGCCTTGGTGGTGAAAACCCTATCACACTAACCCACCTTTGGCCGAAAATTGGAGCTGGAGGCAACGAGATCCTCCCCCTCAAGTCCACCGAACTTTTACTCGCTTACCTCCTCCCACCCATCTTGCGAGCCTCGAATCTGCTGCCACCGGATTTCGTCAAGCAACCTTTTTCTCGCAAGACTCGCCAAAAAAATCAGTCAAGATGGTAAGCGACCGAAATTTCCTGTTTCCTTTTTCGATGGATGGCCGATGGACGACGAACGATGGAAAACGACGTACACATACGGGAGATTGGTCGAAAACTCCTCCTAGAGCTGGAGTGTGGCGAAAATACCAAAATGATGGAATACGGGCTTTACGACTGCTGCGATGAATTGCTGGAAGACATTTTGGGATCAATACGACGCCGATTGAGACATTTTGCTAATTCGAGTTTTTCAGGTTCTCGCCGTTGATCTCCTGAACCCCTCCGCGGCCGCCGAGGCCAAGAAGCACAAGCTCAAGGTACGATAAGCCAATCACGATACCTCTCGATCCAACGACACCGTCTAACGATGATGCTCTACAGACTCTCGTCCCCGCTCCTCGATCCTTCTTCATGGACGTCAAGTGCCCCGGTTGCTTCACCATCACCACCGTCTTCTCGCACGCCCAGACCGTCGTCATCTGCCAGGGATGCACTACGGTGCTTTGCCAGCCCACTGGTGGTAAGGCCCGTCTTACCGAGGGCTGCTCTTTCCGAAGAAAGTAAACTGCTTCGCGGCGGTTTATTTCCTTTGGTTGTCATGACTCTTACGGTTCATCTCATGGTGGTCATCTCGGATCTGCAAAACATCAACCTCGACATGGGCGTATAGACAACCAAGCTTGCGAACATAATCACAAAAACTCTTTGCAGATAGAAGATGGGGCACCCAGAATAGGGGCGTTTGGGGTCTCCGGATATCTTGCATGGCACATCATTCTTCTTTTGTTTTTCCGTTGCGCGCCTTGTACCAAAGAGTCCTTGTCTCGAGGCTGGAAGGAAAAAAAGCACTGCATGGGTGGAAAGCTGGAGAAAAGCCTTCACGAGCGTCTGGGTGGCCTAAAGGGGCCGACTTGCACGCGAGGACGTGGAACCGCTGGTTGATGATCGCTTCATACCCGGGTGCAGTGGGTAGCGGAGGATGGTCACTGTGCTTATGCGAAATTCACATTGGTTTCCACACTGCGCTCTCTCCATGACTTGCTCCTTCTCTGTGCTTCGATGTGTGATGTGGTGGTGTCGTAGTGATGGTGACTATCCACCAAAGCGTACGAGTTGGGCTGCCAAGTGCCCCAACGCTGCAGCGAGCCCAAGATTCGACAGCTCTGTCCGTGCATGCGTCCCACTGCTGTTTGCTCCTCAATCACCCATAGCTTCGTTGGCGTTTCGGCCAATGAGTCAACCTTTAGTTGACAGCCTAGAAGAGACTGACGAATTGAGTGATCTAAGTGTCATTGACTCATTATTGTCAATGTCATGCATTAAATAGGGCTGCTACGCTAGCTTTTCCGGGGTATTTGGTCCCAAAACCTGGGGTCCTGAGGCACGGAGGCTGAGTCTGGTCTAGCTGACTGGTTGATGGAATGAAAGGCAGGATGTGCATTTTACTTTTGTATTTGTACTATCTGCCAATGAAAAGTTGCCTTATTCAACAGTCCACGATGCGGCTTAAGTATGACGTATTATGAGATCCCTGTGAGAGAAAAAGATACATGTTGTTCAGCTCGCGTGATGAAGTCTGGCAGGGTTGCTGCAAGGAGCACTGCAAGGTGAAGATTCAGTTTGCCACTTCTGGAATATGGCAAAGATTTTCTTTCGAGCTGAAGCCACCCCTGTCCAGCATGATCAGATTCTTTCTTCAATTTATGAAGCATCACAACCTGGAGACAGCTGCGTTGTTCTTCGTTGGAGGAACGTTGGAAGTGTTGGCATCACAGTTGAATTTGATGGGCCAGTCGTTTGCCTGTGGATGACTCAGCAATGCGACTGAGCCCCCTGTTGTGGCTCGGTGTGTGGCACACACCGGCTCCCATCCCGCAAAATGGGAATTTTCTTCTGAAGGCACTTAACGCGAAAGCGGCACGAACAGGTCGCGTCGTGGCACGTCCACTCGACCCCACATCTCTTCTCATTTTGCAGGGGTATTGGCCGCAGGGGTTCGGGAGTTTTCCTTGTTTTAGACTCTGGATTAGTTGAAGGGAGCCGATCATTGGCTGCTCCTTCAACAAGCTTCGCCTTGCTAGGGCACGAGAAGGACCCCCAAAGTCTGACTTCCTTTCTCCCTTTGTTGTGGTCTTTGCTCGTCTCATCAATTCCTCCCCTCTTTCCTTCGTTTCCTCGTCAACCATCGACGATACCCCTCCTTCATCACCTTCGCTTTGACTTGATACTTACGAAGTCTTGCTGCCAACGTCATTGCTGGCTGTGCACTTTATTAGACCCTCTCCACTCTCCTTGTCGATTCCATCAACCCCTGGTTGATTGATTGCCTGCCGTTTACTCCCTGCACTGGTGGCTTCCATTCGTCGGACCAGGGACCAACATCAGCCTGCGACGTCATCTCAACTGATCTTCACGACAATCAATTGAGCCAAGTTTGCCTCAACAACATCGCAATCGTCAATTGATTGCTTTGACACTTCATCTCGCACTTCATCTCATCAATCAACCGCTGGAACTCAATCTTCTACACTTCACTCTCACCACGATGTCGACTCCTCGAACTAAACGTCAATTCGCCGGCGCTTCTGCCGATCCCGCCCAACGTCAGATTACTTCTTTCTTCAATAAGTCGGCTGCCCACACTCCCACTACCAACGGCGCCGTCTCCCGCCAGCCTGATCTTCCCTCCTCCGTCCAGGCCAACCTTCTGAGCGTTGGGATGCGAGTCCGCAAATCTGTCCCTGAAGGATACAAGACCACCGGGCCCAGCGCCTTCAAGCTCTGGACTGACAACTCGCCATTGCCGACCACCACCTCTACTACCACCCGTGCCCCTACCAAAGCAAACTCCAGGGAGCTTCTGCCCTTCTGTGGCATCAACAAGGTCGGCGGCCTGGCCACCCAGCCCGAGTTTGAGCAAGATGAAATTGACGAACTGGACTGGGTCCCGGCGCTAGACTCGATCCCTGAACTCACCATGTCGCAGGAGAGCGCCGATAGTGTTGGCTCCTCCCTTGACAGCTCCCGCAAACGCATTTTTAATGAAGAAGATGATGAAGTCAACGACCGCCGTGAGGCCACACCTGGCAATTTGAGCCCTGGTAGCCTCGGCAACGTCAGAGTCATGGCTATTCCCCATTCACGGAGCAAGAAGCATATCCCTTTTAAGGGTGCCGGGCAGGAGAACATGGCTGTTGACTCCGACTTTCCGGATGCTGAATTTCTAGTCTACGATGGCGAAGCAGACATGGACCTAGCCAACGAATGAGCCGTCACGAACTGAGGAACTCGATGTTATGCTTTCACGCTCATTGTTTTGGTACGAATATCATGTTGGGAGGATTTTGGACTTTCAGGCGTTGGGCGTTTCGATACACATGAGCTTCAGAGCCGGTTGTAGGATTATGAAAATATGGAAAGCCTTATCTGATGGATTAGGATCAGTCACTCTAGGACCGAAGAACGTTGTTTTACTATTATAAGTTGTGTGCCGTGGCAAATGGCGATTATTTTGACTCCGTTGTTATTCTTACGACTTCAGTCTTCCGGATACTTACATGCCAACAAAGGGCTCGCGAAACTCGAGCAAATCTCTCTGCCCGTAGAACTCACCCGCGACTGTCAATATCATGTTGAGTGTCGCTCGCAGATTTTCCCGAGACCGTTGTCTCGCAGCTTCTCGCTCTTCTTCCTCATCATCAGACGATGAGACATTGTCAAGCTGCGCCAGAAGACGGCTCTTGGCATCTTCAAGGCTCACTTCGTTGACCTCACCGTCCTCGGCCTCAGAATCGGATGCCAGATCCATGGCCACATCTTCGCCCTCGTCTTCGTCTACTTCACCTTCTTCCGCATCGCCGCTGGGCGCTGCATCGTTGGGCTCGGGCTTGGATCTGGTGGGCTGGGGAGGCGGTTGTGAGCTCTCCTCATCGCCAGGGCTCATTGCGCCCTCGACTTCCACATCCTCTATGTCCGCAAGCACATCTTCGTCGGTGCTGCTCCTATCCACCGCATCGTGTGCGCCCAAGCCCCCATCCGCCAGCTCATCTCTCAGCGCCGCCATCTCCGCAAGACTGCGTCCTAGCAACACAGCTCTGCGTCCGAGATCGCGCACCCACCCAATCTCACTGTGGTTCAGCTCACCCTTGTCCGGCAGTCGAGCGAGCAGCGCCCAGATCCAGCGACTTGTGCGCTCGGGCAGCGTGTACCCGCGACGCAGGAACTTGCCACCGAGAAGGATGCGCAGGATTTGCAGAACCGTGTCTTTGGGCATGAGGGCGAGTTGCAGAGGGTGCGGGTCGGAGGTGCGCAGGACGCGGGACCAGAGGGAAATGGCGGAGGATGCGTTGGTGGCGGATGTTGGTTGGGAGAGGGAGAGGCGAGAGCGGGCGTTTGGCGGAGGTTTCAAGTTGATGATGGATCGGAGGTGCAGGTACTGGTCCATGACGGAGGCAAAGTAAGCTTCATGTAGAGCCTTCTCCTCGTCAAAGTCCTCATCGTCGTCGCCCGGCGCTTCTCCTTCTTCCCATCCTGCATCGTCGGGAACTGCCGTGTATGCGCCATCCTCATAGTATCCCCGAGTATCGCCCATGCCATCGTCGTATATGCTGTAATCGATGTGTTCGTCTTCGTCGTCGGGGTTTGCGCCGTCTTCTCTCCGGAAATCAGTAGGTAGCTGCGGCCCAAGTTTGACCTTGGGCGCAACGAGCAAGTGGGGGATCTTGCCGGCTTCTTGTCTAGAGTACTCACCATATTAGTATATGCGCTCTGCTAAGGGGTGGACGAATCTTCAGCACAGGACGAAAAGCTTGGGGGGCCAGAAAGGGTGATGAAAGGTTAGGGGGACGTTACCTCACGGAATGCAAGTATGCCATGGCTTCTGAGTCGTCTTCGAAGTTTCCCTCTTCACCGGCAGGAATCGTCGTGGCAGTGCCTGAGAAGACATATTTCTGGCCCCAGGTAGGATCAATGCCCGAGTTCTGATGCTGTCGCGATTTGGCGTTGTGCTTCTTTGGACGTTTCGTCTGGGGCTCGGGGATTTCACCATCGTCGATGTCGTCGAGTTCTCGTTTTGAAGCCATCTTGTCTCGTACCACGTAAAGATATTTCGCAAGTCAAAGTTGTATCGCGATTCTTTGTCGTGGTGGTGAGAGCTGGTAAAATCATGGTTGGATGCCTGTCTGCAGCTGACGCGCCTTATCGATAAGCCATCGGGAGTGACCACCAACTTTTTAGAGCTTCGCTCGGCTTGCTTCACCTACAGTCACAACGTCGGAAGTTCTTCATGGTAAACATATCAAAATGAGCGCCGCTTTTGTGCGCCGCTTGGCTTTTAGAACCCCCTCTCGGCGAATGGTCGCCCATCCCTCTCGAACAGTGCAATTGGCGACATCATCATGTCGCTCACTGAGCAGCTTCAACCACTTTGTTGGTAGCAGTGAGTCTCCATGATGTCTACTAGACTCCTCCGCCCCAGCGACTAATCCAATGGATAGGCCAACCTATTTCCGACTCGACACCTCCTTCGACCCCCCCTCCTCTGCGAGATGATGCGAATCCCTTCACCCTCGCCGTCAAAGACAACATTGCGACCGCCGACTTCCCGACACAATGCGCCTCTCACATCCTCTCGTCCCACCCCTCCCCATTCGAGGCCACCATCGTGCGGCAATTGCGCACACGCGGCGCTACCATTGTTGGAAAGACAAACATGGATGAGTTTGGCATGGGATCTCACTCCACGAACTCCATCCACGGTGCGGTGAAGAACCCATTGGCCGAGAGTGAGGACGTTTCAGCCGGCGGAAGCTCAGGCGGCAGCGCCGTGGCCGTTCGACTTGGAGAAGCGGATATTGCTCTTGGAACGGACACTGGCGGGTCTATTCGACTCCCGGCGGCGTATACAGGCACGGTTGGATACAAGCCTAGTTATGGCATGATCTCTCGCTTTGGTGTGGTGCCGTATGCGAATTCTCTAGATACAGTGGGCTTCCTGGCGAATGAGGTTGGACCTATTTATGACCTTGTCTTCAAAACTGGTATCTACAAGGAAAACGACCCCAACGATCCAACGTCTTTACCAGTAGCCTCCAGACAACGCTGCTCCGACTCATCATCAGCCACTTTGTCAGATCTTGCCCAAATCAACATCGGCATTCCCCTCGAATACAACATCTCAGAACTTGAGCCCTCGATTCGCGAGGCGTGGACTGCAGCCGCTTCCAAACTCGAATCCCTAGGCGCTAACCTGATTCCCATTTCCCTACCTTCTACCAAGGAAGCCCTCTGCGCCTACTATGTCCTAGCACCCGCAGAGGCCTCTTCCAACCTTGCCAAATACGACGGCGTCCGGTACGGCGTGAGAGGTGAATGCAGCGACGCTGTGGGCGAGACTCTCTACTCCGAGGCCCGTGGTACAGGCTTTGGCGACGAAGTCAAGCGAAGAATCCTGCTGGGCACGTACAGCCTAAGTTCCGAAGCCATGGACAACTACTTCATCCAGGCGCAAAAGGTCCGGCGCATGGTGCAAAAGGACTTTGATCGCGTCTTCAAGCTCGATAACCCGCTCTATGAGCCCGAGCAGTTCGACCTCAGCGACATGGCCGAGGCGACGGGTATGGAAGACAAGCGTGGCCCGCTGCAGGTCGACTTCATCCTCTGTCCAACAGCGCCCACGTTCCCTCCTCGGTTGGATGAAATCCAAGGACAAAGTAGCGTTGACGTGTACATGAACGATGTCTTTACCGTGCCGGCGAGTCTTGCAGGATTGCCAGCTGTGAGTGTACCTGCAAAGGTGGAGGGAGAGAGGTTTCCTGCAGGATTACAGGTGATAGGGCAATACTGGGACGACCAAAGAGTGTTGCTCATAGCAGAGAAGCTCAAGGAAGTCATGGCTGCATAAACAAGGTGTTGCATAACGTGTAGAAGCGATATTTCGGCATATGATATTGTACAGTAGATGACTTGATGGCTAGATGGTTACAATGGTTTATACATGCAGTTTTAGTTGCGGCATAGCAACTCAACTCCGAAAATTTCCCACGTCTCATTCTCGTTGCAACGCGCTTCTGAGGTATAGTTTGTGCCACTCTCAACGCCCCTGAATGACGTTGGCGTTCCCCTGGAGGGTTTTTCGGCGATGCCAGGCGGCTGCTTTCGAATTTGTATTATAGGTTTCGTAGGGAAGGTGCATGTAGTCTTCAACCGAAAGTCACCTCAAAATAAGCCGGCTTTCGAAGGTGATGAACTTTTTTGCGTGGGGTAGCGAAAGAGGCCAGGCCCGTTATAAACAAGGCCACGGCCAAGTAAGGCTCGTTGACGGCCTGAATCAGTTGGTTTGGGTGACTCGATATGTCGTGGTTCGTCGGATGACAACTCAAGGCGTTCGACTTCGGCTTCGACTCCCGCTTTGACTCCCGCCCCGAGTTCGACTTCGATTTCGACTATCAGATCTGTCGTCACGATCCAAGTCCATGCCGTCCCTGTCTGGCACTTCGCCTGACTCTTCTCGCGTGCCGTCCTCCTTGTCCTCTTCGTCATCATCCTCTTCTAGCAAATCCTCCAGGTCTCCCAAAGGACTGACCCTCGGCTCCAGAATCTCCAAGTCCTCCAACGTCTCGCGAGCCGGCATCTTCCACAGACTCGTCGCGCACACTCGGTCTTTCGTGAGCAAATCGTCCACAAACTCGTCCACAAACGTCAACGTCGTGCCTGCCCTCGCCTTGCGCCGCAGCTTCCGTCGATCCTCCAGAAACGACTCCAGTATCGTGTAGACATCCTTCGCTTGCCGCGTCAGCCGCACGTAGAAGCACGCCAGCGCGCGCAGGTACTTGAACTCCTCGCCGCCGTACTGGAGGTACTCCTGCAGAACGGCGTCGCTGGGCGCAAGCTCGAGCAGCTTGAACGCCAGACACAAGAACGGGCTCGGTTTTTGCGTCGTGCCGTGGGTGCCGCCAATAAAGCTAACGTGCTCGACGACACGGTCTACAATGTCGGCCTCGTTGAGGGCGAAGCATTGTTCCTTGTAAAAGTACGAATCGACGATGCGGTCCTTGACGGCCTTTTCCATAATGGTCGCGGGATTGAGGCCGTTGGGGGCGAGGGCGGCGTTGGAGCCTCGCTCGTCGAGGAAGCGGCGCGCATCGGCGTAGACGATGTCGGCTTTGTTTCGGGACATGGCGACAGTCGACTTGGGGGAAGAGTAGCGATTAGGAGTGACGTTGGTGATGGTGGGGGCTGCGTCGCGATCTTGGTGCTGAAAAGCTGGGGGAGCTTTAGCTTCGGCGGCGATAAGATTGTTGCCGGGCCGACAGAGTCAACAACCCACTTCAACGTTTCCCATGATGGAATAGGCTTACGACTACGGAGCATGTCATAGAACATCTTGAACCCGATGAACTACGCTCAAAGTCGCTTCTAACATATTGGTTACTGTATTATTGCTGCTTCTTGTCGCCCAGTATGGCGAAACTACTCCTCACCTCCTCACAAGTCCAGGTCATCGCCTCAGGCCTTGTCGGTAAGTCACAAGCCCATCATGCCCACAATGCAACATCATTCCAGACCAGCCCGCTCATGTCTTGTCTACAGTGCTCCTCTGCACCTTTGCGTTATTCATCAGTGGTTACATGATCCAGCAGCGCACCCTCAACGAATTGCGCGTCGCCATCCAGCCTCGAGGGGGCGTCCCCCGAAATACCCAACGAGTCACAAACCCATCACCCTACGCCCACGCATACCTTCCAGAACACTTCCGAGAGAAGAAGACGCGGCTCGAGGACGGAACAGTCGTTGTACAGGAAAGCGAAGCGCAACGGGAAGCAAGGGAACAGCACCAGGCGATCGAGGTGACGGAGACGCCATCTGGTGGGCATGCTGTGCAAAAGGTTATACCGAAAGCGAACAAGGACATCGACTTCAAGGTGAACCAGGATGCGAAGCAGGAGAACATCGACATCGTGGAGCAGCTCAAGGCCAAGATGAAGGAGAAGATGCAGCCTGTAACGCCGCCGGATGTAGTGGCGACGAAGAAGAGTAAGCCGCTTAGCAGGGCGCAGAGACGGAAGCTGATCAAGCAGGACTTGCAGAGATCGGCACAAGCGGAGGACCCTGCTTATTACCAGAGAAGAATGTGGTAGGCTGGGCGTTATTAAGACTTGGTTATCTCGAGAGTTATGGCTCGCGATTGCAACCCGAGGTGGTCAAGCATGGGAACATGGAGGGAGAGGCGTTCAATTTGCTTATAGAAATGAAAAAAATCAGAACGAATATTGTTTGCATGCGTGCCCGAAACTGTGAAGAAATATAAGACTGCGATGCTGATGGCAATAGATGCAAGACTTCCATCCCTCAGTCATCGAGTTGAAGAGGTGTCTGATAGGTAATCCCATTCAACACAGCATCCTGGAAAAAGCACCTCCATGCCTGCGCTCGATCCATTAAACTATGAATTTCCCCCATATCTTCTGGAAGCTTCTCTAGTAATTCGATGAGACAGGCCATTATCCAGAGATTTTCGAGTTCATCATTCACATGGTGGGACAAGGCTCGGGTCCCCTCCCAATTTTTTGACAGTGTCTCCAAAACATCCCAACACATGTTGAAACAGCTTTGGGCATCACCCACTTTCTGATATGCAAAGGCAATACTTAATTTGCTGCTATAGTGGACAGAGAGGAACTCCTGCCACGGGTGACGTGCAAGCCAATCGAGTGCGAGTTTGGCGTGCTCTGGTTCAACGTATCGGGCAAGAGTAGACACCCACCACAAAGCCGTTTCGGCATTCGACTCTGCCTCCAGTTTCGCCATCCAACGCTCCAGCATCACCGAGTTTGTGTATTTGTGGGCCCCGCTTGTGATTGTTAAGTTGTCCATGATACTGCACAGGTTATCCATTAGGTCCAGTGTGATTTCGTGGTCTTCCCCTACCGTGGCCGAAAAGGAGGCGTACACCACGTCGATTAGAGTGCAAATCGACTGTTCTGAGTGTTCTCCCGTAGAATAGAACCGTTCGAATATCTCCGAGAAGGCCACTGACAGCGGATGCGTTCGGCCTTTGATGGCAACACTTGAATCCCGTGCGTGCCTCAGCCACATTTGTGCAAATTCTGGATGTTCTGACCTTGCTGCTGCGTAATATACGAGAGTGCAGATGAAATTGGGCTTCCTTTTTGACATGTCGTTTTGAAGCCAGTTAAAGTGGTCATCGAGTAGATACTTGGTTGCTTCGGGTGGAACTTGAGTCCAATCCATAAATTTTGGTTGCCCATTTACCTCATCCGCGACTTCTGAATCAAAAAGCGCGAGACGATTGAGGTGGTCCCAGTCCTCGGCAGTATAGCTGTTGATGTAATCTCGCACCGTGAGAACCACGCCCTCGAGTGAGTGAAGACTTGCATCCCCTATGAGCGATGGCGAGGGAGTCAGGACCACAATATGAGAAGGCAACAACTCCTCAATACGTCCTTTCCTAAGGAGGTCTTGGGGAACGTGCTTCTTCAGCTGGGTAACAACGTGTGGGTGGTTTCGAAGATATCGCTCTAGCTGCATTGCGGTGAATGGGCGGCCATGTCTCCAGAATTCGGAATCAGCCCCTCGTGCCTCTCGACGAGCTTGAACGCGAGCCATGGCTATGGCTTCGTTGGAGGTGAGATTCTTGTCTATTTTCCAACGTTTGAAGCGAAACTTGAACATCCTTTCACTGATTTGGGGGTTAGCCAAACAAGAGTGCGGTCCTGGGGGGACATAGCCTACTCACTTGGCATGGAAGTTGTACTTTTGTGCCATGATATCCACTATCTCGGTCAAGGTCTTGCCTTGACGAAGGTAGAGCTTGGTGAGGGTGGCCTGATGGGCATTCCATTCAGCCGCGCCAGGTCCTTGGGAGGGCTTGGACGGACCCGGCGCGGAAGAAGAGACGAGCGACATGACGATGAATTGAAGATGTTTACAAACGTTAGAATGCCAAAAGTAAGATTCTTGATAGAGCGAAAGTTGAGTAGTTTCGGAGAGTGGGAATTACCGCTCTTTATGATAGACGTGATTGAGGATGAGGCTGGACTCTACTCAAGCGGCTTGCCCCATTCCAAGATTGATTGGCTGCAGTAAGAAGAACATGTCACTGACAAGACGAGATAATTATTGGTGCGACAGGCTGGACAAAAGCACAGTGCATACCCAGCTTCGGCTGACACTGCGGTTAGATCAATAACGGCAATTGTAAATTGGGATGGAGACTGACATGATTGGGCGAGAACATAAAGACACCATACTTTTCCCCAACCTGGCGTCATCTGAGCCACTGTGGCTTTCATTGGCAAGCGGTGTGTTTGCTAGGCATCTCGAAAAGAGCGGACAACCTATCGAGGATGTAGGTAACTGATGAATATGTGCCAGAGTGTGTGTAAGCCAACTCATTACATGAAGTGTTTCAGGGTGCGGATATGCGCACCACTTCAAACAGCTGACTACCGAGGTAAAGCAATTGTCTGTACAGGTACCAAGTGAGACATAGAGAAGGAGAAGAGGTGAAGTAGTAAAGTTTACATAGTCGAGGAGACCCCAGAACAAGAGGAACATTGATGATGCCTGACCGATGTGGAGAGGCCGGGTTCACAAGATACATACAAGGATGGCCCTCAACACCACGACAGTGCTCGGACAGAGCCAAACTATGTGCTGTGATGGCATCTTCAAAAGTTCAAATACAGTCGAACTATAACGCATCTGCGGACTTCGAGCGACTTTAACTCTCCGGGGGACAGCATCCGTTATCAATCACTGACCCTACCGGATCGACGTCATCCATGCCAACGAGGCCCTGAACCCTGGAGTTCCGGAGCACACGGAACACTGATTACTCTGCTGACGAAGAACGAATACACTTTTGAAACACGGGCGGAGGGCATCACGGCACGGCACCGCCCGCACCAAAAAGACACCGTCTCCCTTGTCTGCAGGCCTCCATTCCCCGGGTGACTCCAAGCCTTTCCCGTACCGGCAGCCAGGGAGAGTTAGAGAGGTGCAGAAGGAATACGACGTGAGCAACGCCGTGCTTGGGGCAGTGCTGCCCCCTGTCTCTGCTCAATCATCAGATCAGATCAGCGTTTCTTAGGCTTCCATACCAGCCGGGGCAGGGGACCATTGTCGGGCTGACGAAGGTTTGCTGCCAATATGAGGGCTGTAACATTGCTTAGACATCATCAAACGGCATGCCGGGCTTACGTCGTCCTCTTTCGCAGCGAAAACTCTCGCGGGGGTCCGAAAAGTCCGCACCGCGCCGCCGCATCTCCGTCCCCCTAACCACGGGCGTTGAAACACGTTGCTCTGGGAGTCACGGCCTCACTCTGACACGCACTATCTATTGCGCTGTACCTTTGTAGAGCGCAGCGCATCTGAAGGAGGATTACGTCCGCGGAAAATGAGATTCCTGCTCATGGGACGAACACCCCCCCTGGTGCTCCCCACGTTTGCCACATTCCCGCTGTGTGAAAGTGAGTGAAGTCATTCATCATTTCCAGCAGAGCCCACCAGGGGGCCCTTGCTGCGCCCCTCTCTTGTTTCTTGTTTGCCTTCGAGAACGAGAGTCACACTCCGTGTTGATCGCCAGGGGGGGCCGCCGCTGAAGCGAGCCAAGGCAAGAAAAGGCGAAAAGGCGATTTTCGCATCTTTTCTCAGACAGCAAATGTTTGTTCCGGGTTTGTCACACGGGGAGACAGTCACGCGAGGGAGACAGACATCACAACAACACCAGGCTGGAGGGAAATAATTTCGCTTCGTGTGCGGTTTTCGAAACATGCGCCTCGCCTTTTTCGCATGCTCACTCAGCCTTATCCCCAGACATGGGCGGGTCCTCGCCAACGTCCGCAGCACACACACACACACACACACGCATGTAAGACGAAGCGTGAGAAGAGAAGAGAAGAGAAGACAAACGAGATGAGAGATGAGTCAGCGGCCGATCCCTTTTGCTTTCGGGGCCTCTTCTCTTTCACTTTTGGACCAAAATATGACAGGCAAGCAAGTGCCGATCGGTCAGTGCTTTTTCGTCGACGCCCGCTGTCAGCCCTGTCATTTATTTCAACCGTCTGGTGTCTTGTCGTATTAGTAAACGAAGTGTTAAGCCCTGTGAAGCTTCCATTCTATTTTTTTCTAGCCCGGGAGCTTTGGTGTTTTCTTTTGCAGGGCCCTTGCGCTGCAAATGCGGCCGTGCAAGGGAGTAAATAACGTCAGGGACCAGGGTTCCATCAACAGACCAGACAGGGACACGGGCTTTTGTTTGTTTGGGCTGGAAGACGGGTCGGGCTTTTTCGGTCAAGCCGGGCGGGAGGTCGAGTCGGGGTTCGCTTGTTGAGGGCGGATGGGAAATAGGACATTTCGGTGTTTTTCTTTTTTCTTGATTTGTCCATGTTGTCGTGCCTAGGTCATACGGGGTACATTTCACCGTGGGTCTGGAGCCATCGTGAAGATGAATCAAGTGGATGTCAATATTGTGGATTGCATTTCACGCAAGTGTGAACAAGCTGAGGCTGCATATTTGTGGAGAGACCATGTAGAGAGAGTATTGAAGTAATTCAATTTTTGATAATACACCTAATGTGCAAAGAGACTAAGTAAAATTGCCATCGTTGGAGGCAGTCATAGCCAGATATGCCAGCTGTAGATAATGTCCGTTAAACACATGTCCCGAGTTCCAAGCCCGCTTTATCATAAAAATAAAAAAACCAAGATCCCATAGTGCCGGCGTCGTAGCCAGTGTTGACGTAAACTCCAAACCAAAGGAAGAAGAAAAAACAAAGTTCCCGATATTGGGGATTTCCTAAAACCTCGCTTGTCCCATCCAGCTGTTGTAAGAGCAAATAAAAAAAAATGTAGTTAACGAGAGATGGAGAAGCAAAAATAAGTATATGGGTATCGAAGAAGTCATAAGGTGTGGTAAAGAAATAATAAAAGAGTAGATAATAGCGAAAGACAGGGGTGATGAAGAGAAAATGGTGGTGGTGGTGGTGGTAGTAGTAGTAGTAGTAAAGATATGTCGTAGTATGAGTAAGTGGTTGAAGGCGGCGGCAGCTTAGAAGCTGGCGCGCTCGCCTGGTTCGCGAGTGGCAGTCTCCATGTCCTCGGCATCTTCAGCGCGGAAGACGATGCCTCGTCGCTTCCAGCCGCCACGACGCATGTACTGCTCGACTGAGTCGAGAGACTTCATAGGTGGTCGCTTGGGTGCGGTTGGGAGGTTGTAAGGGCTGTAAGTGAGGTTGAGGCTGAGGGTCTGGAGGGCGGCAGCTCGGTGCGAGGATCGGCGGGAGAGGCGTCGAGAGGAGAGGCGTCGCATCTGGAGGACGTCCTCGTCGTCTTCAGAGTCTGAAGTGGCGTCTTCGTCGGATTGGTCGTCCTGGTTCACCTCAAAGTCGAGGCTCGCAATGGTGGATTCTGACCAGCGAGAGAGTGGTGGTGGTGAAGCCCGAGCAGGGTTGGAAGGAGGAGAAGGAGGACGAGGGGCGAGGGAGGTAAAGAAATAATCTGCAGGCTCTTGCTCCATGGCCTTGGCAGTAAGTTGGTCCTCGGCATCCTGAGCAATCATCTCCTCCATCTCTTCCTGGGTACACGTCTCCGAAACAGGCTCAATGTTCTTGAACGGTCGCTCGAATAGTCGAGGAGGAGCATGGTAAGCTGGGTTGAGCTCAAGAGGGTTGAGCTCGAGAGGGTTGAGTGCCAGAGGGTTCATCTCGGGTCGGAAGGTGTTCGTATGTGTTGAGGCGACGGGAGTAGCGACTGAAGAGAAGTTGGAGGATGCCGATGATGCTGATGAAGACAGAGAGCATCCGGAAGAGAGCGAGGATCCTGAGAAGGAAACTCTTCGGATGTGAAGATCGCGGGGTCGCTTTTGTGACGATTTACGTCGAGAGCCGAAGCCGCGGTTGAGAATATGCATCGTGATTGTGGTGTGGGTGGATTGAGGTGGAGGATTCGTAGACGATGAGCGTCTAATCAGGATCGTTGTCCTGTAGTAGTAGTTGTTGTTGTGATACCGAGTCGGTCGTACTCTCTCAATGCTCCGTGGGTGAGAGAGCGTGTAGGAGTTGGATAGTCGGAGGAGGAGAGGAGGGAAGGGAGAGTGGTCCTTGGAGCGAAAATGAAGTATATCAAGTATTAATTGGGTTAAGGAACGATATTGGGATCAACCCGAGATGCTTTCCAAGGCAACTTATCGCAGTGGTGGTTTGGTACGAGAGAGCTAGACATCGAGGGCATCCGGGGCATGGAAGTCTATAAATAAAAGCAGAGGCTCGGAGCAGAGCAGGCTCACGGTGGACGTCACTGACCGTCAGAGCCGAGCAGGGCCATGGCACAAGGTACCTGGACAAGGCAGCCTGGTCTGGCATGCAATGGGGGGAGTGTGAGTGGGCCCCAAGACAACTAGGACGATCCTAGTCAGGCTTGGGACTTCGTATCTCCACACACACACATCACTCACAGAGGATCCCTGCCCACCTGGAGGGGCGGATGAGATTCGGCTGCCCGCTCCTCCGTTCAGTGAGTGGTGAGGGCCAAGGAAGAAAAAATGTGCGTGTTGCATGTCAATCGCAAAAACCGGGAGGGGATTCACGGTTATGACGCCTCTCGACAGGAGAGCTGCATAGGGAGCATGTGCTTTCTGAGACGCCGACGTCCTATCGATTTGGTATACGAATAGCCGCTCGTAAAGCATCGCTCGTAACGTAACGCTGCTGATGATGATGATGATGATGAGTACGATGATGACCGATGCCGAGAATCAACGGATCCGCCTAACAATCACCACCTTCAACCGTAGTCCGCCGGCCAGAGGCGGAAACCCTCACCACCTCCACCACGACGACCCTTTTCACTTTCACTTTCACTTTCAGCAGTCACTGCACACCAGCCCAAGGACCGAGTGAGTTGATCCAATGCTGGGCCCCGCCGATCCAACAACCCTGGCGTTCTTGGCTTGCACAGACGAGTACCTCGAGGTACCTGTTCGTTGTCACCGAGGCTGTCATCCACCATCCCATCGCTTTGTGTAGGTGTGCAACACCAGGCTCTCTCTCAGGTCCTAACTATCCCGAACCCCATTTTGAGCTCGTGAATGCCGCGGAAAGCGACCTCACAACTCCACACCAGGCATTACATACGGTCATATGTGCACTTTGTTCATTTCTTACAGACTCACTCTCTCACGCCCAGCGACGCAAACAGACTCACCAAAGGCCCCCGCTACTAAAAATCCAATGGAATCCAGTCCAAAGCAAAACCGTCCTTCATGTCTCTCCCGTTCCTGAGCCTTGTCCGTCTTCGGGTTGGATCCTTTTTCGAGGCCTTCACCGACTCTCGCCTTCTTGCTCGCTCATCAACCGTTCCTCTCCTTGTGCCTGAGAAAGCTCCTCTTCGTCCCGTGCGCCGTCTCTCGTCGAAACTCATTGACTTTTTCCCAGTTCGCACACGCCCCCCCCCCCCCCCCCCCCCTTCTCCGAACGCCACTGAACAAAGCCCCGGGCCGGCCACAACTGTTTCTCGACTCAAGTGCGAAGTCCATAGCAGCACGGCCGAGAACAGCCATGTCCGTGTGGTTGCAGCCTCCGCTGTGTAGCCAGCGCTGTGAGCGTTGCCCGTGTTTGTAGGCTGCGACCTGTAAAACGACCGAGCGATGCGTTGTCATTCTATCAGACAAACTACTGTGCCATATTGATTAAAATTTCGCTCTCTTTCAATAGTTTAATCCGTATTCATGTTCCATTCCCCAAGCAACGGGTCGCCAATATGGCTATCCCATGCCCAGTCTCCCAGCCAGCCGTCTTCCACCTCACTCATCCATTATTTTTCGATTGCATAGGCCATGCCGCATCCCTGCGCCCGGGGTGAGCCCACAGTCACGCTGGCAGATGGCAGCGAGAGCCGGGGTTGGCTGTGTTTCTGTGAGACAGCAACAGGCGCGGCTGACCTGCGATGCGATGGGGGAAAAAGCAACGACACCACAGCAAGAAGGAAGAAAAAGCAAATACTACGGAGGGGCCAGACTGGGGACGTCGCCGGGTCCAGAACCATCCTCGTGACGCTGCGCCTGTCTCGCCCTTGCAACTAAACGCTGCATGTCTCTGCCCGGCAGATGCTCTGTTGAGCAAAGAGAGCGTCTTGTTCGTTCAAAGAGTGAGGTTGCCAGACTCTGAGCGCGAGCGTGAGCTTGAGTGCGTGCATGCCGCATCGCCTGGTCCGGACCGGGCGGTTTGTGTCTTGGATGGTTGGGCATTTGCTGTGAGGCTATCGTCATGAGGGCCAATGTCTCTGGCGTGCATACGGAGTGCTCAACAGCCGGGCATTTTTGTTTGTTTAGTTAATCATCCTTGACCTTGTGAGAAATGTAAGAACGGGACGAAACGAAACACGCATCCAGCAAGCAAGGCCTGCATCTTTCGAAACACGGCCGCCTCATCTGCAGCCTGATGACTGCTAGGACATTCCGCCTTGCGTAGGACGGTACCTGAAGGCTGAGCTCGTAGGCGACGAGAATGATGCCTGGTAACGGTGCAGCAAGAGTCACAGCGAAAGAGTACTTTGTGCGAAAGTAGGACTTGGTCTTTGCTCCCCTGGTTCCTGGTTCCTGGTTCCTGAATTCTCCATTCCAAGCCCTGGTTAACTTCGCACCTCGTGCCTTTGTCCCTCGTGCCTTGTGCCTGGTCTCCTCTCCCCCAAGTCCAAAGAGGCGGGGGGAGGGGATGGGGGTTAGTCAGGAAAACGTCACCACCATCTCCCCCATCTCAGCCTCAATAGCGCAGATTCCCGCAAACTCCGACGCCTCAGCCGTAGAGAGAGCCCTTTGTTCTGAATCAACGCAGTGTCCCCCTTCAATATCTTTCACCGCTATTCTCAGGAACACCCCGTAGCCTTCCTCGTGCCGTCCCTGACAATTCCACGTTGTCTTATCGTGCCTTTTTCTCTGTTCTCCCTTGCGTCAGCTAGTTAGCTCTCACGCACCGTCGACACGACCAGGCCGAAAGGGCGCCGCGACGGTGTGCGGCTCGGCAATGGCCAGATGACTTTTGGGTGAATAAATGTTATGCCCTGGAGCTTTCCCCCTCCCCTCTGTGGCGGCCGCCAGACCGGACACGGCAACGGTGCTGGGTGGACCAGCCTCGTGATGGTCCTATTCCGTGTGCAATCCCACCACACTTTCTGTTGCACACACACACACACACACACACACACACAACCAACAGCCCAAGCTTCGTCGTAAACTCGGTGAGGTGAGGAGAACGAGGGGAAAGGTCGGAGTGGCGTTGTCCTCACTGTGAAAGCGTGTGTGATAGCCAGCCCCCTTGCAGCAATTGTTTGCTCGTGGCCGCGAACGGACTCTCAGGCCACTGGACGAAAGCATTCTCGACGGCATTCTTTGTTAATTGCTGCTGCTGCTGCTGCTACTGCTCGTTGGGTCTGTTCGGGCTGTTCTGTTGCTCGTTTGTGTCCCCCTGTATGTGGTTAGGTACATGCAGCTCTTCGATTGCCTCCCCCATCACGCACATGAAAAGACCCATGGAAAATGTCAATCTCACCTGCAGCATGCATGAGACTATCCCCATACTACCCAAATCCACCCTCCATCATCCACTCCATTGTCCCATGGCCGTGGACCACTCTCGCCTTTCTGTCTTGCAGCTTTGCTCCCCCTGCTCTCCTCTGCTCTGCTCCGATAGCCCAGTTACACTGCTGCTGCAACCACTTGTCTCCATTTTCAATGTCCAACAAACAATAACCTACTGTTGTGCCTCGTCGAGATGGTTTAAGCCGTAGCGTGCCATGGTCCCACGCAGCCCAACTACCAGACGGACAAAAAGCCACAGCCCAGTCCAGCCAAGCCCCCTCCCCTCAAAGGAACGCCATATTTGTTGCAACGAGTTGGTTGCGTCTTCGTTCCGTAACTCTCCGTCATCTGAACCCGTCATGTCTCACTCATCAATCCTTCACCGCGTTTCTCTCCGTGTGAGCTTCTCGTCAATTTCACTACTTCACGTCAATTGCACCAGCTGACTGACTAAGGTTACTTCATGCTGTCTCAGGCGTTGGTTATCTTTCGTAGTGTTTCGCTTTCCACTCCCTCTCCTTTAATTCGTCAATCTATTGGCCCCTTCATGCTTTTGCCTTGGGGGTTTGAAGCCTTCTCTCCACAGGTCTCACTTTCAACAGGCTTCATAGCATTCCTTTGCCTAGCTATCTTAAGGCGTATATCACTCATTCTGTAACGCTATTCGCACGCTTCAAAATTGTCGTGTCTCTGATGGCAGTCACGACGGTACATCTTGTGACTGTTTGTTTAATGGCCTTGTCTCTCGCTAAATGTTTCCTCTGGTGGAGAGGATTTGCACGTTGATCAACCCCCCTCGCGCCTCGTCGTCCAAAATTGAGGCCTGCAAGCCACGGCTAGAGTCTAGAGTTTAGAGTCTTTAACTAAGTTACATCGTAGAGAGGACGACATTCACCGCCAGATGATACCTCTAGTGAGCACTTTCGTCCCGCCCCGTCCCCATCATGGTCCGCAAGTCCGTTCCTCGCCCCGTCCCTTTTCGCGCAGCTCTGGCGCCTTGCCCAGGGACTCGCTGCCAAGAAGCGCCTCCCCGTTGTCCGGAGGGGAGATGAAATCTGTAGACTTATCATGGACGTGGACACGCCGAAACGGAGGAAGCTGAAAAAGTACGGTGACGACGGCGGGGGTTCTTCCCACAACCATCAATCTTCAAGATTTGGGTCTTGGTTTGGTTTTTGCTGGGACCGGACCCTGGACAAGCCGCGCCTCATCATGGAGGGACACGTTATGCACGAAATTTGTCACTCCCCCTCCCAGCTAATGTACGAATATGTATTGCCGGTATCCGTCAGATCAAGCGTTCTTTCGACTCGAGGCCATCGACTGGCTCTCGTTGGTCCCCGATACCTCGGGTGGCGCAAGACAGCGTCGTCTCGGCATCGCAACACAAACCATCGCCCGGGCCTTTGAGTCCGCTGGCCACTCAGCGTCCAGAAGTCATCACTTGCTTTTGTCTTGGTGTGCGTCCTCTGCTGAAGGCTGCAAGGCATATGGCATCCTCGACATCTCGTTTGCTGGCCGCCATCGTCGTGTTGGATGTGGAGCATATGGTTGGGAAGGAAAAATGAAATCGAATCGAGATTGCCCAGATGGTTGGGATCAATCGTGGTAGGCCAAGTACTCGATGTACTCGGTAGTCTCATCGGTTTTTGCTTCTGTTGCTCGGTGCGTTTGCTTTGTTCGTGCGGATTGCTTCGTAACCCAGCCCCGTCATATCTCATCTGCATCTCAACATCTCGTTCTGCCAACCACGATGGAGCATGGCTGTCGGGCCTCCGAGGCCGATGCCCTTGAGAAAAAGCAAGGTTCCCAGTCCTCAGCCAGCCCGGTTCGCTCGATTGCCAATAATGCCGTCCAGCTGGTACGGGGCGGTGCTGTGCAGCCGGGGCTTGCTTCGTACTGAGCAGTCGAGGGAGCCATTGAGGCGCCTGATTGATTGATTTGCAATTTGACATGCTGACACTCGCATGAAGCCATCAATCGGGAATACCGTCGCCGTGGTTCGGGGACCCAGCAGTCAAGCAGCGTAATCTCGTCTTGTTTACTTGGTACAGCCAGCCCCGTCCGTCGTGAATATGCAGGGCAACCTCTGAATCCCATGTCAGTTGGAGGCTTTACAGAACCCCGTGTCGATGTGGCCGGGCTATTCCCAGTGCCCTGCAACTGAGATGTGATTGATGGTCAGCCCCAAACGAAACCACCAAAACTTCAAGGCCAGGGTGCCTTGCATACCGCAGTTGCGCGGCTGGAGTGATTCAAATTATTCAACTCTCTTTTGAGGATTCCTTTTCTTCCTTTTGCGGATTGATCCGTATTACATTGCCACCCTATCCATAATTACGGTCCAATCTATCAGTTTCGAATGTCTTCACCACGGAGCTCAAGCTTCCGCGCCATGTCTCACGTCAATATCCTCTTCTGCCGCTTCAGATCGGAGACGGCTGCTGGGTCCGCGTCAGCTTGTTGTCTTTCCTCGTTTCTTTTCTTTTCCCCTTTGCTCGAGGTGAAACCTTCCAGACGTCTCTGCGAATGCATGCCACGGATGCGCGAGGTATTACCCTGTACCAGGCGTGTACTCTTGTCGATCTTTACCTCCGGTTGCGAGTTCCGTACCCTCCACCACAGCAAGAAAACAGGCTGCTGGTGCAATGTTGGTTGGCCAATGGTGGCTCTGGGAGTTGAGACAGTCATGCGCCAGTGCTGTCACCTCTGTCATGATCGTCATCCGAGTGGCCAACTCCCCCCTCATTCTGAAGCCGAGAAAGGGGTTGAGATCTGGAGATGGCATTTGACGACGATGATGGAGTGTTTGGTGATACATATGATTCGATCCCCTTCTCAATCGAGGCACCGCTCATCACACATGGCACGGCGCACATCAAACACATGGTTGTCTCCTGATCGCCATGAGAATGTCACCGCAATCCCCTCCCTTTGCCTGCACCCTCCATTCCGCATGGCTGCACGGCATAAACTCTATTACAAGCCCTCGCATCCAATCATGAAGCTCATCAGCTCTTCCGGTTCACGATGCGTAGCTGAATGGGCCGGGTTTCGCTTCTTCTCAATGTGGCGTCCCAAGTCAGCGCCCCCGCAGCCTTAGACTGTCGCTACCGTTGCTGCTTGTACTGATGTTTCCTAGGGAGCACTGTAAGTTGCCTGTTAGGCCCAGGGCAGAAATCACGATCTGCTGTGCCGCCCCTGGGCGAACTGCTAGGTAGATTGTAGTTATCTGAGAGCCTGAATGGGAACACCCGTTCGATAGTGGCCGGTTGGCGTAGCAGTTCGCGCATGAGTAGCCTGCTTTGAGCGCTCTCACGAGATCACTTTGACCAGGGGAGCATCGCCCAGGGCTGGGGGGAAATCGCCAAGCCCAACGAGGATGGGTTGGATTGAAGCTTGTCCTCGAAAGCTGAATAGCCTCGCCTGCTTAATTGAACTGGTGATTAAGTGAGTGATTAACCACTGCTTTAGTGTCCGATGCTCTTCGGCTGAAACCGAGCCGTTGCAAGGGTGCAGATTGCTGTCTTGCCCTGGCGATGGATGTGACGTTATGAAGAGGCACTGACCATGGATGGCCATGATCACGATCGCTTTGTCCAATTTCCATCTTCCTCCATCGCCAGCCTCTTCCATCACATCCTGTTCATCAACCTCTTGGTACGGACTGGTCGGAATGAGGATGGACAGGCCGGATGCAGGCCGCCGACGTCAAAGGCCTGAACATGGGCCATCTTGTTCCTCAACTTGAAACAAAACCTCCAGCTCCCGGGTTCACTGGGTCGCGGCCACGGCCCGGCGTTTCGGTCGCTTCGGATCATTTCCTTGCAAGTCATTTATTCCATCATCGACTCTCTCTGCTTCTACAATTGTCTGCGTCATATGTACTGCACTGTCCACTATTCCCACCACCGTCCTGTGCGTAAACTTGCAGCTTTTGATGCCATTCCATTGCGCCGAGCGAAACCGAACAAACAAAAACATAAACATAAACATAAAACGCGAAACAAATCCTCACATGTTATTGCCAAAACTCCCGAACCCCTGATCCTGATGATTGTCATCCATGATGTCAATGTTCCTACTGATACATGTGCAACTACGTCGAGCGTACTGCGTGGAGAGCGGCGATTGGCGAGGCTGGTGATGTAATGCTTGTCGCAGGCGCTTGATAGGCGCTGCAGCAGATCGATCGGCCTGCGCAACGCGAGGATTCGCTCACAGTGTGCCGTCGTTCTCGCCGGGAAGACGCTCTACACGTTTTTGATCCCAGTCTTCCAGATCTCTACCAGCCAATCTCTGTTGCAGGGGCCAAGTCAGTCAAAGTTCGAACAAGTCACCAATGCATAAACGAATATGCATCTCGGAGCCGCCCCCTTGTCAATCGCAACACAACACGTAGTTTCACGATATCAATGGGACTGCCTCTGAAGCAATATGACGTACGTAGTACTCCTCCTTCATGTCCACCTTTCTCGCGGATCTCCGGACGTTGAGCTCCTCGTCCTTGGTCATCTGGCGGACCTTGCGGTCGTAGCGCTCGTAGCGAACAGCGGTGGCTGGCGTGAGGACGAAGGAGCCGGCGACGATGACGGTGATGAAGGGCAGGCCGAACAGCAGGAAGGGGTGCTTGTTCATGACGCGGCGGTACCTCATGCCGATGGAGTTCATGTCGGCGGCGGACCGGAACCGCTTGCTCTGGAAGGCCGGCATCGTTGCGGGACTTGGGCGGAAGCTCCGAGGGGAAAGCTGAGGGTTCGGCCGGTCGTTCGGTCGGGAGTGGATTGTCTTGGAGGTGTCGGACGAGGCGACGTTGGCGGTGGTTTGATGATGAATGGATGAAGTTATCGACAAGGACCCCGCTAGTCAATGCCGAGCACACAAAGCCGGAAAAGTGGGCGGGCCTCAATATGGCCTGACAATTACAACTGCAACTGGCTGACGAAAAGCGAGGCGTTGATTCGGGACGAGATGAGAAAGTCTGATCCTCCTCATGGTGCCATTCTCGAATTGGATCGAGTTGAGTTGAATTGAATTGAATTGGCCTGTGCGGCGAATATATTTTTCCGGGCCATCGGTCGGAGTGGATACAGAGCAATTGACTCCATCATCGCTCGCGTGGTTTCATGTCAATCCCCGTCGAGGCTTCATCTCCAGGCTCCAACCCGCACATTCACCCATATTATCCATAAATATCAGATCCGTGCGTCATGGATGATGGCGGGAACGAAAAAAGAAGGAAAAAATTTCAGTCCCTCTCTCCAGTTAAATCCACAACATCAACACGGGCCAGAGACGAACTCCCTTCTGCTTTCAGCCTCATCGTGCCAGAACCCATCAGCTTGCTCACACACGGACCAAGAGAGAAGAAAATTAATGGAAATCCAGGGTCCAGAATCCACTTCACGCCTCCAAGATCCTTCTTGAGGACACGAGTGCTTCGTGTACCTCTCTGTACCTCCTGTACAAACCGTTGAACCCTACCCATCCTGGAGAAGACGGCCCCATTCACCCTCATCCTCACCCTCAAATTCACGTCCAGCCTTGCTAGCATAGCCTAGACTAGATCGTGACTCCCTCGGAGAAGGGAAGCTGCTCGTGTGACCAGCCTCTCGGCCACTTCCATGTCCATGTTCACACCTTGGCCCAAACACATAGCCAAGGTTCGGCATTCACTCGCCTTGAACTTCCGTGACAACCGTTCCTTTCTCGTCCCACAGGCGGAGGGAATATCCCGGAGGAGATGTCGAGCCTCACAAAAGAGAAAATCTTTTACTGCCTGGTTCGCTGCCAGGAGTGACCGAGTCTAGATCTCGACACCCGACCCTTTCATGGAGATGAGACGACACGAATGATGTTCCCTGCTGCCGGAGTAATGAGGTGCCACGCCATTCACAAACCAATCGTCGCATGTGTGATTAAAATTAAACGTAAAGATGGACTCATGACACATGAATGCTCCTCGGCGAGTTGGTGGGCCAGTGGCAACGGCTTACACGAACAAACGGGAAGACGATGGTCACCTACCCGGAAGCACCATTTTAATAAAATTGTGTCCCTTTTGCACGTCGGCGTGAGCGACACTGGCTGGTATGAGGTGGCAAATTTTAGGTCTGGACTCGATCACGAGCATAATTAATGGTCCTCAGTTCGTACATCTCATGAGCTTGGTGTTGCCTTATGGGATGCTTGAGACGGCGAGTTTAGTATGGGTGACAGGGATAACTCAGCGAAAGACGGACTCAGCGTTGGCCAGATCGGTAGATTAAACCCCCGAGCATGCCGATCGTTGTTTGTTGTCTCTATTCTCTCCAGAGTCGCCTTTCTTATACTCTGCTTGCTCCTAGAGCTGCCACATACGACCATAGCTCTTAGAAAATACTGGATCCCGTCTGCTCTCCGTACGTCAAGCTAAGAAGCGGCGAACTAGTACTCAAGTCGGTGACGATTGGGGAATCCTCGCTGTTGTATGTTTATTTTTGCCATTTCCAGGGCTATTTGATGCCTCCTTATAGTCCCATTCAGCTGCCACGACTCTCACATACGACCACAGCTCTTGGAGAATACTGGATCCCGTCTGCTCTCCGCACGTCAAGCCAAGAAGCGGTGAATTAGTACTCAAGTCGGTGACGATTGGGGAATCCTCGCTGTTGTATGTTTTTTTTTTTTTGCTTTTCTGGTCCCTATTGAAAATGCATACCTCCTAATGTTCTACTTAGGGCCATCACTACACATAACGACAGCTGTTGGGAAGCACTGGACCCGTCTTAGAACTGGCTCTTTGATACCTAATCCGTGAATGTATAGCAGCATTCAGCAAACATGGGATCTCACAAGTGTCTTGTCTAGTGTGTATTAAGAGGTTATTGCAAGGACGGATTTGCGTTGTGCATCTCAACCCACAGGTCAGACTTTAGCACTCGACAAACATGGGGCAAACAAGTATAGTGGGAGATAAAAACTAAAAGTGAGACACTTATCTACTAGCTGGAAAGAATGACTGTCGCTAGATGATGTGGACTGATGTGCCGGGACTTGATCTCGAAAGAAGTTGGGTCTCAAGCCTCCTATAAACGCTGCAGGGTATGTAACAAGCCTCAGGAGGCTTTGTATTTACAACTACGCCTCACACAGTGGCTTTTGGCGTTGAGATATGAGTCCTTTTTGGTTTCAAGTTAGGCCATCATTCCTTGGCTTATCGATCGAATGATCGAATGCCTCTTTGCATCTCTCTGCTGGCGTTCCAGTCGGGAATGACACGGCATTGTTCCTTCACCTTTTGCATGACTCTTGGACGTTACAGTCAGCTATCGGGCAGACGAATCGATTGTGTATCTATTGCTGACAAGCTGCATGCCAAGCAGTTTCGGATTCGTCCCAAGTTTGTTTGCCTCTGCAGATGGACCCCAGTGATGTGATGCGTCGTGAATATGTCTGATCTTGGCTTTGAGGTGTTGATTTTGTGGCGAGAGATTGCTCAACCGTTTCGCAATTGTTCTATGAGGAATGAAGATCGTGCCACTGTAACCCGTCTGTTTTGTACAACTTGGCTGGCGATGACGTTTGGAGGTAGTGTTGGCACAATGGGATTGAAGTACAATTAAGGCACCTCTCATACGCGTAATATTCAGGGCCTTTCTAGGGCAGACAGACGTTATTGATGGAAAAAGAGGATAGTTGCTGCCAGTTCGAACGATGGGGAACAACTGGCCTGCATCACCATGCATAGATCCCCGCCTTGGCTCGAATGAGCCTGAGACGATGCTCTTAGGTGAACAGCCGAGAGAAAGGCGTTGCTGGCCGAGTAATCATAATCGGAACCCAATCTGTAGTTCTCCCTGATGGTGTAATGTATTGCCGTGATGCTTGTGTTTGGATTGAATCCCTTGTTCCGACTCTGCCTGCAATACGGTGATGTGTAATAGTCGGGTCTCAGTGATGCGTAAGAGACTGCATCTGCTGTATCATGGATGAGTATGCTTCTGCTATGTCAGTCGGAAACTCCCTCTCACCATCTTGGACGCATTGTTCCAAACGCACGGCAGTATGAGAGAGAGACATTTCATGCAAGAAAAAGGGAAAAAAAAGAAAAGAAGGATTAAACATGCTCACAAATCTCATCGGGATTTCTTGGCGATATTGACTGCATCAAAAGGCAATAAGGATGAAACGGTACGGGAAACAAAAGTAAATACTCGCCCCAACAACATCAGCATTTTCCCTCGCCTATTGAATCAAGTCAGGATTCAGCGACGAATGAATATGGCCATGTTGGTTCGTCCCGACAGACGGTCGTGCACTCTGGAGTCTCTCGTCCAGTGCGATGGGATGATTGTGCTGGGGTGTGAAACAACAGCCGACTTGTGACAGCTCGCCGCCACAGACGTGCTCCTTGAGGATGCGGGCTCAGACAGCCATCTATGGTTTCTTTTCCAATAGTAGATAAAAAGCCAAGAGAAAAGGCGTGGCGGATTCGTTTTCTCGCCTCATGCCGTTTCACCCATGATTTTTGCAGCTGCCATGTATAAGAATGGAGTCCAAGGGAAATGAACTGACAAGACAGAGCTGGGTTTTGCTCCCTTTATTTGCTCTGTGGACTGTGCTTTCCTCTGCCTTCTCTCTGAGATTTGAGGGGGATTTGATTGCTTCGATTGATTAGTTGCCACTGACAGCTCTTGTTGGTTGTGCAGTCTTGGCTGCATCCGGCGTGATAGTGTGTTTGATGAAGAATCCTTACGTCTGGGGTGATGCACAGTTGAGGAGAGTGAGGAATGTTTCTTCATGTTTAAAAGTCGCGTCTCCCATCAAATCTGCAACTGGTATTGTAGATCACGGCCATTCATTCATTCATTCATTCACTTTCATTCACTTTCATTCAACTCCTTTCTATTGTCGCTCATTTTTTACCACCCATTTTTCACTCCTTTCAGAATGCATTCTCTTCTCCCCCTTGCTTCCCTGCTCCTTGCCTCGTCGGCTACTGCACTCAAGGTGCCCGACAACCTCAAGACGTTTTTCAAGGACCTCAAGACCAAGGGCGAATGTTCCGACAAGCTGGCTGGCGGATTTTACAACTCCGAGTTTGATAATGGCAGTAAGTCACCGCTGCCTACTTTACATCACCTCTGTACTGATCACCCGCCTCTAGATACTGCCTACTGCGGAGACCACCTCGAAGACTACGGTGTAGTCTATCTTCAGGCCAACAAAGGACGCCTCTCCAACATGGATATTGACTGTGACGGCGAGCAGGGCGGTTCCCAGGACGATGGACGATGCGACGTGACGACGACGACCCAGGAGAGGACGAGCGTCAAGGCCACCATCGAGTCGTACAACGCGGGCATCAGCGACTTGAACCCCCATGTACACTCATACGTCGTATTTGGAAACGATGGCTTCGACGACCCTTACAACTTTGACCCTCGCGAATGGGGCGTTCACCAGACCAGCGTCATGGCTGTTGTCTGCGGTGACCAGATGGTAAGCTACCCGACCCGACACCAACACACTTTGGTTGCATGTATCGTAACATTTCTCAACCAGTTCTACGGTATCTGGGGCGACGTAAACGGCGGCGACAGCCCCCGACCCAGCGTCGGAGAAGTCTCCCTGTCCCTGGCCACCGCGTGTTACGGCAAGAACATGTCGTCCAGCGACGGCGACGGCACCAGCCACAACGCAGAAGACGTTCTATACCTCGCTTTTATCGGAGAAGATGCCGTTCCCGGTGCCAACGGTGCGGACTGGGATGCCGAGAACTTTACCGACTTCCACTCGAGCATTTCCTCTCTGGGCAACAAGCTCGTCAAGCGTATTGGCAACCCAGACACTGCCGAGGCTATCAAGCCTGTTCTTGACGTGAGTAAGGAAACTTGCTCGTGGCTCCAGCACTGCAAAGGTATGTTCGAGTCGAGTTTCCTTTACGCGGAAGTGAACATGTCCTACGTCAACAGCACCTGCTTCGCGCACCGCGTTGCATAACTACAAGATCGCTTTTTGTGTGAATACCTTGCGGGTAACCAAGTGCTGACAAGCCATTTATAGGAGCCTCATGCGAATCTGCCAATGACTGCGCCGACAGCCTGACCTGCACCAACGGCAAATGCGCCGAGCGAACATCCTAAGCTCAAGCAACCCTGCATCAACTTTCGAGGAAAGCCTTTATAAAACCTTGGTTCCAAACTGTCCCTTCCTGGGCAAAAGCTGCTGATGTACGATACCAACGCTCGCGGGATCTTGGTAGCAAGCTGTTCCCCTGGCTGAGGTTCTCTTGAGGGGAGCATCTGTGATAACAGCTCAACTCGAGACTGGTTTCTCGTGTTGATTGGACATGCACAAGCCATCCTGCTTGATGTATCTTCGTGTATTTTACTTGAACACATTTTCACTTCGCATGTATCTATTCCTAGGAAAAGAAATGGGAGTGTCAACAGCTGTTCGGCGAGTTCTGAACAACGGCCCGGGGACAGTCGAGGTGTAGACCCTTGACATTGACAGCTTGGCCCTAAGTACTCTATGCCGGTGATTATAAGGGTCTGACCACCCGTTTCTGACTGAACCTCACCCTCTTCATTGGGAGGTGGTGTCTTGAGCATTCACTTGCGTCCACGGTACCTGCATTGCCGTCTGACACCCACCTTCAACCAAAAACGACGCGCGTCAGTCTGGCAACGTACGAAACATGCTCGCTTCGTGTGACCACACTCAATTGCCGCAGCTGCAATGCAACTAACGATTCAACTTGTCCGAATGGGAGTGCCGATGTGCCAGCCCTATATGTGGCACCTTGTAAGTCGTCCAGGGCCAAACGTGGCTCAGCAGCAGCTATCCAAAACGAGCTTGCCTGCGGCGCGCCCACATCCCGCCCGTGAACTTGGCAATTGGATTCAGAATGTTTCTGAAACGAAACAAACGCTTCTACATGAGGCCACTCCGATCCTGAACCTGCGTCGTTATTGGTAGATGTTTTCTGTAGTGAACTCGTTGCTCGAAGAGATTACAGTCGAGAGAGTTGAGACTGGAGATGATGTTCGTTAATGGCTTACTTCATTAACCAATTAATAGGTATTTTTAATTATACACTAGTTTATTAAGACAGTCCAGCGGAACTATGTCACGCAATAAAAGAGTCCAATGAAGCATCCTTCAAATAGATGTAGTACCCGTGATTCTTTTAAACTCCCCTTCAAGGTGCTCCCAAACCTTGCCAACCATGCCCTCAGCCCGATACTTGTCCAGCATCTCAACAACCTCGTCAGACGCACTCTCGCCATCCCAGTCAAGACTGTAAAAGCCGCTCCCGCTCTTCCCGTCGGCACCCGCAGCAATGGCATCGGACGGCACGCCCTGCATGCCCTCGCCGAGATGCTTGGGAGGATATCGTCCGCTGAGACAGAAGAAGGCGTGTCTCTCGCCGACCTCCTCTTCGGGGAGGAACTTGTTCAGCGCATTCATCACGACGCGGAACCCAACGCCGATGGAGCGCAGCATGATCCCGTCGCCGGGCCGGATGATTCCCGTGTCCACGCTGCCGGGGAAGTTGTGGATGAAGGACACCTCAGGGTACTGGCGGGACATCTCTTCGAGAGAGAGAGTCAAGACGGAACAGCCGTGGCCTCGAGTTTTCGTGATACCAACGTTGTTGCCGGGAATGTCATCGACCGAGAGGGCACCTTCCTTCGTGCCAGCTAAGACGGTGATGACTCGACGAACGGAGGGGGCTTGTTGGATTGCGGGGAGGAGATTGACGGTCATTCGAGTGCGAGAGTAGAGAGTTAGGGCAATAATGGTTCGGAGACCTTCTTCGGTAGCTAGCAGCGAAGACGACAAGTCAGCCAGATGTCAGTAAAAAGGGAAGAAAAATGACCTACTAGTCGAAGTATTCAGCGTCCCCTGAGTCATGAACAAGACATTGATAGTCTTCTCCTTGTTCCGGATATCTCGACAGACTTCATCCACATTCTTTAACAAGCTGAGATCCGTCTTGATGAAGTGGTACACTCCCTCAGGGTTCAATGTCTTGAGCTCGCGCAGCAATCGATCGGCAGCCTCCTGGGAGCGTCCAATGAAGTATACAGTGGGCTTCAGGGTGTGCTTAGTGAAGGCCTTCATTGCCATCTCGCCGATGCCAGCTGTGCCGCCTGCGAAGACGGCGACGAGGCCGGCGGGGAGTGCCGATGGGGCCTGGAGGTTGGATTCCCGGACTTTGGAGAGAGAAACCATCTTGAAAGTGTGCAGGAGGCCTCGAATAGACGAGGAAGCGGGATAAAAATGGAAAGGTATGATGTACTTGAAGTTGATTGTGTCTTGGCTGCGGTGATACAAGAAGCTGCCCTTTAAAGGCCTGTCTTTATAGACACTCCTCCCCTCTGATTCTATCCTATCAAAGTCTTAATGGACTCCCGTCGCATTCGTACTTCATCCGAGTCCCGGCATCATCGATATTGGACTTCATTCCCTGATCCACGCGCCACGATTGAGCGTGGCAGCCTGGAAGGTGAAGATATCGCGAACGGGTCAATGAGGCGCCGTTGAATACGAAAATGGGCTAGCCCCGGGCCGTAGCATTCACCCTCCCGCCCGTGGGGTTTCAGCTTGGTCGAAGATTGGGTCGGGTCGGCGCATGCCAGGCTCCGATGTTAGATTGTTGAACGTCACATGACCTTGCCGCGCAATAGGCATGTAGTACTGGTGCTTGGTGCAAGATGCCGACTTCGCCGTTTTGCATGGCGCTGAGACAAATACCTGAAGTAGTGGCTAAACTAGGTCGAAGTCGGGCTGATACACTTCCGAGCCCATGACGTCTGTTGGACCGATTCTGTCACCTCACATGCCACGTCGAACAACATGTCCTGGAACGTATTCGTAGCAATTAAGCAAAATGCTGAAGCCTTGTTTGTATTGAGTAATTCACCCAGAAGTATAGTCGGGTGGCAATGCAAAAATAATCACCAAATCTCTTGTCCCATGCAGCCCACTGCTCACATCGCTGTCGCTCCTCCCATGCGCCTCAATCCTTGTATCGAGGTCGAGAAACTAAAGATTAACGCCGTTCACTAAAACAGTTCCCGGCAATGCCACGCCAAGTCCTTGCCAAAAAGGTGCCCTGGTTGTGCCATTGTCGAGTTGCTATTTGGTACACCGTGCAAGAAGCAAAAGTATAGTAGATACAAAAGAAACAATGATCCAGTCGGATATGTCCATGATGGTCTCGTATCGTTTCGTCGTTGGTCCAGGTCTGGTCCGGTGTGGTGCCGCATGCTGCATTATGAAACCCGCTCATGACAAAGTCGCAATTCCTCCCAATAGGTGTCGTAGTCCCTGGCCCGTACAGCCAATATTCCCAAGGAAATCCTCATACAGTCTGATTCATACAACCGGTAATCATCGCTCCGCGCTGGGAGGTTGCGTCTGCCACCCATTGAGGTATGCCATAAGCCCCATGCCAATGATGACGACCCCAAGCATGGATGCGAAAGGCACGCTCGCTTGGAGGTGGTCACGCCCATCAGCTCCTTTCAACTGGTTGGAGGGAGTGATGGTATTGGCCCGAGAGAGAGTCGGAGCATCCATCGCCTCGTCGCTGGCACTCGCGCCATCCGACCGGGGCTTTCCGAGGACGACCTCTGAGGCCTTCTCAGTGACCGAGATCTGCTTGTCTGAAGCAGCCACGACGGCTTCAGCACGTCGTTGCCTTGATCGTGACCGAGCTCTCCTCTGAATTTCCTCTCGCGCGGCCTCCTCAGCGCGGAGCTGAACAACCATCTCTGCCAAAGTCTTACGATCGGCGTCGCGTTCTGCTTCGGCTGCCTCACATCGCTGCTTCCACCCTTCCATCTGCTCCTTCATGTCCCGCATCTGGTTGTCCATGATATCAATTCGGGCTTGGAGAACGTTGGCCATCTCTTGAGCCGGGTCTACATTTGGAACAGCTTGCTCAATGACCTCCGTCTTCTGAGGCTCAGCAATATCCTCAGTTTCCTCGACTGATCCCAGAACACCATTGACAGTTTCGTCATCCTCAGGGACTGCAGATCCATTCATGTGGCTGTGGGCGGACTCTTCCAAGCGCTTAGCAAGCTCCTCCGCTTCCTCGCGGGCTGAACGCTCTTTCTGAAGCATCTCTTCAAGTTCCCGCATACGTGTGGTTTGTGAGTCGATATCCCGCTTTGCACTGTTCAGGGCTTCAGTCAGTTGAATAATCTGACTGAGATTATCTTGTCGAACTGGAGAGCCATTTGGCGGTCCAGACTTCGGCCGCTCAGTCGGACCTCGCTTCAATGAAGGCACATCGGGCTTCTCGGGGAGAGGCTGCTGTGGAGGTGGTGCAGGCGGGTCAGAGAAGCGAGGTTTTTGGTCGGGACGGAATGGCAAGCCATTGCTATTAACCATTGGTGGTTTGGGTGGTTGGGGGACTTCGGGCTTCTCGAGGTCTTTCAGGTCCTCCTTTGATAGGAGCGTGTTTACGAACTGGTTGGTTCGTGTGAGATCTTGGGCCTGCAAGCGGGCGCTTCGCATCTCGTTCTTGAACCTGGTTAGCACAATAATAACAATGGCAGAGTATAGAAACGTACCGCAAGGCGTTTTAGAATCTGGTCTGTCGCAATAGGTGTAAGGAAGAAAGGCCGTTGCTGAGGGATTCCGTTCGCCTGCATGGCCATGCCGCCCCCGTTGACCATCATCCGGCCATTGTTGACCATAGAAGCATTGCTGCCGGTTCGTCCTCGCATGGGTATTCCGCTAGACGGCATCATCATGGCGCCGTTGGCTGGATCTAGGTCGCCAAAGTTCATGTCAAGAACATTATTTGACGAGCTCAAGAAACCGGCATGTTCGACCTTGGCAGCCACCTTGTGATGAACCACAGTCTTCTGATCCTCACTAACGATATCGATACCGAGTTCAAGGTGGTCCGCAGTCTGAAGTTCGTGCGGCTCGGACTCTCGGTTCTCCTGCGAGAGTCGCGTGCCATTGACAAACGTGCCGTTCGATGACTTGACGTCACGAATATAGATCTTCCCGTTACGCTCGGCATATATCTCAGCGTGTTGCCTGGACAGCACTTTACTATCGAAGAAACCGTTGGTAGGCGTTGGGATTGTCTTTTGATTGGTTTGACGTCCGATTCGTAAACTATCGGGGGCGAAGGGAACCGCGATCGTTTTTCGTTCAAACGTTCCATTTAGCGAGAGAAGGTAGAGCACAGGCTGCCCAGGAGGAAACTGTTCAGGCTGTACAGGGCGCATCATGCCCTGAGGCGTCATCTGGACCTGACCAGGACCTGCCTGCACTTGCCCATGTGATGCCATCATGCCGGCTGTCCGCCCAGCGGGAAGCCTGGACATATCTTGTGGGAAGTCGCCCTTCCCAGCAGGCCAAGAATTCTTGGGCTGGGGTCGCTTTCGAGGAGCTCCGTTTCCTGACCATTGGCTTAGATCGGTGGTTGAGGACATGGGAGTGCCATTGGGTTGGGAGCCGTTGCTAGCCACGGTTGTGGCGGAAGAGTTGGAGGAGGTTGAGGAGACAGAGGATGACGAGTTTGTACGCGAAAGGGTTTTTCGCGGCACGAACATGCCGATGCCTCCTCGGCCGTCGTCTTGATTCATTTGATGATTGCCGTTAATCGTACCCCATGCTGGCCGTGAAATCTGCTGGAAGTTGGGAGGGTTCGCGACAGCCGTCATGAGGAAATATCAGTGACGGGTCTAGCCGATGGACGGGAACGGTAAGTATGCTGGATGACTGAGGCTGGCTAGGGAAGTTTCCGACTCGCGCCGTGGGTCGTGTTGCCACTCCGTTGCTAGATCGAAACGAATAGCTTTTGCTGCAGGGTCTCGATATTGACAGAGAGGAACTCGATGCGGTACTAAGCAATTTGTTTGAAAAAAGAGCCTGTTCGCGTAGCTCGCTATTCTGCGTCGAAGAAAAAAAAAGGTCAGAATGAGGCTGGGTGGCTAGGTTTGGGTCAGGGGCGGTCTCGATTGGGCAACGCCCGCACGGGCGGGAAAGGTCTCACGAAGCCGAAAAAAGGGCTGCAAGATGTAATGCAGGGTCCAAACTCACCAAGAAGATGTCTTTCGCGATGGCTATGCGGTTTCGCGTCGTAATGACGGATGGGGGAGTCGTGAGTGAGCTGATGGGAGGTTATGCGGGTTCACTGTCTCTCGTTTCGCTAAGCGCCGCTTGATGTGTTCAAATTTGGGGGGCCAGATACAGTGGAGCACACGCCCATTGATTCTGGCATGTGCTCACAAAGCACCCAGCACCACGCAAGCAAAGCAATGATCAGACAGTAATCTGTCTGGATGCTCTCGAGAGCTTCAAAAGAAATACACAATCAAATGCCTCTTCTCATGGATCGGTAGCCGCGTTGTGGAGCCAAGAAGTTGACCCACGAAGGGAGCCACGTGATGACTTTGTACAGTGAGTGCTGACTCGCGGTCATCCGTGGACACTGTGTGACCTGGTCCGTGCATCGGAAGAACGGTTCTGCCGCGTTCCATTTTCTCTTTAATATTACAGCCAATCAGGGCAGGAAAGGAACTCACGGACGTTGAATTGTCTCTTTCCCCAGAAATTAGCGTCGTGAGAGCTTCAACCAGCAAGCATCCGATCACCACGACGAATCAAGACTCGCTGCCGAACCGATAGCGGATAGAAGGCGTTGATACCGGAGTATTCGACCGACACCTCATTCTTTCGCCACAATGCCTCCCGTTGCGAACATTCCCGGCCAGCATGGTCCCTCCAACGTCGACAAGTGTATGTTGAGATGGCCTCGGTTCCCCGAGCTGAGGAGGAGAACAAGCTTTGCTAATGCTGACGCGATACAGTCAAGATGGGTGCTATGATGGGTGGAAGTACGATATCTTGAAAGAGTTCCGAGTCTAGACCAATATTCTGACATGATTGCAGCTGTGGGCGTTATTATGGGATTTGTTTTTGGTACTGTCGCCCGCATACCAATATTGTCGGCAGGGCGGGAGAGCTAGAGTTTCCATCACACGCACCGGCAACCTTTGGCCCCCGACCGCCTAACAACGGAGAAGGATCGGACTGACACCCAACAGGAACCGTTAATATCTTCCGCTATGGAGCCGGTCCCAATGGCATCATGAGAACTCTCGGCCAGTACATGCTGGGTTCTGGAGCGACATTTGGGTATGTGCACTCGGCTACTATTCCGCCAGTTGCCCGTGGTTGCATCGTTAACAAGGATTCCGCAGTTTCTTCATGTCCATTGGAAGTGTCATCCGTTCCGACGCCGACCCTAGATTTCACGAGATGTACATGCGAGCCCAGCGACGGCCCATAATGTTGAGGGCGAGTCCCGCCTGGAAGCGATGATAGGAACGGACACAGTGGCGAGAGTATCAGCAGCGACAGTGATGAGGGGATCATTCTGCAGCTAAGGCGAAGGACCAATCATCCAGTGGACACCGGATCTTTCGCCCATGTACAGTCTGGCCGTTACGGCCGCATTCTGTAATATATCACCAAAAAGTCGTACCGACCAGGAACAGGGAACAAGGAATGATTCTGACTGTGCAGCGTGCTCACCTGTTTTTCGGTAGATGGGAAATCGTATTGGAGAGAAACACTTCGATCGTGGACCATTGCCCGTGTTAAGACGCGCCTGGACATCGACGGGACGGAAGGGCGCCGCGACGGAAGCTCACGCCCACTACCCGACGATGAAGATGTGGCTGAGAGGGCAGCGACCTGATTGTTTATCTGGGAGGGGGAGCGGAAGACGACTAGCGGGCACTTTACTAGCGGGCAATAGAAGCGCAAAGCTAACAATGTGCCCGCGGGCCAACACCACCTCCACAAAGCCAGTTGTGGCGTCGCCTCGAGGGTGTCAATTGCACAAGCATCGACATGCGGGATCAAGATGCATGGCGGGTGGTGTTGATGCCGCTGCAACCCCCGTGACCAAAGCATGGGCTTGTAGGAGAGAACAGCGTCCCCGTTCCTTGATACGAGGTATGGGAGCCTTGTCTTTGTTAGTGCTAGCGGGGTGCCTACTCCCCGTGGAGTTGTTTGGCCAGATAAGGTTTCCCACCTTCTCAGCCCTCCCGGCTGTTGCATGGCGGATGGAGTCAACATGAGGGGATCCGAGTGAAGCGTGTCCGTGCTTTTGGAACACTGCCGTTTCTGCAATCCTTCTGCGGGACAAATTGCTCATTTACACTTTGTGTTGCGATAGGTGCTGCTCAGCCTCGGGATGCCAGGATCTGCTGCCCAGTCCGCAGCAAGCTGAAGACCGACACGATGTTCCACGACATCAATCCCATGATCCTAGCATAAGGCATGCTGGGCCATGATCCATGCCCACAAACGTGGTTTAATATCCCTCGGCATAAGCAGGCAAACAATTGCTGGGACCACCGGGTTGTCAGGTAAGAGCACGCTGCATTGCTGCAATGTGACGTTAACAGGCCTGTTTGTCGACCCGACCGCCTTCGCTGACAGGTGTGGCACTAGCATCAAGAAGCGACGCCCGCGCATGCCACCAATGGCGATACGAGAGCCATGGGAAATCCTGTTTGACTTATGCCGGGCAGACGTGAAAGTGGTGCTGACTTGCTGACTTACATGTCGTTTGCCTGTCATACCCTCCCATGCGACGAGTACACCCTCCAAAGTCGAGCAAGTGCATTGGCAATTTTCTATGTAAGGATACGGCACCACACCCTTTCGTGCTCCTCGCATGGATCCATTAGCCAACGGCATTTGGTTTTTCTCAGCGGGTCGACGGACCAAGACGGAAATCACCGTCACTCCCCCAGCTCCAGACGACGCAGAGCCTTCTCACCGGGCGGAGAAGCTGCAGTACGTGGTGGAGGCTTCCATTCTTCCCGCAGCCTGTGACCTGTCACAGGTTGCTGGAGCTTGGCTGTGGCTTGCGAGAGGCTGACTGGGGCCCGGGAGGGGCGCCCAACTGAGAGACGGCGGCTCGGAGTCTTTCTTTTGCAGCGAGACATTTTGCTAGGGTCCCTGGACCTTGCATCGAGCCCATCCACTTCCAGACCAATCGCCGTTTGACTTGTCAACGCCCCCGGACTCAAGATCGACCTGTTAGTCGCGATATCCATCGGATCCAGCTAGGCCAAGGCGGCTGGTGTGGGCCTTTATGGACCATGGCTGTTTTTCGATCGCCTCATACCTGAATCCCTCTTGCCCTCATAATCGCGATCCGAGTTGGCGCTACTGAAAAGAAAAATGCTACCTTCGGCATGTACGAACTACGTATTCGCACGTACATGCGCGATGACCTGGCGCCTGGACTTGGGAGCCCGGTCCAGATGCAGTATCTCCAGAATGCCCCCGGAGGTCTGCCGGGTCCAAGAGCCCAAGAAGCCCAAGAGGCGCAGGAGTTTAGCAGTTGCAGAGAAACGTTCGGATCACGGCCGACCCGGTTCGTGTTCTCTCTCTCCTTACTATGTAAGGAGAACCTCCTATTGGGTCCACTCTGCTGCTTCTTTGCTTCATTCCTTAGTCATAGGAACGGTCTGCTGGATGCAATGTCACATAACTTGTCTCTAGCTGCTCGGTCCTCGGCCGCTCGGACAATCAAGTTCGCCCATGGATCCGTGAAGATCCCACGAAGAACCTAGGAAACCGAAGGGACCGAGACGATCATGAGGGTCCGGGGTGTGTGGCCTCAATACTGGTTCAACTAACTTTCAACTTCTCCACGAAGACGTTCTGCACGCACTCGCTGTTGGTTTTGAACTTCCCCAAAACGCGCTCAGATACGCCCAAAGCGTCGACTTTCACGATGCCCTGACTCCCTGACCATGACTGCGGATCCAAGTGTTCTATTTAGATCTACACCTACATCCGAAGGCTGAAGCTGCCACACACACCTTTTTACCCTCGCCCTTCTGGTATGGGTCAATGAGATAGAACAAGACCGTCTGATAGGTTCCAGCGTACCTTCACGGGGTGTCTTCTTGTTGTCTCTTGGTGTGCTGAGCTGACTGTCATCTTGCTTTGCAGCACTACCTGAGTTATGCTTCAAAGACCCACCACCAACGGACTACATCTCCTCTTTCTTTTGCCATCCCGGTCCAATCTCAACGTTGCTCTCGACCGAGCTAGCATTTTGGCTCGTCTACGATGAGTTGTGGGGTGGAGGAAAATGCATCTGCGGTCATGCTGTCCGGCAAAGCTCGCCATACCAGGTGCCTGGCAAGATCGAGGAGCCTTAAGTTTTATCGTTTTCTTGACTCCATCGTGTGGCGTCTCTCACGCGTATAAGACCGCGGAAATCCGCCTCTACAATGAATTTTTACATAGACCCCAGCCCTCAGTCTGCAGGATCAGTCAATCTTTGTCTTCCTTCACTCGCTTCACTATGGGTAACACTGCCAGTGCCCAGGGGGATGTTCCCGGCACCCATCTGGCTGCTCGTGCCAACCACATCAATCGCTATTCCCCTCATAACCTCGGAGGTTCCTGGCCCCAGTCTAGGACCAATGGGTATGCTTACTTGGCTCTATCTTCTTGTTTTACAGAACGGAGCTAACCTTGCTTCTAGCAAGTCCGTCTTGGGAACCGAGGACGCTCCCACTCTCCCCTACTTCCTCACTAACAACCCTACTCCCAATGGTTTCCCTTGGAGCAAGAGGAATGCCTTCACCAACTACTACAAAGACCATCCCAACACAGGTGTCATTAGATCCTATGACTTCACCATCTCCCGAGGCAAGATTGCCCCTGATGGTTATGAGATCGACGGTCTGCTCGTCAACGGCGGTTTCCCCGGTCCTACCATTGAGGCTAACTGGGGTGATACCATCCAAGTGACCGTCCACAATGATGTGGACGATGAGGGCGTTGCTCTCCACTGGCATGGATTCCTCCAAACTAGGACTCCTTGGGAGGATGGTGTCCCTGGTATCACCCAATGTCCCATTGCCCCTGGCAAGAGCTTCACCTATCAGTTCATTGCCGAGCTGTACGGATCATCTTGGTATCACTCTCACTACTCTGCCCAATACGCCGCTGGTCTCATCGGTCCCATTGTCATCCATGGTCCTCGCGAGCATCGCGACTATGACGTTGACGTTGGCCCTATCTTGCTTAACGATTGGTATCATACACCGTATATGGACCTCGTCGAGACTGTCATGGCGGCTAACGGTCCCGGTATCGTCTTTTCGGATAACAATCTCATCAATGGCAAGAATAACTTCAACTGCTCTACGCTGCCCGCGGATGACAAGACTACTTGCAACAGCGCTGCTGGCCTGTCCAAGTTCACGTTCAAACGTGGCAAAACCCATCGTCTGCGTCTCATCAACTCTGGTGCCGAGGCCCTGCAGCGGTTCTCGATCGACGGTCACACCATGAAAGTCATTGCCTACGATTACATCCAGATCCAGCCTTATGACACCAAGGTCGTCACCCTAGGTATCGGCCAGCGTGCTGATGTTCTCGTCAAGGCCAATGGCAAGCTCAACTCCTATTGGATGCGTGCCAACATCTCTGCCCCCTGCAGTCTGGCTCGTAACACCAACGCTTTGGCTGCCATCTACTATGACAAGGCCGACCAGACTAAGCAGCCTCAGTCTACTGCGTGGGACGTCCCTGACCCTGCTACCTGCGTGAATGATGACCTGGCCACCACCAAGCCCCTCATGAAGGTACCTCTGCCAAATGCTGAGCTGACGTACGATCTTGAGATTGAGCTCTTCAAGAACGACAGTGGAGTCAACCTGTTCAAGTTTGATGGCGTCGACTTCCGAACCAACTACAACAGCCCCACCCTCCTCCTCAGCAAGCTTGGCGAGACCGATTTCAAGGAGCAGTGGAACGTCCGGAATGTGGGCAAGGCCAAGAGCGTGAGACTGAATATCATCAACAACACGCCCATCCCGTAAGATGAACCCAACCGCCTCCGCCCTGGACTCAGGAACCATGCTAACACAAACTATTTGACAGCCACCCGATGCACATGCATGGCTTCAACATGTACATTCTCAACGAGGGTGACGGAGCGTGGGATGGCACTATCGTGAATAGGAATAACCCCATGCGAAGAGACGTCATCCAGGTCCGCGGCAACGGCCATGTTGTGGTCCAATTTGACGCCGCCACTAATCCAGGTATGACGCTGACTTTGCCCTCATTTTCCTTAGCCTCCCAAACTTTCCGACTTCCAACCGCGCTTCGCTTCTGCCATCGCTAACCTCGTCTCCCAGGTGTCTGGCCCCTGCACTGTCACATTGCTTGGCACGTCTCAGCTGGCCTCTTGATCCAGTTCCTCACCCAGCCGGCTCAGGTCAAAAACTATCGCATCCCCAATACCATCGCCCAGACCTGTCGCGACTGGGGCAAGTGGACCCTCACAAACATCCCAGTTCAGATCGATAGCGGTCTGTGATCTGACTGACCCCGCGACGACATGATTCCCAGCACATGGTAAACGACGATCCAAAGTGCTGGGCCTTTTTATCCACTTTATCTTGATTTCTATTGCTCCGCTCAGTCGCTCGCTCTCTTGCCACCACTCTTCGATTCTTCTTCTAGGCTAAGTTTCGTACCATGATCGCATGTCGTGTTGAGAATGAACATGATCTGACCATGGGTCGGACCCAGCGTCCTACGAAAACATTTATTTTATGTCGAGGCACGACGCCAATATTTTTTATGACATGTTCTTTTTGTATTTTACCATGTATCTAACGGTTATAATGGATGGACGTATATAAAAACTTATGGGCATTTTACCACAATGGTTTTGACTACTTGTCTCACGAAGCTGCACTTTGTTCGCTTGCCATGACTGTGAGGTCGGTCATACGTGTCATGACACGAACGCGAACGAAGCCCTCGTGACTCATCCCTCAGTACACACATGCGTGCCTTAGTCGAGTCGTTCAGCTCATCCCGGGTGGTAGGGTCGTTCCCGAGCGGGTGGGATGCATGCAAATAGCCTGCCCCTCGTATCTAATAGCGTCGTTTTCTGTGCATGTAACTACCAACGGCTGAAAAACCAGGGAACATAACAATATGGCAGTCCACCAATGCGGGAGGAGTATGTGCTCCGAAAAAGAAAACCAAGAAAGCAACCAAGCTCAACAAGGAGCAGCTTGCAGATCGTCGGGCTCGTGTAACTGTAACTGTACGTATCTATCATCATGTTATCTCGATGCATGTGCCATGCGGTGCAAGATAGTGGTTTGCCCACCCTCCCCTCCCCCCCTGTCCGGAGCATGCAAGTACAGTCATCCCAACCAAAGATTTGAACAAAGGGAAAGAAGCATTGCAACCCTCTGTAGATGGATCCCAGCGTAGAATTCAACCAGTCATAAAGTTGCCATTGCTTTCACACCCCTCAACCCTCTCGCAATAGTGCTCGTTAGCCTCGCCGTTCCCTAGTTCACCTCTGCTTCCGACGTTTGATTGGCGCCACGCGTCTCCTCTGCCGCTTTGCCGCCTTTGACTTCGCCGTGATTACTCGGGGCCGCCTCGAGCTCCTCCGATTTCTGCGTGGCGTCTTGACTTGGATCTTCGGAAGGATTTGGTACTGCTGGCTCGCTCGTCACCTCGACGTTGAGAACGTTGCTGCCCGTTGTTGCCGGTTCGTCGTGTGTTGCATCTCGGCCCATTTCTGTGCTGACTGGTGTGGCTGTCTTACTACCCTTGTCTTCCGGGTTGTTGGATACAGGTTTTGCGTCATTGTCATCATTGTCATCCTTGATAACGACAGCTTCAACTTCGGCAACCAGTTTCTCCAGGTCTTCCTCAAGTTTCTCTTGGGCTTCTGCTTGACCACCAAGCTGTCTGTCTGCTTCTTTGTCACCGACAACCTCTCGCCACAGCTTCTCTAGCTCGTCTCTCCATCCCAGCTCATCGGCAAGTTTGCGAATGCCATCATCGCATGAGCCCAGCTCCAAGACGTCGTCAGATCTGTGACCGATCTCACCCACTTGCTCCATGTTGAAGAGAACTCGTGGTTTTCCTGGTTGTGCCAATTTTGGGAGACCCGCGAAGGGGTAGACAGTTAAGCTCGTCCCGATAATCAGCGTGAGGTCGGCCATAGCCGCGTGAAAGGTATTATGGTCGAAAGCCTTAGGTAGTGGTTCGCCAAAGAAGACAATATCCGGCTTGACTAGACCTTTGCAGTCCCTCTCTCCGCAGTGTGGCACCTTTCCATTCAAAACGTGCTCTTTCATCTTGTCATCGGGAAACTCAGTCTTGCACTCAATGCATCGTTGCGTCGCAAAGCTGCCGTGTGCCTCAACAATCTTCTCAGACGGGACGCCGGCGCTGCGCTCCAGGCAGTCAATATTCTGAGTGAAGAGCATCTGCAGAAGCCCCTTACGGGCGAGAAGCGTGATGAAGGCATGGGAAACGGTGGGGTGGAAATGCCCGGGATAGAGCTCTTTGGCGAGGACGTAGAAGGGTTCGGGATGGTTACGGAAGTAGGATATGTCGAAGACGGCTTCGGCGTAGGGTAGATTGAGGCGCGCAAGGTTATTGTAAAGGCCAGTCTTTGGCGACCGGAAGTCGGGAACTGTAGAAATGCCCAAGGTTAGAAAATCCAATGTTCCGTCCGGCGCCCGTCCCTGGCCCTTCAAGCGCACTCACTTCCCGCGGCGGTCGAGATGCCGGCGCCAGTCAAGACGACAATTCTCTTGGCGCGGCCGCTCTTGATATACTCGGCGACAGCGGAGAGGCTCCGGTCTGCGAGCGTCTTGGGCGGGCCGGCTTCGACGAGGGAAGACTCCTCCTGTCCCATCTTGCGAGCTTGCCAACGCGGGACGCGGGGCCCAGGCTTGTTCTTATTTTTGCGACGCCGTCCTATTTTGGCGATGAGATGCGCAGCGGGTGCGGCGAGACGGAGATATTACAATGATATTCAGTGTATTGGAGCAGACGTAGGGAGATGGGGAAAATAATGTGATGTGTAGACTGAGTGGGAGGATTTATCGCAGAGGTGGGGTGCTGCGTCATGAATTCTCGTGGAGGGGTCTTATCGATAAAGGCTGTGGGAGCCTACGAAGGATGAAGTTCAACAGACCAGGCTTCCAGTGAGGCTATGCAACAACTTATGGGACTCAAGGCTGCCTTGTGTTGTATATCGTGTCTGCGATTGGTTCCCTATGAGTGATACGTTCACATCCAGGCATTTGATAATGCCGTGTCACCTCGGCACCTACCTAGCCTCCGTGTGGCTGACAACGGCAAGGCTCACTCACACCGGCGGCCGTCATGGGAAGGAGGTCGTCATAAGAAAATCCAACATATTATCACCTTCTAAAACACAGTCCGTAATACAACACGATTTCAGGTGTTTCGAAGACTTCTCCCATTATCAAAAAATTGAGACGTCTATAAGCGATTGTGATCAATACCCTGAACCAAGCCAGGTCCGTAAATCTACTCCGTCGAGCCCATACCAAACCATGCCGTAAAAGACTTAACGCCAAGCAATGCTAATTCAACGCCCCCTTGCTTCGGACCTCTAACCGTGTCGCTCTCGTGCTTGAGCGAATTGTTCCTCCTGCAAGCGAAGGAGTTCCTCCATCGACATTCCGCTACTCGCAAACTTGTCGGCCTTCTTCTCACGTCCCTGGCGTTACATTAGTTCTAGTTCGAAAAAAAGAAAAATAGGTTGTAGGGAAGTCGAAGAGAAGCGTACCTTTTGGACCTCCTTGTGTTCGGCAGCTGCCTCGACTACGGCAGGGACATAATCGGTGAAGCCTAGTTGCTCGAGGGCTTTGGTGATGTGATCACAAGCGATGGTCTTCTTGGCCTCTTTTTCCGAGATTTCATTCGCTTCCGAGGATATGAGAGTGATGAATTCTACGCAGCACTCAATGAGGAGATCACGGGCCTCCTTCGCAAAGGCAACTCCATCTGCCGGGGGCAGGATCTCGGTTACGATCTTTTGGACAGTAGCTATTGAAACGGTCAGCACATTGCCATTTCTTCGTTTCGGGTAAAGGTCTACATACCCTTGGGGAGTGACAAGTCATCATTACCTGTGAGACTGAGGGTTAGCAACATATCCGACTTGACATGGAACGGCGACTCACTAGAGCCAGAGTCGAACCTTGCCCAGTATCGATCTTGATTAGGCAAACGCATAATGAAAGGATTGTAGCGAACAAAAATATATGAGATCGGAGTAGCAAGGGAAAGTAGTTGGTCTGTTGAGGTAGGAAAAGAACGAGTGAGAGGAGATGGAAAGTAATATGCATAGGAGGGCGTGAGATGAGGCAGCCATCGTGATGAAGTTAATGTGAATCATGGCGCGGGCATCGTGAGTTGACGGTGAATCACGGACATGTTCGCGCAGAGAGAGAAGGTAGATAATAATAGTGATGCATCGGATCAGGGCGCGATGAGAGTTTCGTCTCACCCCTGAAGCTGTTGGTGGTGTTGAAATGGCGGTAAACGATTGGCAAACCGAAACTAAAATACAAACTTACCACCAAACTCGTGATCAGACATTTTGTAACAGCCGAGAAACAATGAAGAGATGAAATCGAAGAGGTGTCGAAGCTACAGGATGCCTCGAGCGTCTTGGATGTGTTACTTGGTGCACTCGATAGAGTGCGTGCGGGTGGTGGCGTGGGATAGGAACGTGCAGGGGTTCGCGACAGGTGAAGAGCAGTCGAGCTCCTGGAATAAAGATGAGAGAGGATGAGAGATGGATGAATGATGAGGATTCGTAACAAGTGAAAAGAAAAGCGTGTTGTTTGCTTGTTTTGTAAATCGAAACGACCAAAAACGTTGGATCTCTTTCACTCGTCTGTCGATATCCGGCGTGTTGCTGCTGTATGCCGTGCTTTCGGGCGTGTCAGATACCTTGCTTGCAATGGAGCTTTCCGGACAATCAAGAAACGGATGGTTGCTTGGGATGCGAGGATGATGAGTGGTGGGGCAAGCCTCTTTTGTAGGTATTGCGTCCTGGCTCAGTGGCTCCTGCCGCTTGGCGCTTGGGAAAAAATAAGAGCGGGGCCCACATATTGAACAATGCGTAATGGCTGGGGCCATGCCTGCCTGTGGGAGCCTTGACCAGCCTGTGGCAGAGAGGGATTAGGTCATTAGGTTGCGCCTGTTGTTTCTTGACGCCTTGCGGAATTTGCGGCTGAGACCTGATCCGGGCTGGGAATTCCTCTCTCTATTTGGCCGAGAAAGGGAATAAATGGACCTTGAAGGACCTCGGACAGGTACCTAGGGGAGCAGGTACGCGCAAATGAAGGTCAAGGAAAGCTCCCCAACGTCGAGAGCATGGCAAAGCCACATTTCGAGCTCAGCTTCAGCGGTCTCCCAAGCCAGCCACTCACAAACCACAACACGGCGACTGTGGCAGCACGCGCCACACTTGATGCGCCCTTGTCGCGTCGAGGAACCCTTGCGCTGTGCACGGGCCACCAATCTAGTGTCTCATTTTGTCGGCATAAATTTCCTCTCAAAGTTTTCTTCCTTTCATTCTCTTCTTCCAACACAACATCAACAACCAAACATCCTTCTCTTTGACACGAGACCCTGTGTTCGGCTCGGGATGTCACAATGGCACCAGCATCGTTTATTTCCTCTCTTTGAGAGCACATTGGAAGCTCCTGGATTGGCATCTGCCTGGCAGCCGGTTGCTGTCAGCGATCCGCGCTCCATCGTATCCTCTGTTCTCTTGGTTCCATCTGGTAAGTTTTTTCTTCGCCGCATCCTGCTTGACGCACTCAAGCATGTCAAATGACGAGATACGTTGTCGCCCCAGTCTTAAGAGGCCCGACAAGCCTCTTATGCTGAATGACCTAGTCCAAGCCAAATGGACATTATCCGATCGACTACGAACAATTCATCTTTTGTCTCAAGCTCGTTTCGTGTTGGCACTGGCTAACATTTCAAAGACCAGGAACCTGCTTCTGAACCTGTAAGACCACCCCCGGGCAATCACTCTGCCTTCCAACTCCTCGATCGACCTGCCATGATGCCTACAGCTATCTGGTACTATCAAATACCGATGTCTTATGACGGAGAAATTCGATAGCCTGAGCACACCTCACAGCGCTGCTTTTTGCTTGACTCGTTGAAGAACGTCGAGCTAACAAAGCGGTCCAGTGTTTTGCTCCCAGATATGCCTGTACGGGCGATGTCGACTCATCTCTCCAACTGAGCAACAATGGTAAGAACTTGATTTCTCTTTTATGATACATTGAACAAATTGCTATGATGTAACAACTTACATTCCATGCTAATACTGAAACCCGCATGTGGAGTAAACTAAGAGCCTTTTCATCTTTCGACTGAGCTTGCATTTTGATCTGTTTATTTTGTCTTGTCTATCAATTCTTTCAAGCTGGAGGCTAACATCTGCTTGAGATCTAGGAAAAACCGACACTCAATCATTCTTGGTATGCTTTAACCTCAGGTGAGTCCCATCTAATCAGATGTTAGTCTTGTGTGAACCAATGCGTGTCATGAAACGTACTTGAAGAATTTGCCGCTCAGTTCCTTGAGTGGGCTGGCAACGAACTTGGCCATGACGTGCCCGGGTTGCTCGGGTCTTAGCAAGGTGCCCTTGTCGTAGGCCTCCGTAAATGTTTCGTATTGTGCCTTGTCCATGGTGTCCTTGCCTGCTGATCTCAGGACGCCCTGCATCTCGGTGTTGACTCTGCCGGGAGTAATGGCGACGCTGGTGATGTCAGGCTCCTCAGCAGCAATGTGAGCAGAGACGGAGTTGTAGACAGCCTTTGCGCTACCGTATGTTCCCCATGCTACGTAGGCACCGGTCGCAGCTCCTGATGACACCCAGACAATGCATCCCTTCGATTTGCGTAGCTCATTCAGTCCTGCCTTTGCCTATGAAGAGAGTGAGCAATTGCTCTAGCGGCATGACAAAATGCGAAGAGTAGTTTACCATGGCAATTCCACTGAAGACGTTCACGTCGTAAAGTTGCTTCCATTGGTCAATGCTCGTGTCGGCGAATCGCTTGGGTTCCAAGACGCCGTGGTTGATGACGATACCATCGATTCTACCAAACGACGACACGGCTAAATCAGTCAATCTCGTGGGCATCTGTTTCTATCTGTCAGTCTGATTGAGTGAAAATGAGAGCAGGGATCGACCTACTTCACTCTGCGTCATGTCTCCATCAATGAATTGCACCTGATCTGGGTGCGACCTTTGCAACTCCTCAAGGGGACCCCGCGATCGCGCCGTGATGACGACCTTGTGAGACTGGTCGAGGAGATACTTGGTGATGGCTGCGCCAATGCCCTTGCTGGCGCCTGTGATGATGAAGACCTTGGACGCCATCACTTCTTGCTCTGCTGAAGGAGTAGGCTGTGCTCGATGTTGAGATGTATGATACGAAGACAGCGGGTAGAAGTCGGCGGGGTTCGATCATGTTTCTCAGTAGATGGTGGGGTTCAACCTTTGCCTATCAGCTTGTACCCTAAACCGGCCCCATCAGGCAGATCAAGAGGACAAGGCTTGCAAGAATGGGTACAATCGATTCTTTATTTATAGCTATATCATTCAAGAAAAGAGCCGACTTCTAAGTCTCGCAATGTCATCACTCGTAGCCCTGCAGCATCCGCCAACTAGGATCGTGGGCCATTTCCCGCGTGCTTGCGAGGCCTTGACAACGTCCTCAAGCTGGGCCTCCCATGGCCCGCGATCCTGCACCCTCGAGCCTTCTGGCAACTCCCACTTTTGCGTTGACGTGTTGTAGACTTCTCCATTCGTGCCGTCAGGATAAAGCACCAGAGCTGGCCATGAAGAGATGCGCTCATCTTCAATCATGCGGGCAACGGTTGACTCGAAAATGCGAAGCATAGCATCGAGCTTGTGAACTTTTGTGCAGTTGATGCCGATTCCCCAGGGCACACTGGGCGATAGCTTGGGATCCAGCATGGCCTCGACGGCAGCCTCCAGTGAGTTCCCATCAGGCAGCATTAGGTCCTCGCCAGGGGAGAGACAGGCCGCCCAAAACGGCATGCCTGCAAGCTCTGGAGTCGCAGCAAGCGCCTTGCGCATAGCGACAATCTCATCCAATCTGGGGATTGTCTCAAGCGCGACGTATCCCACGCGCTCCGCAACACGCGCGATTCCGCTGCCGAAGAGCTGCATGCGCTGCGTGTGCCACGCCTCCAAAGCCGCAGGCGTGTCATGCTCGGCGTCATACTTGCCGCTGTACTCTTGTCCGGGAATCATGCACGCGCCGTACGGCCCGCAGCTCAAGGCGACTGTCCCGCTGGGGTTGGCCTTTTCCGCAACGGTGACGGCGTCGTCGACGAAGCGCGGCACGGCGGAGGCGGGGATGCCGGAGGGGAACTCATGGCTGCGGGTGGCTGCAAAGCCGTGCAGGGAGACTTGGTAAGTGGCTGTGAGGAGGACGTCGACGGGGACGTCGCCAAAGTCCTTTTGGCATGCGAGGAGGGTGGAAGGGTCTGAGACGAGGAGATCCGAGGACCAGAGCGGCGTGGACCGGCTGAATGTGATGGCGTATTTGGTCTCGAGGGAGCTGCCGAGGCCGCCGTCGAGGATGAGGATTTTGGAGGCCATTCTCACTTGTGAATGTGAACTTGTTTGTTTGACAGGCTGGATGAAAAGATCTATTCTCATGGCCGATCGCGGGGATGGAATCTAGACCCCGCTTGGTGGGAGATGTGGATAGCCTCAACCCTATGGTGGCATTAGAGTACCTGACTGGACACCTGAACATAGCTGATAGATTCACGTAAACCCCAGGTCTGCGGCTGAAATCCCTGTATGATGATTGAGGATCTTTGTGTAGTGGAAACTGATTAACGGAGTCTCTGACTTGAGTATCATCTCTTTGAGAATGCCATGTAAACGGATTAAGCTGAAGGTCTAAGCGATGGTCCTGGTTAGTGGTCAAATTAGGCTTCATAAACACACCGTTTCACCCGAGAGGAATAGAAATAGATGACAAATTTTCCTTGTCAGTTGCGTAAATTGAACCTTGCCCTTAAAATAGCTGCAGATGTTCATGCGTGTAAGACATCATCAACTCGAGCATACGTGAGCAAGCACTACAAATAAACTATGCAAGCCAACGCAGAACCTGAAACACTTGGTAAGTTACACGGTACTGTTGAACAATGTATCTGTGCTATTCACAACAGCTTACCTGAGATGCACGATGCATCTCGACTTGTTGAAAGGAGTCGACGCTCGGAAACACCTGCATGAGGTGTAACAATCACTCGACAAGGTGCCAGGAATGATTGGCCCTGTGCGCGCGAAACGACCCTGTGGCGGTTTAGCATTATCTCAAAGAAATTGAACATGCTTATTTGCCTACTTGCGCAGTTTGGACGCCGGGTCGGCTCCCGACTTGCGGATGCATGCTTAGGGCTGCATGGACGGTGGTTAAAGCCCAACGAAACTGAAGATGCCTTGACATATGACGATGCAGGGCCGGAGACATATCTAACAAATAGACCATGACAGCGTCTCAAATTTACCATTCCTCTTAATCCCCAACTTTGACTACCTACAGTTGAGCAAGACGCCTGGACATAGAACCTTCATCATGGCAAGACTCTCCACCCCAGAATTAGACATTAGGTCCGACGCCCGTTCCTCTCCCAATACAGTACAAACGCCCAAAGACAAGTCAGAGTATGGACCAGATCTAGAGGAGGAGCAGGACAGCCGGAATGAGCCTCAGCCACATGTCCATGCAAAAACATGGTTGGCACTGTTCGCAATTTGTCTTATATACTTCTCTCAGACGTTTGTGTTAGTTGGTACTGGTGCAGTAAGTAATGCCATTTTGACTCTGACCATTTCATGGGGAAAACCGCAAGACCACTAGCTTAGGACTTATTTGACATGTATCACAGCAAGGCCAAGCCATCGCGGTGTACTTGAACCGCTCAGGAGATGCCGTCTGGCTGACTGCAACCCTTACGATACCAAGTGTTGTCCTGGGACCGATTGTCGCCCAGACAGCAGACTACTGGGGCCGCAAATGGCTCCTAGTCGGATCTTGCATGCTGGGTACTGGGGGCTGCCTCATCGCTTCTCGAGCCACCACCTTCAGTATCTTCCTCTTGGGACAGACCATCACTGGCCTTCACTTTGGCGTCCTTCCGCTGCTTCATGCGATTCCGTCCGAGATCCTGCCAAGGCGTTGGCGCGCCCCTTCTCAAGCGGCTGTCATGATAGCAAACTCGTTTGGCCTGATCATCGGACTGATCCTTGGAGGTGTCTTTACCAGCGATGATAACACCGAAGGGTTTCGGAACTACTTTTACATTGCCACTGGCTTGCTCGCACTTGGTACCATCATTGGCTTCTTTGCGTACACGCCGCCCCCGACTCCCTTGCAAACTTCGTTCAGCCTCTCAGAGAAACTGTCGAGGCTGGATTGGATTGGCTATATCCTTCTCGCATCCAGTTTGGTATTGTTCTGCATCGGTCTATGCTGGTCTCAGAATCCGTATCCATGGTCAGATGCCCATACATTGGCGCCTTTTGCTATCGGAGTCGCTTTGGGAATTGCCTTGGTTGTATACGAGACAAAGTTCAAGACTGATGGGATGTTCCATCATGGGCTGTTCCAAGGCAAGGACTGGAACTTTGCCATTTCACTCGCCGCCGTCTTCTGCGAGGGCGTTGCCTTTTTTGCGACGACTGTCTACTTTCCTTTTCAGGTAACTAATAGTGACCGCATAAAGCGACCAGGACTAACATCACTCAAGGTCGGCTTTTTGTATGAAGCAGATCCTTTGCTAGTTGGAGTCCGTTTCAGCATCGCATTCATCGCCACTATTCCCGCCTCAGTAATTACTGGACTCTACTGCACAATCACAAAGAAGGTGAGGTGGGTTACCGTCTTCTCCTTCATCATCTTTGTTGTCTTTTTTGTATGCATGGCAACTTCAGATGAAGGTTCTGGTACTCTTGTCTGGGGGTATCCGGTGCTGCTTGGGTCGGCACTTGGAATGACACTTATTACTCTCGTCACAGTGGCGCAGCTTTGTACACCTCCGCAACTGATCTCCATTGCAAGCGGTCTGATAATTAGCATTCGATCTCTGGGAGGTACTGTGGGAATTGCGATATGTGAGCTCTGAGCTTTCCAATTGTCCAAGAACTCATGAAACTGATATGGCCTAGATAACGCTGTAATGAGTGACGAGACCAGCCAAGCCGGCGATCGGATAGCACAAGCAGCATTGGAAGCCGGCCTCCCAGGTAGCTCCCTGGAACAGTTTGTGGGAAACCTGATTCGTCATAACGAAACGGGTGTTCAGCAAGCCCCCGGCGTCACGCCTGAGATTGTAGAGGCAGGGCTGGATGCCCTCGTCGGGACTTTCGTCAAGGGATTTCAACATGTGTGGATAACTGCGGCCGCGTTTGTTTCTCTTGCTGTTATTGGTGAGAATTTGCTTCGCTCTGGATGACGTTGTGGCTAGCTGACTGTTGCATGTAGCTACTATTTTCCTCACTGACCCGAGCGACGAGTTCAACAACCGCATTGATGCACCAGTTGAAGATGACCATGCACTGTATGGTGATCAAGAAGAATGAGATGCTAGCGAGGAAGATGAAACAACTGTGTCTTATCGAAGGACATGACCTACAACTACCGTGCCTAGAATGCAAGAAGTCCCCCTTCCAGGGACAGGAAGTCATACCAGCCAGCGTCTTGGTGTATGAGTTTTAATAGGAAGGCGAATTTTCAACAAATAGGATCGATAGCTCAGTGGTATGAGCGAGGGATTGCAGATCCCTAGGTCGCGTGTTCGATCCACGCTCGGTCCTCTCGCATTCTCTTTTTGCATTTCAGCCCATAAGACCGTCTATGCCTTCCTTTTTTTTTTGTTCTAGATTCCTCTCTGTGTTTCTTTTCCTCGATACGTCAACTATTAGGCGTCCTTCTTATCCCAAGAATGAAGATGGCAGTGAAGACGAACCGTATCGATCTAGACCCAAAACGTAAGCAACACCATTTCAGCCTGTCACTCTGCCTTTCCCTTCCATCTCGGCAGTCCTCCTATCATAGGTAGGTACGAATGTCGCATTGTAGCTCACCATACCTGTAATCATGCGGCGTAAGCCTTCAGATTCAGCCCCCACGGCTGAACAAGGATCTTCTTCAGCTTAGCTCGTCCCCTGTAGGAGTTGCCTATAAAGGCCGCATCGAGAAGGCCATGCTCATTGTTTTCGCCATGCAATCCATCTTGTTACCCCGCCTCTATTGTTTATCTTGTCTCGTCACTGTGCCTAGTGGAACACAGGTCTTCAGCCACCATGACGCGAGTCTCGATTTTGTTCCTGAAGCAACCTGATGCCCCCAGCGATAGCAGTTGTCTTTCTGTCGAGCTGAAAGGATTCCTCACAAAGCCGCGCTTCTACGATGACATCTACGCCCGTGACTTTGGCCCGACAGGCTATGAAGGACCAGCTCTCATGCAAGTGACGAAAACTGTTCAATAGGGCTGTCTAATAAACTGCGTAGGATTGTTGAGGATCACGACGCATCTGGCGGAGATCTCGAGGGCTCAATCGCAAAGTTGCTTCACCCGCAACGCAATGACGCATTTCCTGGCCACATGGTCCAACATCTCACCGTTGGAGACGATTGTCAGATCCCGCAGTATACGAGCCATGACTCGGACGACATCTGGTCAATTATCAAATATCGTGGAGGACATGGATCTTTAGAAAAGACTCAATCGTGGCTCGACGATGACCGAGGGTTAGATTTAACTAAGACGTTGAGACGTACGTGTTGCTAGAAGATTGCATTCAGTCGAACTAACTTCGCATCAAGGTCAAAGCCGGCTCTTCCGATCAAACACTCGGGTCGCAACTTGGATCTGTACCGATACGAGTGTCTTCATCCCCGATCGCAGGTTAAGATTGAAGAACCTCATCGTTCTCATGTTTGAGAAACAAGCCAGATCGAGAAATTCGGATACCTATGCTGGCGTTCTGCAAGACCTCTTTAATCGCGAGCATGGTCTTGCTGATGCGATAGAGGACCACCCGATGCTGATTTACCTGTACATGCACTTCTGCTTCAACGACTTTAATAACATCCTTAAATGCTACGAGAGACTTTTTAAACTATCGGTAGGTGCAGCTCGCTGGACACTCTATTGTCGACGAAACGTACTCATCTTAGAAGAATACCATCACAGGTCGCACAACATGGGGTGTCTCAGATCGCTCTTTTCTTCTAAATCAGGCTCTCATCCAGATCTCATTTAGCCTGCCCGACATTCTGCAGAACCGAGCCCTTCTAAAGAGACTCAGAGAGTACAACGAGATCGAACCCTTCAGGACGAGAGGTACTGGCGCAAGTCAAGGCCTTCGAGATGCAATGAAACAAGCCAAGAAAACCCTCCTGTCGATTGAGGATGATGTTGCCGATTTCGAGAGACAAGTTGAAATGTTCCTTGAGAGGTTCAAGGCTTCTCTAGAACTGGTAAGACTCTTTGAGTTCTCGAGATAGAAATGTCTAACTGAGATGCCTTAGGAATTTAGCGTAGCGGATGAGAGAATGAGCTGGGTCATGATGTGGTTTACCTTTGTTGCCATCATCTTCACACCCATGGCTTTTGTCGCCGTACGTGCACCCCAACCCCTATCTAAATCATTCACTGATGGTTCTTATAGTCCATATTTGGTATGACATCCCTCGAAGCCGACCCGAGGTTATTCGTCGCTGCTGTCATACCCGTCCTCCTTGCCTCGATTACCCTTTGTTACTACATCTTCACCAAGAGTCAACACTTGGACGAAGGTTTGCGTCCGAAGAGATTGCATGCACTGTTGCATCTGATGCCTTATTCTCAGATCACAAGCCTCAGGCGGCGAAAGGGACAGGATGACGGTCGTACCAAAGCTTCGAGGAAGTCCAAACAGAGCAGAAGGTATAACCAGCGCCTCCCAGATTCCTCTGGATCATCGGACTCGGATGATAGCTCTGATGGCCCATCGCCGCTCCACTATTCTCAGAAACCGTCAGGCCGTCCACCCATCTTTGTGAGTGTGCCGCCACCGCCGGCGCCATCATTCCCACCACCTCCTGGTCTACATGGACACGGAAGGCCTCCAGGGATGCCAATTCCTCCCTTTCCCGTCCCGCCCGCGCCGCGCCCGCCCGGGGCGACTTTCAGTGCAAGGCCATCCATGGCGACGAAACCTGTCTTTGTGACCCAGGTTAGGCCTTCGTCTAAACCGCACCGAATGAGTAGTAGCCATCCGATGCATCACCAGAAACCAATCTCTACAAAGGAGAAGAAGGAGTCTAGCACTACGTATTCGAACTTGCGGATGCCAGACTTTTCATCTCGTGCATCTCGACGACCATCGAGACCTCCTCAACCTCCACAAGCATTTGAGGAAACCTACAGGCCCGAACGATACGGGTCTGGCGACGAGAAGACTGACGGCGAGCAGAGTGCGTGAAATTGGATTGTGGTAGTTGTGCTACATATCGTACACGTGGCAATTGCATGATTGTGACGATTCTTCTCCGCAACCTAATTACAATAAATAAAACAGCTACAATGACTTCACTTTTCACAAGGACCATCGTGGGTTCGTCTGACCCCAGAAATATGACGCTGATGTTGGTTAGGGTGAATCAACTGGCGGCCCAGGCGACCCAGTTGGTCCAGGTCGTCATGCGATACTGCCTCGGATTCTGAGTCGGGCTTGTGACGCAGCATAAGTTTGCCTAGGCAACCGAGTTCGTTCGTGACAGCGGCGAACTAGGCAATGTGCCTACTGGTGCCTCCCGTCGGCGATTTTCAGGCACAGAGACTGAGAGGTGGGCTCACAAATGGGGTATTTAACCCCGACTGTCCTATAATATAGCTTTCGCGTGTGCTCTGGAACTTTGAGAATGTTTTCTTTTGATAATGATGTAGAGAAGCTAAACTTTGCCATGCCACGAACAGTTGCCATAGTGCATAACTACATGGCTCAAGACCAGGGCATTCATTAAGACCAGGGCATTAAATGAGAAAGAAATAGGCACGGTGGCCAGAAATGCATTATGAGACCGAGTTCCTGGGTTATAGGTAATTGGTAGAAGCTCTCAAGGCTTGGCCAGTCAGAATCCCCGTTGTAATCGGTAGTTAAGTGTTGTACGCGGAGTATGGAACCCGAGTTTCGACCCAACCTGTTGGCGTCTGAACTAACAGATCGAGATCTGGCGCTAATCAGCCCTATGCTCACCCAATTCGTATTTGGACTACGACACCGTCCTGAGTCATTCGTCATGCAAGCAGTTTGGTCGACGAGGCGATGCTGGCAGAATCACCACTGATGTGTCTGCCGATGTTGCACTCAAGCTAGCATGCGAAACAACAAGGATATCGAGGTTGGGGCCCAAGTAACTAACAGCCGGGCTCCGCGGTCCTTGTGCGGAGAAAATGACTGGTAATTGCATGCAGGTCAAATCCTTTCAGCACATTCGAAACACGCTGTTTGAGCGCTTCGCAAGTGGCCCAGCACTTCAGCCCCTCGACTCCCAAAGGGGCCGACCAGTAATCTCTCGACCCAGACAAGGTTGCAACGCGTATCAAAATTTGAAGATTTTTGGCTAATATGGCTGGTATGCCTGCCTAGGCATTGATAAAACCCGACAGGCAGGCAGGAGTCGCTTGATCACACTGTCATTCACCCTCTTCCACTCTTCTTTGCTGATCATGACTCGGCCTGGAGAGGCGAAGGGAAGCTTACGCAGAAATCGAACGCATACCAAATCTCATAACTTTTAATACTTTTCTCATCCCCGTGGACATCATGCGTTGGCTCCTGTTTTACTACCTGGCATTTGCCATCCTCGCCCCCGCTGCGCGATGCGACACGCGCTTTATTCGTCCCCCAAGATACGATTCGAACATCGACCAGGATCCAAGCAATAATATACGTTACGAGGCCGGGACTTCAATCGCAATTACATGGGAAACTGATCTTGACGAGATAACCCTTGGCTTTGTCCAACAGCTTGGCGGCGACATGATAGGCACCGTCTACTTGGCTGGTACGAGATGCGCCGTTCCGAAAGTCGTGTGCGGTTTGCTCACCAAGACACACAGAAAACACAACAGACAACCGCTACACTTGGAAGGCGCAGCATGATCCCTATGACTATACGACGCATCAAGAAGACGCCATCGGCTGGTTTACTTTGTATAAGCCTGGCGATACTGACGCATTGCGTGGGTCGCAACGCTTCAATGTGACAGCGCCGAAATCCGACTCGACCACGACTGCAGCCGTCTCGACAACTGCCTTGTCGCTAACAACCGAAACGTCCATCAGCCAATCCACGGCCACTGGCTCATCTTCAAGCCAAGAGACAAGCGCAAACTCAGACCCTGAGTCGAACTCGGGACTTTCACCAGCGGCAACGACGGGTGTAGCCGTTGCCGCATCACTTGGTAGTGTCTTGGCGCTCGCCGGTATTGGACTGTTGGCTTGGAAGCACTTTCGAAGGCGGGCCCGAGACTCAAACGTGCCGTCCGAGCCTGAAGAGCCGCGGCAGCCAATTATGAGCATTCTAGGGTACAACAAGTCGGAATTGGGAGGCCGCCCTATGAATGAGCTGCCAGGCCACCCTGTGATATACCCAGAGTTTGCCAAGAGTCAACCCGGAGTTCATGAAGCGCCTTGACCGGGCGGTCAAGAGAACATGGGATACATAGGGATGCGGGGGAATTGGGGAGAGGCGGCAAATAGAGGAGTGATGAAAGATCTAATGTCACTTGGCTGATTTGCATCCATGAAAGCGGCCAGGAGATTCGTCGAAGAAACACACCAAAAACACAACCGTCCATTCTGCTTCCCCGTTGGCGGGAAGAGTGCCAGACAACATGCGCCTCAGATTTGGCATGTGGCACAAGGAGTGTGTTTAGCAGCCGGCGCTGAGTTATCTTCAAACAGACGTGATCCAGGCTGTAGGTGGCTTGCAGGTGGCTGCTCTCAAGAGATTGCGGATTTCCGAGCTGAATGGGTCTTGTGCGTTTGGGCGATCAATGGCTGAGCCTGTCTAAATCTTCAAGGCGTTGAGATCATTGGAGCTAGTCGTTACCCCCTCGCAAAAGAAACCAACCAGTCTTCATGGTGATAGCATTTGAAGAAGGTGGAGCGAAAGAGCGGCGGAGTTCGCAGGAGCGCGAAAGGGAGAAATTGTCTCCTTATTATGATAAAATGATGGAGACGGAAGTGCCAAGTGCCAAAGCTCGTCCACTGTGCCGCCGTTCCAGCTAGGCAACAGATTGGATTCCATGCAACTCCACCCGCACCCGTCCATCAGTGTCTTCAACGGCCGGCGGCATGTCATGGCTACAGCGCCTTAGTTTTAGTGGCGGCGCGACCAAAGACTCAAGTTTCAGGAGTCGGGCATGATTCCCCACCCTTGTAGTTGTCTAGCCCAAGTTGCGTATAAAAATCTCACAGGTTTTGACTCGTTTTGGGAGGAGTCGGTGTGTCGTTACATTGCGCGCTCCCTTCGGCGTCCTTGGCTTCTTCGCTTGAAACCTTGGCTGTTGCCCAATCCTTTCTTACCGTCTAATTATCACTCAGCTCAGGGGCTGACTTGGCTCGGCTGCTCGGCTGCTCAACACCCACACCCCCGAGTCTCGCCCTAATTGTGTGCGCGTATCCCTCGAGCTCTTCGCGTATACCTTGCAGGGGTTGAGGTGAATGGAATTGTCGCAGATTGAAGATACCTTGTGCTTCACACAACCTAGCGTGTGCGACAAGTCCCGACTATCATGCCGGGGGCAACGCCCGTGCGAGCCGAGACTTTGTCTGAGCCTTGTGGGTCGTGTACAGACCGTCAAAGATCTGAACGGCGACGAACCAACGATGGGTTCAGGATGACATCACGCATCGAGAATAGGGAGGATATGTCTCTGGTATTTGTTCGTCAAAGCAAAGCACGCGCATGAGTCTTCTCAAGCCATGGAACAACCAAAGGCCCAGCTCTTTTTATGTAGGAAAAGGATCGGGGCACGACTGGTAACCCACCTATTAATAGGCATGGATACAAAGGTAACGCGCTTCTCTAACCCAACGTCTCTTGGCCTTTTGTAATTACACGTGGTTGGCCAGTTGGAGGGCAATTTGAGGCGAATGGGATTGCGGAATGCGGATTAGGTTCCATAGTAAAACAAGGTACAGTGCCTACGAACGCGTTGGCCGCCATCCACAGTCAGCTGCCAGGAGTGCCAAAGTCCAGTCCAGTCAGCAAATGTACATAGATTGATCCTGTAGGTAATCATCGTGGCACTTGGCAGCAGGGGGGGGGGACTTTGGTAAAGATGACTTTCCCCCGCAGTAAGACGGAAAGAAATGATCCCCTTATTCTTCACCCCCTCGTCATCGCAGCTTTTTCTGTGAAGAATATTCCACCACCCCTTCCATCCCCGAGCCTGACTGATTTCTTCCCCGACCATCTTGGCATCTCCAACTTGGACGCTTTGCTTCAAGGCCGTTCTTCCGATCGTGCCGAGCCTCGTCTCCGCCGAGTCGCACCGCCATTCCTGTTTGCTTGTTTCTCGTCTATTCTATGACTAGAGACGTTCAACGGCATCGAAAATGAGCACGGTTCGATCCAACAGGGTGGCGCTCCTGGCCGCGGCTGCTTTCTTCACAATCTTTATGGGCCTGGTCCATTTCTATCTCAGCACCCCAGCAACAGCCACGACCCCGGCAACCGAGATGTGAGTTTTCCTCCCTTGCGTCCCCGACGTCTTTCTCGATTCACAATAGAACCTGTCTGACATCTGCCACACAGCTCAGATTCCGTGCCAGTTATCCCCGACAAGAAGCCTACCCATACCACTATTGCGGTCGACGAAGCCGCCGATACTGCGGCGAAAACGGTCAATGAGTTCGCGAGCACGCCGACGTACGAGCCCGAGGATCTCGATGAGGTCACTTTCGCAGACGATGTCGTGAATGGCCCAACACACGCGCCTGATGATGAACCGGCCCCGACGAGCAAGCCCAAAGAATCCGAGGCGCCTCCCGCTCGCGAGTCCGCAAACGTCGACGCCTTTCGTCCAGAGCAATGGGTATTCCCCGCCGTCAAGCCGAATGACCCCGAGTACGCACAGTATGGCCATTGGCCCGCCAAGCTTCCTTCGGACAAACCATATTGGACCGAGTCACTTGGCAAGCGGCTTTGCATCGTCGATCTGGAAAGCCGCAGTTTCGACAAACCCGGCGAGCTTTGGTCTGAGAGTATGACCTGGAATCGCAGCTCAGAAGTTCATGGTCCGTCGGGAGGCACTCTGAACCACTGGGCTTATGGTACGTTCTTCTCTTCCGCCGTTTGGCCCTTGCTCGTTTCTTATACTAACATTGCTGATAGCCAAAATTCACGGCTACCAGTACTACTACGTTAAAATCAACACGTATGAAGACCGCCGCGATTCATGGAAGAAGCCGTCGGTTCTGTCCAAGATCCTGAAGCATCATGATGTCTGTGTCTTTATTGATTCAGACGCCATGTTCAACCATTTGAGCCTTCCTCTTGAGTGGCTTATGAATTATTGGAGCCTCTCGCCTTTGAACAACTCCCTTGCTCTGCCTGTTGATCCCGATACCCAACACAACCGGGACAGGTTCGGCAACCTATTTCTAAACACTGGTTTCATGATTATGCAGAACAATACAAAATTGTACGAGATGTTCAAAGACTGGGACGACTGCCCCAACGAGGGCGGCAAGTACCCAGGTTGCACCGAGTTCCGAAATCGCAAGGGCTGGCAACCCACCGATCAGGGTGGCTTCGGCACCTTTATTCGCTACGACTATAAGGACCATATCAAGGAACTGCCTTGCACCGAGGCCAACGGATTCCCCGAGAGCAATACAGGCTGCAACGGCGAATTTATCAAGCACGTTTGGCTGGGCAAGGAGGACAGGCTAGTGCTGGCTGTGGGCGCCGTGTTCCCTGGCGTTCTTCTGGAGACGTTTCACAAGCAGTTTATCAACGAGAAGGATACCTTTTTTACGACAGAGGACAAGATCATGGCTGGCGATTCAATTTTGTAATTTGGCGTTATAATTAATACATGTACGAATATGAGGGCGTACGTTTGCTTGGACAAAGACACTTCACTACACTGACAATCACACACGGCTGGGAAGATTTCATCGCAGCAGCCAATTTTTCAGTCAAACGCCACACTGACTGACACCGGCAGCGAGGTGTGGCCCGGCCGTTAGTTTGATTGCGTGGGAAATTGGGAAACATCCAGAAATGATGTCTAGACTAGTGCCCTCTTAACTACTACCGGTAGATGAATAGTTAATTACCACAAAACTGATCGGCGAGTTGAGCGGCGCCGCCCGGTCGCCCTGGGACGCTCCCGAGAGTGCCGCCGGCCCACATGACCACTTGGAGGCCTTTGAAGCATGATTACGTATTATCGAGATGATCTCTCTTATTAACCTACTAATCTCATTACTAACTCCTTACCAGCCTTACGTATATATCCATACTCGACAGACACATGTGTTTTGCGGCTTTCAGACCCATGTATAACATCCCAATAGTAGCAATTACAGATGACGGGCCCAAGGAAAGAAAGGAAGTCAAGAAGCGGTTTGCAAGAGCTTGATCTGGAAGAGGGAAGCAGAGTTCAACTGACAAACAGAAAAGAGGGACGGACGGTATGAGCGGAATAAATTTGATATGTCTTCATTGTGAAGTTGAATTTCATGAAGCCTTAGAAATTTACCCAATGAAATCATTATAATCCAAACTTGGAGATTGTAGTTCTGGCACATCAAACTCCCTTGACTTGTGATTGTTGTAACATCTTTCGAGAAACCGCCTTTTTGGGTGATGCCTGTGACCCGACCAAATCAAGCAGATTCGCTAAGAGCTGCAAAAGCATGCGAACCGCTGCAATCCTGAGCACCTTTGCTACCATTTCCTGGTCTACATGGCTGTTGTCGATACCGCTCTGGTCGTTTCGTGACTCGTCGTTTTCATCTTCCTCCTCCTCTTCGACGAGCGTGGCAGCGGGAGACACTTCGGATACTTCTCGAACAATGGATCTGCTCATGCAAGGTGCAAAATACTTGTCTTGTGCATGGAAGAGATTCGATAAAGTTGGTTCTGTTGGGTTGGCCCAGGTGGGTTGATGACGAGGCTCTTCATCGACTAGCCAGGTCGGTACCCTGCAAACCCCAGCCCTCCACGCCCGGGGATAGGGCATCTGGGATGTGGAATTGATCGAATGTAAGTGAGCATCATCCATTGAGACGCCCTCTTGCGCCAACTCGCCGTCATCCTCCGGTCCTGCGGTGGTCGGCAAGTAAGCCGAGGGTTGAACATCTGGAACTTCGACCGGGACGCCCTCGAGGAGGTTCTTCTTCTCCATCATCTTCCCCAATGCGTCCGCAAGGTTGTCGAGTCGCAAGTTCTTTGCGGGAACATGCTCAATCAGCGTCGTAGAAATATCTTCGGGATGATCCTCCCGCGGTCCGAATTTCTTCTTCCATGCTCGTGTTACTTTCTTGCTCTTCTCTTTCCATTTGTCAGACCGCCCGAGTTTACCATCAATCTTCACTTTCATAACGAGTGGCTGGCCGTTATACTGGAAAGAGAATGCCGTATAGAAGTTGCCGCTAGAACGGGACCCTTTGTCGAGAGTGTTTTCCGTCAAGGTCCATTTCAAGCCTGAGTATAGTCTGCTCCTCGCCGCTCGAACAAGAGATCCGTGGAATGTCCATCGACTGCAGCACTCAACAGTCCTTGTCTTGCTGAATCCCAGCCCGCCAAATCCGCCCCCAGGAAACTGGGCAGATGGCGTGCCGCTGGTATTTACCTCCACTGTCTCCTTTCGTTTCTCGCCCGTGAGCTTCGTTGGGCCCCATGTTCTTACTTGAAGAGGAGAACTGATATTCCTGGTGGAAGACGTTCGGTATTGTTTGCACAAGTGGTGCTCCTGATCCAGCGTGACTTCGACAGCGACAGACGAGAGCCTGCAGTCGTCAGGCTGGGAGATGTCAAAGGCTAGAAAAATGACACCGGCGGGTTGTTCGTCGCGCCCAGTTCCGAAGAAGCCCAGTTTTGATTCTTTGCAGAGAAGGCGACAATCCACATGGACTGTTCGGATGTCTTTCTCCCCGGCGCAGACGTACCATGGAGACAGGCTGTTAAACCGATTGAAGTCATGCCGACCGAACTTGCGTGAGTTCTGCCTGGCGGGCGTTAAGCTTTGAGGTGTTCTGTCGATAACTGCTGTTGTGGCCATTGAGTCTGGTCTGTGGGTAGAGATTATGATCCATACACTGTAGCCGAAATCTCACAGCGGGAGAGAATGGGAGGAATTTCAAGGGCAAGTCATCGAGCTGGCTAATGCCCTTCTCAACGTTCAGCTTCCCATGCGGCTGCCTCAGAGGCCCAAACGAGTTCCGAGGCTGCCCGAAAGTGCAAACTGCGCCTGGATTATCAAGCGATACTCTTTAAATGAGCCAATAGAAAGCTGTGTTTGAGCGTTCATGGGCCCCCAATATGTAATGGTGCTCTACACATTGGGGGCTGGATGCACTCTGTCAGCCAAGCTGCATATTCAAGCCGCGCGCGTAGGTGGCTTTGCTGCACAGCCCGGCTTGCTCTCACATTTCTCTGTCTTTATTCATTGCGGAATCATTGGGTTGTGTCTTACCTGCTCGTTATCTCCTTCAACCGGTCTGCGAGGAGTTCCTACAGCCCCATCGAAGATGGCTTCCTACGTCGACTTCCGCCGCCGTGCTGAAGCGCCAGTCAAACATGTCGACGCTTCATCTAACGGACAAAGTTTTACTACGAGAGCCCGCACGTGGGAGCGAAAGTCAACCCAGCTGCCCGGGGAGGTCCCATTCTCGAGATCGCATCCGCCAAGACCGCACCCGTCCAGACCTGTACCGCGCCGGGACATCAAGTCCATGTTTCACGATGCCAACCTAGACGTTGACTATTCATACGTGGAATCAGGGATACGACCGCCAACGGTGCAGCGAGAGCGGACTATAGAAGTAATACGAGAGATACCACCATTGAAACGCGTTGTGACCTCGGCTTCAGAAACCACCCGCGTGCCTGCTGCGCCTGCGACAACTCATGGACCCGATATCCAGACTATTTTCGATCCTAACCACCCTCGGGATGTCACGGTTCATCTTGAACTTCCAATCAGTGACGACTTTGGTGATGAACTGGAGGAATTCTCTCGGTTGAAGAGACTGGGCAACTTTCGGGCCGCCATTGGCTACTTCGAGGAGAATCTCGAAGACTATCAAACCCATCCATACATATTCGTTCAGTATGCTGAGACACTTTTGGAAATGGGCGATTACAAATCTTTCGGTCTTCTTAAACCGAACTTGGTGTTTAAGAGGTCTTCCAGCCGAGACGGCCAAGGGTTTCGAGGACAGCATGACGGTGCAAAGTCCGATGCCAAGTCCAAAGAACTCCGTCTTCTCCGCCTCAACTGGGATTTATTGGAAGCAACGTGTACGATACATCGTCAAGGCACGATTCACCAAGCCATAGGTTTGGCTAACGAGGCGTTGCGCACTGTCAACTTCGAGCTGGAGATTGGATCTACCGAGGTAAGAGGCTTCAATTGGAACCCTGGCGGATACCAAATCCTATATATGCAGAGACATATTTACTCATTACTCATGTCGCAGATTCAAATCTTCAAACTCGCCGTGCGCATCTTGGGCGAAGCTCGCCTTTGGAACGTCGGACCCCCATTGTCCAAATCGAAGCTGCCCATGCTTCAAGAAGCATATGAAACTCTGTTGAAACAAGACCGCATCTGGGATTTTCGTGACTTCTTCACTGCCATATTCCCATGGTTTGACTTTGAATCAATCATGACTGGATTTTATGGTACTCCAGGCCATTCGCGGCGCTTCATTGAAGATTGGATAAATGACGAGGACGAACTGGACGGATCTACCAACCTTGCGCTACTAGACATGGTTGTGCTTATCCTCATGTTATCTTTCTCGCAGAAAGATGGCGTTAAGACGAGAGAGGATTGGTTCAACGATGGACAACATCTCGCCAATTCACTGAAGCATAATCATCCCGCGTACATGAAGAGCCGCACTTTTGCCAGATGGATGGCTTTCCAGGCGGCATTTTCAAGCCTGGAAGAAGGAAAAGTCTTTCGTGATGCTGTCGAAACAAACTTCGATGGTTTGCCTGGGGTGACTTACTATTGGGGCCAAGGGATCCAGATTCCGGTGTATGTCCCAGCCGCCGCCGAGAATCCAGGTTGGGACGTACCGGAAACGTCTCCTGAGTCGACAGAACCGATTCTCTTGACTTTGAAACTGGCAGAGCAGCTCCAAGACTACGAAACCGAAGCTCTATGCCTGGAGCTACTAATCGTGGCATCGCAGGACCCAGCCAGTTACTTTGACAAGCTTTGCCATCTACGAAACGACCTGCAAGCAGATCGCTTCAGCTTCCAATGGACTTGCCTATCCAAATATCTCGTTTGCAAAGATGAGGACTCTCGCCGCCAACTTCTCAATGATCTAGACAGCTTTCAAGATTGGCTTGACCCTAATGCCATATTCGATCCTGAAGCGTGCTTTGCAAGAGATTTCATCCGAAGAGCACTCGCTAAGAAGCTGAACATGGACGACTTTTGGGAACACCCTACACGATCCCTCTCAAGGTCAATGAACATCTACGACAGATATCTCCCCAAGAGTAGAAGCAGATTCATACGTGACTCTTGGATGTATTTGAAGCAGAGTACCAGCGAGGACGCAAGGCAGCCGTCACCCAAAGGAATTCGAAGAAGAGGTTGAGGCGAACGAGACTGGGAACGAATCGATCGACTTACAAAGCACACCGGCGAGGCGAAGAAGATGACATTAAGCATACAGTCTAGACCCAACGGGTGCAAGCATAGATGCATTCATTCCATAGGTTGGGAAGTGGAAAAGCTTTAACAAGCCTTAACGGACATGAGGTTGGCAGCTGAACATGGGAAGGTATTGGCCCAATATTTGGCGTTTTGTAAACGCTCAGACGTCGAAACATTCTAGAAGCTCGCTATTCTTTCTCATACAGTACATCAAGACATGACAGCTCTCCTTGATAGTTAGTCTTTCGGGAATTTGTAGCACTAGAAGGTATTTCAAGATGGTAAAGCCTGGATGCATGGTCGACTTGTCGACTCCCCCTATTTGCATCGCCATGCAGAAGACAGAGCAAGATATATCCCCGTCAAGAAAATTCAAACATCTCCATTCCTCAGACCAGAAACTTGTCGTCTATAGTCTCATTGAACGTTCGTTTCTGCCGGCCACGAGATTTGACAAGTTCAGCAAGAGAGAAAAGGTGGCGGTGATCATGCGAACTCGCGAATCCAGAAGCAGCGGGCTCGGAAGATGGGGGATACTTCTTCCATAGCCACTGGAAGAATTCGCGGTACAGCCACATTATGGCCCCAATGAGTAGAATGCCCCCGAGGCTGGCAATCTCACCGTAAACTATGAAGAAGTCAGTCAACTAGGCTCTCTCAAATGAACCCCCGGCCCGTCCGCGCATCGGATAGGAGGATGGAATTTTACCTAGATGGCGAGTGATCCAGTTTGACTCGACTCTGATATCGCCACCGCTGTTCTCAGGAAACGAATCGAATGGAAGGGTGAACAAGCTGGTCATGAATGAAAGGGGAGTCTGGAGACATGGCAGTCAGAATCAGTAATTACGAGATGCACACACGGGTCGACTCACAAACACAATGGTGACCAGGGTGAAGAGGAATATGTAGTTGTTCAGTCGACCAGCGGTTGCTGCTTCTTCCAGCGAGCTTTGTGCTTGCTTCATCTGAACGAGAGTGTCGAGCTGTATTTATCGGTCAGTCCCAGCTCCTTAAATAGTCCACGCTGCTCCTAATATCAACCCCTTAGGAGATTTAAGACCACTTACGTCTTCAAGTGTACGCTTAGCGTGCTCATCGAGCTCCCTTGTGCGGTCGATGAGTCTCTGGACACCCGAGTCCTCGATGAAAGCTTTTCCTTTCTTCGCGACCAGCTTGTTTCCCGACCAGAATACATCGGCGAACTGCTTGACAACCCCGAGCTGTGTCTCAAAAATACGCAGAATGAGGTGCAACTCGCTACGATGCTCGTCAATAAGGTAATTACTTGGTGCAGTCAGTATGAGGGTAAAACTTACTCGCGGATATCTTTGATTTCATGTATGAGACGGATGTCGCCACGAACCTGCTCGGGGAGCGCGCGTTTTCCCTGGTCTAGGGAGTCGCGAAATTCCGTGTACCGCATTGCTTCCTGGTGAGACTATGGGCGCAGAAGCAACTCTCGTTAGCGATGCACTGCGGAAATCTGGATTATAGGGCAGCCCCAAGTGTGCTGCAAGGTGACATTGCCTACCCTTTTGGCGATGGAGCTCTCGAAGATGTCGAGCACGTTGATGCCCAGTCCAGCATACCTAAACTCTTCCAGAAAGGTAACGCACTCAAAGAGTATGTTCTCGATTAGTTGCTCTGGCTTCGTGTACGAGTCGATGCCTCCTTGGCGGATCGTTTCTACCAGAGTGTCTTCGACTCCCTGGTGGTACCTGTCTGGAAAGGCCGTGATGACGGTATCTGCAAGTACACCAATTAACCTCATTTTGACCTGTTGTAGGTAGGATCACATGGGCGCGCACCTTGGTCCAGCTTCCAAAGCCAGAGCTGATGAACCATCAATAATCTTGCCCGCCGACTTGCCATTACAGTCTCTTGGGCCTCTTGACTAATAGCTCCTCCTTCATCTTCGGGCCTGAACTTGAGCTGTGCAGCCTCTGTTGATGAATCCTTCACCAGTTTGGTAGTCGAGGCCACCACGGCAGATGGCAGTGCCACTGTCTCTAACCATTCCTCTTCTGCAGGTGGTCAGCGATGTTCGTGAACGACGAAGCTGGAAGACGTACCATAGTTGTGCTTCTCTGCTTCATCTCCGTTGTGCAGTGCGTCGTTCTCGACAATGTGCTTGAACCACTTGAAGACGACCTGGTCCCTGTCACGTAATCTGAGCTCTTCTTCGGGGATCATATCATAGTAAGACTCATCTAGAGTTCGAGGTTTGTCGAGTCCATACAGTCCGTTGAACGGAAGTGATCGTTCCTCGAGCTCGCACTTTTCCTTGAAACTCGAGATCTGACTTTCGTGACGCTCAAGATACTGCTCGGTCTCGAAATCAATGTAAGGTATCACGAGGGAGAATTTCTTGTCGCCGGAGAATGTGGTTGTGTTCCTCCAGCTTTCTCGCCGATAGAAGCGAATGCTGTCGCTCGGTGCAGTTCCCTAAGAGAATCCAGTCTCAGCAAATGTGAACACCAGAGCCGTAGCATGCGGCGTGGTTAATCAATCGTCCAGGTTCGGGTATACTTACAACCGTCTTCGATGGCATTCGGTCGCCCTCTGCAGCCCCTTCACTGGATCGCTTGAACTTATCACCGGCCTAGAATTGTGAGGAGCGTATTTAACCACAGCCTTTGATAGACTCACATGAGGAACCCGTGTGAAGGAACCGGGCTTCACGCCCCTCTTCTGAGTCACGTTTCTCTCCAGAAACTTCCATGCTTCCTTTCTCTTAATCGGTTGGTCGTCCATAGTAGAGGGCAAGCCTTGGCCATCATCGGTAAGACGCCACACCAGGTCCTTTGGGAAACAAGTTAGAAACACAGAGATCTCATGTTATCAATGATGTTAAGAACAAACCGTGACCCAGGACATCTGTGACATTGGTTTATGGGTAAGCTTCTTCCTTTATGTGGTTCATACTAAGAGAGACTTACCTGGTTTGCGGGCAAATGAACCCATTTCCAGATATTCTTCTGGATCTCAGGCCGATGATTCTGGCCTTTGTCGAACCTTTCGCAGACGAGGTCGATAAACTCAGCCTCCAGTCGCTTCATCTCCCCTCCATCCGTATCATCATGCAAAAGGTCGTGTATGGAAACCGAGCGACTAAACGAGTAACCATAGAGCCGATAGAAGAAGTGGACGGTTGCGAAGAAGGTCCGGCAAACATCCCTGGGGCCGTCATCCGTATCGGTGCTCCCCGCAGAGCTCGAGGCATCGCTAGACACTCTGTTCCAGCACCGCGGCGGTGTCGTCGGGATTGAAAGATGGTTGTCGGGGTTCCACTTCTTGATAGGCCTCGTGAGGAGCTCGAGGATCCACGGGGCGACGCTTCTGGGGAGGACGTCTCGCGGCGTTTGGCCTTGGAAGTTGCGGCACTCGGCGTCGGCGCCGTGCTGCAAGAGAATCTTCATGACGCCCGAGTCTTTGCTTTTCGCTGCGTCGTGTAACGGGCTTTCCCCTAGAAAAAGACGTCAGAACAACTTGACAGGATATAGCCCATACTCGAGACCACGCACCAAAGATGTCCCTAGTATTGACCTCGGCACCATTGTTTAGCAACTCTTTCGCAACATCGACCCTACTGTCTCGCGCCGGCCACTTGTCGATGCCAGAAACGATATGCAGCGGAGAAATATGCTGGCTGTCGAAAGCGTTGACGTTGGCGCGATTCTCCAGCAGAAGAGCTATGATGTTGCGATCAGCCTCCCTCGCCGCATAGTGCAGCGCAGTCTGGCCGTATTTGTCGCACTCATCGATGACACTGGGGTGCTTCCGTATAATCTTAGTGGCAGTGTCCTTGTCGTGCCTCTCGACGGCTCTGTGCAAAGCTGTGGTCTGGGTCACCCCTGACTTGTAATTCGGTTTGAAATCGGCACTCTTAATGAAGACGAGTATGAAGTCCGGATCTCCACCGTCGATTGCCTTTAGAAGAAGCTCGTTGAAGACGCCGTTAAAGGCATCATCGTCCCTTGACTTATCAGCCGGTTTAGGTGATGATCCAATGTCAAGAAGCTCCACGATGGCAGCTTTGCCGCTGGTTTCGCTTTTCGATTTGCCAGCCAGCCTGGCAGTTACCTCCTCATCCAGGAGCCATTTGAGCTGGGTTTTACTGGCGTCGTCGACAGGGCTTCTAAGCACATATTCGACTCGCGCCTTCCAGTCGTCTAAGGTCGTCGGGGCATTGGCGAGTTTCGCTTGCTGCTTGACGGTTAGCACTGAATTGCCCCCAATCGAGCGTGCTTTGTTCGGCGGTGTCTGTTTCTCCGATAGTGATAGCAGTGGAACAGTCATGGTGAAGTCGGTCGACCACCGCGAATACTGTTGAAGAACTGCCGACTCAGCTCAAGTGTCAGGTAGCCTACCTAATAAATACCCTGCGCGGAACGTGACGACAGTCAGCCGCACGTCGGTTGCGAAAGCGGAAATGAGACTTGTGGTGTTGTCTGCAGCTTTCTGGTGCCGTGGCGTTCAGACGATCAAATCAAACGGCCGTTAGTTTATAGGGTGGTCGCAAACTTGCGCCCAGGTTCAACGCCTGTGATGAATAATCCAATTAGAGCCGTGGCACTGGTGGTAGTGCTCTTTCAACCGAAGAGTCGACCTTGAAGAGAGACTAGTCAATGCATCACGCCACCCATGCTATTCAAATGGAGAAACTACGAATACCGTTGATGAGCAACGGGATTTCGGCAATTAGAGTCAGAAAGACGAGACCTGGCGAATAGTTGAGCATATGAATGAATGGTCACTCTATTGGCGTTCGTCGTCAAAGACTATTCCATAACCAGGAATTCAACGTCAGCTCAAATCCTCGGTGGTGGTCAGACGAATTACTTTCGGAGACTATCGGGTCTCAATGCATAAGGGTGCATGAAAAGGTGCATTTTCAAGCCAAAAAGAGAAAGGCTGGCGTAGGACTGCTCAGCTGAACAGGCTCTGGTTGCACTATGTAACGTCGTTAGTAGCCGTCAATTGCGAACGTTCCCAGTCGATGTTTACATACGCAGATCGTCTTCCTGATCATACTGAGGCTTCTTTCCAAGACGATAAATATGAATTTCACAAACTTTTTGCTTATTGATTTGGTACGTCTTGTCCTATTGTACGGCTAGTTTGTTCGACATCAAGTCATACTTCCGCTATCCGATAGACCACTTAATGAAGAGGCCGATCCTTTCGTAAGCTCCTGAGTAACAGTTGATGGGTGCAAGACCAATGTCCAAATATTCTGCTCGTTATGACAAACTTTATCGACCAGACTAGGATTTATACATATTATCAAGCTCTTTCATACTGCACAAATGTATCCTGCACGCTACGGCCTGGCCGATCAATTCTCATAGGTCAATTCATCTGGGCATGATTTAGCTTGGGACGCCAGCTGCCGGCTTGCCATATTCAACCCCCGGATGCTGACAGTATGACATAGTTGGGGCTTGCAGGGCGCTACTCCTCAGCCGCAAGAGTGTTTCTTCACGCAATCGCCCTCATTGGCCCCTCAGATAGAGCTGAATTGAGCCGAGTTGCACATTGGTAATCAACACGGATGGCAGCTTATCTCCAATATCTGAAAGTCACATCTATCGAGAGAGATGAAGACGAGTATAGTTATTTATTCTGCTTCATGCGAGTGTCGATGTGAATATCGACCACATACTTCCCACATGATTTTCTGATAAAACGATAGATTGAATTACTCACGAGCAAAGACGTTGCAAGGCCAAGGCGCTAGCTCAACAACGACGTCATTGTGAATTGCGGCAGTTGAGGCTTACCGCAATAATTAGTGAGAACGGAGAGAGCCTTCCATGCCATGAAAGAAAGAGTGAGACATTGAACCCCGCCATGCAATGAGTGAGGGTGGCTTGCTACACAATTCAATCAATACCCTCAATCATATTCAACGAACTAATAAAGAGAATGGCCAGAAAACGGGCGCAACGTGCTGGCGTCTTTGAGTTGCGATGCAGGTGCGTGGCCTCCAGCCATCTTCCACAAGATGCATCTAGTCTGAACTCATTTTCATGCCAATACGACAGAGGCTTAAAAGCATGATGATTGTTGATACGACAAGGTTCAAGGCTAAAAAGACCTGTCAATTGAATAAAGCGATTTATTGTGCTACGCATTGACTTTATAACTCCTTCCCTCGAGCAACCCCTCATCTGAAAGAAGTCACAATACACAACCACATGACGACATGGAAGATTTCTCCGACTTTGAAGAGATCGACGCTGTCTCCGAGTCTGACGACCAGGCTGATGATGAGCAAGAGCTCTCAGAGCGCCTGATCGATCGTTTGACATTCCCGCAGTCAATCAACCCGTTCGGGCCGTTCCCAACTGACCATGGAGGCTGGCATCCACCATGGCTGGGCCACGGCGAGAAGCTCATCGGTGTCGTGGATATGGGAAGGTGAGCATGAGCTGATAACACGATGCGATAGGCCAACTGACGATGAAATCAACAGCAATGGCATTCGCTTCTCCATCTCGGACTTGACGCCTCCCCTTGCCCGCATTCTTCCCGCCGTCATGGTCTATCGCGCTGGCATCTCGCTATACGATTGCCAGTTCGACCCTCACACGGGAAAGCAGGTCCCAATCCCGGACGATGTAATTGACTCAGTTTGCGCAGCCTTGAATCGATTCATCATCGTCTGCGCCGATTTTGGCACTCCCAAGACACGCATCCACGTCCTCGCCACGGAAGCTACGCGCGCAGCTCTAAACTCGGCCAAATTCTTAAAGGCCATCAAGGACAGGACCGAATTGTCGGTGCAGCTTCTTCCAAAAGAAGAGGAAGGCCAGATCGGTGCTCTGGGCATCGCCAGCGGCTTCTCCAGCATGGCCGGGCTTGTCATGGACCTGGGCGGAGGCAGCACCCAAATTACCTGGATGCTCAGCCAGGGCTCGGACATCAGAATCAGCCCGCACGGCGCCTTCAGCTTCCCGTATGGAGCTGCAGCCTTGACGAAGAAGCTTCGCGATCTGCGACAGGGGAGAAGCAAGTCGGAAGCAGAGGTGGCCCTCAACGAGTTCCGTGGGGAGATGATTGAGAAGTTTAGGGATGCGTACCATCACTTACAGGTCCCTGACGAACTCATCGATGCTGCCGAGAAAGACGGCGGATTTAGAATCTATCTCTCTGGGGGCGGGTTTCGCGGCTGGGGATATTTACTGCTGTATCTTAACCAGGTGCACGGGAGGCATTATCCCATATCCATCATCAATGGATACACAGCCGAGAAGGGACAGTTTGAGGATACCGAAACTCTCAAGGAGGTCGCCCGAGCTGCCAAGAACGTCTTTCGCGTCTCAGACCGTCGGCGCTCTCAGGTCCCCGCTGTCGCATTCCTGGTGAACGTCCTCGCGAAAGCCATTCCTCACGGCATCAAGGAGGCGCACTTCTGTCAAGGCGGCGTTCGTGAGGGGTACCTCTTCAAACAGCTGCCAGCCTCGGTTCGCAAGCAGGCTCCGTTGGAAGTGGCCACTGGATTGTTTGCGCGAGGAGCACGAAATTTAATCCAGCAGATGCTCAAGAATGCCATCCCAAAGCCGTCACAGGACGAGACCAAGCGATTCCCGGAGGAGTTTGGCGAGCACGTCATTGACTCGTTCGCCAACTCGATGTACGCCCACATGTTCATGTCTGTAGAGACGGCTTCGACCGCAGCGCTGTATTCGACGAGCGTGGGAATAATGTCCACCGTCCACGGCATATCGCACCAGGATCGCGCCAGGCTCTCGCTGATGCTGGAAGCTAGATATCGAGGCGAGCTACCACCCCGAGAGGTGGAGTTTAGGGATTCCCTGCGAAGACTCATTACTCCCGAGGAGGTCTGGTGGGCGTCGTATCTAGGCAGAGTTGGATACCTCATTACGATGCTGTATCCAGCTGGGAAAATTGACAAGAGCAAGGCTCGTGTGGTGTTTTCTTCTCAATGGTCGTGGACAATGGGAAAGTCGAAGGAAAGGGAGGGAATCATCTTTACCATTTCCGTCCAGAAGACCAAGAACGACCCCGCAAGGACCAAGGAGACGCTTGAAGAATTTGCGAGAGAGGTTGAAAAGGCGGGCAAGAAGAAGAACTGGATTGCCGGTGCTAAGGGAGACCCTTGGGGCATGAAGGTCAAGGTCAAAGTCGTCGAAGAGGGAATTTTGGGGGAATCAAGTAACGAGTAGGCCGTTCAGACTGGTAATGCATTATTCGGATCGAGTGTTCTAATTCTAATCTACTCCATCATCCAACGCATGCCTAGCACAAGGTCCTCGAGCCACTGTTTTGACACATCTAGATCAGGGCACGTCGTCCAGAAGCCGTGAGGAAGCCCTTTGTAGATATGAGCCTTTGTCGAGAGCCCGACCTCTCGCAGAAGCTGGGCTAATAGAATGGCTTCGTCGCGTCGAGGATCCCATCCGCAGATGGCAAAGTATGCCTTTTGAGCAATATCCGAGTGAGAGTCGAAGAGAAGAGGCGACAGGCGCTTGTCGGTGGGAGGCGCACCATATTTACCTAGAAGAAAACACCATCAGCATCTGCGTAGAACGGAAGGGCATCCCGTGCAAGTGGCTCACCTGCGAAATAGTCAATCGACTTTCGCGTGAGACCAGGCGCGTCGTTGATTTCGTCGACACTGAGGACTCTGCCGAGATATTTCTCGGGCCTTGCGTCGGGATGGCAAAAGCTTCCGGCCAGGAAGACGAGGCCGGTCAACTTGGGAGTCAGGCCTTCGTCTCGAGCGAGATGGGCGATCCCGGCTGTGAAGTTTGCGCCCGCTGAAGTGCCGCCTAAGATGAATCCCTTTGAGAGGTCGGCGTTGAGCTTCGTTTGTCCCTCTGGCGATGCAGCCTGGAGAAGTGCAAACGGTTAGCCGGGCATTCGATGACGAGTGAGGGAGTGATGTACCCATCGGAGAATGTCAAAGCAGTCTTCAAAGCCGACGGGAAACTGGTTCTCGGGCGCGAGCCTGTATTCAACATTGATCACCCCCAGCCCCGCCTCCAGTGCAATCGCGCGACACGTCGAGTCGTCCGTCTCCAAGCCACCCGTCACAAAGCCGCCGCCGTGCATGTAGACGAAGAGCGGAAGCGCATCGTTGCTCTTGAACGTGGCGCGGTAGCTTCGCAGGACAATGGGAGTGTTGTCGCGCACGGGGACGCTGAATTCTCGGACGTCGAGGCCTTCCTGAGGGACGATGGGATCGTGCGCTCTGGTCATTCCACATCGTTTAGTCCCTGGGGGTAGATTGTTCGGGAACTGAAGCGCGTTAGTCTTTTGTTCAAGTCATAAGAATTCTCGAGGCATGTTCAGCTTACATCCACCCACTGAGGGTCTGGAGTCGCGTAGTGCCGATACTCAGCCATTGTGTTTGAGAGAAGAGTGACGATCGAAAGGTGTCTCTATGACAGCAGCGGCGATCACGGCCATATATACAATGTCGTATAGCATCTTTGGCCGGCCATGGATCGGAGACTTGCGACCCCACCTGCGCTGCTCGTGTAATTGATCGCCAAGAAGCGCTGTTACATGGGAGCGCCTAAAGAGGCCAAAAACCGCTCATTTTCCTTGGGTTTGGAGGATGACGGCAACGTCGCATCCCTGACGATCCATGTTAGTTAAGCTTAGATTATCTTATCAGATCTATGACAAACACCCGACGACCGGCTTACAGGTCCCTCTTCTTTTATGATTCGCCCGTGTAGGGTTTCCCGCGTATAAGAAGAGGTGGGCTGAAGAGGTAATACATGCTGGCTAATTAAGTGGACGCATGCCATACAAGCAAGCAGGCAAGCAAGCAAGAAATACATGCCCGGCAGTCTATCGACACGGTATACTGCCATCTCAACCCACTTCATAGCGTCCCTCGGGTCCATGTCCTTCCTGAGGCGGCATGGGTGATATGCGTCCCTCCACACCTTGGTCAGAGTTCAATTCCACAGGTTTCGGCTCCGTCTGGAGTTCTGCCGGAGGTCTCCCCTTCTCGTTTTCCGTTGGCGGAAGCTCAGCTTTGTCCCCATGTGTCCCGGATAGAGCTGCTTGTTCACCCGATGCGCCCTTCTCTTGCCTGTTCATCTTTCAGTGCCCCCAGGCGACGAAACCTAAACCGCCGAGGAGAGCAATCCTGCCGACCGTCGCCCCAACGGCAATGCCTGCCACTCAGTCGAGAGCTTGCCCTTGACGGCGGTAAACGTCTCTTACGAGGTAGATCCTGTTGAGGCGTCCGTCGAAGTAGCCGGTGAGGCAGCCGTAGATGTCGTGGTAATAGGTATCGTGACATTGAAGTCATGAGTCTAGCCGTCCGAGGAGCCATTCCCAGGAGCACGAATGTCGGAAACAACATGTTGAAGTGGCTTCCCGAAAGACCTTTCGTTATCAATTTGTCCTCATATATCGTCCAAGGATATTCGACTTCGGTTGGGTTCTCTATCCCATGTCTCAGTTCTGTCATCACTTCCAAAGCTCACAGTATTGGCGATAGCTGGTGATTAAAATTATCCCGTCACTTACCTAGAAACCTGTGTTCCCAGTACTCATCCTCCTCTGGGAAGAACCGGTTGAGCCACAGGTCAATACGCTCCGGATCGTGGCCCACGGCACAGTGATCAACTGCCCTATGTTGTATTTTGCGTTATCTGCAGGGTCTTCGTTTTCGCCGTCTGTTGACACGGGAGCAGGCTGTTGGAAGGATGTCTGCGACCCACCGTCTAAGCTAGGACGGTGAGAAGACAAGTTAATGAATCGGCAGCGTCATGGCGGGTTCCGAAACTGGCAAACGGCAACGGCTTCGTTGGGGATGTGATTGTTGGCAAGGTGTGAAGTGAAACTCTCGAATTGATGGGCGATGAGACAACTGCAGGGGGCGTTTGTTCCTCTCTCCAGACTTGGGTTCTACAAAGCATGCAAGGAGAATCCGACGGAAGGGTCAAGGTTCCTCCTTGGGAGTCCTATGTTTGGTGTCAAGACAGCACCGTGCAAGTCAAAGCGCACTCCTTTGTCACATGGCTTGGAAACATCATGAACGGCAGACTGGGATCGAAGTAGTATTGAGAAAGCCTAGGCGTTAGGTAGCTGGATGGTATCCAAGTTGTCATCGACGAACCGTTCCTGTATTCCTCACGCCGAATTTCCTCCTCAATTGGCATACAACGTCCCAAAAGTGCCCGACTTCCTACCTGTGGGCTAAACCCGTCTTCAAGACTAGTAATTCATAAGTAGCATTATAATCTGGTCCTCGTTCGCCAACGAGGTAACTCCTCCGATAGGGCACTTCCTGTGAAGACACCCTGTTGCAAAGGGACAAGTCCGCAACAGCCACTCCAGCCCTTCCGCAGCCCTGTCGCAACCGCCGGAAAGGATTTTGGGACCAAACTTATGTATGCGACCATATTCCTTGACGTAAGGAGCCGAAAATGCCCTCACGGTTGTGCGGACGCCCTCATACTCAACGTCGCACCACATGTCGCGCGGGTACCTGTCGTAGCCGCTGCACCGGCCGCGGCGGTGGGCCAGGATGAGATAGTCGCGACAGACAAAGGCACCGCCGAGGTTGCCATTCATGGCGGCACGTTCGTCTTGGCCGTTCCAGCACTGATGAGCCGCGGGCATGCGCTCATAGGTCGTGGTGAAATTCATAAGGTTGACGTCGTAGTGCTTCCCCTTCTTCGGCTTATGCACCCGAGGTGGCACTGACTTTGTAGCCCTGTGCTCACGATGCATATCAGAAGGGATCCAAAGAAAACGACGGTGGACTTTCTTCCGATCTTCGCCCGTGTCGTTGCGGTAGTATCGGGGGTCTGGAAGGCCATGTTTGAGTCTGAAGGCTGGGTCGAAGAGGTCCTCTACCTCGAAGTCGAGCCATTCAAGGTCAGCATGCTCAACAGTCCCATTGAGCGTTACTCGGCTCGCGTTGGTATTCTCGAGGTAATCCAGGAGTGGCCCGTCTGGGTCGTCGAATTGAGGAGGGATTATATTGTTTAGATTGTAGCTTTCCTTGGCGAAGGCGTGAGGGAGGAAGCAGGCGACAGCAGTGAGTACGTAGACCCAGAATTCCATGTCTGCGGTGTACTTCGGGCCTGGTGAGGCCAATATGGATGGTTTTTGGGAATAATTAGGAGGACGGGACGGGAAGGGGAGAAATCGGTACCTTCTGGCAGGGGAGGTCTTGGGCCATTTGATAAGTGTCACGAGGCGCAGTTGGGCCTTATATAGGTATATATCTATCACGGAAAGGTTTGGGCCGTGGAAGACACAACGGTTTGTGAGTAACCATAAAGTATAAATCCATAGTCATTCACGAGATAGTTAAGCCAAGATTGAACCAAGAGGGAATTTACCGAAGGTCTTTTGACTGAGAGGTGAGAGTTTGTGGCGGATAATTTGCTATTACAAGGTCGTGGGAACGTCTGCTGAACATGCTCATGTGGATGGCTTTGTCTTGTCTTCGCTGCTTGGGGCCGTCACAACAAGGATCTGCGCGCCGTTTCTAGTTGCGAAGAGACAAATGTCCATACGGCCGTTGTCACTAGTCACTTTTCGGGCAGTCGAGAAGGAGCATATCTCGTTATAATGACTTGTTCACCTCGTTAAGTTGGATTGTTTCCCGCCCATCCACCCCTCATCTCTCATATTCAAGTATAGTTTGACTTCAAATTAAGATGCAATAGCTTCATTGCGCCTTTTTATGCAATACGGTCTTGAAATTTGATGAAAGAGACGGGGTAGCCGAGTATGCAATATGACCTCCACGAGCACAACGTTTCGCCCATTCTTAACCCCCATGGCTTGAGCCAACTTCGACCTTGAGACTCGCGTCTCGTGCCTTGTCAATATTGCTAACGAAAAAAATGGTTTGAGGCCTTTTATGCGCTGTGCCGATTGAGGAGATGCTCCAGGGCTCGGCTGTTCGATCCTGAGCCAACCAGCGGCCCATGGGCTGACTTGGGTCTTGCCAGTATGTATTAGCAAGGTTGGTGAGCATGACCATCCAGGAGTGAAAGAGAGGAAGCCTACCTAAAAGGCGAACAGATGGCTCATTAACGGGATGGTTGGGAGCATTGGTCTCGTTGTTTTCTGCTGGCGATTGAACAGGCGTGGAGCTCTGGGTCTCTGAGTTTTTCATGATGAGTGTGGAATACCAAACCACTAGAGTTCAGTACAGGAAACTATATAACTACAGTTCCTGTAGATGAGATTTTCCCGATTTATATATTCATCGAAGTGATTAGAGACACCGTGATCCGATTGTTTCCCTCGATTGCGCCACTCAACTGGGTTGCTTACACAGCCCAACAACGTTCTAATCAGGTCATTTCTCTGAAAGCCTTATTCTATCTTGACAAGAAGGGCCCTTTTCGACATTGGAGGGCCAATTTTGTATTATGGGCTAGGTAAGGGGCCAATTCTTGCATTGGAACCGGAGATGGTGGACCTGCAGTCTAAGCGGGAACCCGGGGCCATTACTTGCCTGCATTGAAGGGCCAATTTTTGTACCAGGTACGATTCGGGGCCATTTTTGGTATTGGACGACCGGTTCTCGGAATGTGGGTTGGATGAGAGGGCCAATTCTGCCATTAGAGGCTCTTGACCTGATGAGACCCCCCGAAGAGCCGGGACGGAAGGGAGATATAACAGCTAAATAAATACCTACCTACCTAGGTAGGTAGGCATGCTACCAAGGTACCTATGCCGAATGGAAATGAGCCTATCATGTAAATGGCCCTCTCACAAAACGATCCTTTCAACTTCTTACCGCATATTAGGTAGTCGAGTCCACCCACACCAAAACTGCCAGCGAATCAGAAAATCGGCCCCCCGTGTGGATGTCATGGATCTCTACAGCTGAGGCTGTTCCAACCTTGGTATGCGCACCCCAGGTGGCATGTACAAAACGACGTCCTCCCCTCCGCATCCTGTCCTCATCTTGCAAGTCATTGGAGACGTCTTTGTTCTTCCCAAAATACCAAGGGACACCACCTCCCCCCATACATGTCCCAGAATCGAAGTATCCAAGTGCGTTGACACTTTCCTGCGTTGAAGGCATCGTTCACTGACCTAACCAAGATCTTTCAGACCCCAACCCAGGTAGTCACCGCCGTCAAAGCGGCCACTTTATCTATCCTTCATTTGCTTCCTTGGAAGCCCAGTATCAGGACCCGTCTCGGCGCTCAAGGCATTCAGCATCTCTAGGTACCTGACGGCCTGTCGCAAGTCAACCTAATACAGAATTCACTATTTATCGAATCTGATTGGCAGTTTCTTTTCACTTCTCCCCATGATTGGCTTGTACTTTCGGACCTGGACGTCTTGGTGTCGCCGCCAGCTGTTACGGCGGGAGAATCCGAATTAAACTCACCTCAGTATTCATTGTCTCCTATCACTAATCAGTCTTGGTTCACACCACCGTATTCCCTTCATCAGAGTAGTCCACCTGTGTCGTTACGAGTCACTGCGTCAACTTCGCAGCCCTCGCTAACTTCTGATTCACTGCTGCTCCGAGGCTGCTCAGATGCTGAACCGTCACCACCCACCCCAAGCTCTCAGCCTTCCTCATTCACCCCAAACTCCCAGCCATCCTCATCAACTTCAGACTGTCTACCGTTCTGGTGTAGAAAGGATGGCTGCAATCAGAGAATGAGGACCCAGAGATCTTTGGACCGACACGTCGAGACCCAGCACCGACGCGCGCTGTACATTTGTCCCTGCGGTCGTGCCCAACGAAAGGACAAGCATCGCCATCACATCCGACGACGCCAGTGCCACGCAGACAAGCCTTTCGTCTGCAAATGCGGAGGCTTTTCTGTCGACAACAATTCTCCTGGCAGTCTGGGTCTCTATGAAGCACACTTTGAGCAATGCGGCAAACGGAGGAGGGGAAGACCGGCCAAGACTGATTAGTATAAGGATACAACTGAACGAGTGCCCGTTGACTATGATCGAGGATCATATTTGTCAACAATGACGAGCAAGTTTCTATCCCCAATGAATTGTGCATCATGGAGCTTCTTTTTAGCTCGACATTCGCGCGTTTCATGTTTTGACACCCTTATTTCCTAGGCAGGTTGTCACATGTTTGTTATCGGGTCTTTCTTCTCTGCTTTCAAGGCGTATATCGGTGGTGGGGGGCGTATCTAGCCAGAGGGCGATTTTAATTCTATCCCTCCGTGCGATGTTTGACACCACATGGAATTTCTTCGCAGAAAACCAACAACACAAATAACGATACGCTAGATTTACTGAATTTCATGTCTACTAAACACGCGACCCTTCCAATGTCCTCCGAAACCGTAACTTACAACCACATCACTCCGCCGTATCCCTCAGCACCACCTGCAACATCTCGCCGTAATCCTCCCCGGGCGCAGCCTCGAGACCCGGATGCTCAGCATCAAAAGCTCTCAACTGGTCCGTCACAATCTTTGTCTCTTCCTGAATCCGAGCATATGCGCCAGAGGCAGGCACCACGCCGCCGAGGCAGACATCGTAGCTCTCCAGCTGCTGGACCAGGGCCGTCCGCTCTTTGTGCAGTTCTTGGAGTCTCTTGATTTCTCGTTCCCGTTGGCGACCCTGCTCAAGTTTCTTCTCAATGTCTTGACGTACTCGTTCAGCTCGGTCCACGAGGGCCGGGAGGATGCGCTTGGCGTGCTTTGTCGTCTCGATTCGAAGGAAAGCCCGTTTGATTTGCTGCTGCATGGAATTCCACTCGGTCGAATGGGTCTTGAACTTCTTGGTCTCTTGCGCCAAATACCTGGTCAGGTCCTTTGCAGTTTCGCAAAGCTGGTCCATCTCGTCGAGTTGTCGTTGGAGGAGGATCGTCTCGCCCTCCTTGAGTGTCATAAAGGTCTCCATGGTGCTGAGATTAGGGAACTTGATGACGGCGGTATCGCGGTACCGCTCCAGAGTCTTCGTAAGTCCCGGGTTGGTATCTACCATTGCCGCAACGCTCGGAGGCATTTCCGTGCGGGGATTGAGGTCCTCGTCGTAGGCTGCGTACAGCATGAAGCACATGGCGAAGGCATCGTCATGAGACATGATTAGAGGCGGCGGCTAGGAGATAACTAAGCCAATATGGTGTGTGATCTATCTTTGGGTGTAATTTAATGTTTCAACTGAGCCAACTTGAGCAGGTGTGGTGTTTGCCTTGTATGGTGGCCAGTCGCGGGACAGTGCAGAGACGCGGTTGCCTCGTACTCGCACGGCTACACACACTCACCTTCCGCTGCCTGCCTATTTCCATATCCGCGCACCTCTTTGGCTCTTGATTCTACGACGAAGCCATCTTGAATCAAATCAGCCCTACAAACAATGAAACTCGGGGTCCAAGTCCCTGACAGGGGACCCCTTGGCCGTTGCGTCGCATTTCTTGCCCAGCCGCGACTGAACGAACGCTAAGCAAAGTCAGGGTTCGTGGCCAATGCGAAGGATGCAAATCCCAAACCGCCAAACTGGCATTGGCGAGATTAGAGTGCCATCTGGATGGGAAGAGACGTGGCTTTCAGATAGTCGAAGAACGTGTTCGCTACTGAGTTAGATATACAAAGATCATCTCGATTTTTTCAGATAGCATCGTACTCTTCCTCGTCACAGACCACACTTTGCACCATGTCCTCCAACCCCCAACTTACACGCCAAACCTCCGAGGCCCAACAACTAACCCTCTCCGACGGCCGCATTCTCGCATACCAAACCTACGGCTCCTCATCCCCATCTCACCATGCATTCTACTTCCACAGCTACCCCGGCTCTCGCCTCGAAGCCGCAATGCTCCACGCCGCAGCCGCCGCGCAAGACATCAACCTCATAGCCGTCGACCGTCCCGGCATGGGCGCAAGCACCTTCCAGCCCCAGCGCCGCATCCTCGACTGCCCAAGCGACATCCTCGCCCTGGCCGACCATCTCGGGATCGCCCAGTTCGCATGTATCGGCACCTCGGGCGGCGGGCCCTACGTGCTCGCCTGCCACCGCGAGATTCCTGCCACGCGCCTCAGGGCGTCCATGGTTGTCGCCGGGCTCTGGCCCACGGCCTTGGGCACGCAGGGAATGCTGCTCGAGTCGCGCATCATGTTGTTCCTCGCGCCGTGGATGCCGGGTCTGGTAGCAGCAGGGCTTGATTTCGGGCTCGGGAATGCGGCACGGGACACGAAAAACCCCGCGAAGTTCGAGGCTTTGGTGGCCAAGACGTTTGAGTCGCGAACAGGCGTGGACGCGGATGTGTGGAAGAGCAACAAGAACGGGTTCCAAGAGATTGTGGTCACAAGCCTAAGGGAAGCGTTAAAGAACGGCGCAACGGGTTCGGGTCATGAGGCGAAACTATTTGGCAGTGATTGGGGTTTCTCTCTTGAAGATGTCAAGGTCCAAGAGAAGCAACTAGCGATTTGGCATGGCGGACAGGACCAGAACGTGCCGCCGGCCATGGCTCAGAAGGCCAGCAAGCTGATAGCCGGATGCGAGTTTACTCTCTTCCCTGATGATGGACACGTGAGTCTGATCGCAGGCAAATCTGAAGAGTTTCTGGGCCGGGTTAAGCTCATGCTTGAGAGCTGAGTCTTATTGTGGGTTGAAGATCAGCTATACCCTACTTTGCCAAATTCCATGTTCTCTGAGATAGCCATGTTTCCAGTTTTCTGTCCAATGATAGCGAGTTCCTCTGTTGCCAGTTCTTCCTACTGTGGAGGCGCAAATGTCTGTTGTTACCCATATTGTACGACGCTGATGTTATGATACGTCACTTCATCACATAGAGTGTTCCAAGAATAGGCATAGAGCTTTTATTTCATCACATCATGGCTCTTTACTGATTCGCTACAACTAGAATTGTGCTATGACGTCCGTAGAGCTTCAGCATCATGAATCGTGACTACATGACAAACAGGAGATCGGTGTCTAGACTCGGGTTAGATACTGGCCGAATAGGGTCGGACGATACGTGACTTACCAAGGGGATGACTGGATGACAGCTGGGGCTTCTGAGTGTACTTGGTCTCGAGAATATCGCGGACGCTGTTGAGAAGCTCCACGTAGCTCTGCTTGGGGTTGGCCTTGATGGCTGAGATGAAAGCCCAAGACATGGCACCGGTAGCCTTGGCGTTAATTGTGGCATCAGCGCTGAAACAAACATGTTAGCTTACATTTCAACATGAAAACACCTATTGGGAACTTACGATGTCTGGTCATCCTTGCTTCCTGACCACATAATCACATCGGCCGGGGAAGTTCGCGTCGCCTTGGTCTTCTCGTACGCCTTATCGCCCGTGAAGGCCGACTTGGCCAGGCCAAAGATGGATTGTGCGGCACCACCAACATCGCCCGCAGCATAAGAGGTGAAGGCGCTCAGCAGACCCTGGCCAGCTTCCTTGGCCAAGTTGGGCTCCTTCAGAACACCCTTGGTGGAGTAGATGTAGGGCAGGTCCATGACACTTGCAGAGTGACACGAGTCAAAGATGGCCGTCAGACGGACACCTTGTCCCAATGGCCTGACAACCATGTCGTGAATCTGGTCGTCGACAATGTGGCCATTTTCTTTAAAGTCAACGGGATAGATGACCTCGTCGTATCCATCCTCCTCATCACCGTCCTCGTCCTCGGTTTGACCACCGTGTCCTAGTTTAAGCTCGTTAGAGGGAGTTCACGGATTTGGTGGCAGCTTAAACTTACCAGAGTAGTGAAGGAACAGAGCGTCGTTAGGCTGAGCATCCTTGACCAGCCAGCCCATCGCGCGAATGATGTTGGCCTTGGTAGGAATCATAACGGGGTTGGACTGATCATCAGTCAAGATAACCATGTCCTCCCGCTTGTAGTTGTAGCGCTCAATAAGGAAATTGGAGACGTTGTGGACGTCGTTGATGCAGCCACGCAGCTCTGCATCCTGGCCAATATAGTTGACACCGATGAGCAGAGCCTTGCGACGACCGGTACAGTTTGAGTACTGGAAGGTGTATCCCTCAGGGGCGCCGTGGCCGAACTGTTGAGGGGCGGATGGAGGAGGGGGGCCGGCACGAGCGTGAGAGGCGTAGTTGGACTGCCCATGCTGGATAGGATATCCGTAGGCGTCGAGACCTGCAGGGGGAGGATGGTTAGGAGGACGATATCTGCTGTTGTTCTGCTGGCTGTAACCTTGCTGCCCTCCGTAGCCTTGATGACCTCCGTAGCCTTGCTGGCCGCCGTGGCCCTGCTGACCTCCGTAGCCTTGATGACCTCCGTAGCCTTGCTGGCCGCCATAGCCTTGCTGACCGCCGTATTGCTGTTGAGGAGGAGGGCCGGATGGGGGACCGTAGCCCGAGGGACGGTCGTAGCCGGAAGGAGGCTGGTTGTAGCCAGAGGGAGACTGGCCGTAGGAAGGTCGGTCGTATCCCGATGGCGGACCTTGGGGAGGACCATAACCACCGCCGCCGCCGCCGCCGTAGCCACCCCCTTGCTGACCTCCGTATTGGCCTCCGTATTGGCCTCCGCCGCCTCCATCACCGCCGTGATGGCCTTGCGAGCCGTGGTATCCTTGACCCGGATAGTAGGACATGATTGTCGTGCTTTGATTGAAAGAACCCCTCGAATTAAGGTAGGTATGGAGCTATATCGGGAGCGGTGGGGTGATAAGGATTGCAGGGAAAGATGAAGTTGGGAGAATGCGGATACAGATGGATGCAATGCAGGTGCAGGAAGACGAGGGATGTGGTCACGGGGAAAGTCGAAGCAGGGACAGTCGACAATGCACCTCACGATCGACAAGGAGAGGGAGGTAGAAGAAGTAAGATGTCTGCTGCATCAGCTCCAATGGATGATTTGGCAGACGTCAGGCTGGGCCAACCACCATGGACAAGCTCACCTGAAAAGATGGACGGCGCCTGGGCCAGGGTGGGGTCTCGTCGCGGATGATGGCTGCGCTACTGGGCGGAGGGGCACATCAAGCTGACTTACAGGTCAGAGTGGCCTTACAATTTACGAAAGAACTCTCCGTCTACGGGATACCTGCAGGATCATCTACGAATGGGGTTTATTCGGTGAATGGTGCACGAAAAGAAGGAACAACGAAGAAAGATTTACTATGTACGGCAGACCATCCAAATTCCGAGTCCATAACGGCGGCCTCCAAGCGCCATCAGAGAGAGGTTGGGCCGGTTGCCGCAACGCGGGGCGGCCTCCAAGACGAGGGTCGCTTGGCGCTGCTGCAAGCTCCTCCCCCTCATTTCTTCCGTTGCATCCATTGTGAATCAGAATTAAACGCCGCAATCATCAGGACAACGTCCACCAACGACCAACCCGCGGGTGACTCTGGACCGTTCTCTCCCTGCTTCGTTCCGGATCATCAGAGCCGGTCGGAAATTGCGCGCATTTGCTTGCCTTGACTGCATGTATCAGGACTGCCCCTCAAACCGGGCTGGAAGTGGGAGATGATGACACCCAATGTCAAAGCGATGCCACGTCTTTCGTACCGGATACCTTCACGATACTTTGCGCAAAGGGAGCGAGACAGCTTTCGCCCCGTGCTTGCCTTCGTAACATGGTCATTCCTCATTCAACCTTTGCTGGCTTACGTACGCGTTTGATAAGTTAAGTGATTCACACCGTTTACGTGCGAACACGCTGTTTCTTCTTGGCAGCCAAGGCGCGATGGAGACTGTTGTGATATTACACGGAGTCATCAGATCGGCCGGGTTCTTCGGGCTTCTGTCAGAGACTCATCAGAGGAGGCTGGATAAGATGAAGCCTAGGTGGTTAGTTAACGAGACGATGCCAAGGGCCTTGCCCATCCCCATAGGGCCAGCATCCAGGTCCCCAAGTTCCATAGAGGAACATGTGCTGTCAGCAACATTGGAAGCTCCGGGACAGCTCCTTTGACGGCGCCGCGTGCGAATATCAGGGTCCACTGCCCCGCCGGAACGGCCCGCCGGACTGCCTGTTTCGAGCGAAGCCAGGCCCCGCGGGCGTCAAGTTGTGGGCGCGTTTGGGGTCATGTCCTTGTTGGGGGCGGCGGATGAGCATCTCATTCAGTGACAGTCAAGCAGGACCCTGGACATGGTTTGATGCAAATCGTTGCGTGCTTCGTGAATCTGTGACATGTTTCCCACAGACTTGGCTCAATTTCACCCATGTAAGAGAGGCCGCCAAGGGTTCCGTAGCTACACAGATATTCGTACCTGGAGGCAGGTCCATGCAGCCCAGCAGCGTTACTTCCGTGACCCTTCCGCCAAGTGATCCATCCATTGAATTCACACGCGCAGTCCACGCCCCTCCAAGCCCAGAGTGTGATGCCGTGAGTCCCCTCCTCCTCCACCTGCCAACTGCCCGCAGCTGCCACCCACGAGCTCATAACCGATAGGCCATTCCCCGTCAAACATAAACAAACGAGAGGCCGCCGTCTCTACAATTTCTATTTCTTCCTCTCACTTCCCTCACTCTCGTCACCTTTCTTTTTCCTCCCATCTCACAACACCCCGTCTACTCTGTGCCTATCCTCATCACTCAGTCCTCCTTCACAACCACAATGTCCTTCTTCAAGAAGCTCACCGCCGAGTTTGAGAACTTTGGAATCGGTGACAAGGACAAGCAGCAGCAACAGCAGCAACAGCAGCAGTCTGCCCCTCCTCCCGAGGATGGTAAGCTCCCAGTCCACTTCTCCTTCGACCATGACCTAACATATCCCCTCATAGGAAACCGTGGCTACGGCTACCACAGCGAGGGCGGCCAGGGAGGCCCTCCTCCCGCTCAATATGTCGCCTCTCCCCCCCAGCCCCAATATCAGCCTCCCTCCGACAAGCCTCCTCTGCCCCAGGGCTGGGTTGCTCAGTTCGATCAGCAATACCAGCGCTGGTTCTATGTAGAGACTGCCACTGGCCGCTCTCAGTGGGAGGCTCCCGGTGGTTACGCGCCCCCTTCTGTTCCCCCAGCCGACTCTCGTCCTCCCATGGACTCGCATTATTCCAACGATTCTCGTGGCTTTGGCGGTTCTCCTGCTCCCAGCTACGGTCAAGGAGCCCCTGGTGGATACGGCTCTCCCGCTCCCGGCGGATACGGCGATTCCCACGGCTATGGCTCTCCTCCTCCTGCTGGTGGTGAGCGCGGTTACAACCCCTACGGTTCTCCTGCTCCCGGTTACGGAGGCCAGGGCGGATACGGTGCGCCTCCCTCTGGCTACGGTCAACAGGGACATGGCTACGACCAGAGCTACGGCCAGGGTGAGCGCGGCGAGCACAAGGATAAGGAGAAGAGTGATAAGAAGAACATGCTTCTCGGTGCCGCTGGCGGTCTCGCCGTTGGTGCCATCGGCGGTGCCCTGATTGCCAACGCCCTCGACGATGACAGCGATGACGAGCACAAGGCTGCTGCTGCTGCCGCCGCTGCCCCTACCGAATCATCGACGGTCGTCAACAACTACTACTACGACAGCCCCCCTCCCAACCAGGAGTATGGTGGCGACTACCAGAACCGTGGCTACGAGGAGGATGGTCCCCCTGCGGTCCTTCCCGCTACCGATGCAGATGGCGACTCGGTCTCGTCAAGTGATCGGGAGGATGTCCAGGAGGCTCGTGAGGAGTACGAAGAGGCCCTCGCCGACTCAGATGCCAGTGCTAGCGATATTGAGGAGGCTCGCGAGGAGTATGAGGAAACGTACGAGGAGGTGTACGAGGACTAACACGTCTGTTTGTCTGATGAGCAACGACCACGAAAGACACGCATTTTCGCATGACACGTTTGATATCCAACCAAGTTTGGGCCGGTACAGCAAGAGCAACGCCCGGAGCATGGCAGTTAGGACCACAAGTTGTTAGGCTTTAAACTAACCATTTCTTTTCGCGCATCTGAGCTTTGACTGCTTCGTTCATCTCCGTCGTATGTGATTTGTCTATACGTATTGCGCCTTGTCGGCGTCTTGGCAGCTAGGTTGCGAGAGCTTGGCAAGTGCTGCCCCTCTACGCGGTGAGAAGGTGTTTCGTCGTGGGCCAGTCATGCCGAGGCTGCGACTCCGTGTCGCCCCGTACGTTGGTGCTCGTCAGGCCATGTGTCTTTTGCCCTGCTCTTGGCTGTCTAGCAAACACGGCGGAGGGAAACTCTTGGCCTCAGACGCCCAGAGGTTGAAGAGGTACGGTTTCGCTTATCGGCACAGGGCCAAGACATGGGCGGTCCACTTGGTCTCACTGCCCAGTCTTCTGCGCGAAGGGGTTTGGGGAGAGAGGCAAGGAGGGTTCTTTGCACTGCCACGCTTTTTGTGGTTCTGGGATGTTTTTTGGTCTGTTTACCGCCCGTTTGGAGATGCAGGAGCGAGGTGCAGTTTGGGACTTGGGTAAGCCTGGACGTTGCGCACACATAGTTGCAGTGTGGTTGAAGACGACGAAGAGATGCGGATCGCTGGGGCACTTGTCGACGTGCAGGTTGGGGCCCACGGAGGTGCATGCAAGTGTCCTTGGCGGTGCGCTTGGACATTCAAGGTACCCTGCACATATCCTACAAGCAAGGGGAACAAGGAATGATGTATATCGCTGTGTCGTGTACTTGGTCGAATACCTGCTCTTTATTGTATTTTTCCTTACCGCCGGCAAGAAATAAAAACAACTCAAAACACTCCCCTTCCTCCCTTCAACTACAGGAGGTACCTGGACACCATGGCCATTGGGGCTGTGTCGGAGCAACCTGCATCTCAGAACATGCAACTCCCCCACCATGTTCGGCACTTTGCAACCGCGTCTAAAAGCCACACCGGTTTCACACCTAGGCGCGCTTCGTACGTGCGTTAATCGGCACTGAGATGCCGAGATCAAGTCGCGATAAACGTTTTAACGGCAAGAACAAGCATTGGGCTTGAGAAAGCTTGTTGCTAGAGTTATGACTTTGGGGGGGCCTGAGGGGTGAGCTTAATTGTTGAGGGTGATTACGGGGGGACGGGCATGGAAGTGAGAGCTTGGCGGCGTGTTTGGTGTAAGCTGCCAAGGGATATCGGTGACTGGGTAGGTAGTCACTTGGTCAGAATCCTAAAGAAGAGGGAGACTTGATATCGAGGGATGTGGGGTTGAAGTCTGGGAGGGCTGAGACGAAAGCACAGAGGGAGAGCTTGGTCAGCCAGCTCTTGAACTATTCCATTCTCTTGCTAGGAAGATTTGTGTACCTATTGATGCTATCCAAATGGCAGTTTTCCATGGTAACAATGCTTGTGTCGACTCTTGCGCTATTCCACTCGTCCTCGGTGACCAGTACGAAATGAAGGTCGGATAGTCTCTTCCCATACATGGGGAATCATCTAGGTATTGGTAAACACCTTGTCATGAGCTCCGAGTCTTTTTTCTCTTTCCAATGGAACCGATAATTGTATTCATAATCGTCAAAGGGTGAAAATAATCGATGCTAATAATGCGTAACCAGGCCCCGACAATGCATCCAGCCTGCTCCAACCGTCCGTCGTCCATGCCAATGGGTATATCTTTCGCTCCTCCCGTCGCTTCGTCTCGGCCGTTTCCTCCTCTTTCTCTCGACAGATTGGCACATTACTTCTCGTTGTTCTTCTCGTCCATGCAGATGCACAGCGCCGCCATGAGGGCCATGTCGACGTTGGGCGCGACGGTCAGGGCGTACGTCTGCTGGCCGAAGAGTAGGTCGCGGCCGCTGAGGACCTTGCGGTCGATGCGGGCGACCAGGGCGTTGCTGGCCGTGTCGTGGATCTCGGCCGAGTAGTCGACCCAGTTGCCCGTCATGGTGAGCGATTCCGCCTGGCCGTTAGACGATGTGAAGGTCGCGGTGGCCTTGGAACCGAGCACTATTCAACGATTAGCATTGGTCGGACATTGCACAATTGAAGGGGCGATTGTTGGCTTACACTTGAAGCTGCTCTTGACCTCCATTACCTTTTGCTTCTGGGGGGTCTCAATGGCAAAGGTGGTGTGGATGTGGAAATGTTCCTTGACAATGTCGAACAGGTGGTTCCCCGACATGTCGAAGATGGACTTGCGGCCCGAGATGGACATGACTTTGCCCTGGACCTTGAGGATGGGCTGGCCGTTGGCGAGCTTGATCTCGAAGCTGTCGCCCGTCAAGGAGAGCACCTTTTCGCGCAGGATGAGCGTCTCTGTCTGCCGCGCGATGAGGGGCTCGAAGACGCCCATCTGGCGGGGGGCGGGGTTGAGTTGGAATGCGGCGGCCATTGTGAGATGAGATTGGTGATGAGGGAGGTTACGGGGAGTGAGGAGAGAGAAGAGAGATGGACGGACGGAGGAAAGGGAGAGGGCGCAGTCTTTTAAAAGAAACAACTGTTGCCTGGCAGCGATCGTCGGCCGTCACATGGGAAGGCAACGCTCAGCCATCACCAGGGCTGAAAACTAAAGGGCCTCCGAACGGGGCATTTGTACGTAGGGCTGACCGTGGATCCATGCCAGCTCCGACGCCACGAGAGGATGAGGATAAGCATAGTTGGCCGGGCATACAAAGGAACCAATTGGACGGTTGGGGAGGTCGATCTGCGCGCGCGAGCCAGTACCGGCGGGGGCATTGTTGATGGGCGATGATGGCGGCGCTGCGCTTGGAGGGATTGATAGTGGTGGTGGTGGGATGCCTCTGGTTGTGTGGCGTTGCACGAGGCTGATTTACGAGCGGGACAATGGGAGTCGAGAGAATGGCGATGATCGATGCGGTTGGATGGACGGGGCGCTTAACGAATGATGTGAGTCGTCAGTGGAGAGTCTGCCCTGCCCTGTGAATGCACTGCATGATGTTTCATGACAGAGAAATATCCTGATGCTTTGATCAGCAAAAGCAACAACATGATACACCACACACAGCTTGAGGATGCTGCGTCTCCCGGCCTACGTCTGCCGTCGCAGGAGGATTCCAATGCAATGCTGACAGGTGATCTCTGAACGAGAGGAGAAAAAACCAAGCCTTGCGTTCGTCGACATACGAACGATCCCCAGTCAGCATTCACACTTCATCAAAGTCAAAGACCAGAAACAAAAATACAAAAGTCCAAATTCAAGCTCCTAGCTTAGCACCCACCATCATCATCCTCGCCCGCTACCATTCGCCAGACCATCCAGCTGGGAGCCAAACCCCTGCCAAAAAATGAAGCACAGCCCAGGAATCAATAGCTCCACTCTCTCGCTCTCTCCATCTTGCATCGGGGACCTGGCTTTGGAGTTTTGGAGCTATTCTTGGCGGCTGAATGATCATCTGGTGCAAGACGAGAGAAAAGGACAATGGTGAGAAGCTGGAGAAGTGTGAGGTGGCGGTCAAGGCTGGAATGTTGGAGGCGTTTGGGACAAAGCCGTCGTCTGCTTCCCAAACCGTTATCTATATGGTCTAGTCAAGCCACGGACCTCTATCACTTGTTTGACGAGGACTAGCTATCAGGATTCTTTTGATCACCGCCCAATTCATCGTTGCGGCTGAATCCGAGCTGAATCGGCAGAGAGGAATGCCCAACTCGGAGCATCTTTGACCTGGTTTCCAGAAATATTACAGGAGACAATGTCATCGTCTTAAAACGTTCCTTCTCTTAGGCAGGTACCGATAGAGTAGCTAATTCACCCTCTGCCAGCATGACGCTTCAATTGGTCCACGTCCAAGCCACCACAATTGTACTTTGGCAATAGCGTCAGGTCAAGGTTTCAAACTCCAACGGCGTGTAAGACGCCCAACTCGTCGAGGAGCAACGGTGAAATTATACCTTCTGGTTTGTTCTCAAGCCCGATGAGTGTTCCCAGCAGGTCCCGATTTACGAGTGAGCACTGGCTGGCAACTTAACCACCACACATACACCTGCCTACCATCCCTGAAGAGTGTCTCAGCATTTGTTTGTTTACTCTCTTTTCCGCGCAATCAACATCCGCGTTTCACGCCATACGTCTAAACATCAAGTAGCGCCGCGGCGTGGTCCGTGGTCTCTCGCCTACTCAAAACTCTAAGCAACGACATTTCAAGACACCCAAAAAGCTCGCAGACAAAAGCCCAGTGGCAGTAATAAGCATTGTATATAAACACATCATGGCACTAAGAAAACCAACCGCAACATCCTAAGTCTATCCTTGGTCTATAGGTGAATACAAGAAACAATCCCGGGCACGAGATTTAAGTCAAAGACACACTTTGTACGGGCCTTGTTTACCCACGATCGATTCAAGTTTTTACAGAGCAAGAACGGCAACCATGGCGGCAATGCCGACGGCCGAGAAAGCCTTGACGGCCGAGGCACCAGAAACGATCTGGCTGGGAGTGGAGGCCGAATCAGAGGTGGAGCTGGTCTGGGAGGCAGAGTCCGAGTCGGAGCCTGAGGACGAGTCGGAGCCAGAGTTGTCGGAGTCAGAAGAGCCAGTGGAGGTAGCAGTAGAGTCAGAGTCAGAGCCAGTAGCAGTGCCGCTGCTGGAACCAGTGGGCTTGGTGGCCTTGGTGTCAGTCTCCGTGGAATCAGCATCCTTGGTGCCAGTGGACTCGCTGTCGCTGGTCTTGGTCTTGGTGTGAGTGGAAGACTTGGAAGTGGTGGTCTCATCCTCCTCAGGGCAGGTAAGGTCCCAGCGGGGAGTGGTGGACAGGTTGTCGGTAATGGCAAACTTCATCTTGTTGTCGGGGTTGGAGTCACGGAGAGTGTACCAGAAGGTAGGGACCTGGTTGAAGAGACGCTTGCAGCCAACATCCTGCCAGTACTTCTTGGCGTTGGCAACGCTGGGGTGACCCTCATCCCAGTCAGGGCCAGTGTAGGGCCAGCCAGTCTCGGTAACCCAGACGGGCTTGCCACCGACAGCGGCAATGGTGGCATCATAAGCCTTGTCGAACAGCTTGCCGGCGTTTTCGATGGAGTTGCCCTTGTCGCTCTCGTAGTAGGGGTACTCATCAACACCGACCCAGTCAACGGCATCGAGGACGGCCTTGTTGGTGGCGTTGGGCCAGACATCCCAGGTGTCGACGTGACCCAGAGGGACCGAGGCCAGAGCAGTGTTAGCAAAGGCCTTCTTGAAGTCCTTGATGAAGCCAACAATGACGTCGGGGTCGGCACCAATGCCGCCCTTGTTCTTGACACCGGCGACGGAGTTGCGGTAAAGATCCTCGGAACCGATGGAGATACCAATCACCAAGTCAGTGAAGGACTTGCCAAACTTGGAAACGGCAGCCTTGAGGGCAGTGATCTCCTTGTCGATGCTATCGGTGCCGGAGGTCCAGACACCGAGGAGGATGGAGGTGTCAGTCTCAATGGCAGCCTCGAAAGCCTCGATGGGGTCGGTCTCGGAGTAAGCCTGGATGTTGGTGTAAAGACGAACGGCGTTGAAGTCACCGGGGGCGTTCTTGAGGTTCTGGGCCGTCTCAAACTCGGCCTTGAAGTCGGCCTTGAACTTGGCAGATCGGTCGGCGAGGGTGGCGCCGGAGTTGAATCCCAGGTAGTTCTTGGCCGAGGCACCGGCAATGAGGCCGGCGGCGGCGATGGTAGAGGAGACACGCATGATGGCTAAATCGGGTCGAATCTTCAATCGATGTCTATGAGCGTCGCACACGGGAGACGGGCGTTACGTCTCGATTTCGATTAAAAGAAAGAGGGTTATTTGGGAATGACTGTATGAAAAAAGCCCGTAGGCAAAGAATGACTTGAATAAAGAACGAGTTCCCAAAAAAGAGCAATGAAGGAAAACGACAGTGAATGTGAGGATTAAAGAGAAGGCCGGATGATATGGAATGCGGTAAATCAGGGGGATTCGACCCGCTGTAACGTCTAGCCTGTCGGCGTGACGCCTCACGTGCAAAGCATAACAAGCAGCGGCAACTGGGTGAGAGCTGCAGCACCTGCCAGGTTTTTCGGGTTCTTGGCAGGGGGGAAAACGCCCCAGATGGTCCAAAGTGGAGCCGCGATGGTCTTGGAATGATTGGGATTGGCGCCCTGGCGCATAGCTCAGAATAGAAGCCGGGGGGTCTTTCCGGGATTGAGCCAATAGCGGGGAAGCTTCTCCCCGTCTCGTATTAGGGCCCCATTAACCCAATCCAGGCGTTTAATTTGCAGGATGGTAAACAGTCACAGCGCGTCCAGCGCGTGGAATGATTGCTGTGATGATTCCAAGGCAGGACGGGAGCTTCCTTTGTGTTGCATAATAATGTGGCAATGTGGCTCACCTCTGTCTGTCACTCATTTCTTTCATCTCATGTCCCCATCTCGCGTCTTTGCCTGCGACGACACTCATCAACACCATGAAACAGAGTTCATCTCCAGCTGTCATGTCCCCACCATCATGCCTGTCGCAGGCCCAGATGACGCCTTGACCCAACTCCAAGGCCCAAACGAACCCGCCGTGATCCGAACGTTTATCGACACGACTGTCCTCCACTGAAAGTCCACTGAGAGTCCACTGAAAGGGCAACAAGGGGTATGATTCGTATTGACAAAGCGCTGCCAGCGAAGCCATCACCGTGCCACGCCCACGCCAACAAACAAAACATCCCTTGTTGGATGCAGCTGATATTAGCTTCGTACCGCTCCACTTGAATTTGCGAACGTGGACCATTGAGGCATGAAAGCTAAAACAACAAAGAGATTTGAAAAGCAACCAAGGACAAAAGAAACACGGCCCCTGTACGAGGTACCTGCTTGTGAAAAGATGTGCACCAAAGTCGCTGTCACGACGCCTCTTCATCTGTCGATTGGATGCTTGCCCACCTCGTATCATGCCGAATCAACCTTGAAATCACACAACGTCGACACAACCCTCGCGTGGGCTTTGACGTTGCAATTCAGATCCCATCATCTCATCGACAACTGGAGTGGACATGTGGATTTCATCCCGCCCTTGAATGAGGGGAGAACGGCAACAATCCCGGCTCGTTCTCCCTTGTGTCGGCACTGAAGGCCGATGTCAACAGTCGAGGCATTTCAGCCTCCATCACTAGCCTTCAGCTGTAATGCAGTCGTCGTCAGCTTGAGCTGCGGTCTCTCTCCGTTCCCCATCATTGTGTTCTGGTCAAGCATGGCTTGTTTCCGCCTTCTGTTAGATTGTCGCCGCCATTGTGATGCTTGTAAAGTAATGCTTGATACAGGTGAAATTGTCAAATCTGACTACATTCGGTTGGTATTATATCAAGTACACTCAGAGAAACTCCTTATCCCACCGACATGCCAGCCCCCTCCTTATCGGATTTCGAATCCAGGCCTTATTTCTCATCCCTATCCTCTGCGGCATAAATCTCCTCCTCGTTAATCTTGTAACCGGCCGACTTTCGAGCGGGGACATTCTTCTGGAACTACACCGTCTAGGTTAGCATCTGCTTCCAACCAGCGATAAAGATATCCTACCATAAAGTCCATCTCTCCAAAGGTTCGGTCCTTGGTCTCAAACATGCGGAAGTATCCCCAGATCAGCGTCAAGGTTGCCAAACCAGCCCAGAAGAAAGCCTGTCTCTGTTAGCAAAGTACCTTGCCATCCCACGCGTGCGTCACTCACCGTCTTGCCCTTGGCGTCCCAAGCACCAGGAGAAAGCAGTTTGGGTTGGAGGAGGCCACCGCAGATGATGTTTCCGACATAGTAAGTAGAGCGAGCCAGCACGACAGTCTGAGTTCGGAGTCGCGTCGAACCAATTTCAGCCACGAGCGTGTAGATGATGGGTCCAACCGACATGGAGTAGGCGCCCAGCCAGACGATACACAGCAGAGACTGCGCCCATGCGAGCGGTTTGGTTTGCGTCGGCAGAGAGAGGAACCCGATGATCCAGAGGATCAGGACGAGGAAGGAAAAGCCCGTCAGCCAGATGGTGCGTCGACCCCAGCGGTAGATGTAGAACCACGAGATGATGGTGCCGCAAAAGGCGATGCCGGTGCCGCCCAGCGAGATTCCGTACGAAGCGCTTGCGCTGATGCCAGTCTGCTGGAAGAAGAAAGAACCGCTGTAGCATAGGGCGCCGCCGTTTGTGATCTGGGACAGGAATCCCATGCACGCGATTTCGGTTCGTCGACGGTTAGTGCCCCGGAAGGCATCCAAGTACGATACTCCTGCGCGCTCCTCAATCTCGAGCTTGTTAGTATGGACCATCATGGCAATCGTGGCATCGATGTCCACGTTGGGCTCCGGCTCCGACAGGCGCTGCAGAGACTCCTTTGCCTTGTCAAGTTGGTTGGTACGGACGAGATGCCACGGCGACTCGGGAGCCATCCATGCCGCAATGAACAAGGGAATTGGCCATACCCACTGAATGGCAAAGGGCACCTTGTAGCTCCATTTTGTCGGGTTGTCGACGAGGCCCTTGAGAACACCGGCCGAGATGAACTGGCCGATGCACCAGCACAGGTTGACATAGGCCGTCAGGTATCCTCGGATGGCGAGCGGAGTGACCTCGGCAGCGTAGGCTGGGCCGGTAGTGGCGAAGACTCCCCAGGGGATGTTGCACAGGAAGTATCCGACGAGCATGATCTCGATGGACGGGGCGAAGAAGACGATGAAGATGAAGGCGGCCAGCCACACGAGGAAGACCATGAGCACCTTGCGATGGCCCCATCGAGACGTAGCCCATCCGTTCAGCATGGCACCGATGATGTTGGCCAGGGCTCCGAGACAGTTGAATCGCTGCTGCCATGTGGCCGAGATCTGGTAGCCGTTTTCTTCGTCGAGGTACTCGCCGTACTTTTTTCGGAAACTGGGATAGCCATAGAAGGATGAAAGCAACGTGACATCGTAACTTTCGGGTTAGGGTTAGCTTTTCATCCGAAAGATATAGACAGTCCTCAATCTTACCCTTCCATGATGACGGTGGTGGAAATCACTGACGGTCTTGTTAGTCGAGGCGATCACGGGAACGTCTGAGCGTGTCAGGCTTACAGATGGACCAAAAAGCTGCACGCTTGTAGGTCTTGAGACCCTGGATGACGCCGTAGCTGTGCTCCTGAGCGGTAGCATCCAGGGCGGCGTTGGCCAGGCCCTTGTCGTGGAGGTCGACATTCTTCAGGTGGTCGAGGCCGCCGTCGTCGATCTGGTTGATGTGGTCTGCGCCAGTCTTTTCGGTCGCCATGCTGTCAATTGCACAATCCTCAGACTGCTGGAGTAGCGTCGTATCAACAACAAGTGGACGGGGAGCATGGGATAGTTTATAACATTTTGCGTCTGTTTACCCCGACTCGGCCAGGATGCCTTCTCCATCACCCCTGGCCTCTCAGAAGAGCAGTTCCCGGCATTGAAGCTCCAACTTGCCGACGGGTCAGGAACGACGGGCCGTGCAAGATGGTACTAAAGTGCCATCAGAGGAGGATGTACCGTCTCGCCCAGGACGGCCATTGGTGGATTATCTTACCGAGGCCGACCCCAGACTCTGAGTGGACCGGTTATCATGGAACAAGTCGGGGTTGGCCACTCAAGCAACAAGCTCATGATCGCCCTCTCCACCGAAAGCTTTGGGGTAAAAGGACGAGATTCCTTGTTCCGGAAGGTGGGGAATCTGGGGTAATAGTTGGACGTGAATATATCCGGGGGAGACTTCTCTTCATGGGGGGTTGCAAAGAGCCTTTCCCTTCTCTTCCTAACGAGCCGGGTAATGGGATGCATGGATGGATCTTGTCAGGCGACAGTGACATTATAAAGCTTAGCGTCGAGTTTCCAGCCACGACCGAACCATCCTGGACCTTTGTCGTCGGCATATTCCAGCTTTGTCAGATTTACGAGCTATCCGGTCTCGCAGGTGTGCTGGAAAGCCGGTGGGTGAAGTATGGCTGGCACGGAAAAGATGGGATCTGTGAACTTGGACCGAGTCAGAACCATCGTTACTCTCTGTGCAGGCGGCTGTGTCTTAGAGATCACCTCCCCTGGGTATTTAGACGCGCGTCGGCTACACACATCGAACCACCCGCACCTCCTCACCCTATACGAGCTGAATCTCCGCTACAGGCTCATCTCGACGTGCCGGATGATGTCGCAATGAGGGGTGCAACATGTCAAACTCGGCGCTAATCGACACCGGCTCTTACGAACATGACAGCCACCCGCCATCTACACGCCGTTATTATCCTGCATTCCTGCTATTTAGCCTATTTGCAGCTTCCACCAAACCGTTTCCCCGCCCTCACGAACTATTCATAGCTAGTACATGTAGATGATGAGAGTTGAGTGATCCCAAAGACCCGGAACCCCTTGTTCAATGGACTAACCTATTCTCAAACCACTTCTGACTAGATTGCGCGCACAAGTCTTGAAGAGCGGGAGATTCGTCTTACTAGACGAGCATTGCATTTTGCCTATTTTGCGCGGCGCGCCATCCCGACGACGTGACCGAAGACCCCACAGCTTCGTTGACTGTAATATGCTTTCCTCCGATGGAAGGATCTTGACTGGGTGTAAGTCTGTCGTCTCCCAAGCGTACCGGTGGCATGGAAGGCTCGATTACCTTGCATGTCATGTTACATTTCCAGATTTCTTCGCTCATCGTCCTCCCGTCAGCAACCGCTTTGACTGCTCCTCGGCCGTGGCGCCTTCCATTGGACTTACAGTCTCTCTCCTTTGAGGAAAGCGGCAGCCAATGATTGCATCCCTGGGTTGGTAAGGAAGGAAGGTAGGTACCAATCGTATCAAGTTTGAGATGTCACAACTCACCCTTCTTTCATCTCCCATGCTTCATCAGTCCCCAACTTATACCATATTGATTCATCATACGACGCTGGAAACATCTCCTCTTCGACTCTACGACACCACTCATCGTTACTGGAACAACCGAGAGGAGCCATGGCCTCTCCTCCTCCAAGGCCGACGGGTATCCTTGATATGCCGGCTTGCATTATTTCCTTCATTTGCAGTGCCTTCTGTTGCCACTGTCGAGGCTACCAACGCCCCGATATTACCACACCGTGCCTTTCAGATCCCTGGAACAGAGAAGACGAAGCTGCATTGAGGGCCCTATGCCTGACATCGCGAAGACTGAGACTGGAAGCCCAGAGAGTGCTCTTTCACACCTGCGTCTTTAGGTCCAGAAACAATTCTATAACGGGTCTCTGGAAGTTCGTCCGAACACTTGACGAATGCGAGCACCTCCGACCGTGTATGAAGGTGGTCGACTTGCCTGCATGGATTCCTCCCACCACGCGGCCTCCAGGACATTACGGAGTAGTGTGCATTTACGACGCCATCGGGGCAAGCAAACTGGCCAGACGCCTTGGGAGCACGAAACACGCCGGGGAAATGCTTGAGGAAGAGTTCGTACAGTTCCTTCTTTGGTATACGCCCTGTTTGAAAACACTCTATCTTCCCATTCCCTTTCATTAGAGATTTAAGCTACTTAGAGCCTGGCTCCGAGACCAAAATACGACGCATGTCCTAAGCAAAGTCACACACATGCAATTAGGCCTGCAACGCTATGCAAATGTTTGCCGCGAGGGCCATCCAGGGTGTGACAGGCCGACTTCCTTGAGCCCTGTTGAGAGACTTCTGATAAGTCAAGCACCGCGTCTGGAAGTTCTTTGCTGCAGTGCTGACGGACTAAGATGTGTTCCAGAAATGGTCCTTTGGGCACTCAAAGAGCTGCAGTTGACGGTCTTCGGATCATGGCCTAGAAGGCTACGAGAGGTTATGCGAGGCTTACCAAATTTAACTCATTTCTGCTACTGGTCCATGAACCAACATGGTCCGACACCTGGAGAGATCCGAGATGCATTGGTCGACCACCGAGACACACTGCAAGTTCTGCACCTGGGACTGGACCGATTTGCTTTGACCCCGAAGGGTCGTATACTGCCACGCTATACGCCCTATGACTACACGATTCCGACTTTGAGCGATTTCACGCAACTGCGGACGCTCAGCCTCGACCTGACCATGATATACCCGTGTACAGATGAAAAGCCCGTCTATGGAACTCTGCAATAGGATCGCAAACACCCGGCGACATTCTTTCCAAAGTCGTTGGAAACGCTTTTCATCGACTCACCCGTCTATCCAGCAAAACTCGACTATTATATGCCAGAGGATTTTGTGCGTGTCACTCGAGCGCTTCCCGGGCTTCGCCTCTTTATTTGGTCATGGCCATATCCATACTGCACGTCGTGGACTTGTGGATACGAGAGAGGTACCCGTTGGAAGAAATTTGAACTGCTTATATTGCGTTCTCTACCGTACGGCACCATTCAAGGCTTTCAGGACTGGGACGAGTGGTATCAGGAGAGGTTCAATCAAAGTCTAGTGATCGAGTATGAGCCTCCCGATACAGGCAGCCCGTCCATGTGACCGACTGCATCGCCAGCACCTACACATCCTGAATGTGTCGACCCAATTCGGCGAATCCTCCCATTTCCTCTCCCGTCAGGCTCCAGTCTGCGTTGTTGTACATTGAGAAATAGGCCTTGTAATACTCGTCGGGCGAGACATCTGCCATTGACACGTCCTGGTACAGGTTTTCTCCTCGGTTATCAGTGGGAGGGATCCAAATGGTCGCAAAGTTGTCCCACAGATCGGGTTCGAGTTGCATGTCCGGGTTTGGCGTGTCTTGTTGCTGGCCCGCGACTGAGCTGTCGAGGCTGCCGAGGGTTGAGTCGACATTCTTGTTGAGTCCTGGGGTCGAGACCATATTTCGCTCGTTGGGAACGGTGATGCCGTTGGCGAGGTTCTGGGCCGCCATGGAGTCGCCCGAGGCATGGTCGTTGTTCATTCCTTGGAGGGATTGGATCTTATTTGCCATGGTTTTGCAGATATTTTTGAGGTCGTGTATGCGTTGGAGGGCGTGTTTGCTACCGTGGTCGGCAAGGTACTGCATCGTTTCGAGAGCGTCTTGGAGGCCGGGCGATGGGCCAAATCTTTGGCCTTCGTCGCAGACGGAGTCCAAGATTGCGACGAGGATCATGATGAATGATGAGGAGCACACTGCGTCAAAGTCAAAGAAGCCGTGGATGGCCAGAATATCTCGATCGCGAAGGGAGCAGACGACTTTCAACAACCGTCGGGCGGCTTCGGAACAGGTCCTGGACAGTCGCCCAAGTGGTGAAGTGTTGAGGCTTGAGCCGCTAGGTCCCTCGCCGCTTAGCACTGATTTGGCTACATGGAGCATAATTGGTCGGAGAGTAAGGAGCGTAGCCTTGAGTGTATCGTTAGACTGGTGTGATAGATTCAGAGGCGGGTTTTGGGAGATAGCGTACCTGATAGAGCATAAGATGCAGCGAACCTGTGGTCCTTAGACAAAGATCGCGGCCCATTCCCTGAAAGTCCTTTGCTGTATCGGACGGGATCTCTTGCGAGATCTCGTAAAGCGACCTGACGATTTCTTGAACCTTGGGGACGAATATGTCCTCGGTATGTGGCTCAGGGTCGTAAAGCACGGATAGAATTCGTCCAGTCACCCTGGCAATCTTGATGTTGATGCACAACGGGCCTGCCGGAGCGAACCCGGGCGAGTTTGTCGGCAGTTCAATGTCGATGGACTCGTCGCGGATGCCAGATGGGTTTCCGGTCGCAGCTGCAAGGCGCCGTTCTTGCATGTAGACGGTCCACCAGAGACGGTTCAGATGCACTCGCTCCGACTTCATCAAGTGCTTGGTCCCTGATGTCTGATGGTATTTATGCGTGATGGAAAGACGCAGTGCGGTGCTTATCTGGTGAAAACAGGTCAGCGGTCGCTTCAGCAAGACGATCGACTAGGGTATACTCACATAAAGGTAGGCCTCCTCCCTGCGGTGGAAGTTCTGCATGTAAATAGAAAGCAAGGCGTAAATCTCAACGCCAAGAGTCCCGTAGCCATACAGCTCGCTCAGCGTCGGAATGTGCTTGTGCACGTACTCGAACAGCTCGAGTCCGGAAAAGTCGCTGGTGCCTTCAGGCTTGGCATCAAACTGGGAGCCGATGGCGAGGAGGATCATCATTTCATAGCACCATGGTGTTTTGAAATGGGTTGATTCGTCTCTGTTGGCATAAAAGGCCCATAGTCGGTCTGAGAAGTCTCTTGCGTCGATGTGGTGTTGCGTGTGTCCGATGTAGAACATGGCTACCTCGAGGAGGCGTTGGGCTTCCTGGTGGGTGGGTAGCCGGGGGAAGTTTTTGCTGGAGATGGACATGCCGGACTCGTTGAAGGTTGTGTCCTTTGGGTGTTCTGGCGATTTGGAGTTCTTGCTGTCTCCGTCTTGTCCTGGAGGTGATAGTAGATCCTGGACTCTTGTTGAGAAGATGCGGCTGGAGCTCATGGAGGCATCGACAGGGATGGCTGTTGAGGTTAGACACGGGAAGTTTTCAGGGGTAGAGGAAGACAAACTTGAAGCCGGAGATGTCTGAATAGGGACATTTCTGACGGAAGGGGCAGAGAAGCTGGGGGAGGGACGAGGTAAGATGGGGGACCTTGGCGGTGTATCGTTCCGGCCAGGATCAGTCTGTGGGGAAAGCTGAGATAGCTGAGGCAGAGGCGCAGAAGCCGGGACGGCGACAGTGGGAGTGTTGGAGTTGGTTTGCTGGGGGGTATCTGACTCTAGTGTTAGTCCCAATAAGTCAAGGGTATGCGAAGGAGTGAGATGGGGATGGTACCCTGTGAGCTCGATGAGGTTGACAGGAGCTTGTCTACCCTTTCATATTGTGCTAGACGACCCTCGAGTTCCTCGACGCGACTATGTCGTGTTAGTAAGCTGAGATGGAGTCAGGTTAAGGGTAACTTACTTGGCCAGGAAGACTCTCTTGGGGCATTGTCCTCGAATGATGCAGTCTAGGCCACGCTTGACGCAGTACGTGCAAGGACTTGTTCCTGAGCACCTCACTTTCTTCTTTCGGCATGTCAGACAGCTAGATAAGAGTCAGTATATCCATAAGTGCAACAGCCGCAGCGGATCCGAAGAGACAAGAGACAAGAGTCAAGGGAATGGATGACTGAATGAGTGAGTGAGTGAGTGAGTTGAGGTCCCACTTACGCCGATGACGCTTTGCGGACGTCCTTCCTCGAGACAGCTGAGCTTACTGTCAAGCGAGGACGGTCCAATCCGGGAGCCATAGCTTTTTTGTTTTAACTAACTGGCCCTGTAATTTGCGTTTGGCGAGCAAAAGGCGATTATCTGCCAGGGAACGATGGAGAAAGTTGCGTGTGAGAGACTTGTGAGTGGTGGTCGGTCGTGAAAGTGTGAACTGAAAATATCGGGAGGCGATCCGAGAGGAATGTTGAAGCAAAAGAGACAGATGGTGGGATGAGGCTTCGGTAAAAAGGCCCGAGATAACGCGACAACAGGTAAATATCACGTGGCCGGCGATCCGGCTTCCAATCCCGGCCTCGCGCACCGAACTTCGGAGCGCCTCCCGGCCTCGGTCGGTATATCGAGGCACTTGAAGCGGCTAATGAAGGCCCATTGACGGCAAATGGATCGCGGTAGATTGACTAACCGTTTACTTACGAATAAATCACGCTGACAACTTGGTTATTCTTCCCATATTAGGGAACACAGAAGAGACCATGCGGGCAAAAGAGACTGTCAATTGGCGTAGCCGCGACAATGGATGCGTACACCGATGACTTACACCGTCTCACGGCCAAGTTAACCAAGAATGGGAGCAAATACATTGCCGTCATCATCTACAATTATCCTACACATGCAAACATTAACCAGCGCCATCAATTCCCAGTTTTGTTTCCTCCTTCGGATCGCTTCAACAACCGCTAATAACTAATGATGCTATCGTTAAAAATCGCCTACAAGTCAAACATCCAACGTATTATTATATATGCTTGCTTCACCGTTCACCGGGATTCTTCATCATGGAAGCTGCCATCCTCAGTCTGTGTCGCGCTTCCATCAGAAGCTCCCACTTCGTACTAGACAAGGCCTCGTCCACCACGCTTAGGAGGCCAATGATCTTGTTGCGGTTCCCAACCACTCCCGCCTGATTCTGATGCACATGGAACGCCTTGATCGAGTTGATCGTCGGCGGAATCATGATCTGAAGATACGTCTTGAGATCTTCATGCCGGTCGTGCTTCACTTGGTCGAAATTGGGGCTTAGTGACAGGGAATTGGTTTCCAGAGACGCCTGCTGGGAAATATCGTTGACGGGTGTTGCTCCCTGGCCGAGAGACGCGCCCGACGACGACTGAACGCTCGGGTCGGCCACCATTCGTGGCGCAGGCAACGACAAGTTATCCAGCGGGTATTGTAGGTTCTCGGGGAAGGGCTCGAGGCTCCCATCTTGCACGAAACCATAGGCCCAAAGAACCAGAGCCGCGTAGTACAGAGCCCACGCTCGGTTCAAGAGATTATCATTCCCGGCGTCGTAGGTAGGATATGGAGGTGGGTTGAAGTTGTTCGACTCGCCGAGCGCGTTCTCATGGGGGTCTTCCTGCAGGAGAATGAGCTTGACCAGCTGAAGCGCATGGTAAACGCCACCAATCGCGCCTGGAGATGCCACCCATTCCTTAATCTTGGCCTCTGTTCGCCTCCAGTCGAGAGACGTGACAGTGCGTCCAAGAATCTGGGGCACACCGGCGAAAATGCACAGCTCGGGCATGCTTATATAGACTGTGATATGTCCGAGGTGGTACAACACAGTTCCGAGCGTTTGAAACGCATCCCCATCGTCGCTGCCACCTCGACTACTAAGACCAAGTCTCTGCCAGTCGAAGGCGGCATGTCTGACGTGCGCAATGCCGTCATCGTAATCCTTCTTCCACCAGTCAAATGCTCTGAGCAACTTTGGCCGCCATCTCTCTTGCACGCCCGGTATGGTGTCAGTGCCAAGCGTGGATCGGTCAAGATCCCTCTGGTGCATCTGCCAAGTCACTGACAATAATGCGGCGAGTAGGGCTATTCTTCCAAATGGGCTTGTTCGCACCTTTTGTCCGTTCAGCGTCCTCTGCAACCCGTCGAGAAATGTGACTGGTGTGACCCCGTTGGCGTATAGACTCGATTCAACACAGCCGATTTCCGACGGTGAGTCTGATGACCACAGAGTATTGTCGCAAGGTAAAGGAAGCTTTATCTCGTGGATCACGAGTGTTGGTGTGTGCCCAAATAAGGCCGCATGTGTAGCATCAATGATGAAGGCAGCAAAAGCGGCCCGGCGTGTGGCCTCTTGGGCAATCCAATGATCCCACCATTTCTCAGGCGATGACGGATCGAATTCTCGTCGACCTGATGAGGCAGGAGGAAGCTTGGGACCTCCACCAAGCCTTGGGCTCATTAATGGGCTGGGAACTCGTGATGCATATGACGATTGCTTTCCGGTAAGGGCACTTCCGCGGCGCATCAGGGAGAGAGTGGTGGGGAAGTAGATATGAGCTCGCTCATGAAGCACTCGCGTTGCGTTGAGCTTCTCATATACTTCCAAAATAAGCAATGTCTGGATAACCCACAACTTGGCTGGTGGATGTGAGTCGGCGTGCATAAAGACCTGCCAACGGAGGTTCCAAGAGACAAAGGTGGTGAATTTTGATATTTTATCCGTCATGTCGGAGGGACCTGTCCTCTTCTCGAGCATGGACGCTCCCATTATCAAAACAGCGAGTAAGAGAAAGTCGTGGGCTGTTTCCGGGACAAAGGTTGGTCGATGCAAAATCGGCAGTTGATCGTGAAAGTTTTCCCAATACGAGCTCATGTATCGTTGCACATTGGCTAAGCTTAACACATGGGTGTCGGAGTCGCTGTCGATACCAAAGATCTCATTTTTCATGTCTGTAGCTGATCTTGTTCCCTGCGAACCAATCTCGTTGAACCGTTGCATCATGTACTGGATGAGAGACTGTCGTTTATGTTCAGACATGCCGGCCTTTCCCAGTTGTGACAGGTCTACGACTGGTGTGGCCATCGGAATCGTCTCAGATTGGAACCAGAGATTCATGGGCTCCATGAAGTTGCTTCCCATCATGCCTGGCTGTGTGGTGTACTCGGGACAGAGCTGGCCAAAATTATTGGAATAACCCCCCATTCCACCCAATGCACTTCCGGGAGCAAGCGCATATCCTGCATTAATACCTTGCCCATTGAAGAGCCAGGATGTAAACTCGTCTGTGCTGGAGGGTGATACTCCGAACGGTTGATCATCGAGCAGCGTATCTCCATTGGTGGTTGGGAGTCCGCCTTGCAAGACGAATGACTGATTTCTGGTCCGTTCCGGCCTCGGCGCAATTCCAGGGCTGGCCATGGCCATTGACATGTCTGCGTTTTGTATGGCATCCATCCGGAAGGGAACATTCCCAAGCTGTGGTTTTTCCGGTGATATTGAAGATTCTCTGCTTTGAAGTTGACCTTGATTTCCAAAATGAGCAAGAGTATCGTTCATGTCATTATCCTGATTGGATGCCAGTTGTCCCGAGCCCTCGGCGGTTTCTCCCGGTAAATCTCCTCCTCCAGCCTCGTTGTTGGTTTTGCTGTTTCCCTCCTTGGCAGGAGTCTCTCGAGCCTCATCTTGGGTGTCACTCCAGGCGGATCCATCTTCACTGAATGAGTACCGTGGCCGTCTAGGCACTTTGGTAAACTCACGTTGAGAGCTACTTGGGCGCTGTGAGAGGCGCCCGTTTCCATACTGCTGAATTTGGCGTTCATGTCTTAGTTTGTGGCGGGCATAGAGGTCTTTTCTCACAAAGGAGAATGAGCAGCCCGGGTAATCACAGTAGTAGATCTCCTTGGGGGAATCTAGATGGTGTCAGTGAGTGAGGTCGAAGCATGAGGAGGTTGAAACTCACGGTTAAGTTGATGCCTTTGTAAATGCTCGGCCCGAGAATACGTCCTCCCGCATCCTTCGTGGGTGCACTGGAACTCCTTGCATGAAGCCTTGCGGCGTTTATGACGCGGGGGCGATGAGGCCATCGTGGAGTGAGAGGGATGAGCAGCTAGGCAAAGGGGGCCAGGAGGGCGAATGAAGTCATTCGGAAGTCGGCTGACAACTTGTCACTACGGCCAACTCTTCTTCTCAGGGCAGCGGAGGTGACAGCTGGTGTTTGTGGACGGAATGATGTTTTTCCTTGATGCAATGCCGACAGATCGGGGTTGAAGAACACGGGGTCGGGGGTTGCATCCTCGGGATGAGGGTCAGCTGACCACTCATTACAATTCTTTCCAAGTCTCGTGTTGTTCCCCGCACTGCTGCTCCACTTTCCCCAAAACTGCCAAAAACGGGTGCGGGGGATGGATTTTGTGATGGTGTAGGGTAGGTTGGTAGGTGTCAGCAGGAACAGCATCGAAGGGGAAGGAATTCACTTCATGATGACGGAGTGTCCAAGTTACCTCGGCATTGCTTTGGATAGACTCCTAGTGCAGAACAATTGGACTTTGGTGTCAAGCCTTCCAATGCTGACCGAGACAGTATTCAACTTGGAGCATTGACGTATCGAGGGAGCGAATGGTCCGGATGAGCGAGGGTTTGCCCTGTCCCGTAGCATGTACCAAGTCTGTGGACTGTCCACCACGTCACTGGTGCACTTTATAGTGTGGCTTGGTGGTTGCTTGAATAGAGTCTATCTTGGAGCGGCTCATTCCATTATAAAGTCAAGCCAGAGCCTAGGAAGCCTCACCACCTGTCAACGGTAACATCGGACGACCAAAACGTCTCTAGACTCAACCCTGACTTTAACCGACGTTCGCATGAATCGTTCGCCTCGGCGGCATTTCGCGACCTGGGACGATCGGCATTGTATTTGGACTGGTGGATTCGTACTACCATTCGTGTTCCCGGTAGTTAGCAGCAAGGACCCTCTAGGGGACCAGGGGGGACATCCGCGGCCCTCATAACTCCAGCAGTCAACGAAATGCTCCAGTCTCCAAATCATGGGACTGTCAGATTGCCATGTCAGGCTGTCATGTCAGTCTGCCAGTTCTTTATTACGGAATGTCACTTGGCCGAAATGTCCATTCAGGACTGAGAATTGATCAACAACGGTCCACTTGGCTGCTAAACTACTGGCTGACTCGAGTTCGTTCACTCTCTCGACGAGCGCCATGTAACGTGCTCTGGCCGATAAACGCCATCGGGCCACTTTCCATGAGACTCTGTCTTCCCACGGACGACAAAAACCACGAGGCCCGCGATTAACTCCGGCTCCTTCGATCGAACGCAAATCTGTCGCACGCCACTCACGCAAGGAACCGGGAAAACTCTCCTTGCCCCTGAGGATCTGCAAACTCCTGCGTCTCCTTTGCCCTGTCGCATGCGGTTGCACCAACACGCTGGATGGCGGTGGGGCCCGTCACCAAGGACAATTGCCCAAGAACGGCATTCAGTCCCGTCCGTAGCCTGACGCCCAACCCTAGTCCCAGTCCACACAAAGCTTGGCATTTGGCCCGATTCGAGGCTAATATCAAGGGACCGAGGTTGCTCTGCCAAATTTGCCTGTACAAGCCCTGCGCGTGAGGGTTGGAAAGAGAAGTGATGTGCTGCTTGTAGAGTCAACTCTGGAGCCGACCGCCGACTTTCATCTTCGGCAGATGGTCGACTGATGCCCAACTTTGTAGATCGCAGGGGGAAATATGGGGATGCTTCAGTTGACTCGATTCAGTGCCCTTCCCTGCCATCCATCTGGAACTGTCGCCGTCTTCCGCGGCTATGGGTCAGATGGAAAGGACCGAGCGTACGGATCCGATTTGCTTCATAAAGATGCGACGTGCTCCGCCATCTCGGTTCCCCCCTGATCGATGTTGAAAGTTTCTTTGTCTTGAACCTGGTCGTGTATCTCTTGCAATTCATTGAGAGCCCGTCCTCCAAGAGTCGACTGGGCCATTCGTCTTACACACGTTGCCAAGGAATCCGAGCCCCCGAGGCTCCCGGCTCAGCAGCCATGGCCGTTGAGAACAGAGGCCCCGAGCTGCAGGCCGTTTGTTACACGCTTGTGGTAACCGCTTGGATATCCGTCGTTCTCAGATGTTATGTGAGAATACGCATAGTGAAAAACTTCGGCCTTGACGATTGGTTCATGCTTGCCGCTCTTGTAAGCCATCTTCATCTCGTTTTCATGCCCTCGACGGGTTGCTGACTCTTGCGCAAGACATCGTTCACCCTTTTCATTAGCTGTGCACTTGCTGGGGTTTACCATGGCACCGGAAGACACCGCGACGACCTCACTGACGAGAACTTCAAGAAGGCCATGAAGGTAAGGCACCCCGAGCTGCTGGATTGAGACACGGGCCTGACCATGACCAGTTTTGGTGGTTTTGCTACCTCTGGTATTGCATCTCAATGATTGCATCTAAGATATCCATCGGCTACCTTCTTTTACGCATCACCGTCCGACGGATCGACGTGTTACTCGTGTACGGCACTATGCTCATCACCGTCTGCACCGGCATCGTCTTCTTTTTCGTCACACTCCTTCAATGTCGACCCATTTCCTACTTCTGGAACAAGGACGAGCCAGGGTCCTGCATCAACATCGAGGTCATCATTGCTCTCACATACCTGTACAGCGTGTTCAGCGTCATATCCGACTTCACCTGTGCCATCCTCCCCATGTTCTTGGTGTGGAAACTGAACATGGATCGCAAGTCCAAGATTGCTTTGATTCCCATCATGGCAATGGCCTGCGTGTTCGTATACCCGTGTCACATCGACGTGCGACGATAGGTTCTGACTGAAATAGGGCAAGCTCTGCTGTCGTAGTACGATTTCCCTTTGTTAAAGACTTTAGAAACCCCGACTTCTTGTGTATGTACCTTGGCAAGCTCTATGGAAGACAGATGAGCTGACTCTTAGATAGGGGCAACCATCGATATCGCCATCTGGTCAGCGACAGAACAGGGCCTCGCTGTTACGGCAGGTAGCCTCGCCACCCTACGACCATTACTTCGAATCATCACCCACAGGCTTGGCCTATCATCGACCGGACCGTCCCAGCTCCAAGACGCGTCACACCCCAGCGGCTCTGGATACCAAGGGAAGTCGACTCCCTCTGGCAGCCGAGGGCCATTCTCACTCTCGACATTTATTCGTCGGGAGGAGAACGGCATCCAGATTGTCGACGAAGAATCATCTGGTGCTTACAGAAGCAGTCAGACAGATAAGTCCTCGATTAGAAAGGACGTTACGGACTGGCACCCGAGGAGCCCGGGACTTAATGAGAGCGAGGAGGAGCTGACAGGCAGCAACAAAGAGCAAATCAGGATAACGACGACGATTAAGCAGGAAGAAAATAGGATATGAAAACACAGTACTACAGCTTCCATGTTCCAGAACAGGATTAACCTGCATGGACTTAATAAATAATGAACAAATACGGCCGAGCTAGCAACTTTTCAATTTGCCATGGGCGACATGTATGGATGTCATGTGAATGTAGCTAAGCGGTTACACTCTGCTTGTGCTTGGATGGACTGCCATTATCATTGGACCAAATGAATCCTTCAGTTGTCTTACTATTACGATCATATGCAAGATATAATGTGTCGTTAAATTCTTGATTTGTCGATAAAGAAACCGAGCTGCGAGGAGAAGGTTTTGCGATGCCAGCTCATCAATTTCAATACCTCTTCGTTTTCTCTGCTTTAGAAACTATTATCGTCCTGGAGATAGCCAGGGCTTTAAGCAGTTGTTTATATAAATTTCTAGTTAAAATTAAAGACAAAAGCCGTGATCACCCATTCTTCCAACTGGAGGATTTAGATATCGAAGAAGCGAGTCAACTTGTTAAATCGTAATGTTAACTGAGGACCCAACTATTCAAGACAGACAGACAACACCCGAACTGCGAAAGAACCTGTTCAAGAAGAGCCACGATTGAAATCTCGTCGTCAACATAGTAAACCAGTCGTTTCCCCATAGAATAATAGGCGGGGCAGATAACCGCATTCATACCGGGGGTTGTGCTGTTGGCTGTGGCCGTCATCGGCCAGCCCCATCCGCAATGTCGTGCCATGCAGTCAGATTGTGGAAATTAAATCAGCTTCAATAAGTCGATAACAGGGATTGGGTCTTGCCCAAAGCTGCAATGGCCGGCGTAACTTAGGTAATGTGTTGTTGGTCTTACACCCGTCTTACATTTGCCAAGGCTGCTCCCGCTTTGAAGGCGCAGGTGCATGCAACAAATATATATGTATGACCAACAGCTGGGCTTAGATTGCAGCGTAGGGCTGAACTTGATTGGGCGAAATAATTGAGCAATTAATCACAGCTCTTTCGGGACCTTTGTATTGATGATGTTCTTGAACAGCCTCAAAGTGCGTCCGACGTCGCACTGCCTTGTGAGACCATGGACTCAGGACATATATAATGAACCGTGGTAGTTTTCGCATTCCGTTCTCATGCACTAGTTTTACCATCATCATCACAAAGCAATTAGTCGTTCAGGATGCCTTCCTTATTTTTATGCCGGCTGTTTCAGCTCGCTGTGCTCCCGCTCGCCCTCGCAATCCCTCCAGACACGACCCAATACAACACTCGCGGCTCTGGAATTAACTGGAAGTCTTGCGACCTCGGCCTGAACGAGACTGCGCCAATGCAATGCGGAAACCTGAACGTGCCACTCGATTACACAGATCCTCACTCGAAGACGAAGCTCGAGCTCGACCTCCTCAGGGTCAAAGCCACCAAGAAGCCGTCAAAGGGCAGCATCATCTTGAACTTTGGAGGCCCGGGAATATCTGGCAAGGCAGACTTTGCATTTTATGCCCGTCAAATTCTCGGGTATGAACATCAGATATCACAACACCAATAGATGACCACTGACGTTTGCGATAGAGCCACCGGCGGGTACCATGATTTGGTGACGTTCGTCCCACGGTAAGTCGAGCAACGGTTGCCTCGAACATGGCATTGTTCTGACAAGTCTCAATTGTACAGAGGAACGGATCAAACAATTCGATTTTCATGCTACGGCACCGATGAAGAGAGGTCTTATGCCAGCGTTTTGAACCCTGTCATTGCCGGCAACTCTTCCGACACGGCCGTCGGCAGGATCTGGGCAGAGAGCCGCATATTCGATGCTACCTGCGGCGCCGTCCAAAACGAGACTGGACGCTTCGTTGGCACCGCGTTTGTGGCCAGGGACGTGATGCAGATTGTCGATGCTCTGGACGAAGATGGCATGCTGCGCTATTGGGGTAAGAGACACTGCTAACCACACCTAGACTTGTCGACTGTCTTTCGAGGGAGCTGAGCTAACGAGAAGTGTTTACTAGGAGTCTCTTATGGAACCGTTCTGGGAGAGACTACTGCTGCCATGTTCCCGAAGAGAATCGACAAGATGGTTCTCGACGGTGTAGTCAACCCATATGAGTACTACGCCAACCGGTAAGACCAAACTACCCCCTAACCATTTCATAACTCAGCTTAACTAATGCCTTTTGAAAGCGAGGCTGAGCTCTTCACCGACACCGACAAGGTCCTCTCCGGCTTCTGCAAAGGCTGCGTCGCCAACCCCACCAACTGCGCGCTCGCAGGCGACAAGGTGACAGCCTCAGAACTCGAAGCCTCCATCTACGCCTTCCTCGACAACCTCAAGTTCAACCCCATCATCATTCCTCTCCCAGCACCACTCTACGGCTACGTCGTGGACTACACCACCGTCAAGACCCTCATCTTCAGCTCTCTCTACGCCCCGCAAGTCTGGCACATCCTCGCCTACAGGCTGAAGGCCATCATGACCGTCGACGCCGAGGCTATCATCGCCATCGCCACTGAACTCCTCAGCGGCCCGCCCGTCCTGGACGCCGAATCCATGTTTGGCATCAAGTGCAGCGACGCCTCAGACCCAACCGCCAACCTGGCCGACATCCTCCCCACCATCGAAAGCCGCCACCGCAACAGCAGGATCGGCGGCGACACGGCCGACCACGTCGTCGCACGCTGCGCCGGGTGGAAGCTGCCCGCCAAGGAGCGTTACAGCGGCGATTTCCACGTCAAGACGAAGAACCCCCTGTTGGTGATTGGCAACACGTACGACCCCGTTACGCCGCTTGCGTCGGCGCGCAACGTGAGCGAGTCGTTTGAGAATGCCGTGTTGCTTCAGCACGATGGTTACGGTGTAAGTACCCCCCTTAAGATGTCTAAAGAGTAAGAAGTGGTGGCTAACATTGGTGTCCTGTAGCATGATTCGCACCCACAGGCGTCGTTTTGCACGGCCAAGGCTATCCGGGCTTACTTTGTCAAGGGCAAACTCCCCAAGAAGGGAACGAAGTGTGCTGTCGATACGACGCTCTTTGATGGGTCTGATGGGTGGGACAAGGTCTTGGAGAAGCTCGATAAAGACAACCACTATTAATGAAACTGGCACGCTCTGAGGGCGGCTCGTTGGTTCCGGAATGATCGACTATAGACTTGTTTTGGGGTGTGAGTTTGTATGTCATAGATGAGAGGGTTTACTCGTACATATCTACCTAGGTACTTATAACTACTATACATTTAGTCAACATCTATTGCCTCACTACTGTCTGGCTCTTCAACTTCCTCTCTCGCCCAGACAATTCCCTCCCGCCACTCGGCCAGCTCCATGACCGAAGGGCTCTGCGACAAAGTCTCTGAAATCTCCAACACCAGCCTCCGCCCTATAGTTTTTGCCCACCAGATTTTACTTCCCAAGTGGTGAAGTAGCACCCCCCAGTGCATCATCAAGTACATGGCAACCGGCTCCGTCCGCTGCAGCTCCTCGGCGAAGTGCTCGCCCGCGAGCGCCGGGAACGCAATGCAAATGCCCATGATCATCTTTTTAGAGTCTTCGACGAAGCACATCCGCAGCGCAGACACGGTCGTGCGATATGACTGCATCCGTATCAACGCCTCTTCTCGCCCGGCCTTATCTTCCTCCCCAGGAACGGGTATGCACCGCTCAATCACCACACTGGCCCGTGAAAGCGCCGTCTCGACGCCATCGTTCAAGGGCTTTTCGGGAGCCTTGTCCAGAGCCTCCAGCCCGGCCTTGATGGCCGGCATCGCCTCCGGGTCGGAGAGGAGGCCATCGATGTTGTTTATCGCAATGTACGACGCCTTCTGCAGCAGATGGAACAGGGCAATCATGCGATCTAGTATGCGCTGCGACTCGTCGCCTCCCACAAGCCGCTCGCACTGCGGAATCGCCATGTTGATCAGCACGGCGATGGACGAGAAAATGAAGACACACTTGAGGTTTGCGGGCGTAATGTTGTCAAGCTCGGTGCGATACACCCTGCTCGCCTTGTCGTAGTACTCGAGGGCGTGCTTGAAGTAGACCTTGGGATCGTCGTCGACGACGGCATCGCCGCAGAGGGCGATTTCCAGCGCCGCGAGCGAGAAGGCGCCGTGAAGCAGGAACTCGTTCTTGAGGCCCCAGCGCGGAACGCCGACTCTGATCCACTGCTCGTCTTCGGGAATCGTGCAGAGGCTCTTGAAGGTCGTCGTCGTCCAGCGATGCATGAGCTCGAGCTCGAGCTTCTGAGTAAAGATGGCCGAAGAAGAGTTTGGCGAGCCCACCGAGGACGCATCCCTGGAAGTTGATGGTGCTGATTTGGGGGTTGTTGGGAATGAACAGTCTTCGAGGCCACGGACGAAACAGTTCCCGCAGGGCGGCCCTTCTTCATCACACTGAAACGAGACACGATTGAGTCAATTTGCAGGGTCAATATAGGTGGCCGACAAGGTCTTACTTTTACATGTCTTCTTTTGCAATTGTGACACCCATTCCGCGATTTGTTATGCGTTCTTCGCTTTGGCTGCATCGGGACAGTTCCAAGTCACTATTTGGAGAATGGCATGGGCCTTCTCGTCACCACCTGGAGCTCTGCATACAAAAAGGGAAAAGCTTGTAAGAAGGCGGCCGATTCAGCGAAGAAGAAGGATTTCCTTGGGGGTTGAGGTTGGCGGATGCCTGGAGACTGATTGCAGGCTTCTAGAATTGTGGCTGTGCACGTGGCTTGATTATCGGGGTGTGAGAACATTTTACATACTGGGCAGGTAGGTAGTTAAACGTTGAATTGTCGTCATATTGAGAATCAGAAGAGTCGTTGGCGTATACCTTATTAGACCCGCCATGCCAAATCATTTTTGAGGTTGTTGAATCGACATGGCTTGGTATCATTTGATGGCTCCTGTGATGCCTCATTTCCAGCACCCTGGCTGACATGCCGAAGACAGGTATCAGAAGTGTAATAGTAAATCAAACAAATTGGGTATTCGTAGCTGGTATCTAACTAAATATTCATAAAACGCATTCTATATTCTTCTCATTTCGCTCTCTTAACCTCACCTCTAAGTCCGACACCATCTCTGTCCTGTACCAACACCCGCCACATTCGCTCCGCCACAAATGCTCATTTCCACTACGGCACCCAACATACCACCAATAAACACGCCAGCAGTTTCGCCGGTGCCGACAACTTGAAGGCAGAATTCCTGGTTAAGACCCGGTTCCGTCGACTTTTCCTCAAGGACTTGGCCCAGGATAATCATGTAAATGGCGCCTCCCATGAGGCCGGCGCACCAGGCAAGTAGCCCAGCAAGGACAGCCGAGGTGAAGATGGAAAATGTAGCATTGGCTAGGAGGATGATGGCGGCCAGATTAATGATGATAAATGGTAACCGGGTGCTTCGGGCCCTGAAGATGGGAGTCAGGGTTCGCCCCATAAAGCCGCCGAGTTGAAAAGCGAAGCCGTATGTGGTAAAATAGGAGAAGAAGCTGTCAAATGCAGGTGACGCAGGGAGTGCGCGAGCAATGCCAGGGAAGACTATTGTCTGAGTGGCAAAGGCAATGCCGAGCGGGAGCATCAGGGGTCGGATCATGGACTGCACGAGGTCGAGGCGATTTTCCACGCTCAAGAGGCGAGTAAGCTCCTCGAGGGGATCGTAAATGAGGAGAGACGTGCTCTCTGGCCCGTCCTCGACATGCAGCTTATTGCGACGGTTTTGGCGTGTGTCGGGATAGTTGACGGGAGCTCCAGGCAAAATGACAAAGAATGCGAACAACATGGTGCCGGCCAGTGCGTAGATGCAGTCAATGAAGCTGCGCAGAAAAGCCTCCATCCACACCGTCAGAACAAACGGCAGCACAGCACAAAACAAGGCACCGGCGCCGACGCCCGCTCCCCAGCCAGACAGCGCCGCCTTTCCGTAGTAGCGCGTCATGCCGAGGAAGGAAACGTCCATGGCAGCAGCAACGGACGAGGCCAGCATCGAGGTGAAGACCCTCACGGGCGGTGCGACATTTGGGGGAGTGGCCTTGGTGATGACGGCGACCAGGATGCAACACGCGGCGGCGGACAATGGGCGCAGCCAGTAAGGCACGCGATGCAGGAAGTGAGGGAGGAAGAGCTTGGTGACGAGGGCGGGAAGGGTTTCGATGAGGATGACGACCCAGCGAGGATATGGGATGATGAGATAGTTGGCGGAGAAGACGATGAAGGGGACGATTGCATTGACGAGGCCTGGAGGTGTGAGTATTCGCAAGCGACTGGCTGATGAATGAATTGACTCACCGAGAAGAGCGAAGCCAAGATACGTTGGCAGCTTGAAGCCGCAGCATTGGTTCTTTGCGGGAGTCATCTTGGCAGCGTCAATTCGCCATCTCACTCGACCAAACAGCATTTAGCGAAGAGAAACAATTCGGGAAACAGGACAAATTATATGTTGAACCCCGAAAACTCGTATTCTCACCAAAGGCCAACGGCCTCTCGGCGGAAAAAAGACCAAACCGCCCCGCGCGCCGAAGCACAGATATTCCTCGGTTTACGACGAAGCCAACGAGAAGCCAGGGCGGAATACGGACAGAGCTAAGTTCGCCTGAAGCTTTGCACAGCCATGACCAACGTGTACCGTTGGTAGTTGGGGGCGATATTGGACACGACGGGAGGAAAAGGGGAGGAGGATGCGTTGGAAGAGACATCTGGACGCGGCTGGCTTAATAGGAAGCTTCCACGGTGCGTGTGAGTGCACAAGAAGTCTCAGGACTGCTGCCAAGTTGGGGCACTGTCTGAGCCGGCACATGTCGAAACGTTGCAGCCACTTAGTTTCGGGTTTGTCAACCATAAGCTGGGAATAGTCGCTCGGAAATCGGAGTCAGGGATGCGATGGGGGAGGCAGGGGGTTGGAGCGAGCATGTGGGTGCGAGGAATGTGTCTGTATGGCGGATTGACGGAACAAGCCAGAGAGGATTGACTACCTGGTGCCCGGCTGCAACTCGACGACCTGCCTGCAATATCTCGCCCAGAGCCTCTCATGCTATCTTTCCTCTGCACGTGGCCCCTCCGCTTGGATCCGAACAAGCGACGCCAAAGGGTTCGTCTCGCCGTCACGGTGTCAAATGATTGGCCGATAGCCAACATTTGCTAGCACTGGACTGGTTTCGTTGCAAATCATTATCTTGATCTTGGGGCACTTTTTTAAACTAATTGTTACGCGGAAACCACTCGGCCTTTTGCAATACACGCACCTTATTGGGCTGGCTGTTGCTAGTGTTGAGACGGGTTGAGCATCATGGACTGGATACCTCGGACTGCCTGCGACCGTCTGCAGGGGAGCGATGTATCGTCTACATCCTTCCTGTCCATTATCGCCAGTCGCTATTTCAGCCCACTCGTCTGCCGCCTGTCCGTGTTCCGTGTATGTATGGCTCTCTCGTAGTTGAGGAGCGCCCCCTTCAACTTGCGCGAGCTGCCAACCAACAATTCTCTCGCCGACGCACCATAGGCATTCTCCTTCTTCTCAGATTACCTTCGTATTCCCAGTCCTTCACTTGATCTCGTGTCATCTTCCCCCAGTCCCGCGGGCGCATAAGTTATCTGGTTCCAACCCGTCATGTGATGCTATCGCAATGACCTCGTCTCTTATCTCACGCCGCTCAGCGTCCAACTTGAGAAGCCTTCCCTCCCATCGTCCTCGGCCTTCGTCACCAGATCCTAAACATTCCTCACCATCTCGTCGCATGGCGCAACTAGGAAAACCGCTGAAGGTGGTGATTTCACTCGCCGCCTTCGCCCTCTTGTCATGGTCGGCATACTTGGCCTTCGTGAGTCCCCCCGATAAGACGTGATGCCCTCAAAAAACGAGAGAATTCAAAGAATTAACACCCGCTCGACTAGTTCACATCTCACTTTTCACATCTTCTTCCGGGCGTGTACCCAGAAATCATCACCCACGCTGACCTCGAAGCTCTCATTCCCTTGCGCAATGAAGACACAAACACCACCCGTCGTCTGCGGCTCTTCATGCCCGCCGACTCACCACACATTAACCTGTGCAAGACCATCATGTCCGCCGTGGCTCTGGGCTACCCCATGCCTACGCTCCTCAACTGGAACCGCGAGTACAACCGTCCAGACTGGCACTTTGCCGGCAGCCACATCGCCAAGCTCGAGAGCCTCCTCGGCGCCATCGAAGCACTGCTTGAAGACGCCGATACCAACGACGACGTGGGCGAAGACGACCTCGCCGTCATGATGGACGCCTATGACATCTGGTTCCAGCTGCCGCCCTCGGTCCTCATCCAGCGCTATCACCAGCTCAACCGTGAAGCCGACGAGCGCCTCCGCGAGCACTGGCACACGGAGCTCCAGGAGACGCAGTTCCCCATTCCGCCTCCCCGTCAGGACATCATCGTCACCACGGCCAAAGACTGCTTCCCGGACCGCAACTCGGGCTCGGACCCGCACTACGAGCACTGGCCCGAGTCGCCCATGCCGAAGGACATGTACGGCGAGGGAACCGACCAGGTGCCCTTCTCGTTTGACTCGGCACGCAAGTTCAAAAACGTTCGTCCGCGGTGCGTCAACAGCGGTATGATCATGGGCACGATGGGCGCGTTGAGGGACGTCTTGCGTCGAGCGCGGGATAAGGTCGACGCCGTCGTCATGGACGGCCGCCAGCTCTGGAGCGACCAAGCCCTCTTCGCAGAAATCATCGGCGAGCAGGAGATGTGGCGCAAGTGGGCGAAGCACCTCGAATCATCATGGGACGGCGGCGTGTCCCACAACGACCTCTCATCACTGAGCCCCGAGATTAGCAACATCGCCCGCGCCGCCCTCGACGGCCGCCGCTTCGATTTCGGCATCGGGCTCGACTACAACTTCACCACGATGCCGCCGACGTGCTCGGCCGAAGAAGACGGTGCCTTTGTGCACATCAACGACGCCGCCTCGCTGCGCGCCGAGTCGACCAAAGCCGGCGTCCGGGGCGACGTGCGCATCCGCGGGATCCCACATGAGCTCAACAACGACGAAGATGCGCTGCTGGCCGACGTCAAATGGGGCGACGTGCCGCTGTACTCGGACCTGTTCTTCGGCAGCACGCCTGTGGCCATCCACCACAACGCGTACGTCGGCGGGCTGAAGCCGTGGCGTCTGAAGCACTGGTGGGACAAGATGTGGTACTACCCGCAGCTGCGAGACCTCGTCATACGCCGCCTGGGTAAGCAAGACGGGGAAAGGAAGCCGCTAGCGAGGATTGACAGCGAGGAGGAGGGCGAGATCGTCTACTGGGCTCCCCGCGAGGATGAGGAGCGCAAGACAGTGAGGGTGTTTGAGCCGTCAAAGAAGGAAGGCGAGAAGCACAACCTGCGGCCTATCGAGTGGGATAGCGTATGTCAGAGGAAGGGCAAGGCAGAGTGGTATGACGAGTTGTTTGGCGATAACAAGGGCCCTCTAGAAGTCTAGACCACGGCATTAATATACGTTGAATAGCAGGCGAATTGAAGCAAACAATCAGCCATGGTACCATGTGGCGTTTGGTGGTGCTGTGCAGAGTGTTGTTGGTTGTTGACCAACAACACCAATAGTCCGGATATAAACTCCATTTGATGTTACAACGGCTTCGAACATGTCCATGGCAGAATTTCGAATCCGGCATAGTAAAACAAGGGGGGAACTCAAATTCGTGCCTGTGCCGTATGTAGTAGTATGGCAATCTCTTCATAACCTCTATCCAAGCCTTCAAACTCCGCCCAGCAGACGCCTCCCCGACGCCTCGTCTGAACGGGAGTCAAGCCTAGGCTAAAGCCATGCCAGCCGCAATGCAGGGGTACGGATTTGTAGAGAATAGTACGAAGTACAATTGCGCCTTAGGTAGGTCTTCATTATTCTAATTACTGAGAGTCAGTGGGAGAGCGAAGAACTGTGAGATTCAGTCTCAGCGTAAGCCAGGCACCATGAACTACGGTATGTGACCAGTCAGCCGCAATATGAATGAAATTCAAAAGATAACTTGTATTGCCAATGAGGGTATTGAAACCACACGACCGCCGCCCGAATTAAGAAAGCAAAATCGCAAACACCATGATATCCTTTGACCGGATTCGTTAACGCATATAAATCTTTCAGACATTCCACCCAAACCCAAAAAGTAATTGAATTTCCTCGCCCTGTTTTGCGAGGCCCTTACATGGCTTCCTCTGAGATTCTCACAATCTCGCAGAGACTCCGAACGAAAATCATGTCAAGGTTCTGAGCCTCCACCTCCATTAGACTCTCCTCACCACGCCCCTCCTCGGCCATCATTCTGGCTGTAGCAATGAGACGCATGATGCACCGTAGCAGGCCGGCCTCAATGTTCCGCGTCGCATTGTCTTGTGCTGCTGACGATGTGCCGGCCATATCGTCCTTGCCGAACCCCAAGGAGGTCAGAGGGGTGCTGAACTTCTTAGCAATCCGGCCCACGTTGTGGGTTGGCTGCGCAGGACGCTGCGGGCTGTCCAAGCCAAGAAGAGATGCAGCCTTCTTCGGGATGTCATCATTTGGCACTCTCTTGGAGCTGGACGTGGAAACACGCTGTGTTGTCGTTGACTGGCCGCGAGGAACGCGGGACATGTAATTATACGCAACAATATGCGCGTAAAGGGCGTCGCAAATGTAATCTGAGCAAGTGCCAAAGACATGTCTGAGAGGCACCCATGCGCTTGGGCACACCACGGGCTCGTAAGATGTCTCTTCTCCGGTGATTCCGTCATGGTGCAGATGGGCGCGGTGAAGGCATGTAGAGATGGACTCCCGGCCAGTCGAGACGACCTTTTTCCAGAGGGATCTTTGCGGGTGATGTGGTGACATGTTTCCCATAGACTCCCTACAGGCATCGGTGGATGGGTGTCTAACTTTCTTTGAATATGCTCGAATGGTCTCGATTGTGAGGCTGGAGGAGAGAAGCATTGTCTCGGGGAAGCACGCAATAGATACCCTTAGAGTCTCAATGATGTCAGGGGGCAGTGGCACCGCTTTTGCCAAGTCTTCGACTGGTGGCTGGGGGACAAAAGGAGGGTTGGAGTGATCGAGCCACGCCTGCACCGTTGGCAGTGGTGATGGTGGAGGCGTGTTTTGGATGTAGACGGTACTCGGCCGTTGTAGAGGTCTCGGGTTGCCGTCAAAGATGCTGTCATCGTCATAGCCATCCATTGGATTGACATTGAAACCCTCTGCCCTCTCGGGAGGGGGAGTAAGGCTTGGGTAGGGCTCAACTTGGTATAAGTAGCGTGCGTGGGAAGGTAGATGTAACGATAACCGTTGTTTTCGGGAATTTGACTTGGGTTCGGGGCAGGGAGTCTGGGGCCTCGAATGAAGGCTGGCGTCGGTCGTCGTACAGGCTAGTGAAGTTCTTCGTGGAGGAATATCAACGGACCGGAGGGAGTGTTGTCTCGAAAAGCTGCCGGTAATGGAAGGTGGCTTTTGTGGAGGAGCCGTTCGGCATCTAGGAATCTGGCTGATACTTTCAAGGTTGTGGAAAGGCGCGTCCGAAGTGAGAGGAGAAGGAGGTCGTGGAGACAATGCGACGGCTTGTTCAGTGTTTGCGCCTCCATCGTCCATGTCCATGTCCATGTCGTCGTCGGAATCCACGTCGATCCAACTATGCTCTCGAGACAGTCGGTGAGACATCAGGGCTTTTGGTGAAGGAGCACTGCCACTAGCGGACGTGAGAGAGGTGGCAGCGGTTATGACAGATTGTTGGCGGAATCCTATTGAGGGACCCTCGACACCGCCAGATGATTCAGTTCCAGGAAGTGATTCCACGTCAGATGTGGCTTCGGTTGCGTAGTCTCTGCGATCTAGAAAAGACACGACAGAGTCTCTTTCCTCAATTGCACCCAGAGTTTGAACTCGGAGTGAAGCGGATTGGTATGGAGATGTAAGTACCCGGCCAGGACATGACACCGTTCTTTGGTTGTTCTTCTCTTCGTAAACCAGAGCCTTGGACGGTGTTCCAGAGGTCATGTTCTTCGCCTCAAAGATGGAACACGAGAGCTCGAGATCTCTTGCCAGAAGCTCAGGAAAGCATTGAGCCGGCTCGTCGTTCATGTTTTCTTGAGCGCATTCGTTGCTGGATGTGTTTGAGTGTGGCGACTGCAGCGAGAGCGGCATCAAGTCTTTCATACTCGAGACGGATCGACGCTTGGTGATGGCCAGGGCTGATCTTTGCCTGTAGGCCTCGCGAATGATGCTCGGATCTTCCCTGTATAAGTAGATGGCCACTGGAATCCTCGGACCGAGGACAGACATTAAGACAGAATGAGGGAGACAAACTTAACGAAGGTCAGAAAATGTCGGATCGGACCTGATGCTCGCCGGTCGGCGGGAGCCCGGACGCAGGACCCGGCGAAAGTTATATGACAGGTCTGGCCCTGGGCAACGAGCGCCGATAGGCGTTGAGGGGGTGGATCTGGAGGGTGGAACTGAAAGACGCAGGGCAAGCAAAAATACAAGACAACGAACGAGAGTCAAACGCAAGGGAGAATGCTTATGTCGCGAAACCTTGGAAGTTGGATGTCGCGAAAATGAGAAGTGACGGGGCCGCAGTGGACGAGACTCGGGCGGGGTCTGTCGCACATGGTGGCAGAGACAGTGACACGGAGACAGAGGGAGGCCCAGGACAAATAATGCAACTAACGGCGCCCTGAGCGAAGAGGAATGAGGTGAGAAGTTGAGTGGCGCTCACGGGGCAGGAGATGGTTGCACCGTGAAAAAAGCAAAAGGGCTTGAGTTGCGAAAAAGCAAAGACTGCAAATGTCCCAGGATGGTAGCTTCAGCGGGCCTCGATGGCTTTTGCTCTAGAAGTTTGGAAGGCCATCATCCTTGCCCAGAGAGGGAAGAAAAAGAAAGGTGAATGGGACGGTCAATCACCACCGTCATTCCCTTTTGGTCGCTTGTTCAGCCGGTTCTGGTGTTCGTCTCCTCAAGTAAAGTTCATACTGTTTCTTTGATCATCGTCAACCTGTCTCTGCACCACGTAACTATGCTGTGAACTCGGGAAACTTTTCATAACTTCTCCACTTGGACAAAGCTCTTGGAGAGTGCACAGACGACAGAGCTTCAAGAGCCGCGCCAAGACTTCCTGGCTCACCCCCCTCCCCCTACTAGGAGTCGAGGGACGCACAGGGAGGAGTGTCATGTACATAGATTTCGCCCCTTATCATCATAGACACTCCAGTCTCACTCCTCCTTGTTGTGCTAGTAGTTAGTGACACGGGCCAGCGGCCGCAGAGGGAGGCGCGAAATGCGGGTGGCCTAATGAGAAGGTGAATTGGGGTTCGTCAGGTATGTACGTGGACACGACATGTATCAAACACTGCTGTTGAAGTTGACTCTTTTCTCACCAGGAAATGGTCGGGTTATTAGACCACGCCCGATGGGAATGCTGCTTTCAATGTTATCACCGGCGGCTCGAAGAAGCAGTGAAACCAGTGACGTGCTCTTCGAGAGGACCAGAGGGTAAGCGCAAAGTATATCGCAAGCTGCACGAATAGCAGCCTGGACTGTTGAGCCGTAAAAGTGGCTGAAACAGCACTGGTATGGAGGGGAGCTCTCATGACCGACGGGTTTGCTGAGGCCGAGGCTCGATAGACAGAGACAGGGAACTGTCGTCCATTTGGCCATCCAGAACGATATTCGATTCTATGAGAAGGTCTCATGTTCTAAGGAGACAGAAGAAGCAAAGGCGGAGGGGCTGCGTTCCCAGGCGTGCATTACGCCATTAAGCGGAGGGTGCTGTCTTGCAAAGTTGCAACGAAAGCCGTTACCACATGGTTTTCCGGCTCCTGCATGGCTGCCAAGGCGGATGTCACACTCCATCTCTTCTCCTTGCGTTCGGTGAAGTTGGTTGGTGCAAGGCAAATACAACGCTGCGACGCCATGCATGTCGCTTTGAAGGTCGAGGCCAAATGTTGGGCCTAAGGGATAGCGGACTGGGTAGATTACCTGTCAATTAAACAGACTGGGGAGAGTGTCCAACAAAGAGGAGGGGTACCATGAATTTGTCTCCAGCTGAGCGCAGGGAGCAGGGCGTTGACGCGAGGAGGCATGGCCGAATGCGACGAGAAGAGAGAGGAAAAAGAAAACATTGCAGCTCCGTCTCTGAGAAGCAAGACATGTTAACTCGAAGCCGTTAAAGTGCGTGGGGTTGGGTAAATGGTCGTGATGCCAGAAGCAAACATCTTACGGCATGGCGCTGATTTCAGCAGGGATAAGGATGACTGGGGAAAGAAGGGAGAGGCAGTGGGCACCCACCTGCCCTGCAATGTACCAACTCGTCACAAGGGCACTAAAACGGGAGCTTCTCCAGGCACTCCAGGGCGATGATCCCCAAGGCCGAGAGCAGCCCGGCAATAACGAACCACAGGGAGGAGCGACGGATACCTCCATATGTTGATCATGGCCCACGTTGGAATTGAATTGAAGGCTTTGACGGGGAGCGGCCCGGCATGCGGGCGGGCTATTGCATTTGCCGCCGTCGCCGCGGGCACTCCGGACGTAAGGGATTGGGATCAGGCTCGATGTGTTCTAAAGCACTGAAACGAATTGAGGTGATAGAAGGGACTTCAAGGGTGACAGCCGTCCACTGGTTTCCAGGGGATGAGATCCAATCGTAGTCACATTAGATGTCTAATGAGCAGCTCGCTCATGATCTCCCCGGAAAGAGAAAGGGACATTAGTGTCCATCATAGAGGACGCCGCTAGGAGCAATCCCCCACGGACGCTGGCTGCACTGACAGACACTAGGTAAAGAGCATGGAAATTGCCCCCTCATCAACCCAATGGAAAAAGGACCCTGAGCGAAGACCGGAACTGGAACCTCACAAGGCAGGGAAGGAGGCCCGAGTGGCGGCTGCCTCGTTAGCGCCTGCCACACCGCCCGCAGCTGGTTTTGGCGTGGTCCACTCTGCCTGCATGCCAAAAAGAAAAAGGAAAAAAAAAAAAAAGGCAGCCAGCCGTCTGACACCTTTCACACGTGCTTTCTGTTGACGGGCTTCAATTCGGTTGTGGCTGCAACAACAGCAACAGCAACAACAACAACAAAGGTTCCAAAGGAACAGTACGCTTTTCAACCAACAGTCTTTGTTCTTTCCTCTTTGACTCAGCCCTAACTAAGCCAATCCGTCACAAAGCGGGTTGTGATCTGATCTTTACTTCTCACGAGAAGCCCAAAACGGCAATACTTCGTTCTGATTGGCCCCTCATTGAGTCCCACTCGCTCTCAATCCCCCTTGCGTTCTGGATACCTGGATAGGTACCTATCACAGCTCGAGCTTCAGTCTCGTTTTTTTGCTTCTTCTGTTGCACGTCTCTTGGCTCCGCAAAGGTCCTCGTCCGAGAGTCCGTGAAAACTTCCTGCCGAGACGTCAATCCGATTTTTTTTTTACATCGCCTACACGGGCACAGACCAAGCTCAACGTCACCAATTCCGCTTCAGCAATTGCTTCACTTCGTATGCAAATTCTTCTATCCACCGACAGGCCTCAGCTTCCAGCCTGCTTCTAGCCGAAGTCCAGTTTGCTCCATCCACCTCATCTCAACTCACTTTGTTTGCTTGGTTATTCTCAGCTTGGGTTCAACGGCTTCACGTCACTTGGCTCGGCGGGTTACTGGTTGACAGCTCCAATTCTAATGCATTTTTCACCCAGTGGAGACCAACGACTCTTTTTCCACTCCCAGCATTAGCATCTTCAGCAACTTAACGGAAGTGTTGCAATACGAAAAGGTGTCAGTCGTCGACAATGCTCTCCCAAGACTTTATCTCAGCCATTTCTGGCCCTCCTATTGCCGCTAACACGGCCATCTCCAAGGACGTGGGCATCTATTCCCACGCTCTCACACCCTCTCATGCCGTAAAAGCAACCTTCAAGAAGAGCTCCACCCCAGTCAACTGCCTGGCTGTGAGTGACACTCACATTTTCACGGCTCAGGATCAAAAGGCTCATGTCCACGTTTACTCCCGTATACGCGGCAACCAGGAAGCTCTCGTCCCCTTCCCCGAGAGGATCCGTAGCGTAGCTCTCGCTGGCCAGGTCTTGGTTCTAGGGACCGCCGAAGGGAGGCTGTTTCTTTGGGAGGTCAGTCCAGTCCACTCCGTTTGCTTCCTCCGCCAGTCACATGGCGTCCTATATGATGCAAGCCATCTCTTTCAAATGCTGACAGCCCAAAGGTATGCACGGGCCGACAAGTGTCAACTCCCCCCTGCCACGTCCAAGCCGTTACTTGTCTGGCTGTGACGCCCCATCACATCTTGTCCGGTTCGGACGACTCCAACATCAACGTCTGGTCGTTGTCCCGGTTGCTCGAGCTGCATGCCCAGACGGAGCATGAGCCTGATCTGACCCTGTCCAACCACCGTGGTGCCATCACCAGTCTAGTGGTCGGCCCAAGCACCAACCCTGAGACCAACATATGCGTCTCTGCAAGTAAGGATAAGACATGCATCATATGGAACTTCCAGACTGGCCAGGTCCTCCGGACCTTGCTGTTCCCCGCACCGCCTCTGTGTGCGTGCCTCGATCCAAGTGCTCGAGCCCTCTTTGTTGCTTCTGAGGAGGGCAGCCTATTCCTCGTTGAGTTGTTTGGTGGCGAGAAACCAGTTCTAGGTTCTCGTTGCACTGAGCCATCCTCCATCGTTGTCCAGGTCAACACCCCGCTTTCCACTTCAGAACCAGAGGCTGGTCAGCCGTCATGTATTGCCGTGACATATGACGGTACCTCGATTCTATCTGGCCATACCAAAGGAAAGATTCTGCGCTGGAGTTTGGCAGATAATGCCCATCCAACTGAGCTGGCCAACTTGAACGCCTCTGTTACGAATCTGCATTTCGTTTCTCGCCTGCCATCTGCCGAACCAACAAAGCCTGTCAACATTGTCAAGCCGAACCAGAACCTTAAACAGTATGCCTTTACTGCTCAGCTAGACAGTGACTTGGGGTCTGAAACTCGCTTTAGCGAGCTGCTTACATGCAAGGGATTCTCCTCGCAGTCCCTTGTGTCGGCCGACCAGGCATCGTTCCCCACTCACTCAGATGAGCAACAAGATCCTGAACTGGCAAGGCAGAATCAACAGTTCTGGGCCATCATGAAGAATCATACATCTTTACAGGCCGATTTCATGCAGTCCATGAACACCGTCACTCAGAACCCCGCTTGAGCAAGTCGTGATGCAAGGGAGAGAACCACATCCACTATCAATGCAACCCCTTCCACTTCGGATTCCGCTTCACGGCAACGCACGCTGGCCCCCCTGTTGGCACTCTCAGCCGCCGAAGGTTCGAGCAAACTCAGCGAGACGAAGATGCAGTAACTCACATGACACGAGATGACATCTAGCCCGTGGCGTGCTACACCGCTGGGGTTGTCCAACGCCACCAACGGCAACAACTGGTCGTCGATTTATGGTTTGTGATCTGTCTTGCATGGAGGTGCAGTTCATCGGACGCAAAACGTCTCTTTGACTCTACTCGGTTACACTTGGGCAGCTATCGGTGTGCAGGGCTCAAAGTTAGTAAGACAGATGTGCTGTTCGAGCATGCGACCCGACCAGGCGGCCGCAATTTGAGTTATATGCGTCGAAGGCAAATATGCAGTGCTTGGGGCAGTTGATCTACATACAGGAGACTTCCGATGATCGCAGACTCAGGTTCAACGGGCCATCTTGAACTGTCCATGCTTCTCTTCGCTAGATAGTGCAAAACTGGAAGTGCTTGAGTTTTTCGATGCATACATAGACCCACAGTCGAGCACGGTGCTGTATGAAGCCATGTATCCATCTAACTACCTGGAAGCGGAACTCCTTGCGACTGTCCATTTCTCGTGTGACTTAGACTAGTGGTATCTAGACCTTGGGCAATCAGCTTTTGACAAGCCCCCCGCACTGTCGTTTTAATGATATATGACAATTTCAACGGGCTCTCGTAGCTAAAGGATTTTGACATCTTGTTTACACGCCCTCCAACCTCCTGAAACTAAATGGAGGCAGTCAAGCCTCAATGGCCTCATTATGACGAGCCAGATGAGGAACTGCATATGCAGGGCGATGCGAATGCGCAAGGGAGAACCTGACCCACGTCCACCCGGAATATCCGTTCCAGACTCCAGCGGTAGGCCAGAATCTTGCACTCTTGCTTGCCGGGGAATTTGGCTCGTGGGGATAGATGCAAGGAATCGATCGCCTCAGGCACACGTGGGAGACTGGGATCCAAGTGCGAACTGGGGACGTTGCATTGGAATGGCACCATGTTTGTTGTGAGGATGCTTCTTCTGCTAATATGGGATTTCCCACTGGGGATAAGTCGTGGGTGGAATCGCAGAGGCTTTGGGTCCAGACTGCGCCCATGATGCAAGGGAGAGGCTGATAAAAGCAGGTCATGGGAAGTGTCACAGCCCAACATGGGATCCTAGAATTTGTTTTCAGGGCGTTCTGTTTCATTGATGTATTTGAATATTGAATTATTTACAGGGTCCATTTTCGATATTACCCTGTTCAGGCTCCGGCATCCAAGAGGGGTCGGTGCAACCAAGCGGCGTAGACAGATATCGTATGCAGGGCACCGTGAGCGTGTCAGCTTGGTGATGCTACCGATAAAATCAGGACTCTGAGGGGTGGGTTCCTCGGCCATATTCATGACAGCCAAACTGCATACGAAGTTTACGAAGGACCGCGGATGCAAGTCTGGTCCAAAGGCCGATGTAGGAAGCACTGCAAGTCCGATTCATTGCAATGAGTCGACCTCAGTGATGGACGGCGTTAACAATCAAGCCGTGTATCATTCGCACTGTAGCATTAGGCAACGGCACGGTAATCTTCACAGTGCTAAGCACCTTTACGGACACTTCTTTTACTGCGCAAAATGTCCGGCCGGAGCGGCGCATTTCTCCGCGCCGACTAACACCGAGCCCAATCAGCAAATGTCTTGCATCATCGGCCATCCAAAATACAGTCGCAAATTCACTTCCGCCGCCGCCTTCAATCCCATCCTCACACAGAATGTCCGTCGTGGCTACACTGAAGGGCGACATGCCGCAGCAAGTACGATCACTCGTAAGTCGACCTCTCAACCCGCCTCTTCGCCCTCCAGCTTGAGATATCTGGGACTGGACAAAGTCCTCCGGCGGTCACGAAGTTTTTTGGAATGCAAATGCCGGCGACCTCGGATGCGCGACCAGGGCAATGATTGTCGGAGATGTCGACGGATGGCTAACCCATGGTCTTTTTTGTAGTATCGCCAACTATTACGGCAAGGCGACCAATTTGCCGCCTACAACTTCCGCGAGTATGCGAAGCGACGGACGAGAGATGCCTTCCGAGAGCACATGACTGAGCAGGACCCGCGCAAGGTTCAGGAGTTGGTTCAGCATGGCTTAAAGGAGCTACAGGGCCTTAAGGTAGGGACCGATGATATATACACAGGGACTATTCGAGCGAAGGTTAACATTCGGGACAGCGGCAAACAGTCATCAGCCAGTTCTACCAAGCGGACCGTTTAGTTGTTGAGGGATCGATCTCGGTAAGTGCATCGCCATACGATCAGTATTTGCATACGTATTAACAGCGTGCACAGAAAAAGCCAGCCAGCAGCTAAGCCGAAACCTCCCGCGGAACAATAGCAAATCGAGACCAGATATCGATAGGCAGCCTTCAAGGTTCTCGAGGCAAATAGACACAGCAGTATCACCAAGCTGGGGAAAAAAATGACCAATTGATGAAATAAAAGACGACGGAATGGGAAGTGTACAGTAGGAACTTGACTTGACGGCAATGTATATCTATCGGACCACAGACTTGGCGAGGGCGACAGCAACTCGTGTGAGGGTTGTGGGAGAGCGGCGGAGTGAGACACGCCATTATCGGGATGCTAGACGGCGGACTTCATTTCTCAGGCGGTATAATCCTCCTGGGCCAGCTTTATAGAGTAATTTCGCATATTCAGACATGTGATGAAACTCATGGAGCACGGGAAGCTCCACGACGGCACTTCGCGATGGTGGCATCCTCTCTAAAGCGTCACACCCACTCGTCGAAGCTAGAAAAAGGCATCTCTAGCAGCTCTCATCTCAATAAAACCATAATTGCCTACTCTTTGTCACATCTTGACCAATATTGAAGCCCTTCTGGCTCTGTCCTGATGAAATCTGAGCTCCATCGCAATCAGGCGGCTTATGTCATCATTGCCCAATTCCTGATTGGCCAAAATGGAAACTCATTCGTGCGACAAAAGCTCTCAGCCTCCTTCAGCCTCTTTCAGAAACACACCAGGCAGACCGGCATTAAGATCTGGCGCGACTTATTGTAGCATCGCCCAATCGCGGTGTCGTTATTTTTGCATTGATTTCACTTACGGTTATTGTATCAGCTCCTTCGTTGCGGTCTTCAAGATGGCTCCAGGCGTAAGTGTCCTCATGCAGGTTTGATTCTCGCGACTTCGACTAATGGGCACAGACGCGACGCGCTAATCGCAGCGGATACGCCGAGCACGACGACTTTGAAGGTATGATATCGCAGATTGATGGAGAACTGGGACTGGTATTGATTGTCTTTAGGTCTCCCTGTCCGACAATGGCGTCACGATTGGGTCACGGTCGCGCCGCCTCCCCAACAGGAACAGCAGAAGCAGAATGACATTTGGTCTATCGAACTACTCCATGGCATGCCGAAAGATTCGCACCTCCTACCGCCACATAGCCAGGAACTTCTCCTCGCCGCCCGATCCGGACGATTATACAAGCGACCTGCCCCAGCCGAGGATGATGAAGCCGACAACGACGCGTTGCCCGAAAAGACAGACAAGAAGGAGGAGGATGCCAGTACGAAAGGCTTCAGCATGAAGGTCTGGAAGCAGATACCTAGGAACTCTGAAGCGACAGCCTCTTCGCACTTGGCGAAACGAAGAAAGAATACTGTGACCATCGCCAGCCGGACGGTAGAGGATAGGGTCCAAGGTCCAACAGTCACTAGGGCAACAGTGCGAAGAATCGACGCGGCCGGAAACGCATACACGGAAGAGGTTACTCTAGGGGATGGTCAGCAGGTGGTTGGCGAAATCATATCGACGCGAGTCGAACCTGCGCCGGGTCCTCGTGGTGAGGCGGCCGTGCCTCCAGCTCCAGCAATAAGAAAGCGACCACTTCCACCGAAGAGGAAGCCGAAGGGCGGTCCTGGTCGGGGGAAGAAGAGAGTGAAGTTCCCTGCTACTGATGCTCCTCAACCGGTCGCAGCGCCCGCACCTGCGAATGGAGCTGCCCCAGTTCCTGCAGTCAAACAAGAGGGGACAAGTGAACCAGTAAGCCCCTTTGACCCAGTAACGCATGACTATTACTAATGTATTCGAAGGGTATCAAGCAAGAAGTCGACGATAGTACCAATCACGATAGCGAAGCGGCTGGCGACGATGATGACGACGACGACGACGACGGAGATGAGGGCGATGAGGGCGACGATGGAGACGAAAGCGCAACACCAGCGGATAGCACCCAGCTTGAGGGTTCTCAGCTCGACAGTGACCGGCAAGATCATGAAATGACTGATGCTGCACCTATGGCCCCTCCCACGGTCACGTCTGCGCCTGAACGCCCCGATATCGAGATGGGAAGCGACGAGATCCCATCAGAGCCTCTAGTACCTCCAGCACCTGTTAGTGCCATCAACCTGGCCCCCCCTCTCAGTCTTGGTCCCCTCGGGCCAATTCCCAGACTTGAGGGCAGTCCCCTGAAGAACGTCATCATGCCCTCTCCCACAACGGAGGTTCCTCCTGAGATTCGACCAGAACCCCAACCTCAAGTCCCATTAACGGCAGAATCGTTGCAGAAGGTTGAGGTCACGGACGCTGTTTCTTTAATGCCACCAACTTCCACTGGGCCGTCGCTGCCGGTGGAAGCGAAGCCGACTGATGTCAATGAAGAGATACAGTCGGCCGTAGCTGAGCCTCGATCAATTGTGCAGGCGCCCGAAGCCGCTGCACCTAGTGCTCCCGCCCCCACTCCCGCCCTTGAAAGTGTCATCCCTCAGGCCGACTCCCTCAAGGATGAGTCTCTTCTGCCTCCTCCGCCCGAGGAAGTTGGCAATATAGACTCCACGCCACCTGCCGCGGAGTCGGTTTGCATGGCTCCGGATGGCGGAGACAAGCCTGTTCAGACCCAGGCGACCGAAGAAGCCGTGCAAGATATCCCTTCGAAGCCGTCATCTGAGCACGCGGATACTGTCATGACGGAAGACTCAGTGAAACCAGAGGATTCCGCATCTGTGGTTGCCCCCGTTTCCGAAACTGCAGAAATTCCTCCCGTAGAGCCTGCCTCGGAACCTATGGTGGAACATATGGAAGTTGAGGACATGATGATGGAGGACACGCCCGTTGAGTCTTTTGCAGACGTTCCTATTCCAGCTCCCGCCGAGTCTATTGTAGAGTCGACGACGGCCGTAGTGACAGAACCTACGGGACAAGAGGAAACACCTGCTTCGCCCCCGAAGACCGGGAACAGGGTTGCCAGTGAGGAGCCTAACCTGCTTGGTGCTCTGATGGGCGAGCTGGATCGTCAGTCGGGAGAGAGCATGGAGACGGAACCTTCAGAGCCAGTTCCAACCGCCGAGCCAGTCCCTGAAGCTGCACCAGAGCCTGTGGCTGAGCTCGTTATTGAGACCGTCGCTGAACCCGCACCTGAAGTCGCTGATTTGATGGACACGGCAGATGAACCCGCTCCAGCGACTACCGAGGCTCCCGTTGAGACCTCAGCTGAGGCTCCGGTCGTCCCTCCGACGGAACCTCCAGCAGAAGTTGCCGGTGAATCTGCTCCCAATCCCGTGCCTGAATCCGCCGTCGAGCCCGCAGAGGTGGTCAAACCAGAGGAGTCTAGTGTTACAGAAGAGCCTGAACCTGTTGAAGAGGCTCAGCCCTTGGAAGAGGTTCAACCTTCGGACGAGCCCAGGATTGAGACACCCCAGCCTTCAGATGCTCCTACATCAGAGCCTCCAAAACCCGCAGACACGAAGAGTGAGGAAACCCTTGTCCAGGAACCTCCCAGCGAAGCGCCCGCCTCCGAGGCCACTCCGGTAGTCGATGCTCCCATCGAAGCTCCTGCTACGGCATCTCCGGTGATTGAGGAGTCATCTACTACCGTTGTCCTTCCTGTCGCTGAAGCTCCTGCTGTTGAGGCTCCTCCCGTGGAGTCTGCCGCTGTCGAGGCTGTCCAAGCTGCCGAGACCGTTGCTGCTGAGCCTCCCTCAGCTGAAGCCCCATCTACCAAGTCGCCTCCTGCTGAAGACCCGGAGGCCTAGAAGGACGAAATGCATGAATGGCTTGACAAGGACAATTGGATCTGGCCAGATTAGTCAATTTCTTTGGATAGGTGAGAAGTGCTTAGAATTCAGAGGTTTTCTTTTTTGTACAATAGGTAAATAACAAAGTCTTACTCCCAGAGATGAGCCTTGGTGGGGAGAATCCGGCGAATGGGCGGCCGTTATGGATAATTGGAATTCGTTTGCTTGTTCAGACTCTACCGCCTGTGTCTAATGCTGGCCTTGTCATCGTCTTACACCCTATATCGTACCGCGTCCCCCCTCCGTCCGCCTTGCTGCCGATCCGTCTCAAGCGTGGCATATCGCCCACCGACTCGAATCCCTTTGGCATGGGCATTACTCAACCCCAACAGCATGGCACTCAACAGCAACAACGTCATCAACGTCAGCGATCCCGCCTGCGTCATGTTACCGCTCAACGCGGCGACCAAGTACACGACGACTTTGGCAACAGCCTCCAGGTAGCCGTCCAGCACGGACTGGGCGCGCAACCACGTCTTGGTCGTGAGCGCTAGGAGATCGGCGTCGAGGCCTCGCAGGCGCACCGTGCAGCCGCTGCCAAGGTCGATGGTGTATTCGGTAACGCTGTTGTCCTGGGCGAAGACGCCAGCGGCCGAGGAGGCGCTGGGCTGAGGGAGCTGGGTCCGGTTCTTGATGGCCCAGATGTTGAGCAGGCGCGAGACGATGAGGGCAAGGATCAAACAGAGACCCCATATGTCTTCGAAGAGGACCATGAAGTATATGGCGGAGATGGTGAAGAGGGGGTTGAGGAGGTAGAAGAAATGGCTGAGCCAGTCCAAGGTCGGCTGCAGGCGGACCGAGTGGTCTTCCTCTACTTTTTCCTTTGCACGTGTGAACAGGGCGTTGAGGCGTTTCTTGACGGTCCATTCTCCTTCAGTCGACCCGATGTCAAGCGTCAAGATCTGTTTCATGTCGCTTCTGGACAGCCGCGAGAGATAATTCGCCAAGACGCTGTTTTTGACGAGATATTGCGGCGTCTGTCCGCCAGCTGCCGCGGCCAAGGCGGGAGTCGCGAGCAAGTCGAGGGGTGTCTCGTTGTCGAGGTAGTCGCAGGCCTGTTGGTGGTGCAGGCCGGGAGCGAGGACGACGGCATCGAACCACGAGGAGCCGCCTCTTATGGCGGTGCGATGGGCGACGGTGCGGAGGTCGGCGAGGGCGATGAGGCCGCCGGTGCTGAGGGTGATGCTGGGGAAGGGCGTTGTGTTCCATGAGTGGATGAGAGAGCGCGGAGCGATGAGAGCGGATGCCGTGTTTTTGAGGTCGGATGTTTCCATGATAGTACCTAGTCAATATTTATGAACTGGACTAGGGGGAGAACTCAGAAGGCTACGAATAGAGAGCTGGGTGAGCATGCGTAATAAGAGGCGGCAACTCTGGGAAGGCCGCATGCCTCTGAGACAATGTTATGCATATCCTCACACGAGAGCGTCAAATGTCTCTTCTTCCACAAGTTTGGCATGATAATAGATCCATCCATATGTTAGTGGACGGGGGAAAGCAGCCGCTGTGGTGTTGATGAGTGACATGGTGATGGTCGGCACGGGACAATGTCTCACTAAACATGTGGGCAGATCTCATGACACCCAAGTTCACATTTACGAGTTGTTGCCAAGGATTAAAGCATAACCCATGAATACTTATAGTGGACTAGGCTGCTGCACGTCATAGAGTCTCGGAGGATGCCTCTCTTGAAGAATAACTTAATGTGTCCAGCAGAGATCGGCTGCTAACGGTGTGATTTTCTATACAAAGGGCGCAACACTTCAACCGTGTAGTTGTAACCAAAGCTATATTGTAGGTCCGTATATGAGTAGTTGCGTGCTGTGCTTTCAGAGATTTAAATAAACGATTAGAAAAAATAAATGTACAAGAGGATTATTACGACATCAACAGCATGATCCGGATCTATGTCAAGACTGTGGGAGGTAGCAGTGTCTTGGTGGCTACCCTGGAGTTTCAAGCTGATGGTTAGGGGCAACCGCTTATTTAGAACATCGAGGAATAAAGAGCCAACGCATCGAATTGTTCATAAATGCAAGTTTTCGCTTTATAATGGCATGGAATTTGCGGAGGAGGTATTGAAGTAAGTTTTGGTAAATTTAGTCGACAATTCGTCATTCATTCGCCGGTCAAGAGTCTCGCATGTGCAATCAGCATCTTCTTGAAGTTGATATATTCTTTCTAACGTCTATAATCTAGGAGCTTCTTGTGTAATCTAGATATCTAACCTGAAAATGGCCCAGCGTAGGTTTAATAATGATTCGTCGTGATAGACTCTTGTTGAGCTTGACGGGATTGCTCTATCACTTGGTGTAGAGGAATCTCGGATAGAGAAACGAACTTTGTCTTCTTCACAAACTTCCAAATTGTAAAGGCGATCAATACCAGAGGAATATCCCTGACACAGTATTAGTCTTTAGATTTTTGCCAATAGGAGCGTGGAAGAAACTTACAAGTACGACGCAACAAAACTAGTAGGGCTCCAATTCCCCTTCGTGAAAACGGCGAAACCTCCTGTGAAGAGGATAGTGATGCACATGAAAAGCGCAACATGTGAGGTATACACTGCGAAGAAGTTAGCTTGAGGCTCTTTGGATCCCGTCTCGGCTAGCTCTTCACTTACAAGTCCACGAGTTATGCCACGGGAGCGCCGTGATTGGGATGCCTTGCTTCTTCATCGCAAGTCTCAATCGAATATGGTTCAACAAGATGGATGACCACGATACCAAGACTCCCGCAGCAGTCAAGTCAACCAGCCACCAGAACACAGTCATGGCACCGCTGGAGAGACTCATAAAGCTGAGAAACATGAAGGCGGTAAAGAGCAGGACACACATGTATGGGACACCCCATGAGGTCGTTCGCAAAAAGATCTGTGGTGCTTGGCGCTTGACAGCTAGACCGTACAGGACACGAGTGCCAGCGAGCAAGCTCTGGTTCGACGCCGACCAGGCCGACGTGATGACGACGGCATTGACGACAGAGGGAATGGCTGGGATGCCGGCAGCGGACGCGGCAATAACGAAAGGACTCTGGACAGCCGTGTCGGACCCCGTGAGGCGCGGGTCGTCGCTGGCAACCAGCATACCTACGACCAAGATGGCGAGGATGTAGAATACGACGATTCGGATGAAGACGTTTCTGCAGGCCAGGGGAATAGCCCTGTGGGGGTTCTTGGTCTCAGCAGCGGCCATGGCAATGGACTCGACGCCGGCAAAGGAGAAGACGGCGCTCGTCATGACGCTCCAGTATCCAAGAAAGCGGCCCCAATTCCCAGTGGCGATGTACTCGACCCATGGTCCAGGGTTCTTCCAGTACTTGAAACCTATCCGAGGCGTTCCTGGGACTCCGCCCAGGTCGATGACCAGTCCCAGAATGATGAGGAAGACGACGAGGAGGATCTTGAGCAGGGCGAAGAAGAACTCAACCTCTCCGAAGACGCGAACAAAGGTGAGTCCAACGGCGACGGTGAGGATGATGAAGATGATGATGAAGACTGACGGGTTGAGGTCGGTCCAGAATTCGAAGAGGACGCAGATGGCGGTGATTTCCGAGGGGATCGACAAGAGGTTGCCGTAGACGATGTTCCAGCCGATGGCGAAGCCCCACGCCGGGTCGACGAGGAACTCGGCGTGTCTCACGAAGGCACCCGTGACAGGGAGCAGCGCAGCGACCTCACCGAGAGCGAACTGCACGGCGCACACGACGAGGCCGACGGTGGCATATCCCAGCAAGGCACCGAGAGGACCACCGGTTTGCACGGCGCCGCCAAGACCAAGAAACAGACCGGTACCGATGGCGCCGGCAATGCCAAGCATAGACAGGTGACGCTCAGCGAGGCCGCGCTTCAGATCGCGATGCTCAGCGGCCGTGACAATGTCGCCGGCCTCAGCCGGGTCCCGGTCCCGATCCGGGTGCCGAAGAGGGTGGACGGCGGGGCTGCTCGCGGCAGATTCTTCATCGTAGCCCATGTCGGAATCGTGAGAGTCGTCGTCGACAAACTTGAGGAGAGGAGACTCGACGTCTGCGTCGGACCTGTTGCGGCCGCTCCTCGTGCTACTCTTTATTCTATGTTGCGCGGCCATGCTCAGCTGCTTCTGGGCAATGAAACCGGCCCTTCCCTCGGCCTCTCCGTTTTTGAAAAGGTAAAAGTTTGAAAACCACGTCTAGCGCCTGCCTTGTTCGGGGTCGGACTGCGTTATCGCAATGGGGGGATTGGATGGTGTAATTGATCGTAATTGAGGGCAATTGAGACGGGAGCCGTATAGCGGAAGATTGCACCGCACCACATGGAGACCCATTCTCGATGCGACTTGGCCACTTTGGGGGGGATTCTGGGTCCAGTCCCTTTGGACTTTTGTAGGCAAATTACCGTAGCGTTGATCGTGTGATGCGGAAATGGAACCGTTTTCGTAAAAGAAGGAGATGCGAGGCCGCGCGGCTGAAGAGTTGTAGAATGGGGGACTAGGCTTTCTATCTGGAGAAGTGGGAGAGCGGGAGGTGAGACAGGTGGCTGAGATTGGCATTGAGGAAACATTCTTGTTACTGCATGCACCAAAAGAGCAGTTATCTATCAATCACTACAGTTGGACTGGCAGCTGATATTCAATGGAATCCTCGTGAGATATCTGCTACTTAACTGTTTGTCAGCATGTTGCTTTTCATCCGCCACTATTCGCACTTCAAGCTTGAGTAGAGTTTTCCAGCATCACCCCACTAGAAAATAAGAGGCAGATGGATTCCGAATTCGTTACAGCTGACGATTCTGATGCAATCAATCAAAGTGTTCATCCAACACAATACGAGGCTACCAACATAAACCCTATAGACTATCAATCTCTAAATCACTTGTGCTAGATGTTGCAGTCGTTCCCAATTTGGCCTCCTCCTGGCCTTCTCACCGCCTGCCTACTTGGGAGCTGCTAATGACTAAGCACATCGCAATGGAACAGGTCGCCAGTATCATGATGCAGCCAGCTCCCCCCAAGCTCCATCAAGCGTGAAGCCGTATTAACGCCACCTCCCGACAATGCGGTTCTCACTACAACCCTTGCTTCTCCTGGGGCTCTCATCGTTGGGAGCCGCCGTATTCCAGGACGAAGTTGGCCAGATCGATTTCCATCACGCCCTCGTCGGCGTCCCCCAAGTCGAAACCACCTTCTTCCACCGTCCACGAAAGGCCGACAAGGCCAGCCTCCTATACACTCTCAGCGATGTCGGCATCGTCGGCGCCGTAAACCCCAGTAATGGTGCCCTCGTCTGGCGCCAGCAGATTGCAGACGACATCACTAATGGCGGCGGCTTCCTGCGCGCCCCCGAAGGGGAGCACTGGGTTGCCTCCGCATACGGATCGCGCGTGCAGGCTTGGGATGCGCTGACCGGACGCAGCCTTTGGCAGAGCGAGTTTAAAGGAGAAGTCAAGGACTTGGAGATTCTGGAGCTTACTGAGAAATCGAGAAAGGATGTCCTGGTCCTCTACGACGAAGACGGAACGACGGTTTTGCGACGTATACACGGTACCCTGGGCCAGGTTGTCTGGGAGTTTCGCGAAATTGCAAAGAACATCCCTCTGCAGGTTTCCACCGATATCGCAAAGGTCTACGTTGTCAGCCTCCACGGCTCACCTGCCTCGTATAGCCTCAAGGTTACTGCGCTCGATATTGCGGCGGGAACGCGCCTCGACGACCTGTCTATCGGCACCAAGGGTGATGTCCATGGCCCCAAGGATGTCATGTTTGTTGGAGGCAACTCGGCCGCGCCAATCCTGGCATGGACCGATAGCGCTCTTTCCAAGCTCAAGGTCAACGTTCTCGGCACCAAGTCTACTCAGGAGTTCAAGCTGACGGCCGACGCCGTCTCTGTTGACATTCATGCTCCTCATCTTATTCAGTCTTTCCCCCACTTCTTGGTTCACACCCGTACCAAGACTGGCAACAAGGCTGAGGTTTACCACACCAGCCTGAAGACGGGTCAGATTTCAAAGGCTTATGACCTTCCTCACCTCTCAGGTCCTGGTGCCATCTCGACCAGCTCCGATGGTGCCAACGTCTACTTTGCTCGCGTTGCCGACGATGAGATTCTTATTGTTTCCTCCGATTCTCACGGTGTCCTTGCTCGCTGGCCATTGAAGTCTACTGGCGAGTTTGTGCCTGCTCATGCTGTCGCCGAAGTCATCAAGAAGTCCTCTGGTGACGGCTTCGCAGTCCGAGCTGCTATTACTACCAAGTCGGATGACTGGACCCTAATTCGCAACGGCGAGGTGGACTGGAAGCGCTCCGAGGGATTAACGGCCGCAGTTGCGGCTGTCTGGGCAGAGATTCCCGCAAGCGAGAACCTGGCCAAGGTGTTGGAGCAGGAGGCTCACACCAACCCCATTGAGGCGTATATCCACCGCGTCAACCGTCACATTAACGATCTTCAATACCTGCCCGACTATCTTGCCTCTATCCCCGAGCGCTTTATGAGTAGCCTCCTTGGCGGCGAGACTACTAAAAAGGAGAGTCTTCACCGTGATACCTTTGGCTTTAATAAGATCATTGTGCTCGCGACCCGACGCGGCCGCATGTATGGTCTTGACTCTGGAAGCAATGGTGAGGTGATTTGGTCCAAGACTGTCCTCCCTCAGGCTCCTGGCGAGACCCTTGATGTGAAGGGCATCTATGCCAAGGACGAGGGTGTCGTCACTCTGCGTGGTGCCAAGGGCGAGTATGTCGCCATCAAGAGCGACAATGGAGACATTGTCGAAGTTATGCCTCCTGGCTCGTTGCCCGCCGTGTCCAGCACTGTCGTGGTTGATAGCGACTCTGGCAAGTGGCTTCTTCCCATTGGAGTGAATGGCAAGGCAGGTGACATTCCTGCTGGCTGGACCCCCGAGCAGACCATTGTCGTCCGTGGTGAGGGAAATATTATCCGAGGCATCAAGTTTGTCACCGAGGGCGACAAGGCTGTTGAGCAGGAGTTTTGGCAGCTGCAACTCCTGCCTGGTCAGAAGATTGTCAACATTGCCAAGACTGCGTCTCACGACCCTATTGCGTCAATTGGCCGTGTTCTGGCAGATCGTCGTGTGAGCTACAAGTACCTGAATGCCAACACCATTGTGGTTGCGTCGGCCAACGAGGCCGACTCTTCCCTTTTGGTGCAGTTGATCGACACTGTCACTGGTCAGGTTCTCGTATCGCAGTCTTACTCTGGGGTTGACTCGACTAAGTCCATTTCATGCGCCATGTCGGAGAACTGGTACGCTTGCAGCTTCTTTGGAGACTACACTGTGAACGACGGCTCCAATCGAGCCATCAAAGGTTACCAGGTGGTTGTTTCCGACCTTTACGAATCCCCAACGCCAGATGACCGCGGTCCTCTTGGCGATGCCGCCAACTTTTCTTCCCTGCACCCCGTGGACACTCCCGCTGGACCTCCCCTTCCTTGGGTCGATTCGCAGGCCTACGTCCTCTCTCAACCCCTTACCACCCTGTCCGTCACCGTGACCCGCCAGGGAATCGCCAATCGACAACTCCTTGCCTACCTTCCCGAATCCCACTCGATTCTCGGCCTCACGCGCCAGCTTCTGGACCCGCGGCGACCTGTCGGCCGAGATTCGACCAATGACGAGAAGGAGGCGGAGGGCCTCATCAAGTACTCTCCAGCCATTGAGATTGATCCCAGGGCCATTGTGTCTCACCAGCGCAACATCGTGGGTGTGAAGGGCATTGTAGCAGCCCCGGCCATCGTGGAGAGCACTAGCTTGGTGGTGGCATATGGCGTCGACGTGTTCGGCACCAGGGTTGCGCCCAGCGGCGTGTTTGATATTCTTGGAAACGGATTTAACAAGTTGACGCTCGTGTTGACGGTGGTGGCGTTGTTTGGCGGTGTGATGTTTTTGTCGCCCATGGTAAGTTCCCTGCCACCCCTCCCTCCTCTCCCGTCGTCAGGTATGCAGCCAGTCGGAACTGACATGCTTTTCCACTCTAGGTGCGCAGAAAACAGATCAACACGAGATGGGAGGCACCAATGTAAGGCGAGGAAGAGCGGGAATAATATGACACATGGATAGCCCTAATAGAGTCGGCCACTGGGAGGAGAGATTCCTGGGCCAATGGGGAGATACAGGTCGGCACGCAAGCTGTAAATGGAAATGGAAATGGAAATGGAGAACCTTTCTTTTTTGTTCGCATTCGAGATGGTTCCAATAAGGTGTCGCCTTTGACGTAGGCGTCATGTGAGTGAGTGACATGTCACGTTGGGCAACTGAGCTTTGACGTAGGGCTGATGGGAGAAGGCATTGGATCCAGCTTCAAGGCCCAACAGAGTCTGGAATCTGCAGTAGGATTTACACTATTCATGCTTGTCTCACGCCTCCTGCTCGAGGAGAGACGAGGTCCAGACACGTCGAGACCTTTCTTCGTATTGAAGGAAGCGGAAGTCGGGGAGACTAGATGCGCATCTTACGTTCACGTTTATAGGCAGATATATTTACGTGCAGTCATGTCTTGGATCGGCAGCTGAGTCTATAGCTGCCTAGATGTTCTATTGGACGGGCATCAGGGCCTCCGCCTCCGCCATCGCAGCTGGGGGGCGGAGTCGTACGCCAAGGCGATCCGGGGGATTCAACGGGAGTCCGGTGGGTGGAGACATAGAGCAGCCTCGCCGAAGGGCTAGATCATGTCTCAGCTATTCTGGGAAATGGGCGAGATTTTGGAATGGTTACTTGTGCCGGGAGGGTGGTGGCATTGGAAGGTTGCGTTTTGAGGCTTGTTTAATGCCCGAATTGAAGACGACGCACGCAGGACACGCGGCACGCAGGTAAGGGCATTCGGTCGGACAGACAGCTTGGGATGGAGTGTTTACTCCTGCCGGTGCTTGGGCCGGGTGCTCTTCTGCTGCTTATGGTTCCATGGTTGCATCTCATCGGCACGGTAAGGTCAGCGTGCATGGCCGGGATAACCTTGACACAGCTAACCGTCAAATCCGCTCTCCTTCAGCTGCAACTCGGACTTGAACTTGGACTTGTGCCCACGGTTCAGCTCGGTGGAGCAACAAGCCGGTGCGAGGCAAACGGACCTGGTGGTAGCACACGGATCAGTCGGCCGTCAGATGCATTCCCGTCTGCGGAGTGAGCAGCCATAATCGAGCATGATAGAGGGGGGGTGGTTGATCGGCGAATATCTCGGCTCGTCGCATCCCCCCAAAACTCTCAAGAGTGAAAACAGTGACAGAAGCTTGGAATAGTTGGAGCGGTTGTTATTGGATATTGGGCATATACGGCGGCGGCTGACTCAGATGCGGGAAATGTCATCCTTTACAAACTACCTAAACAAGTTAACCCATGAGTTAGAGCGTGTTGTGTCGGATGATCGGCCTCGGGCCCAATGCATGGAGAGATGCACCTCGAATCAACCACGCCCCGCGCACCGAGGCATTCCCTGTGCATTGAGTATAGCTGCTCAGCCTCACGCAAGCTCAAGCTGCAGAATGGCCCCATCATCACTCAATTCAAGCAGCGAGTCTCTCCAATCACCAAGCTTCAGCATCATGCACCAAGAAATCATGCCACCGTCTTGCCGAAGAGCGTATTCTCCGGATGCCCTATGCATGTATTCGTACAGTACCCTTGCGAAGAAGAGAAAAGCGGACTTCACCCCCGGATCGTCGACAAAACCAGGGTTCATCTGACACTTGACAGGGCTACCGAAAGCTGTTAGTGAACGGACGGGCCCTCGACAGGGAAAAAAACACGAGGACTGCCTGCAGCTCGCGTGGCAAGGACAGGCGAATGAGCGAGAGCTGGGCGAGGAGGAAGCTCAGAGGGTGGTGTCGTATCCGTGGGTTCTAACGCTACCCCGCAAAGGACCATGAGAGAATAGAGACTAGCATGTTATAGGGAGGCAAGGGAGAAGTCGAAGGGGGTCCCTTGGCGGAGAAGCTGTGTGTGTATTGGCTGAGGGGATGGTATGGATCAAGTGCCGGGCTGAACGATGGATGGATGTGTGTGTGTGTGCGTGGGCAGAGCATTATTTTTAGTAATTGATTCAAGTTGGAATGACGATGCTGATGCTGGCTGGGCATCGAGAGACTAACACGTTAAAGGGCATTGATTCATATATCTGCAATTGGGTCCTCTGTAACTGAGAGAAGCGTTGTGAGTAGGTACTCGTACATAGTCTACCGTATGCCAAGGACTGATCTGCCTCTTCCCATCCTCCCAACAACTCGACTCTCCCGCGTACCGGAAACCATTTGTCCGACTTTCTTACATACATGCACAGTGCATACATGCATGATGCGGCTTGCTATGCGGCAACCGGCCAGACTATGGGGGAGGCGTACAGTAGGACATGTACAGTACCTACGCCCAGAGTCTCAGTGTAGGCTACACTAAATACCAAGACAATTGACAAAACGTAAATCCCGTTTAGTTTGTCTTTGTGTTCCAAACAAGCTGTGTAAGGTGTACGTACTCCCGCAGGAAAAAAGAGGCAGAAGAAACGTTACGTCGTCGTAGGGCTGGGGCAAAAACGGGGCGGTGCTGGCGAGCTTGTTCTTGCCAGCACCAATTGACTTCAATCTAGCAGTGAGCCACCGGCAACGTCCGAGTAGTTAGTCTACTCGATATCGTCCAGTGTACTATTAGCTGCCTTGCATTGTTCAAGATGGAGAGAGCAGTTGGTTCACTGCTGAGCCATGGTGGCCCAAGAAGGAGAAAGGCTCTTGGGAAGCTGCCAACATGTAAACTCAGGGATATACGAGCTTTCAATTCGGCGAATAGACGTCCTTTCCGCTCCTTTCCCCATCAATCGAGGCCTGATCTGACCTCGAGCCTATTTCCCATCCCTTGCATGACTGATCAGCCAGGCCTCATGACCAAGTTGCATATCGTATTGTACCGCCTCTCTCCCGACAAGGCATAGTCCTCTCCGCCCAGCTTCGGGTCATCGGTCAAAACGTTAGCAATGTGCAAAACCTACGTAGTACCTGGTGTAAATACATCTTCTTACGTGAATACAGTAGAGTCAAGTTGCGTATGTACGGGTTGAAGTGGAGGGTGGCAGTCAGAAACATCCGGCCCAGCTGGCTTCGTGGCTTGCCTGCATGCGCCCTTCCCGGCATCTAGGAGAAAAAGAAAGCTGCCCTTTCCCAAGATAGCAGCCCATATGCATTAGACCGGGTGTGCACCGAGCGAGGAGGCTTGGGCAGTGCAAGTCGAGCTTGTGTGAGGGACGCCATCGGCTCGTGTTGTTGAGGAGAGTCCCGCAGACCGACCGATGAAGCCCAGCAAGTCACTCATCAGTTATATGTATGGCATCTCAGCTATATAAAGGCCTCGAGATCCGGCTTCAGTTCATCTCTTTTCCTCATCATCCTCACTCAAGCAAGCACTTCACAACAAAAGCCTCTCGCTCAACAACCACTTTCACTTCTCAAACCAAACCAAACCAACCAACCAACCATCATCATGAAGGTCACCGCTATCCTCATCGCTGCCATGGCTGCCTTCGGCGCTGCTGAGGCTGCTCCCGGCAAGTACGGTTGCCAGCCCGGAACCTACCAGTGCTCCGGCAAGACGGGCTGGCAGGTCTGCAACACCTCTGGTGTCTGGGTTGTAAGTTCTCTCATGCCATCCTCTCCCCTCTCGCAACAACACGATGCTAACCAACTCACCAGAACGGCGGAACTTGCCCTCCCAAGACCATCTGCAAGTTCTACCCTCCCAGCAAGAGCCCCTACTGCGTCCCTCCAGGCTTCCAGTTCAAGAAGGAGTAAGATCTCTCTACCTACACGACACCTTCCACGCAGCTCTTCTCGCGGCCACCCTCAACCAAGGGACCCTTTTTTTGCACTCCTTCTTCGTCACTCATTCGCCTGAGTTTTAATCCTCGCTTGTTCATGATGGATCTTGGTACATGGAAGTAGCGGTTGTGCGACAAAGAACCGAAGAGCAGACGGTTAATACAGTACATGGCTTTATGTTTATTTCATGTTCGCATGAGTTACGGTCCTTCTTATAATAGTTATATTTTACATCGATACGCCTGCGAAAGACTGAGGGGTTGCAAAGCATATTTTAAATAGATAGCACGAGCTAAATCTACCACAATGCCCCAGATACTGTTACTATTACGTGCACACACTACATTGAAACCTCAAGAGACATTATTCACATGGAAACTGCATTGATACTTTATCAGACACACTCTTTAATGTGAGAAGTTCATGTTCATCTATGGATATATGTTCATATGGAGGACCATGCTCAGCCCGTACATCGGATGTAAACGCCAACGGACCAAGAAAACAAATACTGCCGTATAGCTAATCGTCTAACAATCGCCCGTCCAGTTCTCGCTGATCCAGTCAGCCATCAAGGAGGTAAGGGATCCCTCCCTATAACGTTCAACAAGTGCATCGCTGCATGCGAAGCCGGCAAAGTTTAGAGCGTGAATGATCCAGGGTTGCGTGAAATCAAGGAACACAAAGTCCACAGTCTCGGGGTCGCCCTCTTCGGGAAACGCAATCTTTCCCTGGATAGCATTGGGCTGAGGGTAGGACTTGACAGCCGCGTGGACAGTATCGTCGCCGTCATCGCCGAGATCATCTTTGGTCGTGTATCCCGACGTGAGAGCAGGCTCATCCCGGAGGCTTCGAAGCTCAAGGCGCACCTGCTCAGTGTCCTCAGTGTCCTCAGTGTCCTCGACAAGAGCAGCCGGTTTCGGGAACATTTGCTCCGGGATAGTCAAAAAACGGACATCAAGACCATGCTCCTCAAAAATGACACCGCCACTATTCAGAATATCAATCACCTTGGCGGCGGCCTTGTACGGCACATCCTTGATGTACCGGAAGCCACTCATAAATGGGCTGACGGCATAGGTGCTGTCACGAGTGAAAGGGCCCTTGAAAATATCAAATCGAATACCTCCCGTGTTGGTGATAGCTATTCTCGGCTTGTCTTCTCGGCCTTTGCGCGTAATGATGTCGGGAAAGACCTCGTCGGTGATCCAAGTATAGATATTGTCCTCACTGGGATACTTGGCTTGGTGCATCCACAGACTTTTGGGAGCACAGCCGTAACGATAGTCGAGATCAAGCGCCTTGCGAGCGTGGGCAATCATCTCGCTAACCTTCTTGCCCTCCTCTGTAGGGAAAGTAGTTTCGTTGAGTCCGGTGTGGTAGTGTAAGCCAAAGAGGTTGGTATCGATATACCGACGAGTGAATGTGGGCGAAGACGTGATTTCAACCTCGTCCGAATTCGTCTTTAGACCATCAATCGACACCCAGCCGATGGTTTCAAAGTAGCGGCCGCTGGCAATGGCAAAAGCCTTGGAGTCAAACTTGCGGGCATCCCGAACATGTGCGTGACCACCAAAGAAGGCGATGGGAATGTGCCAGTTCTGCTTACGGATCGCAGTGAAGATGACCCTGTATTCCTCCATTCGGAGACCAACATGGCCAATGACGACGAAGAGATCAGGCTTCTCACGGATGGCCTCCTGAAACCAATCTTCCTTGACAGTGTCTTCGACAGGCTGAACTACGGTGTTGTTTGCGTTGTTGGTAAAGTCGAAGAGGAAGCCAAAGGCGACAATATTGATGCCCTGGTTCTTGGTCTTGAACTTGCGATAGCGCTGTGCAAGAGGGGTTTGCTCTCCGGTTTCATGGTCAATGTAGTCGAGATTCGATGCGATGTATTTGTCTTTGTAGTTGGGAACGGTAGTGTTGTGCTCGAGATCGGCTGAGTAGGCCCTGTATAGCTCGTGGTTGCCGATACAGATCAGGTCGGCCTCAGAATTGGCATAGATATCGTATTGGTATAGGCCCTTGGGTTTGGAAGCGTCGTAGAGGCCATTTCCTTCGATACGGTCGCCGGTATCGATGACGAGGAGGTCGGTGCCGTTTGCGTCGGCTTGTTTTCGCATGTGATGGGCGAAAGAGATGTAGTCACCCCAATCGGCCGAGTACTGGGGTCTGGGGGATGTTAGATTTGATGGATAAACGGGGGTATAGTTCAGGTGACTTACTCTTGTAGATGGCCAGCCAGCCAGCCGTGCGTATCTGTGGTGTGAAGGAAGTTGAGCTGGCCCCAGACGAGGTCCCTCATGGGAGCTTCAACGGGCGCCACAGCCCCGGGTTGGGCGGCGCTGGCAAGGGACACCAGGGCAGCGCCCGCGATCGAGCTTCGGACGATCATGGCGGGCAATCTGATAAGATGGACCTCTCAGCAAGGCTGCAGAGAAGATAGCGATGGAAAGACGTCGTTATGGTAGACGGAAGATGGATTGAAGGTCGAAGAGAGACGGCGGTTGGAGATGGCGATAACGAGAGCTCCGGCCGGCGGAGTGGATTGGGGGTCCAGGCAGGTCATGCGCCATGACGTGCGGAGGCCGTTGGGCCCTTAAAGCACCTTGAGAGGTAAAACGGGGAGCCGTCATTGGTTCACGAGGTCCTGACAAAGCGACCGACAGGGTTTCGGCCGCCATTGGGGAACTTCCAGGGGAGCTCGTGGACAATCAGTGGATCCAGGGTCGTGCAGCGGGGGATCATGAGAAGGAAGAAGACATGATGGGGACAAGGCAGGGACTGTCAGCCACTGTTTGGTTGTGTCCTGAAACAAAAAGGTGGCTGCCGCTGGCCGGCATCATTATTGATCACCTGGAATGTGCTGATCCCAGCCTTGCTGCTTTGGGGACGACGTTGCAACTGTGTGGCTTGACACCACCTCTGGGGGCCGCCTTTCAATCTATCCATCCTCGTGGCCTTTCCCCATGATTGTTCGTCATGAGACGAGGTGGTGTCTGAGAGGTTGTCTTTGACGAAAGACCAAATGGAGATGAAGACTAACTTAAAGACCGGAATGCGCGAATAGCCTTGCGTCATGATGGTTGCAGATGGCGTCCCTAATCTGATGAACCATGATCACTCATCATGATAACAAACCGACCGCACCAGGCACCCGAATTCCATGTTGCAGGTGCAGGCGCCAGCGTTCCACGTAACTATCGCCAAACCATGAAACCTGTCCTTTCAGCTTCTTTCTTGCATCGTGAGGCCTCTCTCGCGACCCCATCTAATTTCCCATCACCAACTAAGCACCCGATGGTTCCGTCGAAAAATGGTTGCCTTGGGCGTCGGTAAGAGAGATTCGTCAACCTCAGCCTCACCAAATTAAACCCGAGTCTCTCGATGAGTCTATTCTTTGCACTTTATCGCAGGAAGCCCTATGATGATGACGACGATTACGTAGACCAGAGTCGGGGAGCCGAAGCCACCAACTGCGACCCAAGTTGACTCACTCAGCTGTCACGAGCTGGATGCGAAAACCCCGACGATTCCGAGAAAGACGACGCTGTTACGACAATGACAAGGGGTAAACTGCCGCCTAAAAATCCAGGAATTGCAGAGAACGCACTTTGTCTCAGAACGTATAGAGACAATGTGTTTCTGAATGGCTTCAGCTGTGTGAGTATTCACGCGAGTAAAAAGCGAGAAAAAGGCGAAAATTACATGCTGTACGACGTACGAATGCCCAGGCCTGCAAACCGATGAAACCGACAACTCTAAAAAAAAAACAGCCCTACAAGGAGACGACGAGATGCCCACCAAGGCGAGGCATACGCAGCGCTGCGCTTCATCCAACGTCAGACAAGATCCAAACAAGCACCATCATTTTGCCCGATCGGGTGTGGCCGTATCGCGAAGCCGTTGAATCATTGGGCTGCTCGCTTTTTCTCCGCCAGGACTCGTCGTCGAAAGCCTTGCCTCTTTGGGGGATGATGCTGCGAGTCCTCCAGATCAACGCATCGTGATTCGCCATGTCTCGTCCTTCTCGCTTCGGTACGAAATACGACAAGCATCCGTGTCTCCACTCCCGCCCGCCCAAGCCATGCTTGTGCTCTCCGGGCCCGGTTGGCCTTGGCCGGCTCGACTCCGAGGGATGCATTTCGATCCACGGTGTATATAAGTCGTTTAGACTCTCTTCTCAATGGCGTTTGTTTCAAGACAGATCGACTATTGCCTTATTCACCCTGTAAACTCCAATTCTTTCGAGTAGTCTTCAACGACGCCCCCAACCCCTCCCTCTTGACCACCACACCAACGCTTGTCAGCAATCGGAGAGTTCTGATCCCCGAGTCCGCAACGTCTTTAATGATCAAGCCTCTTTGTCCTGCTTCCCAACGCCATACACAGTTTCTGATACGCACATATGACTGGAAGTAGAGCCTCTTCTACAACGCCAACGCCAACACCAAATCCAAGCACTAGAGACGAAGGTTCCAGTTCCAAGATGCCCGCTGTCGCAATGCCAAAATACTTGTCTCCCGCTACACTCCGTAAGTTACACCCAGCTAATCGAAAAAAAAGTGAAAGGGAAGCTAATGGGTATTATCTAACTAGATCAAACACAAGGTACTTCAAAATTATCCTTAAAGTCCGAACAAGACTGTACGGACCTCCTCTTGAAGGACTTCGCAGCACTTCCAGAGCGCGAGATTCCGAATCCCAGCCAAGAAACATCACAAACTCGACTGCCGATTACTTCCCGTAGGTTTTGCCATTTTATCATTTGCCCAAATGTGCCAAAAGACGGCGTTTCTAATTGAATTACAGGTGACACATCACGTTCAGATGGAACCATGACAAATGTCTGGATAGGAAGAACAGTGCGCGGCGCCATGGCCGACATTGTTAAGAAGCCATGATGATTCCCATGACACGATACACGAACTAGACGCATCGCCTGGCGCGATGAACCGAGCCACGATCATTGGGTCGGGGCTTGCTATCTCCTTGCCTTTAGAGCTGCGATCACCAGCATCCTCTGGATAGGATGCAAACCGGGCTATCAAAGCTCGATGCCGAGAACTTTCCACTCCTGTCGTTATAGCGAACTTGGGCGACGAAACTCACCTCAATCATTCATTGTATAACTACGCCACACCACGCCCTTTCACATAATCTCGGAGAGAGCCCACGAGGCTCGGGGAGCTTTTGCGGACATGAGTTGTCACATGTCATAGATTCGGAACTTGATGAATTAGATAATGGTCTAGTATTAATAATGTAGTATATGTCGGCCAAAGAGGAAGGTATTACGAGTGGTGTCCCTAAACAGGGGGAATCAGGAATGAGGGGAAGGAAGAGCGAGGAGGGGGATTGTATGAATAGGTACACTAATTATTTGATGAATATTCACAACTCAAAACTCGAGCATTTGAAAGAAGGCACACGACCAATACACTTGGCTTGAATTCGTACTAATTACCACGTTCGCAGATGTTTGAGCCTACTTGTATCCAGAATCTCATCTGTCCCCATTGTCCCCTTGCCGAGGTCACGCAATGGTTCTTGTAAGGTGTCGCTTGCAACTTCTATCCAGCGGCATGGAGCATATCCACCTTTGAGCATATGCAAGTTTGGCAAGCTAACCTGACCCAAAGTTAGGAATCTGTAGTCTAAGACGCAGTGATTTGATGCCGTCGCCTTTTGAGTCGCTGCTGTCTTAAACCGTCTTGATCCCCCTCACCCACCATCTCATCGACGGACGGAACCTAATCGGGAATTTCGATTGTGACTGCGCAGCTGCCGCCAGTGATCACAACCCAAGAATCGGATCCAATTGGACGGAACGGTTTGAAGCTTGGTGAGCCACCAACAGCCCAGTCCGGGAACTCGACGACGGGCTAGACCGAGCCCAGATCAGTTCACGTTAATCTCAGCGAGATGATCCACACATCATTTCGCCGCTGGAGAGAGTTGGCTGCACCCTGGATTTTCGTATCGAGTTTCCCCGAGTCAATGGCCGCCGACACGTAATATTATTAATGGCACCCGACGACCTGGTAGAAACCACCGACATGGAAAACGTCGCATGGCAGAAACCCGGAAAACTGCCCGCTGGAGCTTGGGCCCCGCCCACTAATATTCAGTGCAGGTGCCACTGAAGAACCCCGCTGTGAAGGACGCCACTTGCGGCCACAAGAACGCTAGGCGGCGGCATCTTGCCCTCCCTGGCTTAGCGGCTACCCTTGGCTCGCGGGCCACGGCGGGCCAGATGGTGCCCCCACCCAATAATCATCCCAGTAACGGACTAGATCTGTCGACTTTGCTTTTTTTCGGCGGTCCGCTGAAAAGAAGAAAATTGGATCGAGTTCAGATGATCAGAAGCCAGACTCGACTTGCACTTTATTATCCTCCTCCTCTCTCTATCACTCTCTGGTCCTCTTGTTCTCGTCTTCCACAATTCCCTCAGACGAACTTTTCCCCGAGCTAGGAAACGATCTTCGCTTCCTTCGCCCATCTCTCACGAGAACAAGAGTTCTGGACATATCGCCATCGTCGCCTTATCAACCCCGCGTGCCTCGTCCCTCTCTCTCCATCTCTCCATCTCCCCTTCGCGACATCGTCTCTCAACTATTCCCACCGGCCCATGTCGACTCAGGCCGACGCGGCTCTCTATCTAAACTCTTACTCCCGGGCGCATTGCTACATGCGCCCTTCTGGCCATTAAGCCCAACAGCTAGCGACTTTGAGTCTTTGCGCTTGCTGCCAAACATCCTTCCGGACGTTTAGAAAGACTTCACCTCTTGACCTGCAAGATCTGAACACATCTTTGCGAATATACAATACGAGAATCGTTTCCAGTCTCGCCAATTCCTGCCATTGAATAGAACAAGGTACGTGGGCGTTGCTGCTCTTGCCGGCGCAAGTTGCCCGATATCCGCCCCCTCCTCCTGGGACCACCACAATATACTAACAATGCGACCATCTTTAGACATTCAGCCGTTTATGAACGAGCGATCCAGTCTACTTCCTGACTTTTCAAGCGACACTGCAGCTTCCTTGAGCTCCTCAGCCCCAGACCGCGTGTCCTACGGAACAAACACCCCCGTCAACCTCGACGACTCCAACAATATGGCTGCCCAAGATTCCAAGGGCTTCGACTCCAATGCCGAGCCGGTCCCCAACCAGCCCTATGCTAACGCCGTTACTGACGAAGATGCCGCCGTCAGCCAGGGTCTTCACATCATCCAGGCCAAGTCGGTCCATTGGTACAGCTACTTGACCACGGCCGACTTCTGGGCCATTGTCGTCATCGGTCAGGTCCTGTCGCTCTGCATCGTGGGAACCAACACCTTCACCAGCTTGCTCGCCGAGGCCGGCGCCAACATTCCCGCCTTCCAGACCGTCTTCAACTACATTGTCATGTTCATCATCTACACCCCTATCCTCCTCTGGAAGGACGGGTTCAGCGGCTGGTGGCGCATTGCTAAGAAGGATGGTTGGAAGTACCTCATCATGGCCTTCCTCGATGTCGAGGGCAACTACTTTACCGTTCTGGCCTACCGATACACCAACATTCTGTCCGCGCAGCTCATCAATTTCTGGTCCATTGTCTGCGTTGTCATCATCTCCTTCTTCCTGCTCAAGGTTCGGTACAAGATCTTCCAGATCATCGGAATCTTGGTTTGCTGCGGTGGGATGGGCATTCTTCTCGCCTCAGACCACATCACTGGCTCCAACGGCGGCCCTGGCGTGAACCTGCTCAAGGGTGATTTGTTTGCTTTGCTCGGTGCCACCCTCTACGGTACTAGCAACGTCTTTGAGGAGTGGCTCGTCTCCCGCGCTTCCATTTACCAGGTCCTGTCCTTCATGGGCATGTGGGGTATGCTCATCAACGGCGTCCAAGCCGCCATCTTCGATCGCAAGTCGTTCCAGAACACCAATTGGAGCCCCAAGATTGGTGGCTGGATTGCCGGGTACACTGTTTGCCTGAACATCTTCTACGCTCTTGCCCCTCTCATCCTCCGAATGGGCAGCGCCGCCTTCTTTGACATCTCCCTGCTCACGGCCAACTTCTGGGGTGTCATTGTTGGCATTCGTGTCTTTGGTTACACGATCCACTATCTTTACCCCATTGCCTTCGTCCTCATCATTCTCGGTCTCATCGCCTACTTCCTGTCCGGCAGCATGCTCGGCGACTCCAAGAAGCCCTGGCTCGGCGATAACCAAGAAGATGGTGTTGCTGGTTTCGGTACAGCTAAGCTCAAAGCTCTCAACGCTGCCCGAAAGGCTCAGCTTGAGCCCGAGAACGGCCCCGTCCAGTCGTAATAGTCTATTCCGCTTTGCGTGGATGGGCGGCTATTAATGGGATAAGAGTTGGGGGATTGGATAGTCTGTTGAACCGTATTTTGGATAGTATACGACTAATTACTAGTACCCAGGCATGTAGGGCTTCTTGGAAACGAGGGCTCGAATGTCCCTGACAAACGTAGATATATCCTTATGAGACATATTATTCATCTAGCTTGTTTCCCGCGGCTAATGGCCGTGCAGCGTTCTTGAACTAAACCGACCTAAAACTACGGCCACAAGGGCTGCTTCATCCACCCACTTTCAGGTTCGACAGTATCGTATGACATCGAATGTTGACCAAGAACGAGTAGAATGAGAATTTATTCAATTTATTCGAATGGCCCTCGAAGGCCAAGTACTTTTCCTGTCAGCATAGCCAGCATACTAGACTGCATCAAAGAGCATCCACACTCCCACTAACTAGTTAGGACAGTCGTCAAGACTTCAGCTCAACAAGCATCCAGCTATAATTCAATGATGCGAAGGCCATGAAGGTGGTTGAAAGCTACTGTCTATTTAGAAGGAATGGCTACTGTCAAACTTGATAGAGCTTTCAGTCTTTGCGGTTGTTGTACTGTGCCTACCAACCTCCAGCATTTCCTCTATACATAGCTCGTTCCTTTTACGCAGAGTGTGTCAGCATTCGTCTTCTAGCAAGTTGACTGTGATATGAAATGAAGAACAGAAATGATCAGAAAAACGGCGAAACCATTGCCTAAACAGATTATCCACAAGTTTGAGATTCGGTACGGCGAGTGAATGTTACATTCATCATGTAATTGCTTCATTGCAGGGAAGAGAGCGGTGAAGGGACTGGAGACGCTCACCCTTTAGCATCGATCAAATGTTAAGTTTTCTATACAGGATCAAATCAATTCTGAGGGACCGTGGACGGTTTCAATTCCTTATATACATTTCGTCTCCCCTTCTTGATGATTATCTCCTCACTTCCATCATCAGACAGACTCTCCTGCCTCATCACAATCTCAGACGGCTCATCCATAGATGTCTGTGACTCATTCAGCGAAGTGAGTTCATTACCCCCTGAGAGCGTAATCGAAATACCTGAACGAGAAAGAGGGAAGCAGTATTACGCAGGTCTCGGCGAAATATTTCTCCCGACCTTTGTGTCCAGCGGTCCGACCACCCTTGGTTGAATATGGAACTGGCCCCAGACTTGCATATTTCTGCATTTGTAGTGAGTCACTCTCATATCTCAGGAAAGAAGGTGATGAAATTAAGCGTGTGAGTGATTTGGGGAACACGAGGTTGTGAGTCACAAGCTAGTTTGTGTGTGGCTATTGCGAGGGGGTGTGATGAACGTCGATCCGCTTACATGAGCCATTTCTCAGGGGCCAAGATCGCATAGACACCCGCTGCAAGGAAGACGTTTCCCATTCATATCTCAGAAACACTGAATGTTCAGTAGACTCAATGGCAGAATGATTGCAGCATAGAGATAGCTTTGGTATTTCACATGGCAATATCTTTAAGAAGGCCCAAGACATCAAAGTCTGTCGTCCCGAAAACACCATCCCAAACATGGTCACCAAATTGAAGCACAAAGCTCTCAGCCTCAGTGCGACTATCATCTATCCGAGACACCCGACGAATTATGTCGCTGACATCCAGACGCCCGCCGTCTGTTTCCCCTGCGGAATCTGCTCGCTCCAACAGGACATCGAGGAGAATGCCGCCACGTCGGGCAATCGAGCTCGAATGTTCCAGCTGCCGAATGACATGGCGGCCGCACTGTGCCAATTCGCGCAGCTCGGCAGCATCGTACGAAAGCTCATTTCCATGTCGAAATATTGAAGCAAAGGCGAGGATGATGCAGCAGGTGACGAGTTGAGTAGGGACAGTCCACATTCTTTTTACCACTGAAGTCATTGCTTCGTCTGGCCATGTATTTATGTCGTTGATGCACCGTTTGGCCATGGAGACGCAGGTAAGCTGCGTTTGGGCCTTGTCAGCAAGCTTCACCTGGGTTGTGTTAGAGAGGTACCCAGGTACTGTACCTGTGTGTATGCGAACTGTCTATCTTGGAAGCTCTGGAGCTGGAAATGTCGATGGACGGTCAATACCTTTGCATGGATCAGCCCTCGCAAGACGGCGAATGAGTCACCAAAAGAAAGAGGATGGATTACCTTGTGGGCCATCGAAAGTAGCGACACCGAAGCGACAAGGCCGACATATGGCGGGTGATTCGAAGGAGGACCAGTGTCACTCTCAGGGGCCACCTTGAAGAAACGCGGCAAGTCGGCATAAACTTGGTTCAGCTCCCTGTCTGCCCACAGAACTTGATCGTAGATGCGCTGAAGACGGTCTGGGCTGTTCCCGGGGTGTCCGACGCTGCACATGCGATCTTGCTGCCGCCATATGATCACGGCCACTACAACGAACGGCGTTAACTTCTGCTCTTTCGCCATGGGAATCTGGAGAGGGCTGGGGGCTTACCCTTGGACAAAACGTGCGTGTAGCTGTTCTGAGTGTACACATGGTCCGGCTGAGCAACAACAGCACCGTCCTTGATCATCAGCTCCAGCTCATCGTAGCAGTTCAGCGGGAGAGGTGTGTTGAACTGCGATACGTGAAGCAGATGGGTGTTCTGGAAGGGAATCTGCAGCCAATCCTGACGAACGAGAAACCACCAAACGCGCTTCTTGACCTCTCGCTCGACGAGTGTCTGGACGGCCAACTCGCGAGACTGGTGCTCGAAGTAGCTGCCGGGCAGATCAGGCCCGAGACGGTGCATGTTGAGGCATTGGGCGATGCGTATGCCCGTGGCGATGAGGACGCAGATGAAGTCGGACTGGTCGATGTTGTGTGCGACCTGCATGAGGATGCAGATTGCTTGGGTCGAGTAGATGGTGTGTTTGGCCATGAAGTTTGTGCTGAAGAGGCATTGCACGCTCTTGTCGTAGAGGGCACGGGCGGAAGAATCGCACGCTGCTAGCATGAGCGTTCGAACCTGGCGAAAGCATCGTACATACCCGTGAACTTGATGCCTGGGCCTGCGATCTCTGTTCCATGACAGTGGTACAGCGTCGTGGACAAGACTGCGTAGTACAGTGCAAGCCAGGCACCGTCGACTGTTCTCTGGCAAATGTTGGACTCAAACTCTTGTCTAAAGGTCGGCATGTGAAGGACATTGTGCATCCATGCAATCTTCTGTTGATGATGTTGTAGTAAAACGCGCGCTTCTCTGGGAGACAGGATCATGTCCCATGGCGGGCATGTGTCCAGCTCGTCATGGCTATGTAATTCGCCCCTGATAGAACTGGCTGTCTGGTCATTGTGTAGATTCAGGATGTTCTGTCGTCCATAGGCGAGGAACTCCAGTGTTGTGACGGTTTCATTTGTTTCATCTGAGCCGCCATTATCTACAGGACTACTACTCGTTGGAATCGACTTTTCTTGGCTGGAACTGCGTAGAGTTTTTCGCCGGGGCACAGGAGTTGGGTGTCCATGTCGACTCTCTCGTTTCTTGACCACGGCAACGGGCTCTCGATGACATGCTTGTGCGAGGCCGCGATCGAGGCATGACGAACAGGGGATGGTTTTGGAGCATCGGGTTTTGCGCCGAGCACATTCCGTACAAGATAGAACGAACCGTTGAGATCGTCTCACTGCAGGCATTGGCAGAGCTGATGGGAGAATAGAACCTTGTGACAGAGGATGGTTTGAGTGTCCTCGACCTCAAGTTGATCGAGGTGCGCATCTTATCGGACGTGCATCGGCCATCGGCGCTGTCCGAACGAGTTGGCGGCATTCTCAAGTCGACAGTGGATGAAGCTATCTCTCGACTACGATGCACAGAAATCGCGTTTAATTGTCCGTAATTATAGTCGGCAAGCCTCGCATTGTCCGTGGCACCCAAATCTCGGCCGCGGGCATCGGGTGAGATGGTTGCGTCTCGGCCGCGGGAGAGCTGATAAGCTTGTCGACAACAAGCCACCCGCTGCTTAACTCATCAACATACGCATATAAAGACCAACCCTTCTTCTCCTATATCTAAGGTGGCAGTTTCTAAGTCATCTCAAAAACACCCACCTGCATCGTCCATCTCATCTGAACAATGCCTATTCCAAGCATCAGCTTGTCCGGTATGTTCCAACACAATCCTACTACAAACCACCCGGAACTTGATCATAACACCTAAAAAGCTGCTTCCGGGCCAAGCAAAGCAGCAAAGCAGGCTCTCGTGCGACAAATAAAGTCGGCCTGCGAGAGCCACGGCTTCTTCCAGCTCACCGGCCACGGCATCCCCCAGTCTCTCCTCGACCAAGCACTCAAACAAAGCGAGTCTTTCTTCTCACTGCCTCTTGAAGCCAAGGAGAAATATGACAAGAGTACGTTTTATCCGTCCAACTATTGCGTGCCACCCATTAACTCAGCCAGACATCGGCGGCTTCAACCGCGGCTACGAGCATCTCCGAGCCCAAAACTTTGAAAAGAAGACAGACGGCGACCTGAAAGAAGGGTACTACTTCGGACAGCATCTCCCCCTCGATCATCCCAAAGTCGCCGCTAAAAAGTTCAACCTGGGTCCGAACAAGTATCCCAGTGACGTCGACGATGCCGTCGAGTTTCGGCGAGTCATCGACCAGTACTTTGACGCCATGCTTGAGCTCGCCGAGACGCTGCTTCGCCTCATCTGCGAGACTCTCGACATCGACGACGACTGGGTCTCGGACTTTGTCGACACGCCCATTGCCACCCTGCGGCTGCTGCACTACCCTCCTCAGGCCCCTGACGCGTCCGAGTGGGAGCGAGGTATGCAACCACAAGAACATTTGCCTTCGAGAAAGGCCCTCCATGGTCTAGCCCTGACACTCTTCTAGGTATCGGCGCGCACACCGACTTCGGCGCCCTCACAATCCTCCTCCAAGACACAGTCGGCGGGCTGCAAGTCTGGGATCGCGCCGGCTCGCAGTGGACAGACGTGGCGCCCACGCGCGGCGCCCTCGTCGTCAACCTGGGCAACCTCATGATGCGCTGGACCAACGACCGCTACCTGTCCAACCTGCACCGCGTCATCAACAAGTCGGGCCGGGAGCGATACAGCATCCCCTTTTTCTTCTGCGGAAACCCGGACTTCCTCGTCAAGTGCTTTGAGGGGGAAGACGGTCGAGTCAAGTATCCTCCTGTGACTGTTGGGGAGTGGATTGCGGCGAGGTACGCTGATACGTATGGGACGTCTCAGGACAGGGCCGCGGGGGAGTTGTCTACAGCTGAAGCAGCCGCTTCGACTTCTTAGAGATACAGCGTTCAGAGACTCACAGTATATGGCCCTGTCGCGTCAAACCTTCGAATGCAAATTGTTGCATAACACAACACCTTGATACGTGCCTTTCTGTTTAATCATCAAGCTCATACCCCTCCGTTCCCTCATCCGACCGTTGAACTTCAAGACCTCTCAAATCAACACCATCCAGCGCCCGCACATTCACCGGCTGTATGTCCATATTCTTCCGATACACCGCCATGACCTGCTCGCGTCTTTCCGGCGGCACCTTGTCAAACACGGACAACGGAGGGCCGTAGACGTTGCTAAAGACGTGCACACCGCACGTCGAGCAAAAGGTGCTTCCGCTAAACTTGCGTCCGTAAAGGTATTCAAACGTGTGCTCCCTTCTGTGGATCCTGACTTGGTCTTTGGTTGGATAAACCCCGACGTATCCAATCTGTGGAGAGTTAACCTAGAACACGCAGAGACTGTTGGGAACATGGGGGTGGGCGTACTCTCACGCACGAGCTGCAGTTATCTTCCTTGATCTCTTGATCCTTGATAGATACTAGTAGCTCTATCTGGACTCTCTGGCAATGACATGAGCCAACATGCATTGCAGGCGACGCGGAGAGCCCCCCCTGGATAGGTTGAGTCACTCGCTGATCCTCTGTTTCGACTGTCTTGATATATGACCTGGACGACAGTCAGCCACTCAAATCACAGTCGAAAATTGAAAGCCCGAGTTCGAGGCTTACTCCAACTGAAATGGGTTTATCTCTCGAAGCGCTCGCACATTGATGCCAAACTGGCCACGCAGTGGACCAACGACATGATCAGCAACCACGCCAGTACCGCAATGATTACAAAACTACGATTCATATCAGTATTTCGCACCAATACATGGAGAATAACCGTACTGTACCTTGTCTTTCATTGTTCCAGATTCGTATTCGGTCATACACCCATCATCCCTCACCACTGTGAACGCCCCCGGCGGCACAATGAGCCACAAGTAGCCCTTCTTTGCGCAAAGACTACAAGTGCACGCAGTCACATCTTTAACATTAGGGACCGAGACTTCGAAGCGGTAACGACCGCAATGGCAGTTGCCATGATATATCTGCGCGGCCATATCTCTGGCGCGGGGGGGTGGTGATGGTGTTGTAAGCGGACGGAGATAACGACTTGTCGAGTAACCCAACAAGGAAGGTATTTATGTATACGAGGAGATGGAGAGGGAGATACATTTCGGAATAATATGCGGATTCATTTATTCCGGCATTCTCACCTTCTTTACACGAGTATCCTAGAGTCATGGTTCTCATACTCGCTTGGTACGAAGACGTTGCTTCTAATAGTCACTATGGAAAATAAATTGTCTGTTTCCTGGGGACAAATGGTTACAGGCGCAGGGAAAGAAGCATGGAAAGCAAAAACGGTCTAAAATAGTGGAAGACGATTGGATATTACCTGCCAAGGTAGATATCTCATGCAGTCAATCGTCCGTATTGGTTGACCTTTCATATACATGCGACGAGGTGTAAATAGAAGCGGGACGGAATTCCCTCCTCCATTGGTGGTGGTTTTGAGTGCAGCACAATGCGACAGAGCAGTTAAAAGTTGCTAGCTCGCGCCCGGCCTCACGAAAAATTCAAGAAGAATGTACAGTTCCCAAGACAATTGGATTCACTCACGCAGTAGTATTATTAACACTGAGTATGATGAGACAGAAGCGAGGCAAAAAAAGGGCAAAAAAAGTATGGTGCCCCCGGCCAGGATCGAACTGGCGATCTTGGCATATCTCCAGTCATTCTGAAAATATAAGAGCCACGCGCTAACCACTACACCACGGGGGCTGAATATCAGCTTCCCCACAAGGGCTTGTTTCGGCAAACTCCCGAGATTCACTACTTATACACCCTTACCCAGTTCCTTTCCACCAGAATGAGAACTTGTGCAGTTCAATTTGATGCAAAGTCCGTCTGTCTACCTGCTTGCTTGTATGTCCCCCGTAAGGCACTTGGAGGTTCGAGGGTCGTTCAACCACGCAAACCGAACCTATAACGTTAAATTCAGGTGTCACATCGACTCCCGCTCTCCAACCCGCCACTGGTCTTATTCATCAATGATTGTCCTCATTACCGTATAACTTCGCTATATAACGCCTGCTAATCCAACCCAAGATGATTTCATTCATGATCCATTCCAGTTGCAGTCCCTCGCGCCATGGGTATCACCCCGCCGCCTATACAGATCTTTCCATCTCTTCCTCACCCCATCCGTTATGCTCGTCTGTACAGAAGATTCTCTGTCCAAAGCTTGCTCATTCGTCAAATTATTCAACACATGTGACGCCGTGAAATGTAGTCTGTACAATTATTTGCCCTTGCCGCTCTCTTCGGAGTCGTCTCCTTTGCCCTTTAGCAAGCCGACTCGTCTGTCATGCTCGCTCCGTAACTGCTTCTCCCCCGTTGGAACCAACGTCTTGTCCTCAAGGCCCTCGGCTAGCGAGAGGTCACCAACCCGGAACTTCTCCCGCAGCCCTTCGACACCAATGGGAGGTCCGGTGATGGGTGATTCAACTGCTTCGATTGCCTCGTCAGGCCATAGAATTCTGCGAGCTTCCTCCTCCGTCAGAGGGGGCTCGTCGATTTCCTCTGTCTTGGCAATGATGGTGTGTTTTGTCGGCGAAACCGCTGTTGTCGGTGAACCCTGGTCTGCGGCTGTTTGACGCGGTGTAGTCGGTGAGCCCACGCTGGTGGACCGTGCCGTCGACGTCTCTGAGGATCGTCGCCGGATTTCGGTGCGTATTGGCGCAACATTTGACGATCGGCGACGATCCGGGCCGCGTAAAAGCGAGTCCCGACCCGAGCGATCCACGGACGGCGTCATGGCTGAATAAAGGCTAACGTCATCATCCAAGTCCGAGTAGTCAACATCGGCATCGTCATCATCATCGTCGCTGTGAAGAGTCACACCGTCTGCCACATCGCCAGGGGTTGTCTTCATCACATCAGATTCCTCCTTCAGTACTTTCTCTTCAGCATTCGTGACACTCAACGGCAGCGGTTGCCGCGACGCCCCAGCTTGCCCTCGATTTCTGCGGAGAATATTGCGCATCAAGAACAGTTCGTGCTTCTTGTACGTTTCGTACCACGCTCTGCTGGTCATAGCTGCAGCATGCAAGTTATCAAGCTCGTTAATTTCGCACATGATTCGCAGCCGAATGCTCTCAGGAAACTCTGTTGCCACCGTGTAAGTCTTGTCAGCAGCAGCCATGCGCCCGAGACCCTTGTTGAGCTGAGTCTGTGGCTCGCCTTCTCGGTGCTTTGACAATGCCCAGCCGTGGCTCTTGCCGCTTATGTCAAAGAGTGTCAGTCCCAACACGCTATTGTAAATATCGTTGATAGCAGACCGGAATGTCGGGCTGGGATCGCAGACACCCCGGTGAACAGGAGTTGGTGCGGTAGGTATCCTCCTGAGAGTATCCACGATTTGGGCCAAGCTTCGCTTTGGGGCTTGTGTTTCTGGCATGTGACATAGGACATTAGGTCGCATGAGATGGGGTAATAGGTTCATCTCATTGTATACCAGCATCAACCATCCAAGATTTGTCGCGTCACACCAGTGGCTGCCCTTTGGGCACCTTGGTATGCTGGTGAGGGGTGTAACAGTCGCGTTAGCAGCGCTCCGAGGATCAGACACGGGTAAAGCCTCAAGTTCCTCGGTCGGAGTACCACTCGGAGGACGGAGGTATTCCTGGGCGGTGCTGACGCAGCACGCATGTACCTGAGCAACCTTTGCACATCTGACGGCCCATACCTTGTCCTTGATCTTCTGCGGCCAAGGCTTGGTCTGAAGCTCCTTCTCATCGACGAGATTGAGAATAGCAGTCTTGGACATCCGAGAAAAGAGCTGCCTGAGACCAAAAGCATAACTAATGACCAAGAGGCCGTCAGGCATATCATCCGCACCCTTGTGCATCCATTGCGGTAACCACCGATGCTCAACGATCAGTTCCAGCGGCGATGTACTCTTGTACCTCATACAGCATTCGGCAATCGCTACAAACTGCTCAAAAGTGACTTCGCGAGGAACCCTTTCATTGTGCATGTGGGCAGCGTGGAGCAGAATCTCCAGAGCGCTCTGTCGATTCAACTCTCGCTGAGGCATACGATAGAGTCTCGCCTCCGTACCATCCTTGCAGATATATTTCGTAGGGGGAGCTGGCAGTTGGGCCAAAATATCCTCGTCGTCATAAAGTCGGAGACTGCTGGAACGGCCTGAAAACATGCGGGCAAAGATTGGAGATGTCTCGCTCAGCATGTGAGATGAAACCCGGAATCGAAGTGCAGGATCGTTGGGTGATGACTCGGGAGAAATGTTGGCGAATTCGAGAATGGCGTCGCCACGAGGAGCAATAGGAAATTCCTCAAGGGTGCGATCAGGAGAGATGCCCGACTCACCAGCTTGCAGTAGCTGTCGAATCTCCAGCAACTCCTGCTTCACCCTTTCGAAATTGCGAAAGCGTATCTCGTATCTGGGAAACTACAAAGTCCAAGTCAGTAACACAAATTTCACATGTCATGGCAGGACGTACAAATTGAGGGTCTGCCGACATAACCCGAGTCACGCTTGCATTGCGCATTCGAGAGACAGCTTCCTTGCGGAAGCGTTTGCTTGCAAAAAGGGCATCAATCATCTCCTGGGTGGCATCACGCTCATAGCTCCGATACGTATCGGCGAGACTAATCATGAAAGCCTCAGTCAAGGCTTCGAGGTACGTCTTCCAATCACGAATGGCATTGAGCCAGGCGTCATTATTCAGGGGTTCTTTCGTGGCGCTTCCGGACACAACTTCAGCAAGACTTCTTCCACTAAACGAACTCCTGGTGTCAAAAATGGCTCCAGGGCTGCGAGGGGCCTCGATCGATGAGTCTCGGCGCCGGAGGGCCTCGGAACTGGCCGTTGGATCCCGATTTTTGCGAAGAGCATCTTGAAGAATAAGGCGGCATAGACTAGAACACTGGTCCTTGACTTTGACGAGCTCTTTGTATGCAGCGTCGACGTGGTGAGGACTGGCAGGGCCGGTGCGCATGCGCTGAACGATGGCCTGGAGCTGCCGAATGCTGGATTCGGAATTCTCGAGGGATACATTTGCGTGGGAGTCGGGCGACTTGGGGTGGAGGGATTCGTTCTCCGTTTCCGAAGGAGTAGGGTGGAGTTTGCTCTATCATCAGTCAGTTAACCGTTCGACAGGACATGCGAGCCATGGCGTTCACATACAGACCACTTATCGTCCTTGGCAACGGAGATGCTTCCAATCTTGCGCAGTGCAGAGCCGAAGCGCCATCTTGGAGTCGACGCACCGGCAGTCTCGGAAGTGCTCTTCTGAACCATGTCGGACCTTAGGGAAGTGTTGTGGTGGGGATTGTCGCGGTACTCGAGGTGGGTAGAATCGGTGACTTTACGAGACGGCATCAGGCCGTGATGAACACAGCTTCAGCGTCAAGACTAGGCTCCTTCATGATAGCCACGGCGGGAATGCGAGGCCCCTCGATAGAACGAGGGCAGCCGTGCGAGCAAGCTAAGCAGTCGTATTTGCGGTTGCGCGAATCGTGGTGGGCGTAGTTGGGGTGGCGGGCGGCAGCGCGGCGGGACGGAGGAAGGGGAGGATGACGTCTTGGCGTGCGCAGCTCAGACAAGTCACAATGGAAGAGTCCGTGGGGTACGGATTTCTACTGGCGAGAAGCGAGGTCGAAGTCGTCGAGATCAGAGGGAATCGACAGGAGAGGTCGAAGGGGGGAGAACTTGTGAGAGTGACAGGTGGTGTGGCAGGAAAGTCCTAGTCCAGATCAGTGGATGGACAGGTCGGGCTTCGGCTATTGTCGTCGAGGTGTAGGAATACAGTGCCGCAGTGCCAGCCAGCGCCTGGGGTGCCTTTGCGTCGAGCGTCTAGAACCTGCAGCGGGCGGAGTGGGCTCGAGTTTTGGGTCCGGGGGTGGACGGGGGACGTGGGACGGCCCTAAAACCGGGGCGTAGGACTGGAGTCTGCGTCTTGGCCGTTCCAGTGCTCCCAGGACTGAGCTGTAGGAAAGGAATTGCTGCCAAACAAATGGATAGGAGTGCCGTTGTTGCACAGGGATCAAAGAGGATGACTCGTAAGCAGCGTGCGTATAGAGGTGTGTAGAGAGAGCGAAAGGGTGGGAGGAGGAATGAGCGAGCTGGAGGCCGGGGAGAGTTGCAATGTCCCAAACACAGTGGACAATTGGAGATCTTGAGTTGTTCGTACTGTATATCTCAGTTGAAACTGTGGTGGCTGTGCACAGTGTGCCTCACGACGCCGCTGGACAGCAGGCGACTAGGTCCAGTCCTCTAATTCGATTAATTGCCCGCTAGTTTCCGGCCAGCAGCGGAGAAGTTGGAGGAATTGAAAGTAGTAACTTCCTCGTCGTCGAGATAATCGGTGGACAGTCTGCTTGTCACAAGACCATCTTGTTCGTTCGAAGAGAGTATTTGTACCTGATCAAGTTATCTAATAATACCCAATACTGAGCCGCGTAATTAGGCCAGATATCCTCAGGACGCAGCCCTATCGTATGTCGCTCCGAACTCTTCAGGTTTCTTTCCTGACTCGCTGAACAAAGCCAGCGCTAGGATGCCTCGTGTCAGAGGCTCCATCACAGCAAGGGGTTTCAGCCTCTCAAAACATCGAGATACCTGCAACACAAAAATAGAAACAGCCTTAAACGCAACCTACGCATCGTATCCCAGGCAGCCTCAATTCTCCATCGCACAGAATGCCCTCCCGAGTCTGACTTGTTTTATCATGAATACGGGAAGCAGAACCTCATATCATGTAAGGTACCCGATTTAGCCTTCCATACCCTCGATCGTGTACGAGTATTCAACGACGGCTTCAACTAGGTCAGTGGCCATCTCCCAAGGCATCGAGAAGAACAACAAAAAGAGTTGAAGATGTGCCAATAATCGGTCGGTATATCTTCCTCGTCGCTCATCAATTGACATCATCTGCCCCACGCTCGCCTCGCCCTGCAGCTCTCTGGAGTCTGGGCTGGGCTAGGCTCCCACATAAAAGCGATGCTGATTCCCCAGATTCCCAAACGTCCAACCCCAGCCTCTTTTCCCGTGTTACGCCCCGTGCTAGGATTAAGTTGTCAAGGTGCCGTCCAGATCTCTGATGAAGGTGGGCTAGCGAGATCGGAGGTGGTCTTGGTTGGTGACGTCGTTGTCAATCCTAGCGATGTGCGTGGAAGTCGACTGGCTACGACGTTACGGACCGCACAGCTCGACCAATCTTTAGGCATGATTCAATGCCCATGTCTCACTTAATTGAACATTCTAAAATAACTTTCATATTCGTAATAACCTAGAGAATCATCTCCGCGGTAATAGCTATCCCATCACAGCCTTTCCCTCAGTCACTTTCCAAAAACAAACACAACCCTCCCCTTCCCACCCTTCTCCCACTCGGCCTCGACGTCCTCAATCCTCACCTCCCTCACATCCGCCTCCTTGACGCCCACCAACACCCCCAGCATCCCCGCCTGCTCCAAGCTCAGCTCGCCCACGCTCCACGCCCCCGGCCCCGAGCCCCGCACCGTCACGTCCCGCGACCGCAGACCCGCCGCCGGCACCGACCCGTCCATGCCCGCCAGCGACCCGATCTGCACCCACGTCAGGGGCGTCGTCGCCGTCTTGGTCGTTGGGGAGCTGAGGAATGCATTGATCCAGGGCCCGTACAGGTAGTCGAGCACAACGTCTGCTTCCGCTGCCGCCGTGAAATCCGTCTCCGTCGGCGTGTCCTTCAACACGACATAATCGTCAATCCCCAATGCCTTGAGCGCAGCCTCGTTGCGCGCAGCACCGACGATGCGAGTCGCTCCGAGCATGCGGGCCACCTTGATGGCAATCTTCCCGCTGGCACTTGTCACGCCGAGAATGAAACAGGTCCACTCCTTCTTCTCCCCATTCTTCACAAAGTCGACCCTCTTCCTCAGCGCCATCCACCCGCTCATGACGGGGTTCATCAGCCCGGCCGCCTGCACGGGATCCACGCCCTCGGGAATCTCGGTCGTGTGCTCGCGGGGTACATTGACGATTTCGCTAAAGCTGCCTGCGCCCAGGTCGCCCAAGGTGCTGAAGTATACGAGCTTGCCCGTCTTGACGTCGACGCCTGTGCCGTCGACGCCGGGCGTGTGAGGCAGAGGTCCCGAGGTGTAGTGCTTGCCAGCGGCGCGGAGCTTCACCAGCTGGTGCAGACCGGTTGCGAGGACGCGGATCTGGATGGTGGAATCGTCCGATGGAGCGGCCGGGGGAGAGATCTTGACGACTTTTGGGGGAGAGCCCCATTCAGAGACTTGGGTTGAGATGATGCTCATTTTGCTGTTCTGGCCTGGATATTGATGAATGACCGTGTGCTGATTGAGATGCGAAGCTGGACGTGACGACACTGTAGATGTGGAACTGACTTTTAACCTCGCATTCCATTCCATCTCAGCAGGACAAGACCAAACTTTATATACCCCTCAACTCAACTCCCATACTACCTCTCCATCATCACATCATTCAATCAACATCAAGTCTAACCTCAAACTAACGTCACCCTCGCCGAGCTTCCCCGATCTCCTCTTCAGCCGCTCAACTGCTTAATCAAATCGCCAAACAGCTTTCTAAGCCCATTGGCGGATGACTCATGCTGACGGAACTTCGGCACCCAACTTATTGATATCAAATCCACAAATTCACTGCCAACCCACCTCCCCTACATATTCGGCCTTTGCTCATTCCCCGAGTACCTGCAAAGGGAGCAAACTCATCCTTACTGAGACATGACAAGTGGACAGTGACGTCATCACAGCACAAACAGCTTAGGAATCATCTTCGTTTATAACCATTGTCTACTTGCTCCCTGCTGCTGCAGCATAAGGAAATACCATGCTTTCAACCCAAAATACACGAGCAATTCTATGTATGCCTCTCTTCTCATTATACCCACTCACGCTATTCCTCGCTGTCACTCCACACCGGCACACTATGTTTAAAACTTTTCGATATTTCATTTTTGTGCTCCGTTACATCTGTCCATGCTTTTGTGACATCCATCTAAACCGCTTTGCCTGATGCCCCGATATAGCCCTGTTAGGAGATTATAATATGGTGGCCGTTTCCTCCCGGATGGCTTGTCTCAACGCAAACGCAACTGTGTGTGTATGTAAAACGCCTCCCGGCCATGTGTAGAAGACACCAACGCCATCCTTCCAACCAATCATTCGTCCATCCACCCCGCCATGCATCCATGCTTTCGTTGCCTTTGAGCTTGCCAATCTGTGCTCAAACGCCATCATCGCTGTGGTATAAGTGCTGCAACGCTCGTTTGCCCCAATTCGTACACACATACTGCACCGTCATCAAAATCCGCCAGACTGGACCCATCCAGAATAATGTCCAAGTCTCCCACCCGCACCACCGTGCCTGGATCATCATGCACCCTTTTGTTTTTGCTCGCTCGTCAATCGTCCGTGGCATGCTCCATACTATCCAAGAGAGGCAGCCCCATGCTGCAAATCAAAGCGTTGGCGAGCTCGAGCTACTACACCAGTGATGTGAAGGCATTATCCACAATGCTAGTTGGTGGTCGATCCGGTTTCAGACGTGTTACCAAGTCAACCACCTTTCCGCTCCGACTCATGCTTGGGGAGCTGTTCACTAGTTCCCTGGGCAGACCCGTTCACACCCTTCTTCTTCCCTTTGCCAACAGCTTTCTGCCATCCACCGTCACTTTCGCTCTTCGCACCACGAACATGGCCGTTCTCCCTGACCCCGTTGACGCGTGGCGATTGATTGCTCAGCTTTTGCGCCTTTGGCGATTTGTGACTTTCCTGGGAATCTTGGCCTCTGTCATCAGGTTTAGAAATCGATTTTGCCGTATCGATTCGAGACGTCTTTCCATTGCCAGACTTCTCTGGTTTCCAGTCAGGCTTTCGAACCACCGTTGGAGACGGTGTCCGGGTTTCATACACAGGCGAAAGATGGGAGAATTCTGGCCCAACGGGGCGGTCAAAACGATGGTCTGAGATGGCAAGATCAAGAGGAGCAATAACTCCGTTCTGTGGCTGCCGAGACATTAGACGTTGTCGAGTAGACGGTGAAAGCCGCGACGTTCCAGTAGCCATTGGCTCCTGAATGATATGAGACGTATTCATGTACGACGAACTCATTTGAGCAATGCGCTCTCGAAATGACGTCTCATCGACAGGTGCTGGCACTGCAGGAGCTGAGGCGGGCGCACCGGAGCCATTGACAACAACCGGCGATTGGCCTTGAGGCGGCTGAGTTGGCGACGTCTCTTGTGTGCTCGACGATACCGAGGCCGAAACGGGTCCATCAGCTGGAAATGTCGGAACCAAATTGCTCGTGTTGACTCGCAGAGCGTTGCTGTCGAAACTCGAGGCAGCAGACTCATCTGAGGCAATACTCTCTGGCCCAGAAGCTTGGCGCGGACTCGTATTTGGGATGCTCGTCTTCAGACCCGATCCATTCACAACCAGGGGACGGCCTCCGAGGTTTCTGTTTTGGTTTGCAGCAAACGGTACCGACGTGTTGGGGGCTGAAGTGCTTGATGAAAATGCTCGAGCATGTCCTAGAGGTGAAGGAGAGCGTGAGGTACGTCGCATTCTGCGGTCGAGAATGGTTTGAGGGAGCTGGTCTGTGGATAATCGACGTCGCCCCGGGCTCGACGACTGATTTGACAAGTCGCCAAACGCGATACTACTAGAAGTTGACTGGGGCTGCTGCGCCTGCTGCGCCTGCTTAACCGAAGTTGAGTTCTCCGCCAAGTAGAAAGCGTTGTACTTGCCCTCGTCCGAATGTGGTGAATCCGTGTTCGCCTTGGGAGTCTCGTCAAAATCCGTATCGTCGGGCATGAAGCTGGGCATTGGGGCGCCGTTCTTCAATGGCGCATTTCCATTCACCTGGTTTCCAAAGTACCCTCCAGTGGGCTGGCCCGAAGCTGGTGATCTGGATGCTGGCTGGGAGTGAGACCGCAGAGTACTATTCGACGCGGATATACCCGATTCATCGGTACGTTGCAAAGGGCGGCGGAAGTCTTGATTCGCTCCATTGGGCGTCGTTGCGGGTGAGGACGGGTATGTTCCATATGCAGCACCTGGAAAGAAAGTCGACCCAAGCGGCATACCATAGAGCGTAAAAATGTCGGGTGGTAGTGGAGCGCTGAGGGGAGGGTTGTCGAATGAGTTGGTCCTGGACCGGTCGGACGTCTGCTGTTGCCCTGTACCCCCATTTGTCGACATTCTCGGCTGCTGACCGACGGGTTGTTGCTGCATAAACGGAGCCTGAGCATACATGGTGTGTAGTGTTCGCATCTGATGGTAGGCGGCCATTTGAGTCATCAAATCCTGCTGTGCATACTGAAACTGAAATTGTGGGTTTGGATACCACTGCATTTCCTGCGGCACGTTGGGCTGTTGAAGGAACATGTTATTGTCATAAGTCGGGACGCTTGATGACGCTCGTCGATTTGCATTATTGTTGTTGTTCCGATGAAAATTGTTGTTGTGTCTCCCCCCTCGGTGGTTGCCTCGACCGCCGCGACCAGAGTGGGTTTGCGAAGAGCTCCTTACCAACACAGGCCTGGATTGTGCTGCTGGTCGGGACCAAACGCGTTCCTCTTCCTTCGGGAAGACGTACTGTTCGCAAGCCTCCTCAAGCTTTGCCCCTGATATTAGATCAAATGCTCGTCGAAGCTCCAGGTGCAAACCGCGGAAAGAATACTCGTCCGCCGTATTGCCCAGATTTCGAGAGGTATTGAATGGTTCCTCGACGCAAAGTCCGTTGTTAAGAGCGTAGTGCCAATTCTTCTCATTCTTAGACAAGAGTTTGCCGGCGCGAACAGAGAGGACGTGCTTATCATAGTCGAACTCGTGCGCGTAGAATCGAAAGAACTGGAAAAGAAGTTCTGCCACAGAAGACTTGTTCTTGCTACCAAATTTCTCAAGTTTCTTGATATCATCTGCGAACGCGCTCGGGGTCCCATCCGGCTTGGTCAATTTATGCGGTGATTGATGCAGGGAAGGGAGGATCGGGGGGCTTCGAAGCTGCAAAAAGGCGATGATTAAGCATATCCATGTATATGAACTTAAGGTGCTCCCAAATGCTGTACTCGGGTTAGTGTCTTCTCCAACGAATCTTGCCAGGGTAACACTTACCTGCATCGTTTAGTATTCTCCTTCGGGTCCAATGCTTGATGATCATCGCCAATTGTCGGACGCGGGGGTCGATTTCGACGTAGATTCGGACCATTCGAGTATTGTCGAGCGCAAGGGTATTATTTACATTCATGTCGCAGGCAAGGTTCAATTCAGGATCCCATATCTTGACAATTGGTACCTTGGCTGCAGAGATGCAGACAACCTTTTTCATTCCCCCTGTTTGATTGTTAGCCTGTATTCGTAGAGTTGTCAAAAGTATTGGGGGGACTCACGATTCGCTAGGAGGTTGGCAATCATACAGACACCCTCCATGTCGGGCCATGGGGTTGTGATGCAGATGTCAACTAAATATCGTTAGCGCTACTTGTCTTCAACGGTTGCGCGTGGCGCAGGATTAATCAACCTACCATCAGAATCATCTGAACAAAGGAGATTCCCCGAGGAGCCAAAAAGATGCACTTTGATGTCATGCCCAGGCCACTCGTCGTTGAAGATCTTTTCCAACTTCAGAACGAGCTTTTGGCGGTTTTCTTCGACGGCGGGCGTCGGCAGAAGCTTCTTGAAAACCTCCTGCATGTCCGCGGCTAACGTCTTCTCCTCCTCCTTTGTCAGCTCCTTCTTGACTGTTTTCAAGTCCAGCTTTTCCAGTCGATCATTGCCGATTCTATAAGGCATTCTCCTCCTGGAATTAATCTGGGCTGTCTCATATTTGCATCCTCCTAATTTGGGCGGCAAGGGTCGCAACGATGGTAAAGTGCTGTTGGTCTCGGAATAGGCAGAACGAGGTGAGTGGTTCGTAGTAGCGGTGGGTGAAGGTTCGCGATCTTCGAAAGAAAACTGGCGGGCATGTTGGTGAGGAGTTGAGGGAACAGAGCTAGAATGGGACTGCCCCTGAGACGGCGCAGGCCGACGTGGTAGGGTCTTGGAATGGTCCGTCGCTTGCTTGGGAGGCATCTTGGACGGAACCTCCTTGGAGGTTATGACCGAGCGGTTCTTTTCTGAGTTCTGATGTGACCTGCTCCCATGGCCTCCACCTGAATTTCCCTTGCCGTTTGGACCGTCCTTGAGCGACACCTTGCTAGAAGATCGCGACCGAGGCGCGGCTTGAATGCTGGGCGAGGAAACCACCGGAGGAAGCGGTGGCGTCTGCAGCAAGCCGCCTCCCCGAGAGGGCGAAATGAGTTTGTTGTAGTGAAGAAGCTGGGCCTGGTACAGGTTGTTCTGCTGGGGTATGAGGAGGGGGAGAAAGTCGAGTTGAGGTTGGTACGGGACGGCGGTGGCGGGGTCGACAAAATAACCGTCGGGGACAAGAGTTGGCGTGCTACGGCTACTCGGGTTGGGGGATGCGTTCAAGGGTGTTGTCGCTGTACTTGTCGTCGTCGTCGTGCTTGTCGTAGAAGTCGTGGCCCAGGGGCTAGGTGAGTAAGGATGTTGGGGTTCAACCGCCGTGATCTGGGTGTCCATATAGAACGAGCGAGCGAGCCCCGGGACTGCAGTCGTGTGAGGGGAGCAGCAGGCCAGCGTGATGAAGTGTCGTGGCTTCCGGCTTTAGGCGAGGATGATCAATGGAGAAGGATATGTTGCGGGAGAATTGGCTGCGAGGAGATCGGTGACGTCGGGAGCAGGTGAGGGCGGAAGCAAGGTATGATGGCTCCGCATGCAAAGCAGTTCAATGCTGAGAGAAGGAGGATGAATGACGACAATGCAGGCCGGCTAGAAAAGGGACGAATGGCCAACGGCGAGGCGCTGTTCGAGGCTGGGCGAGACGGCTGGCGGAGAAGGAGGTAGGATCGTCGGCGGGCAGAGAGCAGAACCGGGGGAACCTGAGGTCAGACGAGACGGGAGCAGGGAACAGCGCCTTCGGCGAAAGGGCGAGGCAAAAAAATAAGACTCGAAAAAGCCCGTTTGGCGTCAGTTCAAGGCGAGGCAGGACGAGGCGCGGGATAATGATGGATGGAGGAGAGAATGAATGGGGATATGGGACGGACGGAGGCGCTGTGGGGGAGCCTGCCAAAAGGGGTGGTTCGGTGCGAGAGACGCCGGGTCAACGCGCGTGGGGGAGGTAGTCTGTAGTTGATCGGTAGAAGGAGTTATGGCGACAAAGAATAGTTTTGAAGAGAGAGAAAGAGAGAGAGAGAGAAGCAGTATGGAGCCGGAAGTTTTGGTGAAAGAAGAGGCAACTTGAGCTGGAGAACGAGCGAACAGTTCAAGTGCCTCTCTCTGTGTCTGGGAAGACCTAAAGCCGTTCTGGATCTGGGATGGTAGCGGATGTGGATGTGATGTGGATGTGGATGTGGATGCAGGTTGAGTTGTGTGTGTGGTTATGTGCGTGCGTGCGTGAGTGAGTGAAAGAGAGAGAGCGAGAGTGAGAGTGAGAAGTGAGAGTGACGAGGGGGGGGCGTGTGTACCGGAGGAAAGACGCACTGTGATGGGATATGAGGTGGATGGATATAACGGACCTAGAGGGGAGAGAGGACTTGAACTAAAGGCATCCTGACCTGAGAACCACCTGAACGATGGAAGTAACGACCTTGACGTCCCTACCACGTTCCATCTCCATTGACCTCATTTATTATCTACCTGCCTCTGTTCTTGGGACCTGGGCAAGCGCTCAGCTGCTCCTCTCAGTTTCTTGAAGTCCCGCCGTTCATTCTCACACACGGCTCCACAATTATTACCTCACTCTCACCTGGCTTGAAGTCTTGAAATCAGGTACGATACCGTCTCCCGCCTGTCGGGGAGGGCTGACAATGGGGGGGCCTCAATGGAACGCTGCCTTAATCTTCCGGCACGAAAGTACGAAAGAACGGATGGATACTGGGCTGGCTCAAGGGGCGTCGAATTGGAGGGGTCAAAACAGTACCCTGAAGAAAGGCCTGAGGCCCCTACGAATTGAGGAGGCATCATTGATTCAAAGGGGACTTGGGGGCCCCGCCCCGCTGAAGCCCGGATACAGTGCGACACCGTGCGATGGGCGCACCGGTAGTGAAGCCAGCACCACCTGCCACAGATCAAGGAGGCGAATAGGCGTTCGAACCGGGGTAAGAATGGGCTCCACCGCCAAGAAAGACCCTCCTCTCCTTGGTCGCCCCCCTCTCTTCAAGGATCCCACCCAGGACATTCAGCAGCCGGCCAGGCCAGGGCTTGAACAGGGCTTTCTTCTGAAGTCATGTCCCTCTCTGCAATGTGGTGGAGGGCTAACCCATTTGGAGCCCCAGGGCTTGCTTGGTCTCCTCAACTGAAGGGTGCAGCCGAACGGGAAGGCAGGTGGGCGTGTAGTTATCTAGCCAGTGCTGACCTCACTTCATCATTGGCATTCAAAAACGAGGAACCATCCATCGATGAGCCACAGCGAGCCACATCGCAAGCCACAGGCGGGATACCAAGCATTCAAAATAAACCACAAACTTCCGTCCCATCGTCAGCCTGGCATGTGATGGAATCAATCGGGGGTCAGCAGCTAATTAAATGATGAATCAGCTTAGATGCATTGCCCGGCGGATTAATTACAGGCGATATAGGTTCCATTGCGTGTGTCCTCAGGCCATGATTTGGTACTGGACACCTAGAGCAAGAACAAATACAGTGGGGGAAATGAGAAGGAAGCATCGAAGCCAGTTGATGACGGATGGGTTGGACATCGGCAGTTGTAAACGAGAACGATCAATAATAAAAACGTAGTAATAAAATCGAGGCATATCCTCTCATCGAGCATCATAGACGCCAGCCACCCGTTCCTATTAAAAACAGACTTTCGGCCGAAAAGCATAAGTAAGGCAACGGCAAGACGGGTCTCGGGATCTTATTTTACAGTTCAGTTCAGTTCGCTCAGTTACGAGTGATACACCAAGAGAACATTCTCGTACTCCGTACAGGGGACACTTCCCGTCGTGTTCGGGGCAAGGAAGAAAAGGGACATTAATGGGAATCTACCTAGGCTTCGGTAGGCAGGTCATAGGTCCATATCATGCCTCATCCTCCTCCTCCTCCCTTCATGCTCTGCCATGCCATGATATGCTCGACGGAGTTCGTACGTTGATTTGCGGCTACGTCAACACCATGTCACGGGCACCGTCTCACTCAGCGCAGAGGTACATCCGTCTCTAGTCACCAGCCATGGCTCCCTTTCCAACCAAGCGTTCTGGATTCCTGCAACTTGGAATCGGCTCATCCAGGTACGCATCCTTCGGCCCAATTGCTGCCGCTCTCCCTCAAACTCAAGTGCCCGAGTCGATGTCATTCCCGTCCCTCCCCAAAATCTCCGGGTGGCGGGGACAACGCAGGAGTGACGACGGCGGCACACACAAACCGAGGTGCCGACACCATGACCAAATCCATTGATTATTGAACGACGCTCACCGAAACGAGTCACAGCCCCCAGGTTAGCACTTGAGCTGTTGGTGCTGCGTCTTACTGGGGGCCATCTCCCCGTCACTATTATCTCTTCAGTGGCAATAGACAGCCCATGCTTCTTCCCCCCCCCCCCTGCCAGCCCCAGATATCTCGCCTGCGGGAATGGAGACGAATATGCCGATGCTGCAGAAGGCGAGAGGCATTAACTCCGGGTCCCTTGATGAACTGTCAGTACGTACATGCAACGACAAGGACCAGAGGCACATTCATCCAATATGGATATTTCCCTGTCATGATCCCATCTGCACGTCAACTGTGCGTTTTCTTCCTTTTGGAGGGAGATTGCCTGTTGAGTGCAGCCCCGAGTCCCTCCCTGTTGCGTATCAATCTCATCAACTCCCCGACACCGTGTAGCCAAGTCTTCACGAGAGAGGCAGCACCCGTAGCTTCAATAATTGCTCCCAAGCCCATCCGCGGTCCGTGTCTGGAGCCTCCCTAATTGCTCCCAACACATGGTCACCATGAGCCACAGGCCAACCAAGCCATCTTCCCGTCACACCTGGGCGTAAGCTATCAAATACTAAAACGCCATTCTTCCACTTCGCTGTTCCTCCCCTCACCCAATTGGCAAGAAACGCGTAGAGCTGAAGGAAAGCTGCATCTCAGAACCGCGAGGCGCTCGCATTATTGATGACGGGCGGAGGGCTCTACTACGTATTTTGGAACGATTGGGCTTGCTTTTCCAGAAATAAACCGAAAACGCTGATGAACAATGCTTCTCCTAGGTAATTACTTCGTACGTGTCTGTCCTCGTGATGTCAATCTCAAGATTCCCACCGCTCATTCCCATTAATCTTAGCATCGAGAAAAGAAATAATAATCAATGATAAATAACCCGTCCATTTAAATAAACGCCCGACATGTATGCGAAATTGTCACGACCCTCCCTCCCTCTCCCCCCCTCCTCTGATCTCTTGCTGTCCTCTCCTATTACCTCGTTCTACCCTCCTCCCAGGGGGGCTATCCGACAGCACTATACTCCAGAATCTAGCGCAGTCCTCCGGTTCCCACCTATTTCCTAATCCACACGCCGAAAAGATGCACCCCCTCCCATTTCCCAATGCTCCGGGGGCACTAACTACACGGCGTAGGTATCCGTCCGAGTTCATGGAGATGGCGACGGGGGAACGGGCGAGAGCAAAGGGGCCAAAGGGAAGAGGAAAGAGGAGCATGAAAAGAGACCAAAAGGCGGGGAATCAAATGACATGAATCGCTTGAGAAGGGTTGATGAAGTTGTGGTTGGTAATGCGTAGCCCTCTTTCTTCTCTTTCTTCGGTGGCTCTTCATCTCTCCCTCTCTGATGTGCCTGTCTCTCTGTGGGATTTTGTTTCACCTTGTTCGCCTTTTCCATGTCTCGCTGTAGTCCTTGAGTGTCTCTTCCACCGCCGCCCACCCCGGACCCAAAGCTCACCCCCTTGTCTGTTCGTTCACTCGCTCTCCCCGGTCCAAAAAGTCTTAGCCATGGTCTTGTCTTGGCCTTCTTTTGCCTTTTCCCTATTCCTGGACTTCCTTCCTTCCTTCGTGCTTCTCCTTCTTCCGTTGAAATTGTGGCGGGAGGCGCGTGAGATCCGAGATCAAAGGCATGCACACACGCCCCCCTTTTCGCCTAAGACAATAACAACAACAACAACACAACAACAAAAAGAAACCAGAACGATTGATGCACGACGCGAGATGTCGGCGGGGTTATTACTTTTCATGTACTTGCTCCGTATAAACAATAATTATCCGCCGTTAGGACTAAGAAACAGATCATGGTCAGAACACCAGAGCATCTTGCAAGGTAGCATTGCATTTGGCATTTTATTGCCTGGCGGAATTGCTGCACGCCCCCGAGAACTGACACTTCATTCCCGCCGCCATGTCAGTGCGCTGCTGCCAGTCTAGCCGCTTCACGGCCGCGATTGAGTCGACATGTCTTATAATTTTCCGGGCACAGAGTCAAACGGCATTAAAGGAACGACGAAAGGAGGAACCAACATCAAATCCCTTCTATTCATCTTTCCCTTGACATTGTTTCCCTACCGCTCCGTTGCCCGACCTGTCACGACCCGCCAGTCGGGGGCGCACCCTCCGTTGTCGTATCGAGGGAGCGTGATCTATTCCTGGCACTTCGGTTGCCCGTGTCCGTTCGTACTCGATGGATCTCGGTCCGCCGGTGCATACTTTACAAGTTACAAAGTGACTAAATGCGCCAAAGGATGGCTTTCTTTTCGGTTATCCTATCGCTATCCAAGCCAAGCCGCTGAGTGACCTCAGCTCTTGGTTCTTTCACGTCTCCAAGCCACCACCACGTTCAGCCATGAGGTTTGTCTCTTTCTCTTTGCACTTTCTGAGTGGAGTGCCGATCTAACCGCTTATTGGCAGGTATAGCGGCTGTGTCGTATATTCCTTCGTACAGGTCAGGCTTCGATGCAACAACGAACTGACCAGACATCATGTACCACCTCTGTTTGGACACTCGAATCCGCAAACACGCCATTCTGTATCTTCCGTTACAATGTAAGGAGTGCGGATGATGCAAGGCACAGTGCGAAGCAGCTTTGAGCGTCTTGTTTGTTTTAGCTTTCGTCTTCGTCCGGTCGTCAAGCTTACATTGGCTCCCGCAGCACGGCACTTGACGTTGCAGACCCTCAACACCGTGGTAATCACCATGTCATCACCTCAGCTCAGGTAATGAAAGCCGCTGAGTGATGAAGATGAATCGATACTATTGATGGACTCATTTATGCCTCGCTTCTGTCTATATCTCAAGTCGATCATCGCAAAACTTGTCAGGGCGGCTTATGCAAGGCAATGTAACGTCTTCTCGATACTCACATGATTGCTTGGTACCCAACCGCCACAAACCATCAACTTTACTGTACCGCTGCTGACGTCCTCGATGTTGCGTTCACTCTCCTGGCGCATCGGTTTCCCCCTTCTCAACAAAAATGAAACAAGCTCAGATGAGCCGCCTCCACCATAGCTTCCCCGTGAAAAGTAGGAGACCTGAGAACTTGCATCATGCGGCTTCGGCCAGCCCGCCTTAGCTTGTACGCCTCAGCGACAGCTTGTGCCCCGTGAGGTGCCTTTCCACTAGGATGCAACTGCCGGTTGGCTGTGACAATTCAGGTGACGGGGGAGTGAAAGAGAGCTCTAGAAATAAGGCTAGTTGGCTGTGCATAAGGCTGCTTGACTCAGTTCTCCAAGCCTCCAATACTGCAAAGGTATAGGTGAAGAAATATATGGAGTTTACAGATGATTGAAACAAGTATGCCCGATCTGTGTTACGGGGTTCTTGGTTCGAGTCTTTGTACGTTGCGCAGCAAAACAGGCCACAAAGCACAGTCTCGTCTTTTCCCTCGATTGACTCCTCAATCAACCAGTTGTCGTTCGAATGCATCCGTCACTGCCTTCTTCGTCCCATATACGCGGCGGACAAATCACATGGTTTGTTTATCTATGCATTTTCGACGTCACATTCATGATCGCCGGTAGATCAGTCACTTGGCCAGAGCACAAGCCCCTCGATTTCAGTGAAGACGGCAGACGGTTTAGCCGCCTATAACACTGGGAACCCACTGGTCAATTTCCACGCAAGGGAGAACCTGGGAGGACTGCGTGGCCCATTCATCAGGATGTCTCTTTTTCCTCTCCTACTGTATTTGGGGTCTAGCCTTCATTGAGTCTGTTCGACTGCGGCCCAGAACAGTCCAGCCAGAGTTGTTGTCTAGGCACATAGCCTCGGATCCGGGTCGGATATCCCGGAAGTTTCCAACTCAGACACGCAGAGTCAACGCTTCGTGGATGAGCTGATTTCGTGGTTGGAACATGTGGCGGCCGTTGCCTTCTCCAAAAGTGCGGAACTGCAATCATGCTTTGTCTACCTTGCAAACTCACGCCTTGTTGTTGAAGTTTAGCTGGGACGATGATACGAGGGTGGAACCTGCAATACATCCACCAATCGTGAGTTGACCATTGTTCTGGTGTAAGCTGGGTAAGGAGCAGATAGCCCGGCAAGCCATATTTGCGTAAGGTAGGTAATAGTTCTAAGGCAGGTGGACTCTGACCCGAAGATCCTGTATTCAGCCAAGAACAGTTGCTGGGTGGGAAGGAGGCATGGAATTTCTACTGCTTAGAACTTGTCCCAAGACGCTACCTTGTTGTATGCCGCCTGCCACGGATAATAGCATCAAGAAACGAGCAAGAGGATGAGGGTTACTGTATAGAGGTATATCAGCCCCGTAGCCACCTTATCTCCATGACTGACAAGTCAATCTTGCTCATCTCATTTATCTCGACGACTCCGAGACCCCTAAATCATCTATATTGACCATTTAAGTCTCCACATTGCGTTTAGCGATAAGTCGCTCTTTCAACCATAGAACGGCCCCTACACAGGTAATGGGCCGGCCAGGTCCATCAATATGCGTTAACTGTGTAGCCTCTGTGGCTTTGGTCTCGAGAACGGGGAAGAAACCAGATAGGTAAGCATCAAATCTGATTCCCTCCTACTCTTCATCACACTCATATGTCACAGTCGCTACGTCCCCTTTCCGTAGCTATCCCACCCCTAGGCCCAGAGGACCGTAACATAGGCGGATGGGTCTATTTCCCTTGGGCAAGGGCGAGACTATAAATCAGTTGCTGCCATTTGAGTTCGGCGTGTCTGTTTGGCTGCATGAATGTTGCGAACGTCATCATTCCTCAATGCCATCCTCAATCATTCTGACGTTGCGACTTACAGCTCCTAACTAACCAAAATCGCCATCTGCCATTTGGAGCCTATCCGTGGTACGGTAGAGCCGATGCTGCTGTCCGGTCAAATGTGAGAGCATAGGGACATCATACAGCGGTAGGCCTTCGTCGAGCTTACAAATCCGCTCTCCTAGAAGGCGCGATGAGAATCATAGGAGAGTTCTACCACTTTGGAAGCTTTCAGATGAATGTTCCTCTCTCTGGTATCTTCGCTCCCCCGCCTTGGATTTCAACGTCAACATCTCCAACGCCATCAAGCCATGGTTTTGACCACTTCTTCCTCTCGGGCCCTGTTCTTGACGGTGTGACTTACATTGTCCCTTACCACTCAGTGGTGTCTATAGTCTCAACCCCCGTCATCATTGGTCTACTTCTCTGCTACTAGAACGGCAGGCAACGGTGGTGGGCCAAGTCTTACTGGACCGGCTCCAAGCTGGTGATGCTGTCCAGGGGAAGATGTGGCTGGGATTTACCGTGAGTGACATCGGGTGTCCCATGGTAACGACCGTGGAGACGACTCGGCCGGCACCGCCACTCGCGAGAGAGGTGACGTACATGGAGATACCGCTTCACAGGAAGATTGAGTGCTGATTTTCATATCCGCAGTACCAGTTGCTTCACGGAGGCAATCTGAGCCCGCCCACAGCCGAGAGGAAGTGAATTCTCGTGATGTGGGGGCGTTGTTTCTTTGTTTCTTCTTGTTGTTGTTGGTCTTCTCATTACCTGGTGTTTGTTATTGTTGTTTACGAGTGCAGTTCATTTTCTTTGACTCTGCAGAGCCAGCATGGCACTGACAAGTGAGGATGTGCATCATGGATCATGGGTGAATGAGAGCAGATTGGTGGCTGGTGGATCTCAGATGGCGACGAGATGCAGAGGAGGTCATGTCATGGGCTCATTGAGTCCGTAATGCAGTGTTGCGGGGTTTTGTCAGGTGTCAAATTTCATTTTCAGGAGCCATGGTAGTAGAGTAGATTATTCAACAGGTGTATCCAGGACCTGTCAGTCGGCCAATGCTGTTTGAGCTGCTGTCCCAAGGGCCGTCTCAATGGCTGTCTATCCCCCGAGGCTGTCCTCCCAAGGCTGAGTCTGTTCCATTGATTCATCATGACATCAAGGCAAATCCCCCGCCAGGACCATGATCAGATCGTCCGCTGCACGTCTCCCATGAGACTCCCTGTAACCCCTGGGATCTAGCCCCCCCGGGGCAAGCCCACGAGTCCACGACGCACTAGACCCGCCCCAAGGACCCCTGTAAGGACCCCTCCAGAGGTGTCAACTCCGCCAGAGTTATGGGGCGCAGTTTCAGCTGGAGAATCAGCCTCAACCTCTGTTGCTCCAGTCTCCAAAACATCAGCGGCGACGGCAGCCCCTTTTCAAACGACAACAGACGTACGCCGATCCGAACCCGAACTGCATCAACGAGGCCACTTACAACACCTGCGAGTGTGCGTTGTGTTTTGCTGTTCTCCCTTTTGTTTCGTCAATCGCTCTTTTTCCTTCCAGCCCCCCCCCCTCCGTCCACCTCTTCATTGCCCCAGTCTCGTGATACTTGCATCTCCTCCAAGTCACCATCCTTGTCCCTTCTTTTCCCTCCTTCCCTTCCTTGACAACACCATCATCTTCGTCAATGCTATCGAGCCTGACAACCAAGCTGGCCCTCAAAAAGGTCGGGCTATCCAGCGACACCCTGGACTTCTCCGGGCCGGCCCGCCCTCCGAACAAGCTTAGGAAGAAACCGCCGCTGCCGAGCTCCGAAGGCGACGACGAGGCCAGCTGGTCGGGCTGGATGTCGGTCAAGTCCTTGCCCTTGAGCGTTCAGCCTTGGCTCAGCCCGCCTCCTCCCGCTGTCGACGTCGCGACTCGCAGCCCCGGCATTGGGGACAAGGCGCCGCTGGATCCCAAACGAGACGTCGTCTTCGGTGCTGGCCGCCGGGTTCTGCTCGTCTTCCTGCGATGTGTTGGTTGTGCGTGTAAGTCTCCACGTCCTTTTGCCGTTCAATTTCTTTTTTTTCTTTTTCGTCTTTTTCTTTCTCTTTGAGGCTTGCGTCATGATGTACAAACAGTACACCCGCGTCAACACTTGCGTGCTCCCCTTCTCACATCTCTCTGTGCTCGTCTAGTCGCCCAGAAGACGTTCCTCAGTCTCCGCACCCTCGCCAACCGCTACGGCGACGCGCTGACGTGCATTGCCGTGTCCCACTCGAGCGAGCAGGCCACCAAGAAGTGGGTCGACATGCTCGGGGGCGCCTGGAGTGTCCGCGTCGTCATTGACGAGGACCGCGCCTTGTACGCAGCCTGGGGGCTCGGGCTGGGTGGCATGTGGTATCTCTTCAACCCGACCACCCAGGTGCAAGGGTGGAAGGAGAAGGGCTGGCTCGGGGACAAGGTGGCGGGTGCGATCCAGCGAGGGAAAGGGATCCAGGAGAAGCCGAGTGCGCCTGGGGACGAAGGGCAGGACGACGGGCCGACGACGGTCATGGGGAATAAGTGGCAGGAGGCGGGGGCGTTTGCTGTTGACGGCACGGGGACGGTTGTCTGGGGCGGGAAGGCTCTGAGGGCGGATGATGTGATGGACTTGGACTATGGTGCGAGGATATTGATGGCATGAGATGTGTTCATGTTGGAACACTGTAAAGAAGCACGTCTGTCTGGTATACGAGGGAAGCATTGGGTTGGAGTTTGGCGTTCAGGGTTGGATCTCTCAGTTGGACGAACATACGGTAGACTCACGATGTACACGGGCAACTCACGGGACGCTGAAACCTTTTGTTTTGGGCTACTTGGACATGGAAACGATATGATCATCTCGGGAAGAGGTTTGGTTCCCCAGTTCCAACTCATTAACTCGATTTTCGTGCACTTTGAACAAAACTTACCCTAAACCTCCGTGGTGCTACGTTTCTTTACTTTAAGCAAGATGATGTCAGTCCCAACGTAAATAGTAGGGATGGGACTAGTCCCTATACAGGCCAAGGTTGTAGGAGTTCCAATCGGCTTTTCAAGAGAAAGAAGCTTGGGGGTAGTCAAACTGGAGGACTGCTATGTAGATACCTAGGTAGGTTGGCCGAAAGACGAGGAAAGAACCACAATCAGTAGATGTTGCAATAGCCTCGTTGTGGTCAATGATATGAGAAGATGATATCGTTCTCGCACTCTATACGAACCCTAGTTTGTCCAGCCAAGGACGACCCTCTATACACGGCGTAAATCACAGACTTGTCAAAAAGACAGCTATAGTTTAGATATACTCTTTGGGTTTGATCCTCAAATTGTCTTGTTATTAGTTTCTAACAGTATCCTAAGCCATTTCTACCATGCTACTCCTCCTTACCCACGCATCTCGTAATCTCAACACCATCCTATAACTCACGTTAGCTCTACCACTCTCGACACGCAAACCCTTAGACTCGTTTCGTAAACTTACTGGAACTCCCGATGGTTCCCAGCTGTTGACCAGCACGCTCTGGTATACCAGACCGGGATCTCCCTTCACCTCCCCATCCAGATGCTCCTCGCCTTGTCTCTTCGCATACTGCTTCGCCGTCCTCTCCGAGAACGCCTCAGCCGTCGCCGCTCCCCCATCACTCAGCGCAGCACGCTTCTCAGCCACGCTGCTCCTCACATACGCCAAGTACGGCGGATTCCCTGGCTTGATGACGTTGTCCGCCGCAAGCACACTCCCCGGCCCCACAAGCTTCAGCTCCTCGCACAGCTTCAGGTCCGTCGTGTACGCGGGCTTGTAGTGGTCTAGGAACATGAGATCAATCTTGGCCAGCGCGCCGTCCTTGTGCAGACGACGCAGCGAGGCGTCGCTGGGGCCGACGACGACCTTGACAATGTCGCTGAGGCCGGCGAGGTCGATGAGCGAGGTGATGACGGCTGCAAACTCGGGGTTGCGCTCGAGACTCCAGTACCGCGCGCCGCCGACCTTGCGGACGCTCGAGCCGAAGAGCAGAGTAGAGTATCCGACGTAGCCTCCCAGCTCAACCTGTTCCCAATGTTAAAACAACGAGGCCTCATGATGACGTTCAGCGGAGCAGGTCGACTCGCCATGGTACTCGGCTTGACCTCTTCGATCAGATCCGTGACAATCTTGCCCTTGTCCTCGCCCACGTTCATGAGATACTTCTTGGTGCGCGCATAGTCATCAATCACAGCGAGGATCTTCTCGGGCGATCCGCGCAGCTCATCGACATCGGGTCGATTATAGACATAATGCAGGAGCTCAATCTCGCGGCCGTCGTCAAAGAAGGTGTCTTCTTGTTTAGCGTAGGCCTTTTTCTGATCGAAGTGAGCCATGGTGTAAATCGATTGTTGATTGCCTGAGATCTTTACGTCAAAGTCGAAGAAGAAACCGGAGGCGGCAGCCAATTTCTATCTCTGGCCTCCCCTCATCCACCGATATCGTCGTCATCAGTGAGTGAGATAGTCCGGGAACAACTCCACACCGTCAACCCCACGCACAGCGGCATTCTCCCCGGTAGACATCATTGCCAAAACATATATCCGATAACATGAGAAAAGTCATCTTCTACGCGCCGCCCAAGAAAACACTCTCTGCAAATGGTAAGATTTAACTCCAGTACTCTTCCCAATAGTATAATCTTCCTTTCGCTACCCTCACAACATTACCCTCGCACGTTCATACGCATTCATACTATCCCCAAATGCCTACCCAGCCCACTGCAAAGGGCCACCTCGTGATGCAAGACGACACCTTTCCATTCCCTCGCCCGACAAGTAATTCAAAGCCCAACCCCCAAACCTAAGCCTGTCCCGAGCCCATCCCAATGCAGTGAAAGCCAAGACAGGTTGAAAAGAGAGAACACCGAAAGAAACCCATTCCCAAACCCCCATTGATGCCTGTTTTTTTTGGTTGCTTTTGACTTTTCGTGGTCCGTTTTCCGTAACTGAAATTCCCAGTCGTGTTTCCTTTGCCCAGTCGAGGATGAACAAACCCTCCAGTATAACCAAATCCCATGTGCACGCCAACAAACCAAAACAATTTGGTTGAAGACTCCAGTTCTGCCACTTCGAGAACGCTTGTCGATGTCGTTGTAGATTCGCACCTTTCACCTGGGAAGCCTAGGTAAAGGCCTCCATGTCCGTTCCGTATGGGGTATTTGTTGGCCACCGGGACATTCAGAGTCCCGCAAAGATGACGAGCGCCGTAGGCACCATGCCTCCCAAGTTCCGTTCCAAGTTGTTCCCAAGAGCTTCCATATCCTCCCAAAACAAGACAACAAACGACCTTCTCCTCTCCCGTTCCGTGCCCATGCATGCAGAAATCGACATCCCGAACTGTGTTTGCGCCCTGATGTGACGATGAATGCAACTCCAATTTGAACCCTTCCAAACGAGCAACCAGCCCGAGAAAAAAACATCTCAACTCCTTCGCGAATGCCTTATGCCATGTGCCTTTCCCGTCCTTCCCGTTTCTTCTAATCAGACCATCCAGTTCCACCCGGTCCCTAAAGTGATAGAACGTTTTGTATACCCCTTGCCCCGGAATTCATTTCATCCCGCCCAAAAAGCAAGGGGGAGCGAGGAGTGCCAGCACCAAGTTTCCGCCTTACCAGACCGTCTGACCATGACAACACCAAAAAAGCCCCATTTCCGTGCCTTATCCCATGCTTCCACAACGCCTCATTCCCAGCCTATAAACTGGGCTCTGGGTATCTTGATCCTCTTAACCCCAAACGCTCGCAGGGGCACCGAGGCCGGAAGACTGACCCCAAACGCCATTGCCACGACCCCAGCCTCCAGGAGACGCCAGAGGAGTGGTCGACCGCTTCGATGAGGCGGCACTGGCGGGAGTGCCTGAAGGTCGTGTTCCAATAGGAGCAACAGTGTTGCCAGACTGGCCGGGCTTCGATCCGGGAGCGAGGTCCCGGGGAGGGGAAGCACCAGTCGGGCTAGAAGTGCTGGTCCGGCTCTGGAGTCCAACGGCGTTGTCAAAGACCTTGTTGGTGGGTCCGGCGCCCTGGGGACTGGTGGTGCTCTGAGGGCGAGAGGTAGGCTCACCAACAGGAGGGTTGTCAGAGCCAGGAGTGCCAGTCTCAGCAGGGGGGGCACGGCCAAGGTTGTCAAAAGCCAGAGGCGAGTGGCCACGGATGCTGGAAGGGCCGCTAGCGACGGAAGTACCCGGGGGACCAGTTCGAACAGCACCGGTCTCATCGACATAGCTGGACTTATCGGCAAAAGGACCCTCCCCGTACAAAGCACTGCGCTGGCGGGCGATCAACTCTCGCGTCTCCTCCTCGGACATGTGTTTGTTGTTGCTGTTGCCAGCATCCCTGTTGTTGTCTCTGTTGCTGTTGCTGGGAGAGGGAGCGTTGTTGTTTCCGAGGGTGATATCAGAAATAACGGCTACGTAGAAAATCTGTTAGCCAAAGCTCAACGGAAACAGAATCGATTACAGGCGTGCTGTTCGGAAAATGGTTTGAAGGGGAAAGCAAACATGGGCAGCATCCAGTGACGACATACTGAGCTGCCCATGACCAGAATTTTTCTATTTGTGCTCTTTTTCTTTGCGATAGTAGGAAGTGCTATACAGTAGAGGGAGGCCTACTTCGCTGGTATTGCTGCTCCGTGTGCAGGTTCCGAAGCTCTCGCTCCCGCTGAGCTGCCATCCTTCTCTTAGCTTGCATGACCTGCTCCGCCTCGTTGGAGCCTCGGGAGGGCTGGTGGCGTTGGTTGGCATAGAAGTTCTGCAAGTTGGGACCTTGGGAACCACGGGCGTCATCGAAATTATTCACGGAGTGAGGGCGAGGACCGGCACCATGGGGAGTTCGTCCATCTACGAGGGTTGCAGTGTTAGTTGATTCCCTTATTTCGCCCGCCGGTCCCAGCCCACTCACCAAGATCTGGGGGGGAACCTGGCATGACCAAGGGAAAGATTCGCTCGGAACTTACGTCGGCCACCCATTCCATAGCCTTTGCCGGATTTTTGCAAGTTCTCGTAAGCTCGATCAACCTCTGCAGAAAAATGGTTTGTTAACATTCATGCGTCTCCTTCATGCTCATTTCCGAGGCGTCATTATCAGCGGGAAAGATCGAATCGATGACGTATTGATCCATGTCGACATGCAGATAGGACAGCTCGAAAATGTCGCAGGGTTGAATGTAAGCACATACCTTCGAACTGGTACGAAAAGGCGTAATCATCTTGGGGCTGAGGGCCGCTGGCACCTGTTGCGATGATATTAGTCAAATAGGCTGATGAAAAGTCGGAAAAGAACGTACCGGCCCGCACAGGAGTGGTCGAGCCTGTCTGCTGGTGGTCCCAGTTGTTTTGGGCTGGAGCAGAGGCCGCAGCAGCAGCAGGGGCCGACCACTGGGACTGAGGGTTATCGTAGTAGGACATGGTACCTAGTGAACTGTGGAATTCCGATGTCAAATGAAGGAAAGCGAGATGACACAGCAGGAAGCCTGGCTGTGGTAGCGCTTGAGCCTGATTAAGGAAGTGATCTATCCATAACGAGCGGTATTAGTCTCTGAACATGCAGCGATTGGGCGGCGACGGGATGCGACAGTCGGGACGAGGCGCGATGCGGCGAGGGCGTCGGGGGACATGGCGAAAATTTCCATCGGCGGCCAGCATCACGATGCGATGCGTCGGCCATTTGAGACAAGAAGATCCGACGAGGGCCACCAAAGTCCCCCGAGCCACCGTCGCAACGTTGGCAAAATCGCTCGGTTCCGAATATGTCTGCACCGCAATTTCGACTCACCCTAACAGGAGGAGTTTCTTCGATCGTCGAAGGCTGCGATATCGTTGGAGAAGGTTCACGGCCGCGCGAGTCGGAAAATGGCACAAGCGAGGATTTCGGGAGTGCGGAGAGGGCGAAGCCGGAAGCGCAAAATGAGGAAATAACCTCGGACGGGAAGATGCAGTCGATGCCGCGGGGCCGTTATATTACAGACAAACAGTCTGTCGGGAAATAAAAGGAAGGAGGAGGAGAGGGAGGGAAGAGGAAAGAGGGAGCGAGAAGAGAGAGAGGAAGAGGCGAAGTTGATGAGTTAGGTTGTGAATAAACGTCGATGGGGCGAGTGCGCGATGGGGAAAAAATTCCAGGCGGGAAAGGGGAGATGGCTTAGATGGGTCAGGGAGGGAAGGAACAGCCTGGTCAAATCATCACTTCAATCAAAGTGGAAGTCACCTCGTGGGGACGGGGACCACTTTCAACCCGTGCAGGTGCGGTGGGCGCCAACCGGTAACTTGGTTTGGCCGTCGTCACGCACCAGTTGGCAGGTGCAGCGGTGCGATACGGTCGACAAACCAGCCGACAATGTACCTCAGCCGATGAGCTCTGCAAAGTCTGTCTGCTCTAGGCAGGTCGGTACCTCGCTCCGGAAGCCGTTTGTAGGGCGGGTGCAACGTCCATCTAGTGGGTGTAAATTGCAAATCGTTGAAGATTGGCCCGGGCCGGGTCGAGGGAGGTAATTTACACCGTAGGTACCCAACTTGATGGGATCTCTCCCTTGCGAGGAAAGGGACACCGCACGTAGTACCGTACTTGCCTCTGCTGCATTCTTCCTTGAAATGCAGTAAGGCAGGCGCCTTGCAAGGCATTTTACTCCCGTTTATCCTCCACTGTCAACTGCTTCCCTTTCGTGGGTGTCTGATGGCGAGCGTCTGGCAATTCTCCATTCTTTCTGGAGGGGGAACGGACACGGGACTAATCAGCCAGTTATTCCGAGCCTATGGCACCTTGCCATCGGGTGCTAATTGACGACGAAGTGGATGAATTGAGATGAGACCCTGATGGAGGAGGTACTAGACATTGATGATACAGTACCTACCTCAAGAAGTAGATGTAGCTGCGTGAATAGGTACCTACCTAATAGTACTGCAGGGCGAGCCTGTCATGGAAGTGCTTACATTTACATTCTCTGCAGCCTATGCGCCATTTCATCATTGTCAGGCACGCACTGTAAGAAAAATCCTTGGTTGATACAATGGGATCGTTTCCTGTACAGACGTTCCTACCCGGATGCTCCCGCATTACAAACGTCTTGATAATATTAAATCGAGCGTACGTAGCAGTCTTCACAGTCGGGGCAGGATAAATTGTTCCATCCCTACCCTTCCTCTGAAATCCCTGACCCCACTGGGACCGTCCCTTTAAAACGCCGCCCATTTTGATTTGATAACCGGGCTAATGACGGGCACTGAAATGACGATGTGTGGGGGGCCAGCAGTCGAGGCGGGTGGGTTGCCAGTGCAGCTGATGTCTAAGAAGACTGTGCGAATACATGTGCACCACCCTTTGCTCTCTCCATTGTCTTCGGTAAACTGCCGTATTAGGTTGGTCGCACTATCGAACAGTAACTGCACAGTGAGAATACGTCCACGAAGAAATAGTTTTCTCCCATCTTTGTTCTCACAAAGAGCATCCAAACCACATAGCGACCTACCAGCAAATATGCCATTGCTGCGCTGCATCGCCACATCGATGACACACCCCGAGTGGCGTCTTTCAGCTCGATCCCGAATTTGGTGTGCGAAGAAAGAGCCCCGTCTCCACGACACGTCAAGCCTCGTCACGCACTTCAATGGTGCTCGCAAGACATGTACTCAACTCATCAACTTGCAACTCATCTGGGGTTCGCTTCGGCCGAAGCCCGTCGTCCCGCCCCAGCTCGACTCGCGCCATCCACTTAGCGCCTCGGAACCATTCAGGGCCTTGTAGCCTCTGCGAGATGGCCCTATGAACCGCTGGCCACCTGCTCATGCCCTGGACTTGGGGAGTCTTCGCAGGTGCAAATACATCGAAGACCGGATGCCCGGGGCTCTGTCTGCCCAGAGCTGCCGTGTCCCAGGTTCAAACCAGTCCGTGTGCCCACTAACGGCTCGAGATGGAGCGGATGTGCCCATTTCAGGGCCTTGGTGCCCCTGGGTCAACAAGCACGGTCCCTGGGCACCAAATCGTTGTTCCAGCCCAATCATCTTGCCATCAACAAGCGAAGCAGCGAGACATCACAATCACCTAAGAATATCGTCAGATGGCTCTAGCACACATCCATTTGCGGCTTTCCAGATCGTTCCAACCAAGAAAGGAGCCCAATACACGGCACTACAGAGCCTGAAGCAACCTGCATTATGGTATCAACGTCGAGTCAGTCCGGGTTGGCGACATACATCCTCTGCGAAGTGCCACATCAAATTCGGCGCGGAATGGCAGTCTACAATTGCGAGGACTTGGACAGCGCATTACCCTCCTTGCCGCATCTTTCACCATTTCACAGTCTCTGAATCTGTTGGCTCGATCTTACACATTCAACCCTCACAACGATTCCTTCCTCACCCGCTCACGATTCAGCTGCGCTTCCACTTCATCGACTCCGACTCGAACTCATCTTGAACTTGTGGGGGCTCCAATTTCAGCACTCGTTTTTGCCTCTACCTAGCGCCCCCCTTTTCCCAGCTCCATGGCTTGATTGTGCTACCTGGGGTGCGTCTCTCAACTCCATACTGTGGGTTGGCTGGTAGGCACTCTCGTTCATCCCTCTGGTCTCGTGTCGTCGTCTCGTGTCGTCTGGTCTTGAGAAGGTTCCCTTTGCTCAAGGCTAGCAGCCTCTCTTGTCGCTGAGCTGTCATTTCTTGATGTGCTGCTGATGCTAACTCTGCAGCTGCCTCTCCATCTTGTTATTGAATACCGACAAAGCTCACTTACTGACCACTCACCATCCACTCAACTTACTTCGTATTGGTCTCACCATCCGTCTTATTCAACATCACCTAGTAATCTAGGGTTCGGTTGCAATGGTCTGAACTTGACTTGCGGGTAGTTTTCCGTCGTTAGCTTCAGGGTCTTATTGTTAGGTTTGCTTCTCTGAAATTGAGCACGCAGCGATGTCGCGTCACCTTCGTGGGGTCGTTTAACTCCAATCCATAGCTTCATTCCATCATCACCGGAAAGCAACTGCATGATGGCCCTTGTCGAGGCTCTTCGGCCATAATATGGGATGAGAAATGGGTCGGAACAAGGGTTCAACTTTACCCTGTCACAGAGACACGCCCAGCTCCATCAATCAACCTTGCAACGGTGCTAAGGCTGCCAACAACGAGAGCTTGGTACGGCAGGAAAGGTATACCTCCCCTCCAACCACGAAGTACTGTGGGTGCCATGGAACGCAGACAACCTAGGGCAATAATTGTCCAGAGCCCAATCTATATACGAATATGATGGCGACAAAAGCCGCCTCCATCTTGTCCTTCGGGCATTGTCTGCCCAGATGAGAAGACTTGGATGAGGCTGTCCTTGCTTGTTAAGCATGTCAAGGCTGAGGCGGAATCTCAACGTGGTCCATTTTTGGCAGCTAAATCAAGAGTGTCATCATCATTCATCACACTCTCCAGCTCATTCATTCACTCGCTATTGAAACAGACTCGCGGCATTCTGATCCCCCTCACTATCACACCCTCGGGTGCCACACAATACCCTGACGCCTTGTCACCAACAAGTTACTTATTCGAGCGATCATCGTTCGATACTCAACCATGCCAACCAGGGGAGCCCAAGTCTGTCAACTTTCCTTTTCAGCCATAATGCCGGTCTTTGGCGGGAAAACGGGAATTCCTCGCTGAATAACTTTGACAATCTTTCAGACTTTGTTAGATCGCCCTTGGCCACGGATGGCAGCAGGAGTACTTCAGCCCAACACCGCGTAATCGGTTCATGGCAATGTGGCTGTTGTCAACGCACAGTGCAGATGTCCTTGAGGTGACACCCTTTTGCCCCAAGGCGCCCTATGCGGCATCTAAAAGTCCGCTGCCAGCATTTATCACACCCGAGACTTGCCCGGTTGCCCAGCCCAGACGCACTCTTCTTATGCCACGACTGACTGGTCATAACGATCACCTGAAACCGCCTGCTTGGAGAAAGTAAAGTTGGTTCTCCGTAGCGTTTCCGTCTCACCATCCCGCATACCCCGTCTCTCCCGAGATGCATACCTTGCTCATCCTAGAAGGATTGAACTTGAGGCACGCGGTTGAACAGAGTGCTTCACGCAAGCTTCCACGCAACCTGAGTGAGCCGAGATCGCAATGCCCGCCGAGGTAGCGGAGCCTGGTGCGAGGCGTCTCCAGGAGCGGTCAAAATGCTGACCTGGACCCAAGCTAACAGTCAGGATGACAAGGGGGAACGAGGGAGGCAGGGAGGCCAAAGGTGGAGGGACGGACCCGCCGATGTATCCCCAGTCACACTCCACACCCTCCTGTGGCCCTGTCAAGTTATGGCTTCGACCTGGCTTCGACTTGTCTTCTGAGAAGCGAAGAACGATCTTTATCAATTCGAAGTCGCCATCAGGCCACAACGGCGAGGCGTATCATCTATCCAATAAGAAATGCAGCCAACGAACGCATGTGAAAGCTGCCAATGCCTACATACCTACATTCGAGACCGATCTGCAGAGTCAACTAGGCTCAGGTCGCAAGTTGCTCTGTAATTTGTCCCCAGCTTGAAAAACGGAGGACTCCAATCGCCCGAGCGATTTTACCCGGGCAATAGTTCGCAACGTGACGTGACTTGCCAACGCCCCCTTGGCCACGTCGACTGTCCCCTTCATTGATACGGGATTCTGGGCACGATGAGGAGCCGGCTAATCTTCATTACGCCCCGGATTTCCCAAATGCTCCTGTCATTGGGCAAGGTTGCACGCATACCTGGCTCGTCACCACCATCACTCTTATCCATGGTGCTCTTCGGAGGGCCCCCTGCCACGTTTTGGTTCTGATTTGCTGGACCGTTGGGTTTCTGAGTGGTTCCCGCTTTGCAATTACCTTATGGCCGCAGCCGTTTGCATTCTCTGCGGGCGAGATTGCGGATGTTGAACTGTGTCTGGTCTAGCCGACCGTTGGACGACCCAAACTGTATCAACGCCAACAGTCCCCGTCCACGCTTGATGCTTGCAGGGATTTGTCACGAGACATTTCTACTTCCTTCAAAACTACATATGCAGGTGATGAGAATACTGCCTGTGTTCTTGATACATCAGCCTGCTCAGCCTCAAGAGGCGGGCGAAGTGCCAGTGTGATGTAACCACAGGTCTACGTAATTCATGAATCTTGCCCAGTGAAAGACGCGCGAAATTCCGCCTAATCCGAAGTTACCCAGCCATTGGGTCGATCTCCTTTCGTGTCAGCAAGTCAGCCTTGCCTTGAGGCTTTCCACGTAGACAAGTGGTACGACACTGCAGAGGAAATGGATTTCAAGCTATCGGAGAAATGCCATCTCAGGGTATTAGAGTATCGAGAAATGATATCACCGCTTCTTTTTACGTAGAGCAGGCCCAGTTTGCGATAAACTCATAACATTCGTCGATGCATGTGGTAGATTTCAGAGCACATACATGTATTACTTGATCATGAACCGACATACACCGAATCAGAAGCAAGCATGTCCAGATTAAAGACAACTGGAATTATACCCATCATGAACGATCTGATCCGAGCAGTCCGAGTCATTTTTATGGGTAAGAAGCACACCTAACCTTCACAGTTCTCTTTTCAAAAGTCTTTGCAAGTTGACTCAACGAAGCCCCCGTCGTTAGATTGCAAGAAGTAGAATTCAGGCCAGACCATTTCCATTTCACACAGAAGGGAATCGAAAGGCAAACTCACCATTTCTTGTACTTCTCGGAGGCCTCGCTGAAAACCAGACACAAAGACTGACTCTCCTTGAAGTCTTGATGAGCCGTAGAGTCTCGAGATCCCATTACCCCGTTCCACGATTGTTCGTTTCTCGGCTCAAAAGCCAGGGTATTTTTTTCCTCTTTATCTATCAAATAGCCCTTCTCCTCGTCCTTTTTCAACCGTGGCTTGCTCGTGACAGAACACGTTCACCTTTGTTCGGCTACTGGATGTGGTTCCCTCCTGAGTTCCGACCTGAAATATCGGCTGAGACACCTTGATACTACAAGCTCTTTTGCCCGAGATGAACATATGGGGATGTATCGAGATCATCATAGTCGCCGTTCACATCGCCCGTGTAGTTGTGTCCCTGGATTTTGCATTTTGTGTTCCAACCCACGTGGCAATGTCCATTCGTGTGGGAGCCAGGCCTCTCTCTACTCTCTAACAAGGACTTCATTGCTCCATTTTACATGTCAGTATTGTCCTCCCAGGTGATAGCCTTTGGTCGTTGTGTACCCTCTAGGAATCTAGATTGAATTCAAAGCAGTTGACTTCTTGCCCTTACCACTGTCGAGGCTGATCTTGATCTAGATCTGGTCATCTTGAGATGTGAGCGTTGAATATTTCAACACGAGTCGAGGCTAGATCTATATGGCGAAGCCAGGAGGTAGATAGAGGAGGAAGATGTGATGGGATTGAAAAGGTGGTGGAAAGAAGACGGCTCACATCCTCAAACTCCTTTATTTGATACCTTCTGGCTAGATTTTCCTTGTCTGGGCCACCACTATCACTGGCTTGACAACCTTTGATCGAGCAAACCAATCAAAAAGCCTCTGCGCCAGCTTGAACCCTCCCAATGAAATCCCGTACTCTGCCAAAGCCTTGTCCTGTCGGTCCAAAAACTTGACAAGGCCGGGAAACACATCCTCCGTGACGTCCCGGATCACGATAGACTCCTTGTCGTAGCCGCACTCGACCAGCTGGGCTCTGTATTGGCTTTCCATTAGAAACGTCCCAACGGGACATCCCATCATGACACCGATGGCTCTAAGAACCATCGTCTCTCGGAAAGACGCCGTTTCGTTAAGCAGGAGGTCAAATACCATCACGTGGGCGTCGAGCTTCTTCGCCGCATACTTGAACACTGGCTTCCTCGACGGCGAAAAGTGATAGAGACAGTCCAGCGCAAGAAGCCACCTCTGCTCAAAGCGCTCGTCCGCCAGCGCCTCGACAGCCTCTGCGATCCGGGGACTCCAGGTCTCCGGCTTCGCAGCATTGGCCCGAAACAGCTGGAACGAGTCTGCTTTGAACCCGTCGGCGTTCTCGCCCGCGACCTGGCGGTACAGTTTCCGCCGCGCGGATTGGATCTGAGCCTCGTTGAGCGTAAGGCCGACGTACTGGATATCAGACCACCCTGCGCTTCGCGAGAGGCGTGCGAGTTCCCAGGTCTGGTCGCCGCAGCCGAAGCCTAGGTCTAGTATGGCCAGGGCGTTTCCAGATGCGCTTTGGGTGGCATTGCGGCCCAGAATACCCGATGTGTTGAGGGTTTCTCCAAGGAGAGCTGCGCATGCGTCTTCAAACCGCAGGATGGGCTCACCCTGTGCATCTCTCCTATCCAGCTGTCAGTTATGCCAAAGCTTTCAGTCGCACAAGCCGGAGGCAAATGGATGAGGGGTTCGATGCTCACCAATATCCTACATTCATCCACATGCTCTTGAGAGGCGGGTTGAGGTTGAGCTTCCAATGGTCCAGGCCATACCTGTCCGTCATACGCGCCGCGGTCACGGAGAGGATGACAGCGAGAGCCAGTGTGAAGACGATCCCCACTACAACTCCCACTGCAAAGTCTGAGTGAACTTTGAACGACGGCATTTTTGTGGCTGCTTGAACCGTTGGGTTTTCATAAAGGGGAAGAGTGAGGTGGCTCAGGCGTGGCTACTTTTATGCTTAAAATAAAACTCGACGGATGTCTGCAGGGTAAGTCCACTTCCACCAAACATCATCACTCATCGGGACTCGCAGAGACGGGCCTCAGATAAAAAGCATCATCATCGTCATTCATCTCGGGTATTCTATTTCTCCTCTATTCCATAACGCTTCATCAAGTCATTCAATCCCTCTGCCAAGGGATTTTGACGCCGAAATCATCCGCAACCTTGATGCTCGACACCACGCATCCCTCCAGCAGAACCATGCCGTCCCAGCACCAAGCGCCCGTCAACCATACGTTATCCTCACCATTCACCCATCCCATATTAGGGCCACCATCAGTCTTTGCGCGTGTCCATCTCCCCGTAATCCTCTCGACCACGGCTCTACTCTCGGTAGTTCGCAGCGTTCTTGTGAACCAAGCCGTGTGCATTGCTCGTTTCGCGTCGACTGTTCCGTCCAGCGGACAAGTCTGTACGACCACTCCTGTTGGCATGGTGTGCAGGGCTTCCGTCCTTGAGTCAGTTGCCTTGGAAAAGAGTGTTCTCAGGGTGAGGACCTGTGGTACCAAGGTGTCTCCTACATGATGAGAACAGATTGTTGGTTCTTGCACGTCGCTGCCATTCAGCTTTACCATCTCCCGGCACAAGACGGAGCTTTCAACTTGAATGGTCGGCATCTTCTGCATCGCTGACTTCAGCGGGCGGAAGATGTTGCCTGCGACATCTGGTGATACCGCAAGGACGACGCGATCAAATCTCTCTTCAGCAATCTGCGCCGACTCGTCTGTCGTCGACTGCCATCGAATAGTCACGCCAGATTGATTCGCCTCGGGGATAACCTTAACAACGCGAGTGTTGAGTCGAATATCCTTGACTTCCTTTGTCAACCTCAATTGCACCTGCTTAACTCCCCCGCAGACAGTGTAGTGCTGCTGCCAATGAGACCTCTTTTTGTAGTTGACAATGTCGCTAGCAGGAAACGCCAGCATTTCTTGGTGCGAGCACGTCGAAACGGAACTCATAAGAGGGAGCAGGTAATGCGAGACGTATCGGCGTGGGATGCGTATCCTCGCGAGGTACTCGGCAAGCGATTCGCTGAACTTGGTATTGTTCGACGAAGCGGAACTGGCCAAGGGCGGGATGAAGAAACAGGCGACGGTGAACCAGAAGTAACATATGATCAGGTACAGAATCTCGGCCAAGTGGGACAAGGCGCCGCGAGTGCCCGGCCACGGTGGGAGCATCTGGTGCAGATTCGAGGCGTGAACGAAGTAGGTCCCATGTGCGCTCTCGTCAATGGCGTCCTGGTTTGTATCTTTGGGGGCATCTGTTGTCGAGAAAGCCCTTGCGAAGACGAAGAGGAAGCGAATGGGGTGAAGGGGAATGTCCAAGTGATGGTACATTCGCAAAAGGTTGGCGTAGTAGCCGCCGGCCAGGGCACGCATGGGCAGATCGATTCGTTCGCTATCGCCAGTCTTGTCGTTTTTGACGGAAATGGAGGCCGAGTCGAAGGAGAGGCTGCCAGCCTAGATGCAGGTGAGTTTGGTTAGTATGCGAATACTTGTGCTGGTTGATTGAGGATGCACCTTTTCGAATAGTGCCACCGCATAGCGCTCCTTGTCGTCCGTCTGAAGCAGGTAGGCGGTTGTCAAGCCGGCGAGTCCAGTGCCAATGACGGCCACTCGGGTCCGAGGAGCGTCACCCGCCCGTCTGGTAGGCTCCTTTGTAGACATCATTGGGCGATGGTGTAGCTTTCACGGCGTCCCTCTCCGTCATCAGCGAAGAAGTTTGCGCTGCAGATGAGAAGAGCTCTTCCATCTTCGCCTGAGTGAGTGGAGTCTTCCCGTCTCTTGCAACCACACACGGCCTATGTACAGTAGTTCTCTCTTATTTAATTACGCCGTGCCGAGGTCTCCTTGCTCTAGTTCAACTCTGTAAATTGCATGAACCTGGTCGCTGCGACTCAGATTGGTCTAGAGTCGGGCATTTGTGACATTCTGGGACCCATACGCCCGAGCTTGGGCGACCAAAGTTGAGCCATTTTCACATGCTGAGAGATTTCTGTTGCACTTGCAAAAACCGTTGGGGCCATTAGTTGGCAGGTAAGCTTATTACATAGTAAAGTTATTTCTGATAGTACATTCCCGCTATGAGCGGAGGATTCGAGAGTCTGATTGCGTGGGCGAATCATGGCTCTTGCAATGTCCGGTTTTGGTGTCCATGCATCCTTTTCGGAGCGGGCCGACGGGAAGTGTTAAGTGCACCAGCAATTCTGGGGCTTGTCCACTAACGCAAGGGCCAGAATCATTGATGAAAGACGTCGTCGTGATGAGCAGCCCTATGTTCCGAGTCTCACACGCACACAGCATGACGTAGCCATGGTAGCATGTACTACTAATAAGTTGTTATTAGTCGCGTACCTCGAAAGTCAAGAGCCTGTCTGTCAATTGTTAGTATCGCTAGGCCATTGTCATGTCACATTTCTCAGCAGGTCTAGGAACTCTCATTTGTGTCCGCCAATTGGCGCGTGTTGTTATTGATCGCGCAGAGTCAGGCTATCGTACACTTCGCTGAACTCTGCATAGCATGGCAGTTCGGGGTCTCAGACATTTCTAGGCTGGCTGGCTCACTTCTTGCCCTTCTTCTTGTCGCCGCCCGCAGCCTTCTTCCGGGCCCGAGCCGCATCCGCTGCGGTAACCACCTGGAAGTCGGTGCCGAAGCGGCAGCCGCAGTGGAGGCAGACGCTGGTGCTCAAGTCGTTCTGCGGCTTGCCCCGGCACATGGGGTTGCAGCAGGTCCAGCCGGCTCCAGACATCTTGTCAGTGGTGGGGAGAATTGCTTGGTGGAAGGTTGCTTGAAGGAAGACAACTTGGAGAGCTGTCTTGTTGGTCAGAGGTGAGGTTGGGTTGGCAGTGTTAGTAGTTGCTGTAGTAGTCGCTTTGGTAGTTGTTTCTTGCCAGTGGCGTCTGTGTTGTTTGTGGTTTGGGGGTGAAGACGAGAGGAAGATGTCCCGAGTTTGGTCGAGATGCGACCTGACTATATAGTTGAGAGTCCAAATGTGTTCTGTTGCCCATCTCTGCATCAGACTAACGTCTTGTTCTTGCTCAGTGTAGGCGTGATGGACTTCTCAGGAGCAGATGATGTGCTCAATCACTGGAGAAGGCGATGAACAGCAGGTGTTCCCACGATTGCGGAACGAGTTCGATCGAGAGAGGAGAGTTGCCACTGCCGTACATCAAACCAACTTGCATTGTTCGTATGGAAAGTGGCTTCTTGCATCGCAAAACATGGAAAGAGTAGTGGTCATGATCCGAAGTCCAGACGTTGTTGGTCCGAACGTACTTGATCAGTCTCACACCTTGAAATGTCCCATCGAACCTCAAATTGAGTCGAAGAGGACAGGCCATCAGTGCGCCATAAGTAAGATCATGTTACATTGAAACGAAGACAGCGATGCACCAATTCACAAAACCTGCATTGTAGTTAGCTTAAGAAGAAGCATAGGTTCGGCTGTTCATGAATACTTTACTAAAGGAGCTCAACCTCAACGAGGAACATCCTGGAGGAGGAGTATCGTGCTACCTACGTCACCCCTCCTCTCTTCGTGATCAACACTCGTGAGCTTTTCATCTGTCTGATCATACAAGTGGTGAATATTATTGCAATTACTGATACATATCGTCGTTTTGACCCAAATTGTACAAAAAGTCTTTCCCCTTGCCAAAGTCATTGCCATAACACGCCTGTCCTATGCTGTCCCTTCCTGTCCCTCAAGTCTCCCGTCTAAAAGGATGCGCTTCCGTGTTGAAAACATACTTGTCCAGGCTGATCAGCTCCGGCTCGCTAAACACCAGATAGAAATACTTGAGCGTCTCGCCCATCCAAAACGACTCCATCGAGTCCACCTCGCGCGGCTTCTCGCCCGCCACCGTCACATCCCACACGGCCGTGTTGGCCAGCTCCGTCTTGGTGTTGGAGTTGATGGCCCGGAACATGTCCCACGCCGCCTCGAGCAGGTCCTCTCGCCCCGTCACCCGGTACAGCACGAAGACGCTCTCGATGGCTTCTGGCCGGAGAATGTACCGCCGGTCGGGGATGTCGATGAAGCCCTTGGGGAGGTGCTTCTCGGCGATGATGGCGTCTGCGTCTGATTCCTTGGTGCGGTCGAGCACGGCTTGCTTCCACCGGTTCTCGTCCCACTTGCACCCTTGCTGTTCGCACGGCAGCATGTGGAACGTCTCGGGCATGATTCCGTGCGGAAACGCCTTGTAGGCGTACACGCAGCCGTCGGTAAGCTTATTCGCGACTTCGAGATGCTCGGGGTGGTCGAACAGCTTTCCGCCCAGTGCCATGACACCGCCGAGGTAGCACACAAGATGCTGGCCCTGCGACTCGAGCCTGACAGTGGCGTTGGGCTGTCTCCCGCTCGTCTGCACCGCTCCGGAAAGGAGGATGTCATCGTTGTCGGGGACCATGGGCCTGAACAAGTTGTGGCGCATCGACGTGTTCATGGCCTTCTCATACATGGACTGGTAGACGGGCAATTGGCCGCCCAGCAACGCAGCCATCTTCGGGAGATACTCGTAGGCAGAATCGGCCATGGCGCCGAGGGTGAAGGTCGATCCAGAGTCGAAAACGCCGTCCTTTGCGTTGACGGTAAGAGGCCAAAGCCCGGGAAGCTCTGTCGAGTCCTGCTGCTCGGCCATGAGGTCGGCAATGCGCTGGACAGCATCGAACCACTTCGGATTTCCCGTCAACTGCGACAGCCGAGTAAACTCCAGCGACATGCTTCCAATCTCGGCCAACAGAACGCTGGTCGCAGCCTCCTGCTTGTCCTGGTGAATGGCGGCGTGGATGTCCCAGCGAGCAATGGGCATGCGGTTGGGCGTGTCAAACGCCTTGTACAGCATCTCGCCGACCTGAGCGGCCTTGCGCAGCAGACGAGCGTCGGCGCTGAGATCAAAAGCGGAGAGGAAAGCACCGAGATAGCGAATGGCCGTCTCAAAAGTGTTGATCTCCTGCATCTCCGTCATGGTAAAGTCGATGTCCTCCACGGCGTCGACGGCCCGACCGAACTCGGTCTTCTCGTCCATGATCCAGAGCGTGTCGAGGGCATCGACGAGGGTCGCCGCCCAGCCGCCAAACGGGTTGCGCATGCCGCCCGAGACGGGAGAAAGCTCATCGGCCATCCAAGCATTCTCGCGATACGATGTCCAGCACTTGAGAAACGTTTCCTTGACCGCATCCCTCCGCTGTTCCCGCTTCGCACGGGCGCCCGCCGCCTCTTCCCCAAACGCCTTCTGGACCCGGGGGAAGCTCTGTGGCGTGCCGGTGGGAAGCGTCAGGACGGTGGAGGGCGGGTAGTCGGTAGCAATGGTCCTCCACAGATAACTGTCGTCGGCACTGGGCCGCCAAGCCGAGAGCTCGACTGGCGCAGGGCGATACTCGTCTATGACCACAACGGGGTGGCCGGACGAGTACATGTACATGACCATGAAGGTCATGAAGGCGCCAGCCCAGATGAACGACCTGCTGCGGGGAAGCATGGTTGATGATGAGATGTCCCCGACAACTGAGGGTGAGAAGAGAAGGAGAAGGAGAAGGAAAAGAAGTGAATGAAGGAATGTCGTCACGAAGAATAGAATAAAAAACACTGCCTCTGTCCCACCCGTAATGAATGATTAGGCCCTTAATAACCCCCGTTGCTTGTGAAACGCGGTTCGATGGTATCTGTCCCCTGCATCAACTTTTAGCGTCTGAGAGAGTGTCACCTTGTCAGCGGAGAAGGCGGAAACTCTTACGAATAGTATGTATTTTCGCCCCCCTGAGAAGCCTTGTTTAAAGCCCAGGGAAGAAGGATGCGTCGTTAATCAGGGCGCCTGGCCACTTATATGAAAAGGCGGCCGAGGTAGGGCTGGCGTGAGACAGGCCTCCCATGCTTTCGGTTGCATCCAAGACAATGTGTGTTCCCCCGGAAAGGAAATGCCCGACGGTCCATGATTCTAGATTGATTGCGGCACTGCTGATTGGACTACTATGTCTGTTGCTTCTCGCCTCCATTCCAGCGAGACGATAGCGTCCACACTCAGGCTTCATATTCATATGCAAAGCGATAGATATTTTCTCTTACCACGGTTCGGCCCGTCATTATTTTTAAGGACTGTCTGTTCTTGTAACGAAGCTATGGTCTTTGCTCGTCGAAGACGGAAAATCATGCCGGTTCCCTCTCACGCCAGGGCCCTTTTCTGAGGCGCAGCAATTCATTCTCCTCCCCCTGACCAAGCCGGAAATAATTTAAAAAAAAAAAAAATCGCCCATGGTGTTGATCCCAACCCACAAAGCACGGCCCCGGCTGACGGGGATGAGATGACTTCAGAGGCTGCGCATCGTGTTTCAATCACTGCAGCACGCGACGTGGTGCTGACGCTGATGATCGCGGTCCGTCTACACGCGGATGAGACCGACGCACTGTCGCACTGCTCAATTATCCCTTACTTATGTTCCTACCTACTATGTAATAATAATTGAAGACCAAGGAGGCGGTTATCTATAGGCCTAGGTTGGAAGAATCCCATGAACGACACCAAACTGAATCAGTCCAGACATACAGAAATGACATGAATGCCACGAGATAACATGTTGCCCCCCATGCCGCGTCCCTGCTCCCGAAGCAAACCTTCGCCAGTGTCGCCAAGCAAAACGTCAAACCAAATGCAGAGTCGCTATATCATATCACACCAGCTCGTCAATGGCCACGACACTTTGCTTTACTAACCCTGTAGAAGATGGTACGGAATTAGACAAGACCTTGTAGTTGGAATAGAGAGTTGGTTCAGAATAAGCTACGGAAACAGAGCACTATCGCGATAATGTAAGGCTACCTAGTAATACTTACAGCGAGCCAATGACCACATATCCCTATAAGTAGAATACCGTCCCAAGCGTAGCATACGCCACCAAAGAACATATCGGAATCCCTCATCCGCGCATTCCCTGTCCTGGTTTCGTCATTCACTCAAGTACTGTGGTGGATCTTCCTCCCTCGCAGTTCTTCAGTTGTAAGCCCGCGTAATGCAACATGACGCATATTCCGCCTTCATGCAACACGCTGAAGATGTTGCGATTGGGACCAACTTCCTCGGCCTTCAGAAGGCCACTTCCGCAGACAGTATCGCGGATGTTTGGCATCTTTCTCATGGCTTTGGCGGTCGTTGCGTATATCCCCTGTTGGAGTTCGATGTAGGTCTGGCCCAGCTGAGGCTCCTTTGCCATGTCAACAGACTTGCTTTTCTCATGGTAAAAGGCGCCACGACTGCCAGCCCTCTTGACGAAGCGCCAGCCCACGCCCCTGAGTCTCTGCTTTCCGACTGAGAACGAGTCAATAATATACTCATTGTCAATATTGCAGTAAGATTGTGATTGTGGTGGAAGGAAGACACAAAACTTGAAAGGAAGGTGATGGATTTTAAGGGAGGAAAACTACCTACCTAGGTTTGACTGCTCTAATAGTTATATCAACTTAGTTTGACGGCTCGTACTTTCTTTCCCCAAGAAGTGCAATGCATACAGTATTCCAATACACCTTTTAGACTTTGCTTATTAAAGCTGTGTTATTCTTTTATTGAACCTGCATTCTAAGCTACCTATACTGGGAAGGGTTATTACCTTGTTGAACACGTCAGAATCGGTGCTTTAACGGCTGAACCATAAAAACACCACTGTCGGATACCTGACCGTAACACACAATTTTGCACATCACCCAACACGAAAAGTACCCAGCACAGAAGCAATGGCTCGCCCGTCCTGCAACGCATCTTTCTCTCCAAGGTCTGCTTCTCTTCGGTAGCCGAGCGCAGCTGACCTCTTCATCAGTTTAGAAAAACCAGACAAACATTTCAACTCATCTTCTTCACTCTGGCCTCGGACTCGTCATGACAACAAGGCCCATGGAGTCAGCCTCGACTTGAGCCAAGGCCGTGACGACGACGGCGACTTACCTTGAATTCACGAATAACCAGTTCCTACGGCCGAAAGAAAGGAAAGAGAAGAAAAGAAGAAAGAACGACAAACATCGCTGGAAAGAGAGTGCCCACCATCCCGCCCTCGTGACCTAAAGCCCTGTAGAAATCAACACTCCCAAACGCTGAGAACATACCAGAACACTAAATCAACCCTGCAGATGACTTGGTTAGCTTCAAGATCTATCTAGGGAGCAGGGATTCATCACTCACGATAAAGACAAATTAAGAGAGCAACGGTAAAGAACGAAGGGAATGAAAACAACAGAAAACGAGGGAATGAAAAGAAGAAGAAAAGAAGAAATGACAGATAACACGCTGGAAAAAAGGAATGCCCGCCATCCCGCCCTCGCGACCTGAAGCATAAAATCAAGACATCAATACTCCCAAATGCCATGAACAACATACCAAAACAGAAAAATCAACGCTGTGGACGCTTCCATCAGTTGCAAGCTCGACAGATGCAGTTAGATCATAAGTCAAGGTGTATTACCTCGGGACCAAAAACGAAAGACGCAGCAAGAAAAGAGAGACGAAAACAACGCTTGAAAAAGAATGCCCACCGTCCCGACCCTCGTGACCTGCCGACCTAAAGGAAGAACATCGATTAGCAGATATACACTGTCAACGCTAGGGGCGGAAACAATAGGACAAAGGAAATGAACGCTGGGGAAAGGTAAAGACTGTCGAAAAGCACAAGAACAAAACAGACGCGCGCTGGGAAAGGGGAAAAAAGAAAAAGAAAAACAGAAAACAAGAACAAGACAACGGTAACGACAGTCAGAAGGAAACAAACCCCCCCCCCCCTTCCATACCCATCCTCCCCTCCATCTCCGTTATCCGCCGGTCGTTCTGTCGGTTGTCGTCGGTTGTCGTCGTCGTCGTCGTCGTCATCGTTGTCGTTGTCGTCGGTTGTCGTTTCCTCGGTCGTGCCTATAAGATGTCAGCACAAAAACAGTCGTTCTCTCACTCACCTGGGCATCACTACATCGCACGCACTCGCACCATCGCGCCGTTCGATCCTTATTCCTACCCACGTTAGCCCTTCCTCAGCGTTGATCCTACCTACCTTGGACCACCTCCCTCCCCGCGAACTCGTCGTCTCCAGAAAGGCTCCCGATACCCTGTCCCTGTCCACGTCAGCTCTCACGGCAGGGTCACACCTACCTTTGGCCTCCTCCCACCCCTCGAACTCGTCGTCTCTACCCGGACTTACAGCAGTCAGCATCATGTCACGAGGACTCACAGTCACAGCCTACGCGGGAGATGCCCACTTACCCCAGCCAGTCGCTTAAGCCCAGCCAATCTTTGCCATAAAGGCTCGGATCGACTTACGGCGGGGTACCCGCCGTTTTGGCTTGTGCCACTCGACGTCGAGTATGCTCGCCCGAGGCGGCACTGGTCTCTTCACCCGCGGCTCGGGCCGCGGGAGCCCCCATACCTTCCCCGGGTACGACTCGAAGGTCGCATCCTCTAGACGAGAATGCTCGCTCCCAGTGTACGGGTTCCAGTACCGGGGCTCAGTCCTCTGAACCTGCTCCGAGTACCTAAAGGCACCTGGGCAGGATCCAGGGACCGGGTCGGTCCCGATCGTGACCGAGGTGTCGTCCTTGGCCTTGGCCTTGGACCACCTCTTCACAACCTTGGAGCAAACAGAACCCATCTTGACGATCAAGTGGATTCAAGGTCGCTGGGTACGTAAATCAAGTCAACAAACAGGTCACATCAGTAGAGTTAGTGATCTCACGGAAGGTTGAACTAACAATATGTATATCTTCGGGAGATATACGTGTCGGCAAACTAAACAGGTCACAGCGCGTCAGTAGGCGAGTATAACACAGAATATATATAAACTCACTCTTTGCTTCGGAATCTTGTGGCTACGGGCGATGGAACCTTGCGAAATCGGTCGTTACGGCGGTATTGCGATGGATGCGGTGCGTGCGAGAGCGATGTAGAAGAAAGAAAGGAAGAGAAGAGTTCTGCAAAAGAGGGGATATAAGTAGACAAAGGTGTGGGTCCTACTGATTGTTGATCTGATGTATTACGCGTCTTCTCGAAATGGGAAATGGGAAAATGGTAAAATAGGATGTTGATACAATCGGCTTGCGTGGACCTACGTACGCAAGGCTGCGATGCGGCTGTCAGCGGTGGTTGGTGGGGGCATCTACACAACCCGGATGGCACAAGGCTACCACCAAGACTGGGGGGGGGCTGGAAATCGGCCAGTGCCCTCCAGTGAAGACCAAGTACAATTTCGAGAATGGCGGTATCTCCCAAAGTGGCCTAATGAATTGGAAAGGACGTCGACACATTCTTAGTCCAGGGACAGATTGTCCATTTTGGAACAGGAACCGATTTTCTGTTTTGGAACAAGGACAGATTTATCATTGGTCCATCGTCTGCCGTCAAAGATACTGCCAGACGCATTTTCCATTTCCACTTCTGGTTCCACGACATGGTAAAACCAGTCATACACCCGCCACCTGAATTTGAAATCTTTCGGTCCTCCCCAATTTCTGATCTTGCATCAACACAGTAGATCACCATTTTCAGCATGACATGCTTCCAGGCCAAATAAAGTGTACGAAACAGGACGTATGCACTATGGCGCGTGAAGAATTCCTTGACTTGACCAGATGATACTCGATGATTCTCGACGCTGCAATTGTCGACTCCCCCTACCGTCCTGATGATTCACGCCATCTGTAACTCCCGCTTACGGAAGGAATAGATTGGTGACTGCTTCATGTTCATCTCCTTATCTTCTGCTGCTGGGTTACCTTTGGAGTCTGCTCATTATCACTCCAACGGTACGATCGTTTCGTCACACTGCCCTACCCACCTGCTCAGCACTCAACGCCCTCATCGAAGGCACCCTTCTTCCCATGCCCCTCTTCTTTCCATTCTGCATCGATAAACATGCCCAAGACTACTCATTTCCTAGCGTAGGTAGGCTAGGACTACGATATTTCAGAAATCTGCCGTGGTCCAGGGTAGACTTACACGAGACTGACGTTGGATCAAGCTTTGTCATCAAGTCACATGCACGAGACAGAAAGGGACGACAAACGAGCGATTTTCTTGACAGATCCCATTGCATGTTTCATGAGCAAATGATCTGGGATTTAATGCTATTCAGACAACAAGGCCCGAAGTAAACTGCTGTTTTTTCCAGTCGATGAACTGGCGGCATTGATCCGACCCCGGACAGTCCGGAAGCTGCCGAGCGTTAGTGGAGACCAGCTCAGTGGCTCTGGAGCCTTACGAGTGACGACAAGGTCGCCTCAGCCACTAAACGAACCGTCCACTTCTCTCCCTTCACGGGGACTGGGGCTAGTGCCTGCGCCTCAATTCAATCCCAACTTCACTCATCCATCCGTTCTCAACTCCTCGACCAAAAACTTGTCTCACGTACACAGCCATCCCTTGACAACCCCCTGTGCATCGCAGTCCATCACCAGATGCGATAAACAACTCCCAAGCACCTCGCTCACTTTGGCCCCCTCCCTCTGCCCGCGATGCAGTCTCCCATGCAGCATCACCCGCCATCGCAGCCACAAACAGCTGCCTACCAGGAAGAGGACCTAGAACTGAACACCCTTGACGGTGTCCACGACACCTCACACCACATGGATTCCTCGGCCATTGGGGACGACTATGATGAGGACGATGGATCCAGCCTGTACCTTTCGGACCCAGACCTGCCTCTTACCTCGCATCCAGCTCTTCTTCACCAGGATTCATCATCGACGCGCGTGCCAAGGTGGCTCTTAGACAGGAACCGTCGGTGGACTTCATGGCCATGTTGCGTCGCAGCCTCGCGCATCTTCGAGTCAGCCCTCTTCAAGGCCATCGCCTCCCGCCTCAAGAGACTCCTGCGCCCGCGTCTCACTTTGCGCTACATCTTCTTCTTCCTTATCGTCGTCTACGTCGTCTATTGCTTCCTCACCTGGCAGCCCTTCTTTTCCTCAGCCTTGCCGCCCTATTCTGGGCCCCATGACGTAGGCGCCATTGACATCGAGTTCCCCCTCGAGAAGCCCATCAAGATATCTGACACCATTCTGCGTGACACGCGAGAGCCCGCCTTCAAGGTTGAGACGGTCCTTTTCACCATCTACTATCCCGCCACCAAAACGTCTCGCTCCAAAATGTCCCGTCATCCATGGATACCCCGTCCGATAAGCTTGACAGCCGAGGGATACGCCCGCATCGCTGGCGTCGACAACTTCATCGTCCGACCCATCTTTACCTTTGCATTATGGCTTGTTGTCGGAGGTGTTAGTATTCCTGCCAAAGTTGACGTCCCGATACTTGGCCGGGACCACGACCACGTGGGCAAGTTCCCCGTCATGGTCTTTTCTCACGGCATGGCCAGCTCGCGCACCGACTACACCCACTACCTCGGAGAACTCGCCAGCCGCGGCTACGTTGTCGCCGCCATCGAACACCGCGATGGTAGCTGTCCCGGAACAATGATCAAGATCAAGGACAAGAAGGACAAGCGAGTACTGCTCATGCGCGAAAGTGACCTCGAGTCCGACCCACCCATGACTACGGAGAAGCTCAAGAAGGAGCAGCTTGCCTTTCGCGATGCTGAAATCTACGAAACCATTCGTGTCCTGTGGCTGATCAACAACGGCGAAGGCTTCGATGACGTCTTCCTCCTCAACTCTCGCAATGAAGGCCACGCCCTCACCGCCTGGACCGAACGTATGGACTTTCAGCAACTCACCATTAGTGGCCACTCCTACGGCGCCACTGGCGCTCTCCAGGCTCTCAAAACAGCCAACAAAACAGTCTCCAACCCCGCCATCGGTGGCATCATCCTCGACCCCGGCAAATCCAGCGGACAGCTCAACACCGATGTCCCCGTGCCCGTCCTCGTCGTCCACTCGCAGGAGTGGTCCCGCTATCACAGCATCTTCTTCGGCCGCCCGCACTTTGACACGGTCCGCGACCTCGTTCGCGGCGTCCTCACAAAGGTCGGCTCAGCTTGGTTCCTCACCAGCCTCGGCACCGCACATCCAAGCGTCACCGACGCGCCCCTCTTGCAACCGCTCCTCCTGCGCCTAGTCACCGGCACCACGATGCCCGCTCTCGAAGCCCTAGGGGAGTACGTCAAGGTCTCAATTGACTTTCTCAAGTTCCTCGACTTGGGCAAGGCGCAGGGCGTGCTGCATGAGGCCGTGACACACAACAACTACCACAAGTGGGTGACGGATGAGCGGAAAAAGGAGTTCCCTGAGGACAGGGCCAAGCACTGGGAGGTGCACGTCAGCCCGCAACGGTCAATCTGAGCTTGTCTTATCCTTGTTTCTTCTTCGTCTTCTGTGTCTTGTATTTTTTTTTTTTTGGCTAGCCGGCGTTCTATGATATGGTTATTATAGTGTACAGATACCTATTAGAATTGAAGTGTACAATTTCTCGCTCTCAAGTTTGCCGCTTCCTGTCTTGTAATTAGGCCTGTTTCAAAACATCAATCTCGTACTCATTTCGTTTTTACCATTTTCCCCGGGACATTCCATCACTGTAACGGCTCGAGGAGAAGAGTTTGAATTGTTTCTATGTCTGCTTTCAAACGTCTATACCACCCATCTAAGAATAGAGCTCGAGTCGGCTCAACACCGAATCCCCGGCTTCCTAAATATGTGCTACATTAGAACGTTACCACTGCTCATCATCCTCCCACTCATTAGAACACCATGTATGTCAGCCGCCAATCTAAAATATCTCCTTCCGTACCAATCTCCATCAGCTCCAATCATAGAAATACCACCGGTGAACTCTCCGTACTGATTCCGAGGCTGTCTCCCTCCGTTCTCTTCCGTCGACTATCCAGGAACATGTCCACCATCTGCTTGCTTCCCATCAACGAACCATCCGATTCCTGGCCCCTCAATTGGTTGCCCTCCGGATCGTCGTTCCCGCCCTCAACTGCTCGTCGAAATCTGGGTGTTGAATTACTTGTGTTCAACCCTATCCTTCTTACTGGCGATCCTGTTCTTGAGCTGAGACACTGCCGCTCGACGGCGATACTTGGTCCAGGACTCGACTTTGCTGGGAATCTAGGCCATCCAGTCGTGTGTGGGCGCATGCGACGCTTTTGCATTGCTTCCTCTGGAGTAACCTCAAGGCGGCCGAGGGTATTGAACGGTCGTACTTGTAGTGCCCCAGATGCCATTTCCGGAGTCTTCATCCCGCAGTCACTCTTGTTGTTTTGCATCGAAGGAACAGTTCGAAGTTGGCTACGTGGTGGGATCGGCGGCAGGTTTTGGGGCCATTCATAGTGAGGAATTCCTCCAGGAGCCTCGTTCTCGTCGCAATGAATGAGAGTTTTGCTGGAAGCGGCGCGTGTGACTGTACCACTTGAACGTTTGCGAGTTGGCGACACATCAGCTTCAACTCTCGTAGGTCTGGGGCACTCATCAGGTGAATCAATCTGAGCCTTTTCTCTGACATGGCCCAATTTGAAAGCCGCATTTGATGAATCTCTTCCAGCTTTATTATTAGGCAACATGCCCGGGCTCTCCAACTTGGAAACCTTTGCACTCAGCCAAGTTTTCCACTCGATTGAGCTCGCAGTAGATACATCTCGACGATGTTGAAATGATGTTTCTGGTTCCACGAAAATTGTTACATTTCCAGTTTCGAATGGAGCCGTTGTCCTTGAACTGGGTTGCCGAGCGTCCTCCGTTAAACAAGAGTACACGCTTTCTGCATAAGCCGTCTTCGCATCTTTTTCGGACCCTTCACTACTTGTCTGTCGAGTTGGAAGGCTGATTTCGGATAGCGACTTCAAATACTTTGAGCCTGGCAGGTCGCCCCGGTCTTGCTCCTCGGAGGCTGCCATGCTTTCCCTGAGCGCGCGGCGGTAGGGGCTTGTTGTACGAAACATGTGACAGGTCGGACTAGCAAAGAAAGCTGAACTCCTATGAGTCAGCTTTGATGAAAGATCAAGATAAGCCTCAGTACCAGGCCTACTCGGCGGCGTCAAGTTTTCGTCGGGTTTAGTTTGAAGAGAATCGTGGGTAGGATCAGGCCGTGCCAGAGCAACTTTGTCCATCGTATTCGTAGAACTCCCCGAAGAGCTGTGGCCTTCGGGAGTGGATCTGTTCAAACAGCCTCCAAAGACATCGTCTTCAGCTCGGACGCATCGAATAGTAGAGGCTGCCCAAGCCTCGCCGGCCCTAGCAGTTCCTCGCAATGTCATGTTGTTGATACTTTGGCTCAAGGTTACCTCCTGCTGTTGGATCTTACCCATCCTTTTCATTAGAGCCGAGTACACCCGTTGACTATCAACTGTTCGCCCAAAAGGTGACACTTGCTCTTCATCCACCAAGACATGTTGTCTGAAAGCCCGAGAAGCTGACAGTCGATTTGGGCTTGTTTGCTTGATCCCGGATATTTGCTGGCGTTCCAATTCGCTCACACAAGAAGCAGTCTCTGTGGTGGAGTTTGTCCAGCTGGTGACCCGGGATTTGTTCTCATTCGGCTGTTGCTCAGTGCTATTGATGCTCCCTACACTTCCCTTTCTAGATTTCAATTCTTGGTTGGAGGGAACAGCATGCAGCGACGGGACGTGCGACCTTACTCGTAGGACGGATGCTGCTTGTGTAGCCGTCCCATAATCCAGGTGCGAGTCGCTCTCGCCATCAGATTCATGGGCGTCCTTTAAGTCATCTTGTGCGTCAGAATCGGCAACGCTCTTCGGCCTGGTAAAGAGCCCTTTCAGCTTGGTTCTAAGTGTTTGAGACACCTTCCGCGCCGCCTTTCGAAGTCCCGGTTGTTTAGGAACAGATATACTGTGGGTAGAGAATGCCGATGATACGACCGTGCTGTTGTTGCTGCTGGTGCGTAGCGACTTCCGGAATCCTATGGAGCTCTCGCTTCGTTTTCTCCGCGAGCCAAAGAACATGGATGACCGAGGCTTCAAGCGAATTGGTTCTTGCATCTGCTGCCTGAATGTGTCTCGAGCCAGCTGTACGGCGAGGTCATTCTCCACACGACTGGTTGAGCGGGAGGTTGCACGACGACCCTTGAGTACGCTCAACGAGGTCGAGGCTCGAGGAGGATAGTCCGACCGTAAAGGTTCATTTTCTTTCTTGTGAAGCATCGCATCGCGGCCAAAATATTGTTTGCAGTCCTTCTCCGGGGTGCCATTGTTGAAGTAGTAACCAGGGTTGAGTGGATTGAAGGTTGAGAACATGGATTTTGACTTGCGCAACCGTCGATAGGAAGAAGGCATTGAAGCGATACCATCCTCGGGGAGGTAGGATTCGGTCGGAGCTTGTAGCGAGTCAATATAACGCCTAGTCATGCCATGAGGGTCAGGTGTTGGTCTGGTGTATGGCAATGTCGAAGCGGGTCGGTTGTCTCCAAGACCACGGAGGCCAGGGTTTGTGTGAGAAGTCTCACTTGCTGGGGATGCCAACTTTCTTCGAGGAGGAGCAGTTGGTCCAGCGAACCTCACACTTTGGCGTCGTTTAATGCCGGAAGCTGACTCTGTGCCACCTGGTTGACTCCTTGTGCTCTCGCTTCGATCCAGGCTTCGCCTTCCCGAGCTAGGAACACCGTCGCTTCTGTCTGGGTAGAAGCTCGCCGGATCCCGGGGCATTGCAGGCATTTCGTGAGAGTTCCGACTTTTGGCTCGGTGGTAGGACAATACTGCGGCAATGCGGGCGTCGCGTTCAGCAATGGCCGGATCAATGGCTTCAAGCAAACGGACAGGGCTTCGAGTAGTAGAGTTTGTCGCTTTGCTACGACTGAGGGGGCGACGTTGCTTGTTTCGAGAGCTATTGCGGCGGAGCATGTCCAATCCGACAACTGATGGTCTTTGAAGGCTTCAGTGAAATAGTAAGCGACAGGGTCATGGAGGAAGTTGACTTGATCGTAGAGCGACGGCGAGTCAAATCGAAGTACCCAAGGATAAAGACAAGTGAACGGGGAGAAATTGCGAAACCAAGTTTGTAAGAAAGAGATGTATGAGGCGTGGTGGGTGAAATCGAGATGCCAAAAGAAAAGGTTGGTAGAGGGAGTGTCGAGGTAGATCGTGAGATGCCATTAAGGCGGTTGTTGGATCAGACGTTGTGTGAATCATTATGCACGAGCATTCGGGGAAGGAAAGATGGACACCAGGAGTTACACATGATGGAAAGAGCAATCTCAGATCGACAAACCCGAGTTCAGGTCTACAGATCGGCACTCATAGAGCAAGGGTCAAACGATAAGACCATTGGAAGACATCGCCAGGGAACAGATGATAAGTTTAATTGCTACACAATGAAATGTATTGTCGAGATGGAACGAATCGTTTCCCCATAGGCATATAATACCAGTCTCGGCGATAACGCAACAGTGACAAGAAGCAATGCCACGGGTCTAAGCCCCAGCCTCATACCAATTGTACCCAAAACAAAACCCAGCAACCGAAATCCCATCCGCAAGCCCAACGAAATTCAAAGCCAAGACACCGAAGATGATCCTGTTACTGTTCTTACACAGAGACCTCCTTGAGGAACTGCTCGATCTCCTCATCGACGAGATCGTGGATCTTCTTGGAGAACTTCTCGGCCTTGTCACCGAACTGCTTGGCAGTCTTGACGACCTTGCCAGAGACGACGTTAAGGTCGTTCTCGATGGCGACCTCAAGCTCCTCGACGGAAGAAGGGAACTTCTTGGGAGCGACCTTGGCCTTGTAGCCACCAGCCTCAATGATCTTGGAGTAGTCGCTGCAGCCACCACCGTTCCAGGCGAGCTTGTTGGGGGTGTCAGCGGGAATTCCAGACAAGACATCCTCGGTGGCAATATCGATGAGATTCTTCTTCAGCTCATTGGGGGTGATGGAAGCAACGGCGTACTCGGAATCCTTGGCGGGTTGAAGAGAGAGGTAGTAGGCGAGGAGACCAGCAATGTGGGGAGAGGCCATGGAAGTACCAGAGATGGTGTTGACAGCGTAAGGAGAGCCGATCCAGGTGGACTGGATGTTCAGGCCAGGGGCGAAGATGTCAGTGCACTTTCCGTAGTTGGAGAAGTAGGCACGAGAGTCGTCGAGGGCAGAAGCGCCAACAGTGACGGGCTCAGCAGCGGCAGCGGGAGAGTAGTTGCAAGCATCGGCGTTGTCGTTACCGGCAGCGACGGCGAAGTGGATGCCAGTCTTGACAGCGGCGTTGACGGCAGCGTCGAGAGCCTGGGTCTTGCCACCACCAAGAGACATGTTGGCGACGGAGCCCTTGAAGCCCTTGCGCTTGCCGTCCTTGGCCTTCTTGGCCTGCTCGAGATGGCTGGTGGCAGCGAACTCGACACCCTTGACGACGTCGGACATGGATCCGGAGCCGTTGGATCGAAGGACCTTGACGGCGTAGACATGGGCCTTCTTAGCAACACCGTACTTCTTGCCGGCGATGGTACCGGAGCAGTGAGTTCCGTGGCCGTTGCCATCCTCGTCGGCATCGCCAGTGGGAATGGTCTTACCCCACTTGGCTCGGCCCTCGAAGTCGACGTGGTCGGTGTTGGTACCGGTATCAATGACATAGGCGTCGACACCCTCACCACCATCCTCGGTGTAGAGGTACTTGTTGAAGGAACCGAAGTTCAGAGACTCTCGGTGAGAAACACGAGCAAGACCCCAAGGGGCGTTCTTCTCGGTCTCAGGGTCGCACTTGTCCTCAGTGACCATGTCCTGAGAATCGACAGGAAGCATGGTGTGGACAATGGTATCCCGCTCGATAAACTCGACCTTTTGGGGTTAAGGTTAGCCTCGGCTCAATGGAGGTGCGGGTTTGGTCAGGGCGCAAACTTACATCAGGATGGTTTCGGACCTGCTCAATGATGGACTCGTGGAAGTGGCCAGCGTAGCCCTTGAAGTTGCCGATCTTGAAGGTGTGCTTCATACCAGAGAAGGCATCAAGAGGCTCACCGCGCTTGCGGAGCTCAAGGCGACTTTGCTCGCCACCCTGATGGATGTCCTGAACCCAGGTGTGGTGGTTCGAGGCAGTGTCCTCGTTGACATGGTCCTTGAACTTGATGATGTAGGAGTCGGGGATCTGCTCGGCCTGGACAGAGCCTAGGACGGGGGCTGAGTTGTCGTGGATGGTGCCAACGCTGAAAGAGCTGGCGCTGGCGACAGCGGCCAGGGAGAGGGTGAAGGCGGTTCTCATGATGACGGCACCGCGCGATGCGACTGCAGTTGTGAGAGCGGAAACAGCGGGGGGTCAACCTGCAACCGAAAATAACGAAAGAACACCAGACTATTGCCTACAGCCCTCTTTGAAGATGAGACTGGGGGAGGGCGATGAGAGATGGATGGAGATGATGGTTGAGAAGAATGATGAAGGAGGAGAGTTCAGATGGCGAGGGACCTGGGGTAGATAAACGGAAGGAGCAGCAGGCGTGCGACAGCTCCGGTGTTGCCTCATCAGCGGGCCAAGGCGGGCCAATGCGATCCACAATGCGCGAGAGGTGTGACGCATCCTGTCGCTGGGGGATTGGGGGAAGGCGATAACAGCGGTGGCTGAGCCCCCAACAGGGTTTAGCTCTGCTTAGATCAACCAATCCCGTGACGCACCCCGTTCCCAGGGCGATGCGATAACGGCAACTGCTTCAAACCAGGTACCTCGGAGTTCCCATGATGGCTCCGTGCGATCAGCCTGGGCTGGCACGGTGCGCAATGGCGCCTAGGCTCACGAGTCACGGTTCCTGCTAGCAAGACAAGACGTTCGGGACTGGGAAGAGGAAGCCATTTCCCCAACAAAACAGCATCAGCCATTAGGTTTAAAGAGAGATGCCATCGCAAGATCATGCAAAATTCAGTATAAAGTTAATAGGACATAAGGCAGCTCAGGACTTTGATTACGGTTTGCCGCACAAAGGTAGTGGCACACTTTGTAAAGCTGCCCGTTCTCAGCCATGGCGTGCCTTCATTTGGGCCGAGTGATTGTCTCATCCCCCGCTCGGCTGACGCAGCCATTCCCGACCAGCCAACCCTAGGGTCCTTGGTTCGCCGTTGCCTTCTGCTGGACCTGGAGCTACTGGTAGGCTGACGAGCGAGGCGCTGCACTTTCATGTTACTGCACCTGAGCTTCACTGTCAGTAAGCGGGTATTCACTGGGGACAGTGACAATGCCAATCATCTCCTTGGTGAGGCTATCAGACCCCGGCTGCGTCGAATTGGTTGAGGCGAGGCGAACTGCACCGTGTGCAGCATACTGGTGAATTGGCATGCACTGTATGACGGTCATCATGGCGCAAGTACCTATCAATCCGGCTCTACCTCGCATTGTACCTCGCGTTTGAGCTGCCCCCCACACGGAATGAAAGCGTCAGAAGCTCCTTGGTTTCCAACAAGGTGCCTGGTTACGTCCGTCCGCCAGCAAACAGACGAGACAAGTGCGATTGCCAGTAAGCGCCTAAACCAAGCAGGTAGCCGACGGGCGAGGTGGGTGGCCGACTCAGGACTGGAACCAGCTCACACAGTCAACAGCCTGCCCAACACAGTAAGGGCTGCATCCAGTTCAGAGAATGCGGGGGGAGCTGCTCTGGCTCGTCTTCGGGTTGGTATCCGCCTGATCCACCGAGTCAGACGACGTCCCTGAGGCCCTGGCACGTGCCTGGAGTTACGAAGGCAATCGCCATGATAGCAATTGTCTCACTCAGCAGAGACAGAGACACTGCAGCTCTTCGCCGAAGGCAGCACTTCTACGGAAATCCAGGAATGAGATAGATATTGCTACACGGAGAGAACGTCATGATTCCGACTGTCAGCATACCCCATGTCCCTTCAACCCGGAGCTCGCACTCCGTTCGCGCCAAGCTGGCATCTGGGAGCTACCCATGACACAAACTGAGACGCATGCACGCACTGTACTCCCTCGTCATAGGCCACCGCTTGGCCCAGCGTCGCCCCGTTCTCCGAGCTACTTGTTCGACTCCATCGCTTTTCGACGTCTCAGACCCTCAATAGCTTCAGCAAGCTTTATCTGACAGTCTGATTCCGATAACACCATCACCTGCTAATCGCAGCTCATTCAGACACTCAACTCCACATATGTATACTGCCTGATTAGATACGGTACCTGCCTTTCCGCAGATAGCCAGATGCGAGGCGATTCAATGTACCATTCCGTTGTTCCGTAGGTACATATTAACTACCGCAGTCTGTCAAAAGAGGGGTATCTGAAAGCCAAGCGTCTGCTGATGAATCAAGCGCTTCCTCATCCAGACGAGATAGCCGCAGCAGCCTTCCGCTAGGTAGTTTGATGCTCGGTTCTTGAAATGGTCGGGTAGGACTCGATGGTGTTTGCGTTGTCATGATGCTGATGAGACAGCTGGAGATTGCGATTGCCTTAATATACTATGATCTCAATTGCCTCATGAACTAGTTCCAGACAAATTTTCAGCGCACTTATTGATGATTCCGTTTATGTTCCCCGCCGCAATAATAGTTCCTAATCGCCTGATTCTCATGCTGTTCCAAACTTCACCACTCGCCTACCCTACAAATTGCGAGGTTGCGAGGGGACCCACTGTGGTTATGTCGACCAGCCCGCCTGGTGAAACGGCCATCTCCTTGTCCCTATTAAGATCAACAGCTGGTATTAAATAGTTATTATCTTTGTTCTGTTTTCTCAAATGTGTTTGTTTCATGTTGTGCTCTTGGTGTTTTTTTATATCCTTCTTTCCCACAGAGCTTAATTAATAACAAGACAGCTTGCATTCAGAAATGGATCTCAATGCGCAGTCCATTTCGAGACTGCCCGGCGAACTCGGACCTTGGCCCTGCAAGGCTGAATGAAGTAGAAAGCTAATGACATCTGATAAAAATACATTTCCAGGAAAAACGAAGTATGTTTCTTCAAACCAAAATGTCCAACTTTTTTTAATTTTTATCTTGTGTTGGTTCTAACCTTCCCATTCCTCTCAGCTCGTTTCTTGGTGCGAAGCGACCGGACACAAGGAGCAGCATGTCACTCGGGCGTCCTTACTTGGACTTTCAAGGCCCCCTCCGTGGGCGAAAGTACCCGCTGGTGACAATCAGGTTGGTTGACGCACAAGCCCCAAGCGGGGGCCTTTGACCAAGGGCTCAGCCACACCTTCAAGGCTGACCCATTGTGACGAGTGCGGTAAACCGAAACAACAGCACTTTGTCCAGGCTCCAGTTCGTCTTTTGCTCGCAACACGTTCTTTTTTTGTGTGCCGACATTGTTGCTGGCATATGGACCATTCGTCTCGGGAGATATAGCTACAGGACGACTGCTTTTTCTTTCGCAGGTACCAAACCCTGCCTTCGTCAGCCCTCGATCGACGCACCCCTTAGCTTTCATGCGCCCCGCGCTCGCAGCTTCAATCTGCTCGAGATCTTACCTTTCGATGCCGACTGCGACTGATAACGGCCTAGACCCTTGATGGGCTCTGGGGAGGGTGTTTTTGGAATGAGACACCGATTCTCTTAAGACAAGAAAAAAATGGCTTCCATCATGAGAAGGTATCGGACTTCGACGTCTGCCTCAAATCCGGCCAGATCCAAGTCCCTCGACATCATCGACAATCTTCTTTCTACCCTCGAAAACGATGCGTCCCTTCCGCAAGAAGATGGTTATCCCGACATCCCTAAACTATCAAAAATTTTACGACATATTGCACAACATATAAACGCTATCAAAAGTCCCGTCCATCAAGATGACTTCCGCCACGCGAACGGCTTCGAGCGCATATTCACCCTTCTCCGGGCCTTCTCGGGCTACTATAACCCCGATAAGCGAAGCGACTCGGACATGGTATCCTTCTTCAAACTCCTCGGCGAATCTCTAAATGTTCTCAGCGCATCATTGCGTGACCACTCTGGCAACCGACGATTCTTCAGATATAGAGTGGAAGGTGGTGGTTGGGAAGCCCTGGAACAGGTCATCGCGAGTATTGGACTTGGCGGTGCCGAGCCCGATGCGTGGATCAGCTGCCACGTATTTGGGAAATTGCTGGCGTTTGCCCTCGACGACGACGGCCTTGATCTGCTGTGCCAATCCATCGCCAAAGCTCTCCGCCCCGAGACGGACAACTCTTCTGCGAACGAGGAGGACGATAGCTCACAGGAGGAACAATGGGACTTGGTACTGGCCAAGTCGGCCGAGAACATCACACCCGGTGTCCGAGAGGTTATCAACTCCAAGACTATAATACGCCATCCCGAGATTCTCAGAGCAGTTGTGAGCTTTTGGACGGCCATTCCCCGTATCAAGGATGGACCTGCTAGCCCGGCGTCTCTGCTTGTGCTCGAGACAATCCAATCGGTCATCGCGATTTCTATATACAACCGAGCTGCTGTTCATTCGACCGAAGTTTTGTCCCAATTTATACGAGTCGTCTTTGGCGCAGAGTCAGTGTTGAGCCTCCCCGAACGCGAAAAGGTTCTGGCCATCTGCAAGATGCTCATGTTTCTTGGCGTCAACCAACCTGCAGATACCCAGTTTCTACTCGCGTCGCCTACTCACGAGGCATCCGAATTTTGCCTGCAGATGGCGTCTAAATATTCTGGCCCCCCTTTCTTTCAATTCGACCTCTCCTTGAACGGCCACTCCTCCCTTGAACTATCCAACCTCGGCCGTGCCTTTCCTCCCCAGTCAAGTGCTGGCTACACCTTTACTGCTTGGATTCGTGTCGATAGCTTCGATCCCACTGCGCACACCACCATCTTTGGAGTCTTTGACTCCTCGCAATCCTGCTTCGTTCTCGTATACCTCGAAAGAGACACGCATAACCTCATTCTCCAAACATCCGTCCACTCCAACAAGCCTAGCGTTCGATTTAAGTGTGTTGCGTTTAAGGAAAAGAGGTGGTACCACATTGCCATCGTGCATCGTCGCCCCAAGACCATGACAGCTAGCAAGGCATCCCTCTACGTTAACGGCGAGTTTTCCGAACAGATTCGATGCAACTACCCACATCAACCGCCGCCTGCAACCGGGACCAATGAAACGTTTACTGCTTTCAACTCGAACCAGAACAAGACGAACCCAGTCCAGGCGTTCGTGGGCACACCCAAGGAGCTTTCAAGCCAACTTGGACCTGGCCTGGTATTCTCGAGATGGTCCTTGGCTTCTGCTCATCTATTTGAGGATGCATTGAGTGACGACTTTCTGGCTGTTCACTATGGCCTTGGGCCACGGTATCAGGGCAACTTCCAGGACAGCTTGGGAGGATTCCAAACCTATGAAGCGTCGGCCACTCTGGGATTGAGAAATGAGATAGCTCACCCTGGGAGAGAAGACAGCTCTGATATCCTCAGAGCGATTCGCGAAAAGGCTAGCACGTTGCTTCCAGAGTCGAAAATATTGCTGAGCATCCTACCCTCGGCTACCTTTCCGGAGAATGTGCAGTACTTGGACTCGGGACTGCTGCGCTCATTGCCACGGCACTGCGCTCGCAATCTATTCCGTGTGTCGAACAAAGAGGGCTCTGCACTGGCCATCAACTGCGCGGTTCCATGCCTCCCTGACACATTGTTTAGAGTGCAAGGCCTTGCATCGTTCCGAGGCAGCCCTATTGTGGCTGTGCCATCCTACCTCGACGAGAACCTATGGCGATTGGCGGGATTCACCCCTTTGGCGCTCAAGCTGTTTGAAAGAGCCGCAACTATCGAGGATACCGTTCGTGCCGCTGAGATGCTGTTTAACTGTATCCGCCAGAATTGGAGAAATAGTGAAGCAATGGAAAGAGATACTGGTTATGGCATCTTGGGTATGCTATTGAGAATGAAGCTCGGATATGGCGGCAGTGGTAACAACGACGTCACGATTTGCCGACTGGCAATCACTACTGAAGAACGAGACCGACTCGCCTTCCAGCTTTTGAGCCTGATTCTTGGCTTTGTTGGCTACAATCATGGCGAACCAATGGAGTCGTTCATCATCAACCCTCTTGCTTACCGAACCCTACTCATTGATCTCGACATCTGGCGCAAGTCCGCGCCGCGGATTCAGGAGTTATACTACAAACAGTTCATCACGTTTGCTGTCAAGAGCAAATACCACGAGTTCAATAGTCGCAGATTGATCAGGATGCGTAAGTGTGACCAAACCCGTCTGTCCCTGAGACTAACAAGCATGGCAGGCATTGTCAAGAGACTGTTGGATGCAATGAAGGGAGAGGTTGTGTCGGAAGATACTCTGCCTCATTTCATGGGCGCATTCGAGACACTCGTCATGTCCAACTTTAGTCAAGAAGTGATGCGGTCTCTGGCGTTGTTCATCACCTATGCCTTCCACACGCCATTTACTTCACTGATACGGACACCCCGACCGCCTTCGGCTATCTCAAGGTCCAGCACGCCCGCCCCTATACGAAGAACCCCTCTTGACGGCACATCGGCAGTGAGCACGCCCTCTGGCGTGAAATATTTGACAAAGAAGCAGCTTGGCGTTAGTGTTCTCCGAATGTATTCACACATCTTGTGCGAGAAAGGCAACCTATCCCACATTAAGAAATTCGCCCGCACAGTGACGAACAAGGTGAGGACACCCCGTCTCTGTTACAACCATGATGCTAATACCGTTAAGTGGCTGTTGTATCTTCTGGCAGAGAATGATCCGGAGGTGGTTATCCATGGTTGCAAGATTCTTGCCCGACTCTTGGTTATCCATGGTTCGACCTATACCTCAAAGTTCGCCAGCAAGTCTGGAGGCTTCACCATCATGGCAAGCCGACTCAAGCGGTTCTGGGATGTGCCGACTGTGTGGCCTATCTGTTTTAGCATCTTGTTCGGGTACGATGTTGCAGAGATCGACTTTGATAAGAACTTTGACTTCTTCAGCCTGTTGGAGATATTTGGGAAACGCAAAATTGTCTATCCCGAATCCCTGATTGTCATCACCTCAATGCTCCAGCATGGCCTCAAGGATGTGATGAGACACCAGGACGACCCAGACTCACCAGCCAAAAACCCCAACCCGCAAGAGTCACCTAGGAAGCAAGTGTCGGCGCAGGATCTTCGTGGCCGGACAAGCTCTATGGACCTTGCCACTGCTCTTGAAACCCGATGTACGTGAGCCTGTGGTTTGAATGCTGTGCATCAACTGACTGCTTCTAGTGGCCTTCTCAAGAGACAGTGAACGGATCGTGAGCCACGCAGGCGTCTTGCACACTGTCATCCGTTTCCTTTTGGATCTTCATGCAAGGTCGACCGAATTCCGCGATTTCGCCTTGACTTCGGAATGGGTGCGACGATTGCTCGCTGCCTTATATCCCGTTGTTGTTAGCACCGACCCGGTGACGCCTGAGACGGAATTGAACTCCGAAGACGCTGCTCTCACCTTTGAAGGGACTGATGTCATCATCCGTCCAATCGGGGGGAGTACTTCAGCTGCAACACCGATCGTGAGAACGACTAGCGTCGACCCTATCCCGTCGCCTCAATCCACGCCTCCCAAGGGAACGCCATTGCGAAGAGCCTCTTCTTTCATATTACTTACCGCCCACAAATCGCCCATTGGTCCAAGCCCAGCCCGACTCAATCCAGCAGTATCGCCTCAGAAGAAAGCATCGAGGCAAAAGCCGAGCGGTGACATCCTGGATGAACTCGTGGAGTTAGTCACCAGCGTGTTTATGGACCAGCTACTTGCCCGTAAGGAGTTTCCTGGATTCGGCCTCTCCACCAAGATCCCCCCTGGGTTCCAAGAACACCAGGCATATTTCGAGTCTTTCATTCTGAGAAATGTGGTTACTCAACTCACAAACAACATCCAGCTGAGCCAGAAAGCCATTTGCGAGCCTAGAATCTTGCAAAACCTGGCACGGTTCTGTCTGCACATGTCCGAGGCCATCTTCGAGGGCTGGTTTATAAATGGTGCAGAGACCATGATTGAATTCATTGGAATGCTGTTGGAGTTCTTGCAAAGACCCGATATTGCTAGCCTGAAGAGCGTTCGACTCTGCAGCCAAGCACTGTCCACAGTTCGTAACTGCTTGTCCAGGATCATACTTCTGAAACTGTCCGACTTGGACAACCCCCAGACGACGGAGGTAGATGCCAAAGACTTCATGAACAAGCTTATCTACTGGCAAATGTCTATCCTTGGTTGCTTTTCGCCAGACGATGACTCTTTGAAGCTTTTCTGGTACCAACTCTACACCAAGCTAACGGATGTTAAGAGGCCGGTACGACTTGCTGCGGCAAACTTTCTGCGTATCATTTTGGTCCAGAAGCCTGACGAATCAGCTGTGCTGATCCGCTCGTGCATGGCGCCAGACCAGAAGCAACTCTCCCAGGACTTTCAGAAGCTGACTGGAGTCGACGATGAGACGTTTTTGTTGTGGGTAGATAAACATCGCCCCTCCTTAGACGCCCTTTTCTTTGGCGGAATGTCAAAGACATGGGAAGATTTTGTCAGTTCAGAGAACAGCCGCACCGCCGAGACGGCCAAGATCCGCATTTCGAAGCGTAAGGAGAGACTACGGGCGTGGCACATGGAGCATATCACGGCGGAAAAGGTCATGGTCGGTCACGACATTGGCAATACCTCTTGGATGAAGAGCATATACAATTCGGAGTACTTCAAGTACCAGCGTATCATGCAGGATCAGCAAGATGACCTCGTCTTCCTCAGTGCGGCCTACAAGAAGATGGAACGGGACTTGCGGCGGCCAGGTGCTGTGCTCAGCGAACCAATACCTCCCAAGTGGAAGCTCGATCGAACTGAAGGGCGAAACCGAATGCGATTGAGGGTACTGCCGGATTATAATTTGAACACAGCCGAGTACTTACCCAAGAGGAAAGCGAGCGAAGCCCATCAGAATCTGCGGTTGAACACCTCGGCAAGTCCCGCGCCGTCAGTCAACACGAGCGCGGTAACACCGTTAACCAAGCCTCTCCCATTTAATGGTCTTGATGGGAACAGTCCAGGGCAACAACTTACTGAGGAGCCTGAAAGCTCCACAGAACAGCAACCAACAAATTCTGTGTTTGCTCCTGAGGATGACTTTGAGCTTGTGGATGACCCCAATGATCCCAATGAGGGAGACGACGGTTTCGAGGACAAGAATCGCAAGGTGATGCGCAGACTGGAGCACGGGGACCAGGTGCAGGCCGCATACAACATATCTCGGATCATCGGACTGGATGCATGTGAAGGCATTCTGATAATAGGCAAGGATGCCTTGTATATGATGGACAATGTCTTCCAGTGCGCCAACGGAGACATCGTGAATGTGTGGCAAGCGCCCCCTGATGAACGGGACCCATTCTCTCAGATCGTCACGGATGCGAAGACATCTGAGAAGAGACAGCAAGCTGGAAAGAATGACCAAGAGTCAAGACACTGGCGGTGGCACGACGTCATCAGCATTTCGAAACGTCGATTCCTGTTCCGGGACGTTGCGATTGAAGTCTTCTTCACTGATGGACGAAGTTATCTGTTGACCACGATCAATCCTACCGTTCGGGATGATTTGTTCGTCAAGATGCTGAACAAGGCTCCTCACACGAGTGGCGCCAATACACTACCGAACCCCGAGGACGGTTGGCGTCTCGAAGCACTCAAGGTATTTGACGAGTCGCCGCAAGGGTTTGGGTCCAAGTTTGGCACCTTTTTCAATTCATCGCCGTGGAATCCCGTCATGAAGCGATGGCAGAGGGGTGAGATGTCGAATTTTCACTACCTGATGATGGTGAACACCATGGCTGGACGAACTTTCAACGATCTTACCCAATACCCCGTCTTCCCCTGGGTCTTGGCTGATTATACGAGCGAAGATTTGGACCTGGAAGATCCAGCAACCTTCCGAGATTTGTCTAAGCCGATGGGTTCGCAGACGCCAAATCGAGTCCCTGGCTTCGTCGAGAGCTATAATGCGCTTGCTGAGATTGGAGAGATACCGTTCCATTACGGAACCCACTACTCGTCTGCCATGATCGTGTCATCATACCTGATCCGTCTTCCGCCATTCACGCAATCATACATCCTCCTCCAGGGAGGAAGTTTCGACCACGCAGACCGCTTGTTCCAGTCAATTCCGGATGCATGGCAGTCCGCATCGAGTAGGACCAAGGCTGATGTAAGGGAGCTCATTCCTGAGTTCTTTTGCCTGCCCGAGTTCCTAACGAACGTTAATGGCTATGACTTTGGTAACCGCGAGAGCAACGGCGTCAAGGTTGACCATGTCGAGCTTCCCCCATGGGCCAAGGGCGATCCAAGAATCTTCATCGCCAAGCATCGAGAGGCTTTGGAGAGTCCATATGTCAGCGAGAACTTGCACAAGTGGATCGATCTTGTCTTTGGGTTCAAGCAAAGGGGAGAAGCCGCCGTGGACAATCTGAATGTCTTCCATCATCTGTCATACCGAGGCGCGACAGACTTGGATAGCATTACTGACGCAAAAGAGAGAGCCATCATGGCTGGTGTGATTCATAATTTCGGCCAGACGCCACACCAAGTGTTTACGAAGCCTCACCCGTCTCGTGAGAATGCTCGATCACCGGCTCGGCGGCTCGATACCAGCATATTTTCGCTTACGTGCCTCCCGAACCCGCTGCTAGGTACGTGTTAGCCTTGGGGTTGCAAGAAACTCTACTAATTCATGACAGAGAGTCACGAGCGTGTAGGGTCGCTGATGTATGCCCCCAAGTTGGATCGTCTGCTTTGCGCCTCTCCATTCCGTCTCAACTTCCCGCCATATGACAAGTTCCTAGAATGGGGATATGCCGACAACAGCATCCGCTTTTTCTTCAGCGACAATCGGAAGGTAAAGCGCCACTATATCCCTGATTATGGCCGCCTCGCTAACTCCCGAAAGCCGGCCGGCCTCTTCGAAAACCTCCACATTGGACAGATTTCGAGCGCTTGTTTTGCCGACTCCAAGACCCTTATCACCGCCGGTGAGGATTGCGTTGTCTCCGTGTATGCGGTGCAGTCAGCGCCAGGCAGACAGGTCGAACTTTTACCGCGGTCCAGTCTGTTTGGACACAAAACGCCTGTCACAACGATTGCAGTTAGCAAAGCTCTGAGTACATTTTTGACTGTGTCTTCAGACGGACAAGCATTCCTGTGGGATCTCAACCGTCTTTCATTTATTCGCAAGTTGCCACTGGTTCGACCCGTCGAATGTGCTATCATCAATGACATTTCCGGCGAGATCCTCCTCTGCTCTGGCCCAAATGTGCTGCTGTACACGCTCAATGGTACACTGCTACTTGACCAGAACCTATGCTTCGAACAGGATGATTACATTCACTCTTGTGCCTTCTACGAGGGCTCAGGCAACGAGTGGCTGGAGAATTACCTCATCTTCACAGGACACAAACGCGGAAGGGTCAACGTTTGGCGAAGAAGTATCACCGGAGGACGATGGACCCTGGAACTCTTGAGAAAGATGGACCACATCGACTATAAGAATGACAAGGGAGCCAATACAGAGGCAGGAATGTCGTGCATCAGTCCTATGCCGACATGTGTGTATACGGGCGACGACGATGGCCGCGTTGTAAGTTGCTCCCGATATTTTCTTTGATTGAAGGACATCACTAACGGACCTTCTAGTATGAGTGGAATTTCGTGGGTAGGGATAGATAGAGCCTGAGCCTACACACCAAGACGGTTCGGACTAGTATCGCGAGTACCAACTTCTAGGGAAAAGGGGGAATTGAATTGCATCGATGTTGGGTGGAACCTTGCGTTTACTAATGTTTGTTGTTATCGGTGTGACCTTGGAACTGGCATCTGCAAGTTAGAGGCGCCCAGCACGATGGAATCGGGAGGACTGAATTAGGGACGTCAATACATAGAAGCGAGTGCTCTTGGACGATCAGAGGGAGCCCCTAAAAGAAATAAAAAGGTTTTGTAGCGTCAATTGCTGGGTGGACCTCGGGTTTGTCCATGCCGTCTCTTCATATTTCCTCCTCTGACTGTCTCCAACGCCTTGGTTTGTACAATGTTATGTCTCTTTGCCCATCCTGACATGTGTTGTCGTCGGTCCGTTCCTAAAAAGCACCACATGTTTACTCGTCATCGTAGCCGGTCACCAGTTTCCGAGGGCCGCTGGGAACTAGAAGCTTGTTAGGTTTATCTCTCGGTCGCAACTTCGGATGGCTATTTGGGGATAAAGACGTACCAGGGTATGTGACGGGAACCGGAGGAGCATCGACATCGCCAAAGTACCTTCGGATGGGAGGAACAATGGGCATGGCAACAGGGCCGGCAGCACCGATGATGACGGACCAGAAGAGGGCGGGCTTCTCGCGGGCGGCCCAGCGGCAGTACTTGAGGGGGGTGGACCAGAACAAGGGCGCGGCCATGATGGGCGATGGGCTTTGACGGAGAGTGTAATTGTCAGCTGAGGGACAGGTGGGAAGGAGGGGGAAGGCGCGAGGCGTACTCAATTGGCGGACGGGAATGTCGTGGATTGCTCTCTTCGTGGTGTTGAATGCTGGAGACGGACGACATTCAACTCGCTGGCCGGGCCAATCGTAGGAGCGGAAAAACCAAGCCGCGGGAGCGGGATATTTCGTAGGTGTGAGAGAGATGCGCTAAGCCTAGTAGGGACGCAGACTTGAGAGCGTCGAACAGGGTATGTACCTCGAATCGGCGCCAAAGGTGAGTTATAGACCGTCAGAACTATCAATCGAGCCCTTAGAGTGATGGCAACTGGGTATTGATAGTTGAAATCTTGGATTGGAATGTGATTACGAGGTAGTTGTAGAAGATTGAAGCTGCCTGCAACCCGAGGACTACCTGAACAAGCTTAGCTGCAGATTATATTTTAGGGGTGACTTGGTGCTGCAGCCTCCTTTGCAGGGCCAGGCCAAACTGATATTGAGAAAATGGAACGGAAAATATATTCAGCTTATTATTACCTAGCCATGAGGTTATAGCTTTAAATCTACCTCCTTTGCTCTGCAATTTGTTCTGATGCTTCTCTCCCCCGATGTTTCTAGCTCTCACAAGCCCACGCGCGTTTGGTGCTGCATGCCAGTAGCGGCGCCCCACATGTGCTTGGCGAGGCTACGTATCCCTCAACGCAAGCTCCCTAACAATCCACAGCTGCCGCGAAGCTCCCCGTGTCGTCGACTTGCCTCAACCACCAACTTCCAAAACTACACACCAAAAGAACCGCTGAATATTCGCAGCCCTCAACATGCGGTCGCTTCTGGGCCTCGTGCTCTTTCTCTTTGCGGCCCTGGTTTCGGCCGCCAGCTCTGCTGGTAATCGATTGCTCGTCGTGCTCGACGCTGTTGACGACAAGGAAGCTTATTCGAGATTCTTTGCTGATCTGAATGGTATGCGCTGAATTACTTTCGCGACTATTTGATTAGGTGCTGCTCAGTTGAACTGACCATTTCCGATAGAACGAGGATATGAGATCACTTACGAGTCGGCCAAGAGCGGCGCCTTGAGCCTCTTCAACCTTGGAGAGAGGAACTATGATCACCTCCTCTTCTTGCCTACCAAGATCAAGGGTTTGTCATTTCTGTCATCGCTTCACTTCAGCGACTATAGTGCTAAATTGGTTGTAGGTCTCGGCCCAAACTTGACCCCCAAGATCCTCCTCGACTTCATCAACGCCGACGGCAACATCTTGGTCACCATGGCCTCCACCCATACCGTTCCCAGTTCCCTCTCTTCGTTCCTTCACGAGCTCGACATCGCCATCCCCGCCGAGCGAACTGCTACCGTCGTTGACCACTTCTACTACGATACTGTTTCCGCCGCCGAGTCCCACGATGTTCTCGTCCTCGACGCTCCCCGCAACGTCCGACCGGGTCTAAAGAGCTACTTTGAGATTCCTGGCTCTGTTCTCTCCGTTCCCCACGCCATTGGCCACACCCTTGGCTCCGGTCCCCTCCTTACTCCCATTCTTCGAGCTCCCGCCACTGCCTACAGCTACAACCCCAAGGAGCAGGACTCGCTTGACGAGGACCTCTTTGCTGCTGGTCAGCAGCTGTCCCTCATCTCCGTCGTGCAGGCCCGCAACTCGGCCCGTGTCACCATCTTGGGCGCTGCTGAGATGCTCCAGGACAAGTGGATTGAGGCCAAGGTCGCTCGACCTTCGGAGAAGGCTCAATACACTGCCAACCGCGAGTTCACCACGACTTTGTCGGCCTGGGCTTTCAAGGAGCTGGGCGTCTTGCGCGTCAACAGCATTGAGCACCAGCTCAAGGACAGCGATGAGGTCAACCCCGGCATCTACCGGATCAAGAATGAGGTGGTAAGTCTTCACATATCATTTGTCCTCATCTCACCCGACACCGCTAACTCGCGACTTCAGAGCTACACCATCTCCATCTCCGAGTACGTCTGGCAGGGCTGGAGGCCTTTCCGCGTTCCCGAGGGCGACTCTCTCCAGCTCGAGTTCTCCATGCTTTCTCCCTTCCACCGCATCGACCTTAAGCCTGCCTCCGAATCTCAGCACGCTGCCACCTTCGCTACCAACTTTACCATCCCCGATCAGCACGGCATCTTCAACTTCAAGGTCAACTACAAGCGTCCCTTCCTCACCTACCTGGAGGCCAAGAACTCGGTTAGTGTCCGTCACATGGCTCACGACGAGTGGGTTCGCAGCTTTGCGATCACTGCCGCTTGGCCTTGGCTGTCCGGCATCAGCGTGACTGTGTTGGGCTTCCTGGCCTTTAGTGCTCTCTGGATGTATAACCAGCCTGTTAAAAGGGAGGCGGCTGGTGTTAAGAAGACGCAATAAAGGGCACATCACAGCAGAGGGGGATGGAATGTACAATTGTTTTTGAGACGAAGGGCTCATGGAAGAGCATTCGCATGTAGAGTAAAGTCAAAAAGTGGAATGATATAGATGCGCATTTCCTAACGGTATCCAATTGAGATACAGATTTACGAAGACTTCACAATCTAGCACGAGTGACTTGGACTATGACGTAAGGTTTCTTGACACGAGCCTGGACGGATTGATTTGAGATGATAATGTTTCCATGGATAAGCGCATTTAGCTAAGTGACAACTACTCAAGGTACCTATATACGCATGCGTATGAAAGATCAAGAAACAGGAAACCAAGTTGCCCTCAGATTAGCTCTCTTAGGTTCTCACTGACAACTCGCGGGACTGAAGCCTCAGCTACATTTGGTGTTCGCAAACACCAACCGCTGCTGCCTGCAAATTTGGCTTTTTGGAATTTGGTCATCACCGGGCTGGTTTCCTGTTCCCCAATCCTCCACATGTTTCCCGTTGGACCCGCGGCTTCGCGATTCCGACAAAAACAATCTCAAGCTGCTCCGATTGAAAACTAGTTGAACGTCATTGAGTGCTACATAATGGCAGAAACTGCAGGCTCTGAACTTTCGCATCTGATGACGTCCCGGACGAACCAAAGACTGGGATCAGAGCGGCGAGAGAGAGCAAGAGGTGCCAAGACGGCCTCTCCAAGGGCTATGGTATCGTCCTTGCGGCTGTGAAGAGAGAAAGATTTGAAGGAGCGCGACGTTGTGGGAAGAACCCCATGTAAGGGAAAGGGAAGGGCAGGTAGGTGGTTTGCTCAGATTTCTGTTCTTGGAGGGTTTCGGAAAACCGCAACGAGGGTCATGTTCCGGCTCGGGTCACTGCTTCCGGGGAAACCGATTCCCAGCGAAATCGCCAGCACTTGGTAGAGTGGTGTGAAGGTCATCATCATAGCAAGGGGCGGGAGGTGGTGCTGGAGTATGGCGCAGGAAAAGCAGATAGATGGAAAATGATGTAGATATTTGGCCCCGAAATACAGATGGCGAGAGCACTGGCCCGTGGAGGTTCGATGTGTGAAGTGTTGTTGGAGTGGTGGGTGAGGTGGTGAGGCGGGCGGCAGCTTTGGAGAGAGGGAGGCGAGCGCTGCAGGGCGAATAGGTGAGGTCGGGGCACTACCACGACCGAAGAGTGCGTAAGTGAAGGAAGAAAAGCAGATAGATTGGATAGATGCTGTAAGCAAGTAAGTCGAATGAATATGTGGTAGCAAATGGCGGGCGAAAAGAATGCAGAAGAAGTTGTCGGTTTTGGTCTGCAGATTGAAGGAAGAAGAAATGAAGGGAGATCGGAGGAGAGAAAATCGTAGCAATATATAGCTGTGAGGTGACCGGTAAATCGGTCAATCGCAGGGCAAACCGTGAGTCAACGGCCATTGAACAGCTCCAGGCGTTGGCAGCCGCCTGACACCTGACGATACATGTCCTGGGGGTTTGCCTTGAAGGTTGAAGCTGGTTGGTCGCGTCTGAAAGCGCGTTTGGTGCAGGAGAACAGAGAAGGCTGCAGTGGGTCCAACATCAATGTGGCTTGGTTCTGTGGCTGAAATGCAAGCTCCGGCATTCGCTCACTGAGCAACGAGGCTGGGAAAATTCGAGGATGGTCACAAACTCCAACTCTGGTCACTCGACCTCTCCCTCGGTCTCTTATCCAATTGTTGACAGCTCAATACCGTCAAAATGGTACGTAACCCCCATTCAGACTATTTTCAGTCGCAATGCTCACCTCGATAGGCTCGAAACTCGGAAAAGGCGCAGTCCATGCTCTTTCGCTTCCGCGAAGCCCAAGCAGCAGACCTGGGCATCATCGACATTGGCCGCACCCGCCGCCCCAAGATCATTACCGAGGTCGACAACATCACCGCCTGCGAGAAATGGCGCGGCCAGGTCCTTCGCGACATATCGCGCAAGATGTCTCGCATCCAGGACCTGATGCTCAGCGACTACCAGATCCGCGACTGCAACGACGAACTCAACAAGCTGTTCCGCGAGAAACACATGTGGGAGGTGCAGATACGGAACCTGGGCGGACCAAACTACATGCGCGGAGGAGCGAAAGTGTACGACGAGGAAGGGCGCGAGATACCCGGCAGCGGGAAGGGATACAAATACTACGGACGAGCGCGCGAACTCCCAGGCGTCAAAGAACTGTTTGAAGCGGCCAAGAGCAAAAGCCAGGAAGAAAAGCCGTTGGAGAGTAGTAAAGACCTAAGGCGCAACGTGGACGCGGCGTACTACGGCTACGCGCCTGACGAAGAGGACGGGGAGCTGCTGGCGTACGAGGCGGAGAAGGAGAGGCAAGCAGTGGAGCACATGAGGCAGACGGGGACGCAGCGGGTGCCTGAAGGATGGGAAGCGCTGCCGGGGGACGCAGGGGATGGCCAGCCGTGGGACCTGCCTACGTTGGATGAGGTGCAAGAGGAGTTGGTTGATCGGAGGAGGAGGAAGTTGTTGGAGCAGTTGTGAGGAAGGATGGAAGAGGAGAGTGGATGTTGATGGTGAAAACTACGGTGTGCTGCTGGGCTTGTATGCATCATGAAGCCCTCTGAGCATCGGCATGTCGACAAGTTACGGCTGGACAGCTGGACAGCTTGAGCTATGAAGCATGTCAAACTGCTCAGTCGATATGCATGTGTTGCTTGCTGCTGCGTTGGCCTGGGAAAGCTCGATACCAACATGACGGGAACAGGAACTGGCCGAGGGCTGGCTACATGACTACGAGAAGGATTAGGTGAAGGAGAAACGGGCATGGTCATGGCCATGTGGGATCTTTTCAAGAGGTTCGGAAGGCTGCACAACTTATGTATCATGGTATGTTCTGGCGTTCGGGGGGGTTTTGCATTATGACTGGTTGAACTAAGGTGTGGGCGTGCTGAAACATGAAACAAAATGTCTGGGGGAAACCACCATGGACGATTAAATTAAAAAGCGGATTGAACTGATACGAACTTGGAGGTCCGCACAATGACGTATTGATGTCGCACGGAATAGGGAGATGCCCGATTTTTATAAACATGGAGATTTCGGGATGGGATTTGGTTCTTTCGCGTGAGTTCTTTTCTGCAAGGGATTTGCACATCGTTATCTACCAGCAACGAGAACGACATAAACGTAACGCCAATCATGACAAACAATTTGTGAAAGGGACGAAGATCAGCGCATCTGAAACTTGGTTGTCTTGGTTGGTCTGGGAAGGGATCAGAGGGAGTTTGGGAGTTCACAGACACAACGGAGGAAGCCGTTGGCTGTGCACCTGTAATTGGTTGACAAGATGCGCCCCTGCGTAAAGCGTAAGGCTGTGGAAGAAGCAAATAATGAAATCACAAGACTCGATTATTCTTAAAGAAGCTTGGGCACGAAGAGCAATGAACGGGGGGGATGGACAGGGGTGATGCTGGACTTTGGCGCCAAGTTTGTGCGTGTGGGTGTGATGATTTAAATCGAAGAAACAACTGATTAATTAACAAGAGTGTGCGTGCGAACAGTGTTATCTGATGGAGGCACGACTCGAGAAGAGGAAGTCGAAGGAGGCAAAGCAAAGGGGCATGAGGAGATGGGAGGCGAGCGAGACGAGACTACGGATAGACGAAAGACAGACAGGGTAGTTTCAGGGTGTGCCATTGTTTCAGTTAGGCGAGAGAGACGATCATCATTCCCCTCACACAAGGAACAGAGACTCAGAGTCAATAAAATGTGTGTCCCTGTGAGACTGACTCTCAAGTTGTAAGCCGGGCATCAGGAGGGGCGCTGACGGCGAGGTGATGATTCGGGGGCCAGCCAGAACTTACTCATGCTGCAATTATTCCATTTTCTAAGTATCGTCGCGCATTGCCCTCATCTCGTCACTGGATGCTAGTCGCCGTGCAAACTGACGATGGTCTCACTCGCTCTCCATCTCCTGTCCTGTTCCTGGTTCCTGAATGCGTCCCCCCTGGATCCCAACCCCTGACCATGATGGATTGATTGATTCCACTTTTGGGCATTGGACATGGTTCTGGTCGGCCGCCAGGACGAGCGATATGGAGGAGATCATGTACATACATACATACATACATACGAATATGTGCGAATATCTTGTCCCCTCCCCTTTTTATGTCTGAGACGAACTCTTTGTTCGCCATGAATGCTGCCCACAGTGGAGAGGACCCCTTTTTCTCTCTCTCCAAAGACCCCTTGTCCCTATGCCTCTCTTGACGAATGTCCAGGTCCCTGACACCCATTTTTAGTCTTAGCTCGAGGCTGACCCCCTTGTGGCCTGGCCCCGTCGGCCGGTGTTTTTGGGGAGAGTGGTGAGAAAGTGGAGTGCGGGAGGGTGCGCACATGCATCTTTTCCCTGTCCGCGGAGTGGAAGAAGCAATCCATGGTCGGTGATGATGGCTAATTATTCCTCGCATCCTTTCCTTTCTCCTTGCCTTGCCTCGCCTCGCCCCTCCTCTGTGCAAACCCTCCTTTCCCTTTCAACCTCGTGTGCCTTCTCAAGAGGAGTGAGCGAGTTGCGTGTGTGGCTGCCGATAGATACCTACATCAGAGCCAACTTAGAGCTCACAGCCTCGTTCCCTCGCACACCCCCCTTTTTCCCTCTCTTTTTCGACCTATCGGTCCTCTGCCATTTCTCCTCCGGCATTGAGTTGGCAAGGCGCAGCAACAAACCAACGACGAGAAGTCATTCATTCATTCCCTTATTATATCCCGCTTACGCTTCTTTTGGCCACTCTCTTGTTTTTTTTTTTTGCCGCTCTTTTATTCTGCAGCCTGGGATAGTATCTTCTGTCTGTGGCAGTAGCAGTGGCTGTGGTACTGCAGTGGTGGGTGGCAGAGCATCATCATCAATCAAGTGTGTCGTCTGGATATCGACACTTTTCAACAGCTCATTCATTTCGACTTTGCTTTTCGCAGTGCGTCCAACATTAGCTTCTCAGCTTCTCGATTACCGATACAGTTCATCTCTACGAATAAGAATCGTTGACGAATTTTGATTTCCCTTCAACTCGGTCCTCTCATCACCGACGACAATCCGGCTTCCTCCATCAACCACACCCCCTCTCCGTTGCTAGGCCTCAGCTTCAAACCCAGCCTTCTGGAAGCTTTCGGTACATCCCGTTTCCGTTTCGCAGGCATCAAAGTGAGGGGTTGCTGTGGTGAGTGTGCAAGCCGGGGCTTCCTCCAGAGTGTTCCTCCTCAAGCCCCTTCTGCTCTTATATGCATGATATTTACGGACAAAGAAAGGATCTCGATCCCTTGGAAACCATCTCTTTCTTGAATCTCGTCAGACGATCAAGGACCACCGACCACGCCATCGCCAGCACGCTAGAAGCCCGAGCAGCTGAGCTACGCATTGCGCTACCTACTGGCCGCTGCGCTACGTCAACGCTACTACACTGCCTCCAGCACAAGGCAATTCATTCAATCCCCTTTTTACTTTGGACTTGGGGGCCTTGCGCCTTCATTTCTATTTTTGATTCACTGTCTATACTTGGTAGGGAGGTCTGGGCAAACCGTTGAAGGGAACTTCTTCGATTGTCGGAGGAGACGGAAAGGAACTCTCATGCAACCTCGACCTCTCTCCGCCGTCTCTCGAAATGGTCTCCTTCTTTGGCCTCAAGATTGGAGGCGACAAGAAGAAGTCTCAGTAAGTCTTCGGCTCAAGAATAGTCATCTCTCTATCTGGGTATATCGTCTAACCCATCCAGCGACAAACACAATAAGCAACAAGCAACACGACAAATCACACACTTGAACAAGACCGATAGCAACATCTCTGATCAATTCGCCAACCCCAACACAACCACCAAGGAACGCCGCCTGACAAACAACTTCTCTCGCCCAACCCTCTCCCGTCCCGATACAGCTTCCTCAAACCACGCCCCTACTCAACAATGGGGAGCTCCCTACATGGGCGGTGCCAACTCGGGCGCCGTCTCGTCCATGGTTGACCTCGCTGTCCCAAGAGCTCCAGGCCTTGGGAACCCTCGCTTCCACTCATCCGACATCCAGCTTAACACGCGCTTTGCGAGTGATAGTTCTACGAGTCTGGTGCCGGGCGGTGACCTGGCTGCCATCAGCCCCCGATCGCCGACCCGGCCTGGAACCGCAATCTCAATCAACACCAAGAGGGACTGGGAAACCCCCTTTGGAGTGCACTTTGCCGGCCCTGGCAGCACGCCCGTGTCACCTGTAGTGGGGAAGAACTCGTTGGATCAGTTTGAATTCGGCGTCGCAAACGCCAACAACGGCGCACCGGACCCGACGGACCCAGCAGGAAACGGGTATCCCTCTCCGCCGCCGTCCATCCTCAGCGCCGACCAGCCCTTCTCGCCCGTGAACCCCGACGCTCGTCCCGGCAGCAGCCGTCGCAACGCCCCGAGCGGCCTGCGCAACATGGAAACGACGGGCCCCAGAGCCCTCCCGAGCCCGGCAGCTTCGGTGGTCCGCACGAGCGAGGAGACGTGGGATGTCCCCGTCATCCGCAACGTGCAGGCGAAGCGCGACACGTTGACCTTTCACACGCCGCGGAGGCAGAGCTTTACCATGGAAGTCGAAGTCGAGGGAGACAAGGGCAAGACGACGCCCATGATGGAGGGGCTGGCCGGCAACTTTACCGCCTTCGACTTTGGCGAGACGGTGAGGAGGGGGAGCGTGTCGCAGAGCGTCGACAGCAGCAGTCCGACAGATGGTATGCTGCCGAAGCCGTTTGGCAGCGCGAGGACGGCGAGTCCGTTGAGGTCGATGCAGTCGAGTCCGTCCTTCTCCTTGTCGACTGACGAGCAGAGAGCCACCAGGAACCGAAATGGCAGCGATGCGCCTTCGGCTCTGTCCAACATGTCGTCGGCAAACGAGAGCATCCGGCGAGAATCACCGGTCCCGCCATCGCAACCTCTGGTCCAGGCTGTTGTGTCGCAGTCTGGTCTACAACTCCAGGCTGTACCAGTATCGCAGCCAGTCCTGCAACCATCATACCAACCTTCACCGCAACCCTCTCCGAAACCCCCATCGCAATTCTCTTCCACGCCACAACCTTCCCCTAAGCCCCCGTCACAGTTCTCCTCTACGCCGCAGCCTTCACCACAACCTCCGTCATCATCTCACGCGCCCGTCAAGCTCCAATATCACGACATCCCAGCATCCCTTCGACCTGCCGCCCCTCCTCCGACGGGCCCCATTCCTCAGCCTCCCACCCAAGCTCGCTCCAACACCGTCCCTCCCGTCTCCGCCTATGGCGCTCATCCCGGATACATGTCCCGGCCCCTGGATCCCCCGCCCCGGGGTTTCCGCCCTCGCGTCGACTCGGACCCTCGCCGTCGACCCAATGGCCTCCGTGTTCCTCCTCCGCTCGTCGACCGGTCCAACAGAGCTGACAGCGGCGGCAAAGGGGGACTGTACAGTCCGTACGGTCCTCCTCCCGAGGAAGGGAACTACATGCGTGCCGAACCGTCTCCCAGGCCACCACCAGAGGCTCGAGCCCAGAGTCCTTTCACCCGTACGCCACTCGAAGGAGATTTCCCTGTTCACAAGGGCCTTCCTCGCGGCCGGCGGACTGCCGCTCTGGATTCTCTCGCCCAAGAATCCGGCGGCCTAGGACCCAGGCAACACCCTCGCCAACGACCCATGTATCCTCCCCCGAAAGCTCAACCTTCTCCGACTGAGACGAAACCGAAAAACGACGCCGAAGAGATGGGCTACACGCTTCCGAGATGGGACGACTTTGACAGGGCCTCTCCTCATCGCTCCGCCATTCCTGCGCCGCTGTCCCCTTTCCGCGGCGACTCCCAAGCTCCTCAAACTCCTCCTGCCGACGACTCGGCCAACCCGAGCCCCCTACGCCAGCAATTCACATCCTCACCCATCTCTCCCAAACCTCCTAGCCTCCCCTCCCCATCTTTCTCATCCCTTCAAAAGTCCATCTCGAGCTCGAGCGAGAACCTCGCCCGGAGCTTCGAGCTGACCAACGAGGACGCGAGGCCCAACAACGACCAAGCCTCGTACCCACGCATGCGACCGCCGCTCATTTCTCCCGTCATGGCCGAGTTCTCGCGTCCGATGAGTCCCGCGATGCGCGTCGAAGCCAAGAAGGCGCCTCCGCGCCCGACGCCGATTGCGCTGCCTCCCGGCAAGTCTGATATGAGAGCGCCGGCGAGGACGCCCAACATTGCCGTGGACAGTTTCAGCCCCGGCTTCATCTGATCGAACTTGGGAAGGGGAACCGCGATGGGAAACGGCCGTGTCTACTTTGTTGGTCAAATTCATGGGATCTTTTTTTTAACTTCTCCAGGATCAAGCGAATTGGATCTCGGAACTGTACATGAAGCGTTCATTTTGATACTCTCTTTTCTCTTCTCTTCTTTCTTTGTATATACCTTCTTGCCATCGACGCACACAACTCTTTCTATTGATAATGTCTTTAAGGGAAGGGGGGCAAGGGAACAGTTCACGGCTTTGAATAGGCTCGGATAGCCAAGCTGGAACACACGACACTCGCTGAAATCAAATTTCCTGCCAAGTTTGCAGACTTGTAGTCTGCCATGATTCATCTTCACCTTGTTCTCCAATTTGTTCTATTGTGATATGCAGAGGAAATGGCTTTTGCTTTGAAAGATGCCCGCTGCATAACGTCGTCGCTTGCTTGTATTGCCATCCCAAACATCCCAGACGCCGCAATATATAGTTTCCCCCCAGTTTTCATTCCTTCGTCATTCTCGGGTCCATCTCTAGTTCAGGAACGCCTTCAAGTTGCCGCCAATGTGCTTTAGGTCTAACAAGAACGAGTCATGTCCGAATAAACTCATCTCCTCGCTCAGCTCCATGTGTGTCACGTTACGGTTGCCGGTCAGACGCACCGCCTCGGCCACCTCGCGCTGCTGCCACGCCGGGAAGAGAATGTCGCTGGCCACACCCATGACGAGCGTGGGGGTGTCGCGAAGGGCAGCGAGACCAAGAATTAGGTCCTCCGGCGGGCGCGAGGAGCCGGGGATCGGGGGGTCAACATCGTCGGGCATGGCAGAGCCAGGCTGCTCTTCATACGGTTGCGCGGGGAGCGTCAGGCTGCAGGCAGCCTCCGGGATGGTCGAGGCTTCGCCCGAGGCAAGTTGTTGCTCGCGGGTGGCGCGGCGCTGATGGGTTGCGAGCTGGCCCTCGCGACCAAGGTCGAACAGGTCCATGGCTTTACTAACGTAAAGAAGACTGTTAGGGTCGTGGTTCAAACACCACTTCTCACCAGCGTGGTCTAGATATGTTTCGACGAGGAAGTCGGGGCACAGGGCCGGAGGTTTGCTGGGATCGGCCCGTCGGCGACCGAAGCGCTGCTCCCACTCGGGTCCAGATCGGTATGTAACAGTAGCAATCTCACGAGCGAGCTTCATGCCAGCGTGGGGTGGGACTTTCCCATAGTAGAAGCCTCGGTTCCAGTTGGGGTCCATCATGAGGACTTGACGCTGGGTGTGTCTCATGGCGATGCTGTACGGGTGGCTTCGAGCGCAACCACTGATGGAGACGATGCGGCCGACGCGGGAGGGGAAGAGGACACCAGCGGCGAGGGACTGCATGCCGCCCATGCTGGAACCGACGCTGGCGTAAAGCTTGTCGACGCCGAGGGAATCAAGCAGGCGGAACTGCGCGCGCACCATGTCCTGGATGGTGAGGATGGGAAAGCGGGTGGCATACCGCTCACCATTGCCTGGGTCGATACTGCTGGGACCTGTCGAGCCGTAGCAGCCGCCGATAACATTTGTGCAAATAACATGATACTTGTTCGTATCGAGGGGGAGTCCGGGGCCAATGAACTTTTCCCACCAGCCGGGCTTGGGGTTCGTCTCGGTGGAGTGGGCGTGAGAGGAGGCCGACAAGCCGGTGTGGAGGAGAATGACGTTGGATTTGTTGGCGTTCATCTCGCCCCAAGACTCGTAGGCGACGTTGAATTCGGGCAGTCTTCCGCCCCAATCAAGAAGCAAGGGCTCTTTACAGTGGTAGTTGAGGGTGGCGCCGGAGGTGTATGAGGGCTCGGGGCCGGACTCGTCTGATGTTGCCGTGCCGAGCGTTGCGGAACGGGTTTCGAGGGCATCGAGGCAGGGGAATGACATTGCCGGGTTTGAAGCGACACCAGAGGGACGGAGGGATGAGGAGTGAAGCTGGCGAGTCCCATTGGAGGGGCGGTTCACATGGTTGCGACGCTGGGCTTCAATGAGACACGGACGAGCGCCGGAGTTGAGATTTGCGGACGAAGCGAGTGCGGTTTGTAGGCGCCGGCCGGTGGCGGCGAGAGACCTTGAAGACCTCATCATGCCCTTTACGTGCAAGACACAACGAGGATGCAAGAGGAAAAAGGAATTGGGTGTCGTGAAGAGAGAAAAGGTGCAGATTGGGTTTGTAATGGCTGCGCTGTGACAAGAGCTTCGGCTTCTAAAAGCAGCCGCCGACGCCGCTCGGGCCCGGTGCATTCAAAGTGGAGACGGTGACGGCTGCCGGCAACGGCGCGCAATGACGCGATTTCACGTGTGATAAGACATGAACTCCGTTATCGATAAGGATATGCCAGTGCACGGACCATGTACGTTACTTCGGTCTGTCGGTGAAGCGCTGCAAGCGGCAGGTGGCTGGCAGGAGGGATCGCCTGGTGGCTTCAGTGACTTGCGGCACTGACGTCAGACATTATCTGGCGACAAGATACCATTTAAGCTGCTGCCTTGATATTGAGCAAACGACTTACACATCAGAACGCGTCACCTGTTTCACAGATAAAGACTCCCTGTCCAGGATATAACATTCACGAACAATACCTGATACCTTTCTTTAACACCTCTCTCACCCCTGAAGCCTAAACCAGAACCCTTCCGCAACGAGTCTCCCACCACCACGAACCTCCCAACTCTGACATCCCATGGACACACTGTCAAACATCATCATGAACATTCTCCCTCACCAAGTCATTAGAAGTCTACGGGGACATGCCCAAGGAGACAGGGATCCCATCGGGGACAACGAGTCCAAAAACGATGCCCCTGCTCAAGACATATTCGGCGAGGGCAGCAGCAATGAGAAGACTACCGTTACTCAAGACGCCCCTCCTCAGCAGAAGCAAGACGACTTTGGCGATGCCCCTGAAAGATCTTTTGCCCCTGAGCCCGTCGACATCTACGTAGTCAGGGCCATGCTAGCCAAAGCAAAGAAGCTACCCGCAGACATCGTCGACCTGGTCTTTGACCATGCAGAGTACTGGGTGCATTCGAGTAACGAAATCGACTACAAGGCGGAACACCAAGAGCCTCTTCGCGTTTCAGGACGCAGCCCGTCCGAGAATAAGTTTGCTGTGAGTAGAACCTCATACATAATACCTTCCCGGCGTAAGCTTACCCGAATAGCTCCGATCATATCCTGTCGGCTTGACATGCCCTCACCACAAGAAAGATCTCTCGGAAGAACTGAACTGGGACACGGTTGAGGCCAAGCCAGTGCCCCTTGAAAAGGAGCAGGATCCCGAATACTTTAAGAAGTTAGCCGGCTACGCTACTCCAAAGCTCGTCAACCCCGTGCGCAAGATTGTCTTTTCTATTCGCAGCAGAGACCAGGGCCATGGAGGAGAGCCCGGCTCCAGAGGAACTTATACTGGCTCGTGGACATGGTTTGAGGCTGGCCTCGAGAAGTTCGAGGCCGATCAGGAATGTGAGTCGTCATGTGAGCTATTTTCATCGAACCCACTAACAAAACAAGGTGACGCCCAATGCACCTACGATGTCCGATATAAGTCGCAGGCATCAAAGGCTTCCCCCCTTCCCGTTTGCGGACTACGTCCCGTATTTCCTGAGATTGAGCCTGATGAAGAACACGAAGGCAGGTTCAAGTATGAACACCCGCTTTTCCCCAGCGAGAAGCGCGAAATCTACCGCAACCGGACCGCGACACGAGACTGGGACGATCGGGAAGTGACATGGCGATGGTCGGATAACTTGGATCCTACGTCACCGGAAGCTATCGCGCTTGATGAAAACGAGGGTAGGGGACGTGATAGTATGAGTGGAGAGTTTGTGAGGAGTTTGAAGATGGGAGATGTGGTGACGGTTTGGGCCAAGGCCAGGTTTCCTGCTTGGGTAAATCAAGTTGAAAAGGTCAAGATTGATATTTACTGGGCTCTGTAGGTGAATTTCTACACACTCAGATGGAAGAATGAACGAGGGAATTCAAATTAGTTCAAACTGTATCATCGTATTCAATATCAATAAACTCTACAAACGGGTTGCCCCAAACTATCTCCCAAGAATCGAAGGTTAATATACAGGAGCCATGACGTCCACTCCAAGTTTTTCTCCTGTAGTCTTACTGGGGAAGAGCCTCTCCCTCCTGAGCCTGAATTTCAATCATGTTGCCATCGGGGTCGGTGACAATGATGAAGGGCTTGTTGAAAGGAACAAGGGTTGCCATGATGAGCTCCTTTTCGGCGTCAGGAAGTTGAGCAAGCATCTTAGCACTCAGGCTTGTAGCAGTGGCGATTCGGCTGTACAGTGAAAGATCCTCACCGTATCTCTTGAGGGTACTGATTCCGGGGAAAGCATCCAGACGAGCCTGGGTGGCCTCGATGTCAGGGACAACCATGCCAATGTGGCCAAAGGTGTTCGCGATCAAGGTCGACGCAGGCAGGGCATTCTCAGGTACGTCGATGTTGATGAGCTCCAGCATGCCCTTAGCGTTGTTCTTCTCGCGGATCAGCTCCTCGGTGGTTTGGTAGCCGGTGCCATTTCTGCCGCCGTGGCTGTGGGCCATATAGGTGACGGAGTAGTGTTCCGAGGCGTGGAAGGTGAAGAGCTTGCGCATGCCGAAGATGGACGAGTAGAATTCGACGCTGTTGGTGATGTTGCGCACGTTGAGGCAGAGGTGGTTGATGGCGTAGCCGGTGGTGGCGATGTCGGCGGGCGTGTCGCTGCCGTAGTCGGCGTAGGGGTATGTGCTGTTGTCGCGCTTGACGGGCATGTGGGTGACGCATGCTGAGGTGAGGGGGCTGGCGAGCAGCAGGGCTGTTGACAGGAGGGAGGTGAAGTGAACCATTGCGAAAGATAGGCGAGGAGGGTTCTTTGGTTAGGGAGTCGTCGAGTGACGCTGGAAAGACTTGAGTTGAAGGGATGAGGTATAAGTGAGCAGCGAGGGAGTGAAGATGGTGATGGTGAGCTGCGAGAACAGTGCATTCACAAGAGACTTGAAGCTCTCTTTATAGACAACGAGGCAACTCTCGCGTCGCGACTCGAAGCAAGTCAGTTCCGATATCCCGAGTTATCAACCAGCAGTCTTGCCAACGAGACTCAACGTTCAGTCACTTTCAAGGCCCTGTCAGTGTCCACAATCCCCAGCCCAGCGTCTCGGGGTCGGCACAACATCTGAAAAGAGCCTAACGGCTGCCAGCACGAGGCTGTAAGTGGCCATTGCCAGACGACCCCGATGATGAGTCCCGGGGCGCAGGACCCTCGAGGTGGATAGTCAGTTAACAGGGGGAGGGTTCCTCGAGATCCTTCGTGCCTGGACCGGCCGCGTCTATGAAGGGAGTTTGAGTGTTTGACACAAGTGGGATCGCAACGGAGCGTCTTGGCGCTCTAGGCCTTCAGCCTTACAATGTATTTGACGCTGTACTTTGTCTCTTTGGGGCTTAGAGGAACGTACGATGGCAGGATTTTTGAGGATTCTAAGCAAGACTCAATTCATCCTACGACAAAGGTTCTCGCTCTTCGTCTATTACAAAGCGATTGGATTTCGTACTGACCGCCAGATAAACAGAAGAGAAGGGATTTTCATCCGCATTCAAAGTGAGACGCTAGTACCGAGCAGCTGGGAATTACAAGTGTCAGTACGTCAAGCACGGGGCCAACAGCTAGTTACAGCATAACGGTCTTGTTGGTAGCAGAAAGCCAAGACCAACCAGCCCCAACAGGGGCTCTTGACGATCGCATTGGTGGATCGTCCCCCGCGGATCCGAAAAGCGCGCGCGCAAAGGCCGAAGACGAGGCGAGATGGGCGCGAATCCAGGCCGTCGGGGGACATGTTGCCGGTGTTGGGTTGACGTGGCGGGCACGAGGTGAAGCTGTTTATATTCGAGGGGGAGATAGCTATGCGCGTTGGTTGTGCCTGCAGGGTCAATTTGCGCCAGGCGTCAAATCCAGCTCGAAGTGCAGCTGCCAACAGTTCAGTGGAGTGGTGAAGGATTTTGATGAGTGAAATGCTGCAGGGAGGGTTTATCACGTGTGTGTTGAGATGCGATGAAGCTGTCGGAGAGAGTTGTTGATGTGAGGGTTGAAAATTGTCATCAATTGGTGCAGGACTGGAATGCTACGTGGTTTGTTTGGAGGCTTGGAGGCGGCGTATCATCATTTTGCCGATGCACGCCTGCAGGTGCGCCTATGGCTGTACTATTCTGCCTTCCTGTCAACCCTGCGTCATACCTCATCATCGAGGCACGATGCTCTCTTTAAGTTGACAATGAAACTGATTAATTTCACCTTGAAAACCTCAAGCCTCGCACTCGTATCATCACAACGGCCACTCTACCATCTCTTCCAACACCCCGTTTGTGCCATGTCTACCACGTCCTTCTCATCCCTCGACATTCCCCTCAGTCTCCCCGATGGCTTGTCGCAAGAACAGCTTCTGGCGTTTAAGCCCTTCAACGTGAGCTGCCTCATACGCAATTGACCCATGATGAAATGAAGTAAATTAACCAAAAAGCCAGAACTGGATCGACACCTTGACCAACTCTCTCCGTCTCCAGTCCGACGACTCTCACCCCTTCCACTCAGACCCCTACGCCCTGCGCTCCATCACCATCCAGGCCTTCGACCTCTTCGGCGGCAAACGCGTCGGCTTCGTCAAGCTCGCCGCCACCGTCTCCAACTCGGCTGGCGAGCAACTGCCCGCTCTCGCCTTCCTCCGCGGCCCCAGCGTCGCCATGCTCGTCATGCTTATCCCCGATGACACTCCCAAGGACTCGGACGAGCGCTACGTCGTTCTAACTGTCCAGCCTCGGATCCCCGCCGGGAGCTTGAGCTTCGTGGAGCTCCCAGCAGGCATGGTTGACGACGAGGGTAGTTTCAAGGGCGCTGCGGCCAAGGAGATTGAGGAGGAGCTAGGCATCACCATCCACGAGGACGAGCTCAAGTGTCTGAGCGAACTAGCCGCTCCGGAAGACGGCAGCAGCAGCGAAGGTCTAGCAAAGGCCATGTTCCCAAGTGCGGGGGGCTGCGACGAGCATATTACCATCTTCAGCTACGAGCGACGCATACCGCGAGACCAGCTCAAGGAGTGGAGTGGTCGACTCACCGGTATCAGAGACCACGGGGAGAGAATTACGCTCAAGGTCGTTCCTATGAAGGATGCCTGGAAGGCGGGCGCTCGCGATGCGAAATGCCTTGCTGCCTTGACACTTTGGCAGGGGCTGAGGCAGGAAAAGAAGCTGTAACACCACGTGGCTTGCTTGACGTTTTTCTCTCATCAATCATGCTCTATTCTATTCTATTCTATTCTATTCTATGCCAGCATGAATTTATAGCTTTAATCTCTGAGCCAGCAGGATTCCCTCTGCAAACGTCCCAACGCGCGCGTCGATTGCACAGCCTTCGGCCTCGAGCTTCTTGCATTCCTCCCACAAGCTAGCCAACGGCACGGTAAACACATCGATGAACTCGTTCTCTTCCAGCTGAGGCTTCGGGTTCTGGTTCTCGGGCAGCGCCATGTCGATGGAGACGTGCACCATGCGCAGGTTCGTGTTGCAAAAGCCCGGGTCATTGTACATGATGGGCGACGTCTCCGTCACGACGCCCACGTAGCCTGTTTCCTCGCGCAGTTCGCGGACTGCGGCTTGTTCGGGGGTTTCACCGGCGTCGACGAGGCCTGCGGGGACTTCGATGGTGACTTTGTCAATGGGTGGGCGGTACTGCTTCTGGAGGATGATTTCGCGGCCCGAGGGCTTGTCGAGGATGGCGACGATGCCGACGCCGTCAATGTCTGCGTCTTTGGGACGGGTTCGGCGTTCGGAGGATTCCCATGTTCGAGCGACGCCGTTGGGGTCTTGGTATGCGATTCTGAGCAAGAGAAAGCGTCAAGGTTACTAAGGAAGTAATGGGGGAGGTGGAGGCATCGTTACTTGACAAGCTTGACCCAACGAGCGTCGGTGTCGGTCTGGAGCAGGTAGGTTAGCGACCTGTTGTTTGTGGAATAAAATGCGTGAAAGGATGACGCACCAATGGCTCCGTGGACAAGATTTTTGCGTCTGCGATGGACATGGTCTGAAGTTGTTTTAAGGGTTGTTTAGCTGGAGGAATGGATCGCGACTTGAGGGCTGGAGTTGAAGTACCCCGCCGATGTTCGGTGAGGGGCACTACGTCACTGGACGTTACCCTAGAGACACGGGTATTTAAGTCGCTACGAAGTACCGAATCTATACATCCCAACAAATATTCGATAATCTTTCGTTATGTCTAAGTATCATAGCTACACCATGTACGTTGCATATTCCGTGATGTTCTACCTACCTAGGCGGTCATCTTTGAAACCCACGTCTTTCTCTCACCACGACTTCGGTCCAAACTTCTCCCCTTCAGCAACCGTCTTCGTCAGGGCCGCATAACTCGCATCCAAAGTGTTAAACACGCCTACATTTCCCCACCACTGCGGAATCGTCACACCCGGGAATGTAATGGCAAAGAAGACTACAATAGTGCTGATGATCAGCCCTGCATCTAACGCAGCTGCTGTCGTGTAAGCGTACGTCGTCCACCAGCCATTCCACTTGGTGCGAATCCACTTGTTGAAGATGAGTCCGAAAATAGCCCACGTCGAAAAGCTCAGAGGCGTGGCAGGAGGCAGCCAGGCCATGGCACCCAGCATGACAGGGGCGTGGAAGTGGCGGAAGAAGGACAGCTTGAGCACCTTGGTGAGGACATACAACAGGACGGGGAAGACGGCGCCGACCAGCCAGAACCAGTTGAAGGCCGAGTACATTCCCCCCTCACCAAACATGCGACGTGGCCCGATGACGCCCCAGACGATGCTCGAAGAGAAGAAGGCTCGGCCGTTGGGACACGTGAAGTTGTCCTTTTGCTCGTTGTCGCACACGTCCTCGATGTTGCCGAGCGTCCATTTCATGACGGCAATCTGCACAAACGCCGCCCAGACGGTGGCCACGATCTGACACCAAAACGTCACCTTGGGAGGGACCTTCATGTAGTGCGCCATCTTGAGATCGGCGCTGTACGTCTGCGCCTGGCCGAGGACGATGGTGCTGTACACCTTGAAGATCATGACGCCGATGGGGCGGCCGGGGATCATGAATCCTGCCAGGAAGGGCGAGATGACGTTCAAGCTGAGCAGGATGTTCGACACGGCGAGAATCATGGTCGTCGGGATGACAAAGACGAGCGCAATGACGATGGCCACGATAAAGGCCCACCACGGCAGCTGAGAGCCGTATCCCTCGGTCGTCGCGAAACCCAGCCCAAGCGACGCAAAGAACAGGCCGGCGTACCACCAGTCAGGCGCCTCATTGTACTTCTTCATCAGCCTCATGTGGATGTCCGGCTCCTGATCACGCGCCGCTCTGAACCGATACCACACCTCTTTTCCGTGGTACAAGCCGACGTGGACGAACGCGGCCGTCAGAGCAGCAAACGAGAGGCCGTAGTTGAGGGCGAGCGTGGGCGATAGGAAGAGCGGCGAGTACTCCTTGTACTTTTGCGCATCGAACTCGAGCGTGTCGCTGAGGATCTTGCTGACGTTGTAGTAATTCTGCGTGTTGTCATATGTTTGCGAGGTCACAATGGGGAGGTAATCAGAGTGTAGAGCGCCGGTGTAGACGATCCCGATGGAAGTGATGATGACGAAGATGAAGAGGCCAATGAGGGTGTTGACGTGAGAGCTGGTAGGCGCGAGGATGGGATCGAGCAAGTAGGCCGTGACATATGTCCAGTCAAAGGTAATGGGGATCAAGGAGAGGCCGGTGAAGCCACCGAATAGCTGGTTCACGACGACATTGTTCGGCCTGATCCACGTAGCAAAGGCAAACACCGACAGGCCCTGCCACAACACGGCCGGTATCCAGTAGTAGCAAAACATGCCCACCGTCACGACGCCGAACCAGCGGTACCGACTAATGAGCCATCCGTTGGAGTGTACGCCGTCACTCTTGCTCCTGTCGTGCAGCGCATAGAACAGAGACGTGTTCGCAAACTGGCTCGGCCACATCATGGCCGCGGGCCAGATGAGGAAGCGTCGGAACAGCCCCGCGAGCGAGATGCCGATGAGCTGCGAGCTCAGGGTGAAGAGCAGCGCAAAGCCCCAGCCGAGGTTGATGTCGTAAAAGGGCTTGCCCTGCAGCGCGAGCAGGGCGTTTGTGCTGTACGAGTAGCTGATGGAGACGTTGGCCATGAGGGTGACGACGACGTGCTCCTTGATGGTGAAGTGACCCGTGTTGAGCGTCCAGCGCAGGCCGAACGTGTGGAAGACGCGAGTGGGCATCGTCTTGGCCCAGAGGCAGCCGAGGGGGTAGACGAGGAGCTGGACGACCAGCGCTGGGAAGTTGATGGCGGGACTCCTGGCGAAGCAGATCAGCAAGTGAACGGGACAGAGTCAGGGGGTGGCAACAGAGCCTACCGCATGCTCAGGAACATGTTGAGGGCAGAGCCGATAGTGACGAAGAACATGCCCAAGACCCAAGCCCTCACCGTGTTGGCGACCTCTTCGCCATCTGTGTTCCTGACGGCAGCTCGGACTTCCTCGTATGGCGAGTCGTCTGAGAACAGGCCGTCTGGTTTCCTGACCTCTGTGGCATCAAAGTCGACGGGTGTCTTTCCGCCGGAGGAGATCTCGCTGGTGGGATCTTTTGTGTCTCGAGGGTTAGTCGTAGGGCTGGAAGTCTTCTCAGAGACCTCCAAGGGGGTAGCTGAGACGCCCTGGATGGCCTCTGTGTTTTTGAAGGGGTTCTTCATTTTAGATGAAGGGTTCAAGAGGAAGTGACGGCGGTGTAGCACATGTACGACTCGAGAGACTCCAGGTGAATCAGATTGCAGGACAATGTCAAAGTCTTAACCCCCGAGTTCCCCTTGGCGACTTGAGTTGCATCGAGGTCCTCCATGACTTACAGGCGTATTAATACCCCGTTCTCCCCAGACGCCACTCCCGACAGATCGGATTCTGCTTCCGATGTTTCGTCTTCCCCATCCGAGCATCTGGGGTGTTTACGAGCACTCTCACACCATGTTTCTCGTTTGCGATTCCTCAAAGAGACAAAAGGTCGTCGAACATGGTTGCGGCTTATCTGCAAGCTGTGGGTAAGCGCCCGTTCGGGGGTGGCAGATAGCATCGACAGGGTTCTTTTGTCGAGTTCCCCTCATTGCGCGCTGGGTTTGTCGGCACCTTGATCGGTTTCCGCGATGCAGCACGGGGCATGGCTTTATCTTCCGGAACTCAGACAAGGTGGTATTGAGGAGTCTCGTGGTTCCTATCGCGAACGCACCGGATGATTGCAACCTTGCCCTGGCAGCCCTTCGAAGCGGCGGCGAAGTCTTGTCGACTGTCGAAAGGCTGATCGGCAAAGTAAATGCTTCTAGGACCATCAGTCACGTTATCTTGAGTTGGCGGAAGACGGGGTAAGTGAGAGTTGCATGATCTTCTAGACTTGCGCATTGCCTATAAGAGCAGTGAACGACGTTCGTCTCCCTAGGGCGAATTTAATGGTTGAGGATGAATCAACACAAGAGCACTATTTGGATAACGAAGAATAATAATTAGTTAGGAAATGAATTGGGCAATATTAGAAAATATCACAAAGTATTACATGTCCCCTTCGTTGCCATGGTTCTCTCCGCAAAAGTGGAAGATGTAATAGTCTGAGGTCAAACTTTGCATCGACTTGCACCTTACCCTTCTTTCTCCTTGCCCGTGATTCACTCTCTTTCTGAGTTTGCCATTCAAGGTTCTGAAGTGGTATAAATTTGACAAGTTTCGCCCTCATTCGCAACTTGCCACGCACAACACTCATCCTCACTCACATTCGCCCGCCGCCATGCCTCGTCGGACGAACACGGGAGCCCCTGCATTTTCGCCTCGCCTCATGCGGAAGATGGGCAATGAGGCATACGAGAAGGAACTTGGCGCCGTCGTTGCCCGATCGGAAAAGGCCAAGCGAACCCTTTCCAACGTTTCGAGGACGACCAACGAGGCAATTCGGAAAGCGCCAGCGTTAAAACAGTTTTGCAAAAACAGCGTCGCCCTCGAAGCCTTCATTGCCAACGAAGTCCGCAAGAAAGTAGACGCTGTAGGCAGAGTCGTCCAGGCAGATATCAACGTCGCCAACGAGCATGTCCGCGTCTTCAATGTCTTGTATAACAGCCAAGAATTCGCCATGACTTCGAACGAAGCTCGAGGGAATCGAGATGTCTGGGAGACCAGGGTTCTCAAGGGTCAATTCAAGTTGGCTGTTCTTCAGGGCCAGAGGCATCAGCTCATCGGCAAATATATTGACGATATGGAAGCCCTGCCTGATGGACAACACAAAAACGATTGGTTTTACTTCGAATTTCTCATGAGCCGCTACCACAAACCCAAGCATGCGACGCTCGCCCTCTTCAAACCCCCCAATCTAGCAACCGAAAGCCGATTTACGAAACGCGTGGTTCGCGCCTATGGAACGCGGTGCATCTTGAAATGCAAGTGGCACTACTCATGCGCCCCTGTGGCTGCCCACATTGTACCAAACAATATTGGGGAAGCCAACGCTCAATACCTCTTCGGCAAGCCTAAGTCGAAGAGAAACGGCCATCTTATGAGCGCTCACAATGGAATTCCCCTGTGTGAACAATGTGTCGAGTATTTGGAAGATGGATACCTGACACTTGTGCCGATCCCTGGCACAAGCGACATCAAAGTCGTTGTCTTCAGTCAATTGAAGCCTATTGAGCCTCAGCGTGGCTACGCAGGGCAAGAGTTTCATGGGAAGATCCTTAGATTCGAGAATGAATTCCGTCCCGACCATAGGTATCTCTACTTCCACTATACAACAACTTTATTACAACACCAGAGGAGCGAACCTCCTGGATGGTGGAAGAATTTTACTGCATATGGGTTGCATGACATTTGGGCGAGGCCTGGACGCTATCTGCGGCAGTCAAGCATGTTGGCTTTGGCCCAAACGATCGGGCATCTATCGCCGGAGGAGGCAGCCTTCTTCATGAACCCCAAGGGTAAAGACGCTGCCGAATTTGAACATGGAAACGACGATGGAAAGCGAGAACATGCGCTCGTCACTGCTATCTCAATGAGACCAGGAACTGGGTTTCATAGCCACTTCTGTTGGAAACACAGGGAGCCTCTTCAAATCCGGGAGGTAAGAAATAAGTCTCCGCGGTTCCAGTACGGCCGTTACCTAGATGAGAATGAGAGTGGAGATGAGGAAGAGAGTACGGAAGAGGACGAGGACGAGGAAGAGGAGCAGTTTGAAGATGAATCCGAAGATGACGAAGAAGATGAGGAGGATGGAGATGATCAAGACGACAACACTTGAGCATGACTGCATGTACCTAAAGACCAAGACTTGTGTTAGTTGTCCTCCTGCTGTCGGGCATTCTCGTCAACCATAGCAACAAGGTCCCGCAGTACGCGATTCTCTCACAAAGATAGGGTAACAAGGAGACCTCCCTTCAAGACTAGAAGAAGCTTGGCACGGCACAGGAGAAATCAAGCTTTTCCAATGCGGCGCCTGTCAACAGTCCATGTCCCCACGCCACTGCATCGACAAGATGAGCTCAGCTGAGCTAACTGAGGCCATCAGCCATCAACTCCATGTTCGCCTACATAGACCGCGGATTGGCAAACTGCCGTGAATCATGATGTGACCCCTGTTAACAAAAGGCACATCGCTTGGGTGGGAAAAGCAAACCTAGAACTGGTAGTACGCCAACTACGTTAATCAAGGCTTTAGGTAATGATCCAATCCAATCTAAATAATGATGATTGCCTGTGGTTGAAGTTTGGATACATGGGACCTGCAAACTTAAGACACAAGGAAGATTGCTGCGAAACCTACCTATTCACATCTACATTAGGCACATACCATATCTTCCTCGCATGCATCTTAAACTTGGGCCATGCTCATTCTTGAACGTTGCATTAAAACACACCTCAATTTTAAGTTGGAAGAAGATGGCCGCACAGGTCTGGGGCCAAGAGGCGATGATTCCAGACACGTTTGTGAGGCGATTGTACTTGCTTACTTTACTTTGTCAACGCAAGTAGAACACAGTATGAGATCCGGTAGAAGCGAGGAGTTAGATTTTAGTTTCCATACCTAGGTACCTGGGTAGTTGGGTAGCAGGCATATAAAGCCCTTGTCCTTTGTCTTGCCTTCTGGATAAGACCTCTTCGTTTCATTGCTCTGCATTTGGTGGCTGTAGCTGAGTGCCGCCGCGTGAATCACTCACTTCTTCGAGACTTCGATCAGCTGCGTGCAGCTGACAACTAACAACTCTTCAACGATTTCTCCTTCCCCCGTGTTGTGAATATTTCTTCCTCACAACAACAACAACAACAGTAGCAGCCACCGCCGCCGCAAAAAGGTCAGTTCCTATCCCCTCCTCCCGTTGATGCTCACACTAACAACCTACCTAGAGAGCCCCGGCCTGATTCTTTTCATCTTGTCACCACTCCTTTCTAAGTTTGTAGGTTGTTCGGTTTTGCGCCCTGCATCCTCACTCCTACCCTCACTCCTACACCCTCACTCCTACACCCTCACTCCTACACCCTCACTCCTATACCCTCAACCTACCCATAGATGGTTTCAGTTTTTTCTTTTTTCTCTCTCGCGTACTAACATAGTATTCTAGGTTCTCGAACCGACCGCGACCATGGGCCGAAAGTCAAAGGCATCGCGGAAGCGCGCAAACCGCACCAAGCAACGCTCCTCAGAGGAGGAGGAGCGTTCTCCTGCGGCACCTGAGGCGCAGGAGCCGAAGACGCCGCGGGAACGCGGAGGTCGGGCTAAGCAGGGCGCGGATGAAGAGCTTCCTTCTGCCACACCCGAAGTAAAGACACAGCGCAAGCTGGCGTCTTCTGATGAAATTGGACCCGATCCGATATGCGCCTCGCCAGACCTGCCAAAGACACCGCTGAAACAGGCAACTCCGGCCAAACACGAGAGCCCAGTAGACCAGTCTATCAGCGCATCGCCTACGTTCAGCGCTTCAATCATGAAGAAGATGGCGCCCACCAAGTACCAGCGGGAGGTGGGAAAAGGGAAGGCCAAATTGGAAACATCGAAACGAAGTTTTTCCAACCTTTCACAGGAGAGTAATGCTGCAGTTCGGGAAGTGAAATTTTCCCGAAAGTTTGACCACGACAGTGCCGCTCTCGAGAGTTTCATCGCCAATGAGGTCCGGAAGAAGATTGACGCGATAGTGAAGGTCATTCAAGACACTCTCGATCTCACCAACGAGCACATCCGTCTTCTCAACGCGGACTACCATGAGGGAGAATCTGATATCAAGACGGATGAGTACAGAGAGAACATGGAGCGCCTTGAACTGGAGGCGATCACATCTCGAATCAACCTGGCTGTTCTTCATGGCCAGAAGAATCAGTTTATCGGCGAGTACATCGATGACATGAGGAGCCGGCTAGGCCAACAACAGACAGACGATTGGGCGTATATCGACCTTCTAATTAGTCGGTACAGTGCACCCAAGCACGCAAAGCTCACCATCTTCAAATCTCGCGACGAGGACGCCCAAAATCGTTTCAGAAACGACGTCATGAGCGCATATGGAGCAGAGAGACCATCGGGAGGGGAGAGGTTGGCTTGGTGCTGCATTCAAGGCGCATGGTACTTCTCAGAAGACGTCAGAGCTGCCCACATTGTACCATACAATACTGGGGAGCCCAACGCTCAGTACCTCTTCGGAAAACCCGATTCCTCCCAGAAGAACGGTCATCTCATGAGCGTTCGCAACGGCATTCCCATGCTCGCTAGCTATGAGAAACGATTCGACAATGGCAGCATGACATTGGTCCCGATTCCCGGCACAAACGACATCAAAGTTGTAAACTTTAGAGCTTTGAATCTTCAAGACATGACAGAGCCTTGTGGCGAAATGCAACTTCATGGGAAGATCCTGAAGTTCAACAACGACTTCCGTCCTGCGAACAGATATCTCTATTTCCATTACGCAACGACACTGCTTCGACGGCAAAGACACGAGGTCCCCGGTTGGTGGAGGGGCTTTAAGGAGTATGGATCGCATGAGGTGTGGGCAACTCCAGGGCGGTATTTGCGACAATCGAGCCTCCTAACACTTGCTCGAAGAATCGGGCATCTGGCCCCAGACGAAGCAGAGGCTTTTGCGAGTCCTCAGGGTGTTGCAAGAGACGGTGGAGGAGCTCTAGAATTTGAAAAGGATGACGATGAGAGTCGAGTTCAGTCACTGGAAACTACTATCACTATGCGACCTGGGCCTTCTTGGTTGAAAAGTCCATTGGTTAGAAAGAAAATGGGCTCCAACGAGGCTTGGGAATTGCCGCACAGAGCTGGAGGTCACTCTTCTGAGCGGTCCCAGCTGGAGGAGTACCGAGTCAATGAAGAAGACGAAGAAGACGACGAAGACGACGAAGACGGCCCTTGGCTACAGCTGCCCTAAATGATTACTGCGCATGGACAGTTCAATTATTTTCTTTTCTCCGTCGCCAGTTAGCGATGGGCGAATGCTAGAGAGACGAGTTGCTAGTTGTCGGGTAACTAGGTACGAATAAGATAGAAGGAGCTCGCAGGCTGCCCGGCTTAACTTGCAGATTGGGTGCCTACCTAGGTAGTTGCTCACACAACATACGGGTAGTAAAAATGCTTTAGTTTATTACCCAGGTTATACCCGTGTTCTTCTGTATTCTAAGGAAATGAAATGGCCCAGGGGGCACCCTCTTTCCCTGGTCTTAATCTACCTGCCTGCCCAGACAAAGTATAGCCAAATAGGCGACCTTGGTACAGACGTTCAGGTGCGAGAGCATCGAGCCGAGGAAGTTCCATAAACTCTCACAGGCTTTCCCAACTCACTTGTCTCGTCGACGCTGCACACCCGGCTGCACGTGTTCTTATCAGCAGAGCCATACAGGATCTCGATCCACTGGATCTGCTGGTAGGCCACGCCGCCCTCGGGCATGGTACCGGTCCAGTCGGCGCCGTTGCTCCAGGCGTTGAACATCAGGGCCGCGGGGTCCGTGGGGACCTGGAAGGAGTTGCTGGCCGTCTGCTGGCCGTCGACGTACCACAGAACTTCGTCCGAGGTCCAATCCAGACGGTGGGTTCCCCATTTGGACCACTTGAGACCGTTCTGGAGAGTGACGGTCTCGCTGGCGCCCTCAACCTCACCACCCTCGTCGGTGTAAGAGGGCTGGTTCGTGTAGTGGATGACATTATCCGCATCGTTGGTCAGGACCTCAATGTCGGACTCCTGGACATCGGCTAGCTTTTCGCCGCCGAGGTAGGTGAACATGGCCGTGCAGGCGCCCTCTGAACCGACGGTTCGGGCGAACATTCGCATCGAGGCGTACTGGTACTTGTTGATGGACTCAAACTCGGCAGCGGACTGGAAGCCGTCGCCACGAGCGGTGCGCATGGTCAAGAAGGTGTCGCTCGCAGGAACGTCATCGTCGTTGGTTTGAATGTAGACGTTGTTGTATGAGTTCTGCATGGGGAAGCTCTCATCCTCGTTGGACCAGTTCTGGACGGACCAGGTCTGCGCCCACTCGGATTCCCAGTTGAAGTAGTCGCTGGAGAAGTCGGCATTGGCGTTTCCCTCGACCGTGCCGATGATGTCGGGAATGCCGGCGTACTGGGACAGCGAGCGAAAGTCGACAAACATGTGTCCTGCATAATAGGTTGGCTTTGTGCCGTTGGTCACGTAACAATCGCACTGCGAGTCATCGACAGTTGCGCCGAGGGCGACCGGCGCCACAGCAAGAAGAGAAGCAAAGAGTGACTTTGAAGAATACATAATGAATGACAGGGTAGTTAGAGCAATAGGCTAAAGGGCTGGTTGGTTCTCCATGGCCACGAGGGCATCTCAAGCTTATATATAAGCTATGCGCCAGGGCGGGGATCCCTTCTTCTTCCCGATTCGAATCGGAGTTTTGTTTGCGCTACCCATGCCGGGGTAGCAAGGAGAGCGAAGGAGACGAAGACCTGGGATCGTGGCGCGTAGGATCCATGAGGAACGGGACGGCGAGGCTATGCAAGAGACGGCGGTTAAGGGGTCTGGTCTTGATGAACGGGTCCACATCAAGCAAAGAGATGAGAGGAGCCCGCGAAAAGAAGAATAAACGAAGCTTGCCATAGGCTGACTCGCACTTGCCAGGCTCGCAAAACTAAAACATTGATGAGGTGCGTACACAGCCCCAGATTTCTCCCCGATCAGGCGAGTTGAGGATCTGACCATGGGCCCATCAGGGCGGGCGGCTGGTCTCATCAGTCGGCGAAACACTAGCTCGAGGCTGAAGCCCTACGAGGACCAAGGTTCATTACGTTAAAGCACTTCTATACTCGATTAAAATGCGAAATCGATGATGGCTGGACACTATCAAGGAATGGGAGGATATATGAAAGGAGCGTCTGCTGACGACGTTGTCAGGCCATGACAGCCCTCGAGTCAATTGCTAACGGATCCTTGCAGGTATCTCCTTGCCCATGATAGATAGATGGGTCCTACAATCCACGGAGCGAATTTGAAGAGCTGGAGTTATCAAGCGTCAAGAAATTGGGATATCTCCCGACGGCAACTAGGCCCTTTGACGAGTCGGTGGCTGTGGTGGTTCGTTCATATGATGAGAGCTCTCAAGATTTGGTCACATAAAATGGCCGGTTTCTACGGAGCGAGTGAGGCGCACGGAACAAAGGAAGGATTCGAAGTAATTAAACCAGTGGAATTCCTTTCACCTTAAGTCTCATTCAATCCTCTCCACTGTTCAGTGACTCTCATTTGCCGTGATGAGACGAGAAGAAAGAAGCATGTAACTTAAAGCGGAAGGAAGAGTCCTGGTTGTCGCAGCTGTAACCAAACCTCGGCTGCAACCGAACCATCTCAGGGAACAGTTGTTGGCTGGCGTCTCCTGTGCCTGTGAGGAGTCTTCATTGGCTTCCGGTCTGATGCTAGGGCTGATGCACCTGTTTTCACAGCCCCAGAGACCCCTGGCCGGCCATTCCTCCCCCCTTTGACCCCTCTTACTTCCCGGATCATGTTGAGGGCTCTAAGTTATGTATTCGAGAGGGTCTGCGACATGGAAAGTGGCTCAGGCTGCCCATTGTTGGTCCCGGGCCTACGGCGAGTCGGCGTTGGTTTATTCGGTGGTGACGCAGCGGGTCGAGTCCAGATCTCCGCCATTGAGTTTGGGTCAGCTTTCGAAACCCCTGTGGCAGAGTCTCGTCCACCCGCGGAAAAGCTGGCTGCCCTAGGTTTAACCGGCAGACTATATCATTCTGCTTTACCAAATGACGAAGCGCGCCGGCCTGCGGCGCGTCGGATAAATGAACGGCCGTAGCTGCCACGTAACGGCACGCACCAACCAAGGGGCGCGAAATAAATCGACTGGTGTAGTCTCGGGGCGATAACCGGCCAACGCGCTACCCAAGCGGCGCGAGGTAACAACCTGAATACGGAGTAGATTGGCGGGACAGCCCCGGAGAGCTGATTGATTGGGCCACGTCGACAGGGGGGAAACATGTAATGAAGAGAACATCAATTGCAGGTCATAAAATGACAGGAATGCATACACTTGTTCGGTTGATCATGGTCGCAGGAAGTAGAAGAGGTGGGTGGGTGAGGGGGTTTTATCCGAATGCGGCCCAGCTTTATAACCCTCGAGCCGGGCGAGCACACGGTTCCTCCAAGATTCTCTCTGATTATTATAATTTTTTTGCTTTCGCAAAACGAAGAGATTTGAGACTGAATTGAGTGTCCTTAGATTGAAAGAGAAATCTTCGGCTCTGAAGCGCTCGCTGCATGGCCCGCGCTGTGCTCTTCGTCCTGGTGATGCTGCCTAGCGTCGAGGCGTCCCTATTGTTCTTCCGCCATGAATGCGGATACGGTCGACAACCATCAACTGGTGCGGTTCTCAAATGCAGTTGTTGAATTGCTTGCTATACGAAGAAAGCGAGAAACAACCATCTCACAACCTCCCCTGTCTATCTAGATAGCTGTGAGGCAGCAGAATTAATCTCATTGGAGTCAGCATCCACCACGTCACAATCTTCGTCAGCTGCGAATGTGAAATGCCCATGAGAAACCATCTCTGGTATGCGTGAACTTTTGTAAGCTGCATCGACTACGCGTGCGATGGCGTGTCTCGACCTTTAAAGACATGCCGCTTTGAGTCCGGCCCAATCGCATCGCCATCAGGATACGTCCGGTCAGCTTTTCCCATTCGGGGAGGTCGGCAAGATTATCAATTGCGATACGTAGTCGATGATGGGGTTTCTTTGTCGACTTACCACCCTTGCACAAAGCAATCAAGTTTCTCTTGAAATGAATCCTCAATCAACCTCACGTATTTATTGATCCTTCCTTTCGTTTCTTTCCATCGCTAGGCCAAGCCCACCGTGTGCTTCATTTTCTCCTGTAGATTTCCCGCCATGTCTGACAATTCGCGACATTACAGCGACGCGATCATGGATGCCGATAGCGACAGCGATAGCAGCTACCATGACAATGATCATGTCGTGCCCTGCGAGGAGTCGCCTCTGCTCCCAACTGACCTGCCTCCTGATATCATTCCGTCCAAGTCAATCCGACGCCGTGTCCTGCTAATGTCTGTCCTCTTCCTTGTCATCGTCGAAGTCGGCCAGTTCATCATGGAGGCCCCGCTTCAGAAGATCATGGAAGATGTCATTTGCCGCAATTACTACGCGGATCATGCTCTTCGAACCCCTCGCATACAGGACAATCGCTGCAAGAGCAACCATGTTCAGGAGAAGCTTGCCATGGTGAGAGGCTGGACCTTTGCGCTTCAAATGTCGACTCGTGAGTAACTCCAGTATTCCACCACGCGAACGAAAGAACTAACCATCGGCATGAACGCGGCAGCCCTTGTTGCCCAATTCCCGTATGGAATCATTGCAGATAAATACGGTCGCCGCATTGTCTTGTTTCTGGCCGTCCTTGGCTGTTCTCTACAAGGTGCCTGGGTCATGATGGTCTGTAAGTAGAACATCCAAGGGTTCACATTCCCGTCCATTTGCATCTAACACCTCAATAGTGCTGTTCCCTGATACCTTCAATATCTGGGCGATGCTTCCGGGTAGTTTGTTCTACCTCATTGGTGGCGGCGGCTCCATGGCTGCAGCAATGGTTTGGACCATTGTCGCCGATGTCGTTCCAGTGGCCGAGCGAACCTCGACATTCTTCCAGCTGACTGCCATCAGCCTCAGCATTAATGTGGTGGTGAACCCCTTCTCGGCTTTACTGCTCAGATATGATCCATGGATTGCCATGTGGCTTAGCCTTGGTTGCGACATCGTCGGAATGGTTTCCATCGCTCTCATTCCCGAGACGCTGACGCTCCGACGAAAGGCTGATGAGAGAAGACGACATGAGCATGCTGAGGCTCAGGGTGGCGAAGATGGTGAACACTACGAGCCTATACACAATGATGTTGGATGGCGCTCATTCAAGTCATTCAAATCTGTGAAAGAGCTGGTCTTAAAACAGGTCTGGTTCACCGTAAAAAACGATATGAAGCATGTCTGGCGATTTATCTTTGCCTCAAAAGACATCGTGCTGCTTATTCTGGCAGCATCCTCAGTGTTACCCATCAGACTCATCGTGGGTAATATCTTGCTTCAATATATGACGAAGCGGTTCGACTGGGAATGGTCTACTGTGAGTCTGCTCTGCTCCTTTTAACTGGCTTTCGATCGCTAACATGATCTCGCAGGCAACCTTTGTTTCTAACGCCGGGAACCTCGCGACTGTTGCATCATTGCTAATATTCTTGCCAATTGGATCTCTTTTGTTGACCAAGCGGTACCACTATGATCCACTGCACAAGGATCTTGCGCTCTCGCGTGTCTCTTCAATCTTCATGGTGGTGGGCATGTTCTTAATGGCCTTTGCCCCAGTCCCATGGTTCTTTGTCACCTCGCTCGTTATCATGAGCCTAGGAAACGGTCTCAGCGCGCTATGTAGGGCACTTCTCAACGCTGTCATTGAGCCACACACGCTGGCAACGCTCAACACGACCGTTGGGCTGGTCGAGATGCTCATGGCTCTTTGGAGCGGACCTGCAATGGGCTGGCTGCTGAGCAAGGGGATGAAATTAGAGGGAGTCTGGCAGGGACTGCCCTTTTTGGCCCTAACATTATGTGCCATGGGAATCTCGGCTGCCGTGTTTTTCTTCAGAATTCCGTCAGGCGTTGCCCAAGCCCAACAAGCTTAGGCACACAGAGGGACATGACGAGGACGGACAGCAATGGCAACAAATGAGGAGGACAAAGCGAGACCAACCAGATAAGACGCAGCGGGGCTCAATCACATGAAATTCAGTTAAGAGCTTCCCTATAATCGTCTAATAAATAGACGAAGGACATAGAGAAGAGGAATACATATACGAAGAGTCGGCATCATGAAAGAGGCTCGTCATGTCCCTTGTCACTCAAGCAACTTTCTTTTGGCGGATGTGAGGGGGGAATATCTGTCACAAGACCTGTAGGATCTGGATTTCCGGGGATCGAATGATGGGGACAGAGTATTCAACAATTCGAAAAAAAAAAAAAAAAAAAAAAAAAAAAACCACTATCAAAGCATCCATTCTTGTTGATGTGCTCGTAAATTGCACTGCCAAGCGTGTTGATGTTACCCAGATCTTTTTCAAGGTTGATCGGTTAGCTCCAGTCTTATCGATAAGGCCGACCCTCCACACCACCCCGCTGCAGCCTCAACGACCTCTCCACTCCAGCTCAAACAACCGTTCACCATCATCTCAACTGCAGCTCTACCACCTCCCCGACTCCGATTTCCCTTCGGAGGCTCTACGCGCGAGCACACCCACACTTTTCGAGCATATTGATTCTACCAAGAACCATGTCGGACGACGAGGATTTCATGCGGGAGTCTGACGAGGACCAGCAAGTCCCCCCCATCGCCCGGTGCGCTACCAGCAGGCGCGAAAGCTAACCTTACCCAGGTACGACTTTGAGTACGAAGAAGATGACGATGACGAGTCCGGTGATGTCGATATCGAAAACAAATACTACAACGCGAAGCAGCTGAAGCTCTCGGATCCTCAAGATGCCATTGCTGAGTTCTTGGGCATCCCACCGCTAGAAGAGGAGAAGGGAGAATGGGGGTTTAAAGGCTTGAAACAGGCCATAAAGCTGGAGTACAAGTTGGGGCAGTTTGACAAGGTGAGTGTTTCCCGCTCTCTACCGTAGTCGCGTGCTAATCCCCCATCCTAGGCCGCCGAACACTACGCCGAACTGCTCACATACGTCAAGGCCGCCGTGACGAGAAACTACTCCGAAAAATCCATCAACAACATGCTCGACTACATTGAGAAGGGCGTCAACGGGCCCGAGTCAATTCGGTGCATGGAACAATTCTACTCCCTGACCCTGGATAGCTTAAAGAGCACCAACAACGAGCGACTATGGCTAAAAACAAACATCAAGCTGGCCAAACTATTACTTGATCGGAAGGAGTACACGGCCGTCACGAAGAAGCTTAGAGAACTGCACAAGACCTGCCAACGGGAAGATGGCTCAGATGACCCTAGCAAGGGCACATACTCCTTGGAGATTTATGCGCTGGAGATCCAAATGTTTGCAGAGACTAAGAACAACAAGCAGTTGAAGGTTCTGTACCAGCGCGCTCTCAAAGTCAAGTCGGCTGTGCCCCATCCTAGGATCATGGGCATCATACGAGAGTGCGGTGGCAAGATGCATATGAGCGAGGAGAACTGGAAGGAGGCGCAGAGCGACTTTTTCGAGTCGTTTCGAAATTACGATGAGGCGGGCTCGCTCCAACGAATTCAGGTTCTCAAGTATCTGCTTCTTACGACCATGTTGATGAAGTCAACCATCAACCCATTCGATTCCCAAGAGACCAAACCCTACAAAACAGATCCCAGGATATCAGCCATGACGGAACTCGTGGATGCCTACCAACGGGATGACGTCCACTCATACGAAAAGGTCCTGCAAAGGAACCAGGGTATCCTCGACGACCCTTTCATCGCCGAGAACATCGACGAGGTCACGCGTAACATGCGGACCAAGGGTGTCATCAAGCTGATTGCTCCATACACGCGAATGAAGCTTGCATGGATCGCTAAGCAGCTCAAGATCTCTGCCCCTGAAGTGCAGGACATCCTCAGTTTCCTGATTGTCGACGGGAAGATCAATGGGCGCATCAACCAGCAAGACGGAGTTCTTGAAATTACCTCTAACGCTGACTCTGAACGTGTCGAGTCACTCCAAGACTTGACCAACGCCATCTCGGATTTGTTCACAACCCTTTTCAAGGACGGCGATGGATTCCGTGCCAGTGATGGCTTCGGTGCGGAGGAGCAAGGAGTAGAGCTGCCAGGCATGCCAATTGGCAAAGGACCGAGTCGAGGAGCCAGTTCTCGAGGAGGCAAGAAGCTCAAGGGTGTCTGGCCATGAGGGAATGCCCTTGGACCCCGAAAAACTGATGCTCGTGCGGGTGTCCTGAGAGACTCCGCTTTCAAGCAGCTGAGCGTTTGCTCTTCAGCTCTGGGCAATTGCCACTAGAGCTCGCTACCACAGAAGAAGCATAAGTTGGCTTCTCTGCGTGGAGTTCTACGTTGGGAGATGGGAATGGAACTTTTTGCGGGACGGTACGAGACAAGAACTCTGGTTACTTGTATCGAGCGATCATGTAGCAGCGTGATTTCGCACTATTAGAGCAATGATGATTACGACCACAGACCAACTCAGTATGGATATTGATAATACGAGAGGCAGAGTGACGCTATGGGACATATACTATGGTGTTGTTTCCCCGTTTCGATCTTACACACCTTACACTCTTGCGCTCGTACTTCAGTTCTTTGAGGGACCGCAGGAATTCTCCATGGCTCTTGACATGTTGCCTCCCATGATGTCTTCTTGGCTCAATTAAGGGACCGGATTGGGTACAATTGCTATAGCATGCATGGTAACACGATTAAGTTGTATCAATGGAAGCTGACCTGTCGTACAACAGATGCAATGACCTTTACAAACAGCTAGAGAACGATAAGATGACATTTCCCCGAGCACGTCGGCGCCAAGAAGCAAACACACCCGAACATGGAAAGACATTGAGCAGTGAATTACGGGCCTGAACATGCTTACATCGAGGCCGCGAGTAGCAGAACAGCATGCCGGACGAGCTTACAGCTTGCAGGAGGAGATCAGATGACGGGGTTATCTCATGCAGTCCTGTGGTTTGACAATGGCCGCAGCAGACCTACGCCCAAACACACACAAACATGCAGCCGGGCGAGGTCCTTTTTGAAGTCTCGACTATGCGCAGTCACCGAGCTGAGGGGCTCTGGGTGGCTGAAGCGAAGAACAAACAGCACATGCATGCGGCCAAGCCAGAGTGTCTATTGGTGACCAGGTTCGGCGGAAGAGGGGTAGCTGGGACCGCCTACGTATTTGGTGTTACACAAGTGCAACGCTTCGAGGGCCGCATGATTCGCCGAGAGATTCATGGACCAGAGATATTAGGGAGAAGAAGCAGAGGAATCCTTGACAGCAACACAATGCAATACGAGCTTACCTCCCTGGAGCTCATGGACATGGCCCTTCATGCACATATCTCCTAGAGATGGGCTTCCTGCAAACTATCCGGGACACAGGAATCAAGTATATGAGCTACCTTCTAAGCCTCATTGACCAAAACCAGCCGCCCCCTTGCAAGTTACCCACAAAGACCAGGGTCTTGGTTCCAATTGCCCGAGTCTGATATTAACAAGCTCGGGGCTGTGGGAGGACAAGAGATGCGGCAGGCGGAAAAAAGCAAGTGCACAAGGGAAAGATGAGAAGAGCACAACGGCATCGGTGGCTAACCGTGTACGAAGCAAAGACGGCGAGGATGCATTTTTGCCGCCCAGTGACAGGGTTTTGCCTTGAAGATGGCTGGCTGTTAGATGACATATCACATCTCGTTACCACTCCTTTGCTTTGGCTGGATCATGACAGTCCGGGTACCAGGTATCTGGAGCGGGCGCTCTGGCTTTCGAAACTCACAGGTAATGGCGGTGTGATGAGTTGGGTTTCATTGAATGTGCAACTTCGCAGGCGGTACATGAGAGAACAAAGCCGTTGATGGTTTTCCCCGTCACCAGCCCGGACGGCGATGCGAGCAAGGATGGAACACACCCCGCCCATGTTTGCTCAAACTTGCAGCCGCAGCATCACAACGAAAATCAACACATGCAACAGCCGGCAGCCGTTTGTTACAGGTCGTTTTTGAAGTACCTAGGTGTGGCCAGCACACACACACTCACACCCCGCACATCAATCGTCTTGGCTGGGAAAGAAATCACGATTGGGAACACGATGGCCGATGAACGGGGCTGGCAAGCGGCCAATTGGCAGAACAGAAGATGCATGATTGTGTCGCATTGCAGGAGGCGACTTGGGAGTCTGAAAAGGTGCAAAATGGTTGGACTCCGTTTGACAACAAGCAAGTTAATCGGACCATCCTGTTTGCCTAAAGAGGGTTGTCTACTGCAGGGAGCCGAAGGAAACAGGGCCAGTCGATGAGTTTTTCAAACCGGCGAGTAAACCTTGGGGTTTAGCTGGAGACGGGACGACGGCCCAGGTTGGACAAGGGCGAGGGAGGGAGTGCTGACGTTTTGTGTTTCCCCAAGACGAGATGGGATGCTGAGCTAGGACGAATAAGTTGGACAGGTTGCAAGGTGCCTCATCTGTTGGATTGTCTTGAGTGGTCAGATCGATTCTCCAACACCATAGTACACAAAGCACGAAGCTTCCCATCCCTGCCCGTAACGACCTTTGTGCTCTGTACGCCGGACAGAAAAGAACATGTGCAACTCGAGAATTTCCCCTTTCTTCCCATGGTCAGCTACGAACATGCACCTGTGCTCCGTCGGCATGTTGCACGACATGGACCGGGAAGAGCGGGTATAGAAGGCATTAAGATGAGATGGAACGGATGCGAAGCTGACACAAGAACGAGACAAGAGACGAAGAAAGAAAGGCCTGTGGCGTCGTGCACGGAGCTGCAGCTGGCAGAGGAGACGACATGGCTTGATGGAGCCGTAAGCCGCAGCCGCTCGCCGTCCGTTCCGTTCCGTGGCCGACTAGACGCCGCAAGATGAGGAGGGCAAAAAAAGAAAAGCCTCCGCTTCGGCCGCTAGAGGACGGGAGGCCGGACCTGAAATTAGTTCACGAATGTCTTACTGGAATGAGTCTCGCTACTCCGTAGAGAAGCCGTCAACCTCCATCGTCTCTTTTCTTGATAGCGGGAGAGCCGGGTGATCATTGGCACCTCCGGATCTTCCGATTCAAGGCTCGAGCAGGGCGTGAGATGCACGATGCTGTCATGAACTTGGGCCGCTAAAACCGGTCACCATGTCGATGTGGTGAGGCTTGGTTCGACGCCGATTGTGGGGTGAGGGTGAGAGCTACTGGACTGCCTAGTTATCCAACAATCAATTAATTAATCACACTTTGTGGTCGCGTGAATGCCCGTCCGTATGCAGATTCGACTCTGCAGAAGCACTATATGAGAGTTTAGCTGTGTGTGTATGGCGGCGTGGCGTCACTCGCAACCACGCACGACACGACCTTGATGCGACCAGGACTCTGTGCGTCCTCCATGTTGGTTCGGGGCAGAAGCAAGCCAGGAATACGAAAAAGAAAAGAAAGCAGATGGCGATACATTCTTCCCCGCCACAAACACGAACGGCAAGGTAGGTAAGCAGAGGTAGGGATTCTGCAGGTCCGTCAACTCGGTACTATGGTTCGTGGTACCAACCATGTCGCATGTAGAGCAGAGCGTCTTTCTGTCTAATAAGTTCCTTCGTACATGGACGAGATGTGTTGAGCTGTCTCTGAAGTACATACCTTAGGCAGGGCGCATTAGACATGCAAATATGATGCCTCCTGTCGTCCGGCATTCACCCGTGTTCCCTTTTAACGCCTGACTCCATTTGCTCTAGGTAATTAGTGTCTCACAGGTCACCACAAAGCCGACGTCGACTCCTAGACCTAGCAAGTCATGTCGATGTGAACCCTAACTCTCCGTTGCCCGCACCCGTCAGTCCCGACGAGAGCCAGGGCACTTCCTTCATGCAGTAACTGGCGATATTCCGTAGATGGTGTTGAGGACAACTTGCCCAAGCAAGCAGCAGTCTTGTTTAGCTATGATCTTTTGCAAACGACACCCTAATTAAACCACCGGCCACTAAATTGCCATCCGCATCCTCCATGTGTCTTCTCTTCCACACCTCGGCCTACACCTTCCCGTCCGTTCGTACCTACCTAGAGAGGTAAGTAAACAGATAGGTTGTTGTCCCTACCGTCTCGCTCCTGCCTCTTCCTCCTCATGCTCCGCCTTTGGACCTTGCCGCGATTGTGCCTTAGCTTAGCTTCCATGGTGCCTGCCTCTGCCCCTTGTCTCAAGTGTCTGAGCGTTTGTGCCTGCCTTGGTGGTTGCATCCCTCATCAGCAAGCGAAGGAGCAACAGCGAATCACGAAGCTGCTATTATCAACTCGTCACAATCTCCCGAAAACGCACGATAAACACCAGACCAGCATAATTTTGCCCAACTCAACCGGCCCATCACCACTGTCAGCTTCAATCAGAAGGACCATTGCTCTTCCATTTCCAACCTACCTATCTTAGCCAAGTCAGTTGTCCTCCTCTTTTTGTCAACAATACTTTCCACTTCCTCCCCTTTCTTTTCCGTTGTCCACCAGGGGTTCCCCCTAACCTCAGACAAAATATCATATTTCCACGCACCGACATCCCACCAACCCACCACCATCACGGGCCCCCCCGCAGATTCCATCGTTGCATGTCGCATCCACCGGAGCACTGCATTCCGACAGGCATCAAGGGCGCAACATGCACGCATAAGCATCGCAACTCTACCTACCTATTAAGTGCGCTATTCAGAGACCACACGACCCAGGCTTGCAGGGGCCCTCGACTCACCTGGACTCGGCCGGTTCGACAGGCCAGCAAACGTGGTCCTCTTGTTCCCCTTCATCCTCGCCCAAGCGGCCCGTCTCCCAATCGCCGATCACAACGGCCGAGGCACGCGATGACCGCAACCCACTCTCACCATCTCACTCCAGTGCCTGTCTGCGGTACATAGCACCTCGCAACGTGGTGTCACGGCCTCCCGCCCTCTAGGGTTCCATATCCAGGCTTCCTTTCACCCACTCTCGTCATTTGGTTGATCACTTCCCCGTCGACTATGCATACATCTGGTGCATCACCAACTGACCAAGTACATACTTACATACTAGGTACTCTGCCTGCCGGAATGCTGCATTGACGAGAAAGCTGCATGCTGAAGCTATCGGTGATATCGCTGCAGGATCCTTCAGGCTAGTTAGTCTACGAATACAGGATTGACCAAGATGCCCAGTTCATAGGTGACCGACCTTCTATTACTTCCTTCTACTATCGATATGCCGACCACGTTGCAACACTACTGCCGGCTTTGAGGGTAAGTCACATTCGACGACCGAAACAAGCAGCATTCTTGTATTCCCAACCCTTTCAAAACCACCTGACTTTTATATTGCATACCCTCTCTTGTTCTCGCTCTGTCGACCGTCATTACTTGTCTCCTGATCCTCTTATTGAGTATCCCCCAATTATTGCTCGCCAAGACTCTGGTCCCTTCGCCAAGGGACGGTCCGTGACAATGCCCACCGACCCGCATGTCCACGGAGACATCCGTCTCTGCGGGAAGAAGCAATCGCCAACCCCTCTCGTTGTCTCTCATCAGAGACACAACCCCAGACCCTTGGCGAGATAGCCGTTAGGGTCTGGCCTATTCATCCCATGAGCGGCTATGAGGACAAAAGTTCGGAGTTTCGGACCTAGAACTCTAGTCCGAAGCAGACCATGTCGACAATGTTCGGACATCAAACTCCTTCGTACGAAGACATGGACGGTCAGGGATAGGCCAGAAATAATACCGGCTGATGCACAATGGAACCTCTTAAAGGCGCCACTGCATGAGATAACGCCCCATCGCTACAGGGGAAAGGCCAAACACACACAACGCACACGACGCGCCACGCACTCTACAGTGTGTATCTATTTGTGCATCGTCTTTGACACCGGTCTAACGTCTCCCTCCTAAGCAGACGGCGTTCCGCAGCAGGGTCTTTTGACAAGGGCAGTCGACTGGCAGACGGACAAGAAAGATATAACGTTGCAGAGGGAGAGCTTCCCAAAATTTACGAGGCTCTAATCACTTCTAGGGTTGCTATTCCTTCGTTGTGGCGCCCTTTCCGCCGAGTGTTGGCGTCATTGTTGGCAACATATCAATGCTGACTGCCTTGGTTGCTGTTAACTCTCATGTCATCTCTGGCATGATCCACGAGGCTCCGCCTCACCACTACGACTTATGCTCTCATCCATTCTAACCTTGATCGTCGTATTCTTCATCCCACTCGCCATCCATTAGCTCGGGTCCGTAACTCTTATTTCCCCCACGCTCATTAGTGTCGTCTTGAAGGCATCGTGGTTTCTCGGAGCCATATTGACTGTCAAACTCAATCTTTGACAGGGACCCCCATCCGAATCCCTTCTTTTTTCTTCGTCTTCCCACGCGAGAACTCTTGCCCCCATCGTCCTTCATCAATCCTCCACCAATATTCGACGCGATTGCCCACAAACCCGTTCGACGGACTCAAGATAATTGGGGACGTCGTGCCTGCGATGGCCTAATTGCGCTCAGGAACCTCAGCCACTCAGTCGGTGCTGTCAGGAATCACGCACATGGTTACAAAGGTACATCCGGCGATCGAATCGAAATCGAGTCGCAACGCATCGTCAGCGGGAGATCGCCACTGCTCATAGGAGGCTCAAATTTGACTGGTTTGATCCTTCGGCCTCACTTTCCAAGTGGACACTTGTGGGCTCTTAGACACTAAACAGGAGACAAGTCACCACTCACAACTCACGAGGTGGACCGGCAAACCGAGACGACCGCATCTCAATACCGGTTACGGAGGTGTACCCAGACACAGAGTCAAGGGACGGGCACACAGACGCCAAACACCAGTTCCCGAACCCCGTGGCCGGGTACGATACCTTCCCCTCCCGTTGCTTGGACTCTCTGCTGTGCGTGCCGTAGACGTACCTCATTCGCAAACACGCCTGAGCTGTTTTTAGTTAAGCCTCAGGTGTCTCTCGGCCATAGCCATCTGTGCGACAGCAACACCCTAAAATCCTTCTTGTACCACCCTCCTTTGCAGTGGCCCTGCTAGCCGCGCCCCCTTCAGATGTTGAGCCGTCGGATCCCATTACTAGCGCCATTGCCCGGTCTTGTTTTCCGATCAACATTTTTCTCCTTCGTCCGCCCATTCCCGGGGCCAGTCGGCAGAAAAATCACAAAGTCAAACGTCGTCTCCTGGTCCGTTCAAATTCCGAAGCCGAGGTGAGGTGGTTTCCCCCACGGGCATCAACTGCCAGCGCCCGCAGTGGTAGAGCTTGATCCGCTGGGATTACCCGCTGGACCACCCGCTAGATCAGAACATCCACTTGTTCAGCCGCTGTTCACTCGTGGTGCTAAAATCCTTAGCTCCTCTCCCCTCCCATCCCAAGGGTAGTCATCCATCCCACGTTGTGGACCGTCTTGGATCGGGGATACTCCAGGGAACATCGACCACCCAGAGGCCAGTGTTACCTCCCGCAGCATCCACAGGACCACAAGTCTACCCACGCCGCCCACTGCGTGTCCAGCGCCCAGCGCGGCCACCTCCCTTGCTCTCCTTCTCTTGTTGCTGAGTGCGATCCACCAAAAAAAAAAAAAAAAAAGGGCCCTCTCGGCAGGGCTCGACAGGGCTCGGCAAAGGTAAACGACAGGGCTTTTGCTACGGTCTCGTAGTCTCGGAGGGAAATCCAGCTCCCAGCTCCCAGTTCCCAGTCCCACCGGGGCCCCATCTACCTAAAACCCACGCCCCCAAGCAGCGCTGCGGCGTAAAGTATCAGAGGCAGGCGGCTGCTCCCTCTAAGGTACGTTAGGTGGTACCTTCTGTACTTTTAGGTGCGTGCCGCAAGCATTCCAGGTTTATAGAGCCTAGCAGCGGGCAGGAGTGCAGGGTGCATGCGCACGCTGTGCCTTCCAACGGGCAAAGGCTCCCAGCACCAGCACCAGCACCAGCACCATCAGTCGAGTAGTAGCAGCAGCTAAAGTCGCAACTTCCCAGTTCCTAGCTCACATCACCCTACGGCCTAATTACCTTATTATCCTCGTGCTTCGCTCATATTCTCGTTTTCTCACCTGCTTCTTCTTTTCTCTCCCTCCTCCCTCCCTCCCGCTCCCCTTCCTTTTACCCTCTTATTGGTCTCTTATAACTGCTGGTGCCCTCTTGCGAGGTCCCTCTTCAATCCTCCTTCCACCCCGTCACCTGTCGTCCCATTCCATCCCAGATTTCCTCTCTAGCTTCCTTCTCCCCTTCTTCCACAACTCACCCCATTATCCATACCTTCCGCCTAACACATTCTCCCTTCCAGCGGCTACCTCGCGCAACGACAAGAGCATTCAAGAAAAGAAACACCAAACGAGGCATGTTCCAGCCTCAACTCACCAACCCATTCGCCGCCAGGAGCTGCGCTTCCTATGGCTTAGCTCCTGACCTAGACTTTGGGTACTCGCTGTCAGCTGGAGTCGGAGGAGCAGGTACATCCGTGGGGCTGCTTTACAGTTCGCAACCACCAGCTCACAACTCACAACCTCCACCTCCACCACAACAACAACGTGCACCCTTCCGACTTCGACAACTTTCCACCTCGTCGGCCGCGGCCTCTTCGCCTTTTTCTCCTTCGCCGACTTCCACCACATCGCCGTCGCCACACCCTCCCACTGGCACAAGTTCTGGCACTCCTGTGCACCAGCATCCTCAGCACCAGCTTCAGCAACACCAACCGCGCCAACCGCCGCAACAAGCCTACTGTCCCGCTCCTCGTCTCGTCGCCCCAAAGATGGAAGAAGAACAGGGACAACACGACATGGCCGCCCAGCAGGCGGCTGCAAAGGACTTCCAGATCATCCACAGGGCAAGTCGCATACGTCTACGACATCTCGCGCACTTTGCGATTCACCGGCGAAAAACAAGTACTAACACACCTGTGTTGCAGGGTCCCAAGATCGGCCTCAAGGTTTCGAGCGACGCCATCACCAATGAGTATGCCAAAGCAGACCCTATCTACGTCGAGAAGACAATCGTTCGTCTCCTGCAGCTCCGAAAACCATCGAGATCAAGACACTAATGTCGCATCTTTCGCTTAGGCTCTTCCCCAGACTTATTCTCACTACCGAGCTGTTCAAGGCGATGGAAACTGTGGCTGGCGAGGTTAGTTGACTCGTCATTTCCTCTAATTCCAAGATGTGGTTGACTCTAAGGAGATTCAATGCCCACATCATTCCCTGTCCCCCTCAGACTTGACTCCGCTCTCAAGCAGCGCCTTGCGTTGTCTTGCCCTGCGGCCTTTGTCTCGGGCATTCTGTCTTAGGTGACTTGTAGGGTCCGTGGCTAACTGTTTTACCTTTCTAAACAGCAATTGGGTTTTCCTACTTTGAGAAACTGATTGAGACGGGCGACCAAAACCTCGTTGAAGGTGAGGTTGCCCGACTGATGAGTTTTGAGACAATGATCCGTCGGATAGGCGGTTACGAGTACTTTGATGATTGGGCTGAGGAGATGATGGGACTCCTGCAAGAAATCGCCCAGAACATGGAGAATCCTCAGGTCGCACACATGCTACTCATGGAGCGATGGAACGACGCCTCACTGACTGCTAGCATCATCTACTATCTTCGTCTCCTCGCAGCCACCTATCTCAAAGCCAACGCTGATAGATACGACCCCTTCGTCCCAGAAGGAACTGGAGGTGTCGCAATCTACTGCGCCCAGACTATCGAGCTGGTTGATCGGGAAATCGAGCATTTGGGCATCGTTGCGCTCTCCAATATGCTCCTCGAACCCCTCGACTTTGTCCTTCAAATTGTCTATCTTGATCTGAGCCCGGGCACCCAAGCCAACATTTACCGCTTCCCGGAGTCAGCGAACAACCAGGATCCCGCCAATCTGGGCCCTATCATCTATCTACTCTATCGTCCTGACCACTATGACATTTTGTACCGTGCGCCTCCTCCACCTCCCCTCCCAGTCTCGGTCCCCATCCCGACTGCACCGGTTTCCATGCAAGTCAACCGAGTTGACTCCTTTTCCCACAACACGGCGATCACAAGTACTCAGACGAACCTTGGTGATTTCTCGTCAGTTAACTTTGACATCTTGTCTATGATCCCAGGGTTGTCAATGGGTGGTTTGGGTTCTCTCATGCCCCCTCCTCCCTCAAGCTCCTCTCAAGCTCAATCTTTTATGCCTGCGTCTGTGCAGCAGAACTTGTGGATGCCGCAACTCTCAGAAAGACTCTCTGCTCCGACACCGAAACCTCAGCCGCAACCACCCGTCATGGCATCCCCCCAACCCCAGTCCCCTTCCACCCCAATTTCTACAAGCTCGGGCAAGGGATCCAACTCATCAATGGTTGCGACATCTGGTTTAGGTTCTCGTGCCACGATAGCCCCAGCACTTGCCCCAGCGCAAGCGTGTTCAAAGTCGGCGTCACAGGCTGCTTCAAACAAATCGACTTCTGGGTACCACATTCGATTCAGTCCTGTTCAGCTCGAGTATGAGGAGAGTAAGAGCAGTATAGAGCCGCACTTCAACGTCAAGACGAACACATTCAAGAACAGTATATGGAACCGTGCACACTATGGCAACCCGGATTTTCACCCCGAAGAATGGAGTCCGGATGACGAACACTTGGATGGGAGAGTTGGAGGCAAGCGGAAGTTCAAGAAAGAACCGTCTTCCTAATGGAGCCTGGAGAGTTTGGATGGCCAATGGGCCAAGGACGACTAGGGACGACTACAGTTGCATAGGAGGGTGGCTGTGCATGGAGCGTGGATGTTACCTCGAGGAGTTCAGGGAGACAGAGGACTGGATCATCAACTGGACGGGGGAGGCAGGCCATCTATTTCTTGGTGAAAAGGTGTTTTGATTTCTTTCTCTGCATGGGTCGGCACGCCACTGGGAGCGTTTCCTTTGTTTGCATGCTCGCCGGGGTTGGAGAAGAAGGGAGGCTGGAATCAGTGACGATTTGGCCTCGCGCAACAATTATTCTTTACGATTGAATACGCAACAGTTTGGGCGGGGTTCGGCATTGGGATTTCCGGGTTTGGGTACTCGGCAGCATAGGACTTGAATGAACTGAAGACAGATGATGGATGGATTAGCGGAAGGAAGTAGCATTTCTTTTCCTGGATAAGAAGGATATGGACGCCGAGCTTGGCTTGGTCAGCTTTCATTCAGCCTATTGTCCCTAAGAGTGATTTAACAGGCATTGACCATCAGTTTACAGAAAGGACATTGCATCCAGACTGTGCTGCTCTTCTCTCCTCTTTCTTTGTGGTTGATCCAGACAACTGAGTCTCATGTTCTGCACCCAACTTTTTTATTATTATTCTGTTTACGTCATGCATCGGCGGTTTTATCTTGTTGAACATTTCCAAGCACTGCATACCTCCCTTCTCTCTTCTCACGTCATATCACCCTGCCCCTTCTGTTTTCAGGGCCGTCGGCCTATCAGAGGAAGATGCGGCTTTGGAGTGGCATTGGTGGCGCTGGGTCTTGTGGCTAGCTCTAGGTGGTTAATTGAAGACTGCACGATGGAGTGGTGGCTGCGGTTGGGATGCAGTGTGACAGGATGAATGTTGCATGTCTTGGGTCACGTTGGGTTGTCTCGGTCGATTAGTCTGGCAGGGTTCAAACGACTAAATCTGTGGGATGTCGGGTCCGTCTCCCCAGTGTAATCGGTGTGTACGAATACGTCTGAATCGCTAATGGGCTGTGCCGCCTGCGTCCTCCTTGTGCGACCTGACATGTCTGTTGTTGGTTACCAGGCGCCTACGTAACTCTGCATGAGTGCGAGGCAAGCCAAGAGAAAAGACGTTAGAGAAGCGGGAGACGAAGGCAGCAGGAGTCGTGGTAGGATTTGCTCGGGCAGGGGCCGACGAGCGCAATTGAGGGGTAGGGGAAGGCCAAGGATATCAAGTCAAAGGGGCAATAGGACAGGGGACGGGAGGAATCTCAAAGTAGGGATGCAATATTTGCCTGTGCCGTAGACATGCTTCATGCACCGCTCGGTAACGAGGGCGCTGGAGATGAGGGTGTGTGTAGGGTGTGCGTGCATGTGCATGGGAAGGTGTCATAGCTGTTGGTTGGCCGATAGCTGCAGCCGTTGGGGAAAAGTCTCGGATTTACAGAGGGGCTGCATTTTGTGTTTGAGACAACGGTAAAGTCGTGGAGAGAAGAGCCAGCAAGGCCGAGTGTGAAGGGGGAAGGAATGTGATATGATGCGGCGATGGTGATGGTGATGAGGTGGGGGGGAGCGGGACTTTGGATGCCCACACGCGCAATATTCTCAACGTCGAAGCAAAACCCTGCAGTCTACTGCACTGCAGCGTATTTCGCACAGTATGCGATGCGTAATGAGATACGTTGCCGCGTCGTCCTTCCTCCATGACTACCGTACGTATCATCAAGGTGCATGAAGAGGAGGAGTCGAGCGGCGTAGCAGATGGGCCATGGTCCGCGAAGGATGGATGACATGCAGACGAGTGTTGGCCCCGCGCCTCCAGCACTTCGTAAGCGTCGACAAGCAACGGCTCCATGCCCGAGACAGACGATAACGGGCCAGGCCCATCGTGGTCATGCCATCGGCGCCGGTGTCGTCAGTGGTGAAGGTGGAGATGCGGCATCTCCATCTCCATCTCCCTGCGTCCTCGCCGCAACACTTTGTTTGCTTGCCTCGGCCGCCGGCTGTGGTCAATTTCTGGAGTCGTGGCGGGGCCAGCGTGTGATGCCAACGTGCCCTCATCAATACCTTCAACTCCACTCGGGTCCTCGCCCGTCTTCTTAGCAACCCTCTCCATTGGTCGTACTGTTTTTGTTCCCTTCACGGCAACGAGCGGCAGTTGCGAGTCTCAGTTCAAAGAGAAGCCAGGCCATGTGTCTGGCTGACTCGACATGGCCACTACCTACCTGCGTAGCAACCACTAGTTATTCCAGTACATACCTACTTTCAGAGCCCTACCTTGGCCATGACATTGTCGGTCCTGTTTTTTAGAGTTTACTTCCGCGCGCCCCGAGCCGTCCCTGTTTCTGTTTGGCCATGTTCCGCATCCGTGCCCAGTCCTTGGTCATCGGGGAAGAGGATTGGCGAATCTTCTTTCTCTCAAACAAATGGACTTGGTTGAAACATGAACGTGTCCTCCATACGAAGGACCCGAGGTACCTGGGTCTTTATCGTCGCTGGATCTGTTGATCCGGTATTGATGTACTTTTGGGGCTGAGACCTACCAATGGAAACCATGACAGCAGGAACAAGCCAATCTTGTCTCTTGCAGAAAGGCTGTCGGTTGTTCGTTAATATGCATGCATCATCGCGGCTTTGTGTTAGGTGTGGTGCAGATTCTTGGGCCGTGTTAAGACCACCAACGGACCCGGGACCATAACGAGACATTGTCGCAATGACGGCCATGTGTTCAAGACACCTACGGGAGGCGGACGAATCCCTCGGTAGAGAAGGCGAGTGAGCTTTCCATGGTGCGGTTACTACCGCATCTGCAGTGGGAAAAAACTTTGGAAAATATTTGGTCTGGGTTGGAGATCGCCTCCGTGCTCGGTTATGGGATGCTCAGTTTTGGCCTGGACCGTGAGCATCACGCCATGTCGTGACTTCGATGCCTGCCATTGTGACGGCGGGCCTCGTTTCTAGGGTGCGTCGGCGATGCTCGATGTTCAGTGACGTCCCCACTCGCCATGGTCTAGACCATTTCCGAGCATCTTTGGGGCATGTCCTTCATACGTGGTGATCGCCGAACTTCTCCAGAGCTAGTGGAGGGGAAACGCTGTAACGCGCCTCGCCCTGACAAAGTTGAGAAGGGTCAAGGCTCCACCGAGGGGATCAACAGGGGACTGGCGTGGCTGTCAGGGATCAAGATTGACCACTAAAGGTTGAGTGGAGGGAGAAGTTGCTTAGCTCAAGATTGCGACTTCTAGAGGCAACGCAAGCCAAACGTAGTGGTGAACAAAGATCGTATCAAGGTAGCCATATGCCTGGCAAAAAGGGTCTGCAGCAGAGTCTGGTATTAGTAGCTGAGGTTGAACGAACTCATTGACGGGGTGGGCCTTCGATCAGCAAGCACAAGGGCAAACCTCGTCAGCGAGAAGACCAAGGCTGAGGATTGTAGTTTGGCGAGGAGTCCGGGCGTAAAGCAAGGGAAGAGTGCGTGCTGGCGAGGTGAAGGGAGATGATACATAGATGATAGGCGAAACCATGCAGCTAGTATTGGTTGAACTACCGGGAGAGGGCAGGGAGATGAGGAGGTTCTCGGCGATGTGATTGGGTGAGAATGGCAGATTGAAATGGGGGCTAGCTTGGACCATGGCATCATAAATCAAGATGGCGCCCGGGATGGGCCTTATGACGGGCCTGGGTTCGCAGCCCTGGGCAGGGGAGAAGCATGCGGGACGAAGTACCTCGCGTGGCGTTTTTGGCGTGTGCAGAGATGAGCGAGGAAAGAGGAAAGGAGCAGTTCTCGCGTCGGCTGAAGGTGAAAAGAAGTTGGTGCACAGTGTTGAAGATGAATGAGCATGGGATAAAAACCTGCGTGATGACGTTTTGCTGTGGCTGTCATTTCTTTTGTCGAAACGCCAAGGCAACCGCGATTGTTGTGTGTTTCAGGGCAGAGCGCATTGCGGTAGAGGTTACTACTACGTACCCAGGTACGGATAGTATAAAGTAATATCACTGATGGTGTATCGAGCATCTTCCTAGTAGGCAGGTGCAGACTGCAGTATCTGGCTGGGAAGGTAGGTACCTGCCGAGGTGGACATGTAATTACCTTCCTGTTACATTCATGTGAGGCACGCAATAAATGCCGTGAGCATGAGGACGAGAAAATGGTAGGCAGGTTGTTGGTTGTAGGGCTCGCCCCATTAATTGCTCTCTCCATCACATCACAGGCTATCTACCTACCTGCCGACACTTTAACTTGTAACTAGTACGAAGCAAGCTATTAGAGAGCAAACGAAATGGGTAAACGAGCAAGAAACTTAACTTTAGACAACTAAGAGGCCAGCCGCCTTGATTAGTTGAAAAGGGACTTCGCCTGTCGTTTCTTCGGTCTGTTTTGCCCGGCTCTGATGCTGTGGCAGGCGCCGTCGCCCGCCCAGACCGTCGATGCCTCGCGGCCATCCCAGCAGCCCAGCAGCCCAGCAGCCCAGCAGCACCCCCGTCGTCCTCATCGAGGCCCGTCGCCGCATTGGGGGACCGGCACCTCGGAGGGTTCACCCCCAGAACCTAGAACCTGGAAGAGTAACGTCCATTGTGCCATGGAAGAGAATCTTTTCCCTCAGCACCACCCCCATCCCTCCCTTCTCTCCTCTTCTCTTCTCTTCAGCCTCGCGCCTTCACTTTTCTCTTCCTCGGCCAGCCCGGTTCGGCGTTGGCGATTGCGCTGTAACCGTTGTGTTCCATTGCATTGCATTGCGGCGGACCCTGAACCAACCTACACCACCTCCACTCGCTTTAGGTGACCTTCCCGTCACCTTCACTGCCACCACCACCACGAACTGCCTCACCTGCCCTTCCATCGACACCACCACACCCTCCGCGCGCATACCGATAAACCCTTGGTTATTACGCACGCGCCCTTGTTTCGCACCTTGGCATCTTTTGGCCTCTCCGACTCCGCGAGCCTCCCTTCAATATATACTTCTTCTGTCTTTACCTTTCGTTCGTCTGCCCAATTGCCTACTGCCGCCTTCCAAGTATAATAATATTCGACATCCGAGTCGCTTGAGCCCACCTCTCTTCTACCTCCGCATCCGGCGCTTGCAACACTTGCCATGAAGCCCGGCAATCCGCCAAATACATCGCCTTTGTTCTCTCCCTTGTCTTCCCGCTCAACCTTCCACGCCCCGCCCCGAGCTTCCCTTGGCCTCTGCTTCTGGCCATAGCAATTGCGACGCGCATTCCAATCGCGAATCGCCCTCGTTCTTCATACCTCCAACGACCCCCACCTCTCTCCCTTGTACAACCCTCGAGAAGCCCACGAGGTCGACAACAACCGTCAATCTCGTCGACTCGTATAGTCACAATGGGCACCCTTCAACCTCGTAGACATCGCAAGTCTGTCACATCATCTGCCACCACTGCCGCCCCGACCAAGAAGCCGCGAGATGCCATCGATGGCTGCCATGCCCCCTCCCGCCTCGGCGGCGACATCGAAGACATGAGTCCTGCCGAAGATGATGGTGTCGACCTGAGTGACACCTGCTCCAACTACTCCTCCGTCTCTGAGGACTCTTTACCTCCAATCCATGCCTATAGTCATAGGTACCATGGTTCCGGCTTACTCATGACGCCAAACGACGACTCCGAGGCACTCCGAATGTCCCTCCAACACCAACTCTTCCAGCTCTGTCTTGATGGTGGTCTCGTCGATGCGAAGCTCCCCCTCGACAACCACACCCCGGAGAATCCCCTTCAGGTTCTGGACGTGGGCACTGGTAGTGGCATCTGGGCATGCGATATGGCTCAAAAATATCCCCAAGTCAACATTCTCGGCGTTGACCTAACCAGCGCACTCCTCCCAAGCGATGTGCCCACGAATGTGACGTTTGAGATTGCCGACGTCAATGACCCATGGCCCCCACGTGCCTACGATTTTATTCATATGCGCAACCTCGTGGGAGGTGGTGTCCGTGACTGGAAGGCTCTGTTGTCCAAGGCCTTTGACCACCTCAAGCCTGGCGGTCAGCTCGAGTTTACCGAGATCCGCCCACGCTTCTTTGACGTCGATCCAGAGCAGGCGGATCTTCCCGGTCTTCTAGCTGACCAACAGCCCGAGATTGGATCGTCTTGTCTCGAGTACGAAATGGCATATGCTAGCATGTGCATGAAAATGGGCCTGGATTTCGATCCCGTGCCCCGAGTTCCCGGATATCTCACGGACGTTGGTGCCGAGTCGATCCGGGAGCGAGTAGATTGGTTACCTGTCAAGAGCTGGGGTAACGATCCCATTAGCCGGGAAAAGGGCGATATCTTGGCTAGGATGATCGAATGCGGTAAGCCAATGGACCAGGCAAGGTATCGGGTCTGAGCTGATGCTAATACTCGTGCTAGGTTTGGAGAATTGGACCCTCATGTTGTTTGGAACTTGCGGATGGGAAGAGAAAGATACGAGGGCATTGCTGGACCGCGTCAAGCAGGAGGTTCAGGACCCCGGGCTGAGAAGCAATGTGCAAGTGTGAGTGGCTTAACTCCAACAGCTTCGGTCTTCAGCTGACACTGTTTACTAGAACATTCATCACTGCACGAAAACCGACTGCGGCGTTAGACACGACAGCAGAGCCCACGACCGAAACGATCTTTGGGACACTCACAGGATGAACATGGATGGTTTCCTCTGTTAGCAAAAGCATAGCACATCCTACACATGCATTAGGAGTACATATTTAGACGGATATATGGCTGCAAAAGCCTGGTTGGTTTACGTTCATAATCCGGCATGTATATGAAGAGAATGGGATTTACTTGGAGCATATGAGCAAGGTATATAGCTCAAGGATGGCAATGGGATCAAAAGCGACGGAATGGATGGCATCTGTCTGCGGATTACATAAAAGGAGAGACGATTACGCGTCTGGATCTGAGGATAATCTATTGCCTTGTATGTATACACAGCATCTGCACAATGACACGGCCGATGCTCCCCAAGGACACCACTAAGACGCGGGCCGAATCAGAACGTCTCGGAGTAATTCACATGTCATGCACCGTCCCACCCCCTTTCAGTAGCTTCCGTTGGCAATGATCGAGCCCCTTTTTACGTAGAAACCAAATGCTTAATTTGCCCGGTGACGCCACTTATTGGCTCGTCTTTTGCAATGTTGACGTTGTATCGCATCCATGGCTGGGGGAGCTGCATTGCTAGTTTTGGTCCGTCGTCGGCAGACAAACCTGGGGCGATCCACAGCGGGGGGTGGGGTGGTTCCGCTCTCGGAGATCTATCCCGGCTCATCGCGCGCAACCTGGGCTTGGAAATGTCGTCAAGCTATGTGAGAAAGGATGGCTACCGAGCCGAGCTGAGCAGAGTTGAGGATGGGACAGTATGGGATATCGCAGGCCGATGGACATGGTCGTTTATGGGATCAAGGGATGACGGGGTGTGGAACAGCAGAATCGCAGTATGACGTCGTTCTCTAAATGTCGTCATGCCTCATGAATGCGATCCAAGGACAACTACTGCGTCAATTGAGACCGGCGAAATCCAAAATGGAAGAAGAAGAATCGATATTCAAGAAGTTCATTTCTAGGCTTTATACAAAAACACTGCAAAACCACCGTTGGGTATCTTCGGCCCCAATACTCTTGTTCATGTACGTCATCATGCTCTCTACCCGTCATGCCATGCTTCGCAGCACCTCTTTGTCTCCAAAACGGAAAAAGAAAAACTCCATTGTACCGGTTCTACACCGTCTCGATGTATCTCTTCATTTCCCTGGATTGCGTGTTAGCCAACTGTTCGCTGTCCGTTAGACTGAGGAGTAACTTACCAATCCGTAACAGCTTCGTCATACAACCGGCACTCGTGCTCCCTTGTGCCTCCAAAGTGGTCTACGAAGTCATCCCCAAGCACCTCGCGGGCAATGCTGTCCTTGGCCATGAACCGCGCAGTGGCCTCCTTCAGGCTCTTGGCCAGGCGCTCGCCCTTGTCCGCCTCGCCGCCGACGTTCTGGCCCATGGCAAGCGGTGGGCAGGGGATCTCGAGTTTTTTCTCCACGCCGCGCCAGCCGAGACCGAGAACGGCGGCAAGGACGAAGTGCGGGTTCGTGTCGGCGCCGGGCACACGGACTTCGAAGCGCGTGGCTGCGGCCTTGGCGGTGGGAGGGGCGATGAGGCGGATGGAGGCGGCGCGGTGCTCGAGACCCCATGATACGGTGACGGGGGCCCAGAAGTTCTCGACGAGGCGCTTGTACGAGTTGATGGTGGGGGCAAGGAGGGGCATAATGTCGGGAAGGCCCTCGAGGATACCGGCGAGGAAATGGCGGCCGAGGTCTGACAGGCCGGCGATATCCTTCCACTTTGCGTTCTCATCGATAGTGTCCCTCGCCAGGAGATTCTTGCCGTCCTTGTCAACGAGCGAAATGTGCATGTGGCCGCTGTTTCCGGGGAGACCCTGCTTAGGCTTTGCCATAAAGCACGGAGTGATGCCGTACTTTGTGCTCACGCTCTTGACCACGTACTTGAACAAGGCGGCGCGGTCGGCCATTTGCGCAATCTCGCCAAACTCGAGGGCGGCTTCGAAGACACCGGGGCCGGACTCGGTGTGCCAGCCCTCGATGTTGCAGTTGAACTTGGAACACGTGTTGAAGACGTCGTAGTAGTACTCCTGGTTGTGGACGGGACGGGTGAGGGAGTAGCCGAACATGCCCTCAGTCAGGGCGGGGAGCTGGTGTGGAGGGTTTTCTTGGAGGTAGGCGGCCGGCGAGGACGTCTTGTCGTCTGGGGTTTTGAACTGGAAGAATTCGTACTCGGCTGGGGAGAGATTGACGCGTTAGAAGGGCCAATCGGTTAGGACTTGAGGGGTAGGAATGCTTACCACCGGCCATGGCACCGTAGCCGTGACTTTGTAGCTTCTCGAGCTGAGTCTTGATCAAGCCGCGCGGACAGGCGCAAATGGGCTGCTGAGTATCGGGGTCCAAGAAATTGACGAGGAAGAAGGGCACATTGTCTTCCCAGGGAATGCGGCGGAAACTCGACAAATCAGGGATAGCGAGGAGGTCATGGTAGCCGTTCTCGGCGTTTGAGATTTTGAGCTCGCGCATGTATGTCTGGTCGTGCATGTCCCAGCCAAAGATGACGGAGCAGAAGCCGAAGCCGGCTTCCGCGACGGAGAGGAACTTCTTCTTCGAGACGAGCTTGCCACGGAGAATTCCGTCGACGTCGACGCCGGCGAGCTTGACCATGGCGTCGTGTTGGAGGAGGGAGGGGAGGGACTCGACGGTCAGAGGACCATCGGGGAAGGGTAAGGAAGCCATTGTTGCGAGGATCGGGGAGCTGTTGAAGCTCGTCTTGATGATAGTTCTAAGAGACAGAGGGAGGTGATGTGGAAGAGGAGGTGATACAGGATGAGAGGAACAAAACAGTAAGTCTAGAGATTTAAAGGAGCAAAGAGAAGTTGCAACGGGCGACGGGAGGACTAATTGAGGAGACGGAAGCTGGCGGTCGGGACCTCGGTGCCGTTGGTGAGCCGCGAAGCTGGGAGGTTTCGCTGTGGTGATTGTGGGGAACTGCGATGATGGATCAGATGGATACGTATAATGGAAACAAAAGAGAAGTGGAGATGTTGAGAGGAAAAGAAGAAGAGGAGGAGGAGGGCGACGACGACGAGAGTGCAGTTGACGAAGACGAGGACGAGAGGGGGTGTGTCTTGTGATGTGGGCGTGGGAGCGCGCAAGGCTTCGAGCAGCGCGGCTACGATAAGCCCCAGCTTTGAGCATTGAGGGGGGGAACCGGTGATAAGGCTTCAGTGACGTACTTCAGGTTCCCGGTTTTGGGGGGAATCGGGGTCTAGAGCTGTTGAGGTTTAGTGGCATTTTGCAGAGTTAACGGGAGAGCGCGGGGGAAAGCTGAAGCTGAAGCGATGGATGGAGCGGATGGGATAGTTCAACGGTCCGCCACCCGCCGCCAATTCATTCCATCGTGGTCATGGTATCATGGCTAGGGCACCCAGGGAATTGATAGAGGCAGGAGAGGGTTGTTATGATATCTCAGTGTTCGCTTTTGGGGAGAGAGAATGGATGAAAACCAAGATAACGGGACACTAGGTTCAGACATGGCCAGGGCATTGAGCTCGCTAACTCGGTAGAGAGATAAGAATCACCACATTTACACGTGCCGTGCCTGGCCTCACGTGCCTATCCGTCACCACAGGATTGTGCCCTCCAAGAAGCCATCACCACGAAGCGGACGGCTCTGCTCTCCCCAACACCATGCGCGGCACGCCAATGCCAATTTGCCGCGCGCTCACTTCGTCGAATAAAGGTCCAACACAAACACGATTGCCGCCATGAATGATTTCTAATTGAAGCTTTGGTGTCTGGCCGCTCTGGCCCGAGCGCTCCCATGTGCGCACCCCGTCCGTCGCATCTCTTCCAATGCCATGGCGCACGCGCGCGAGGTTGGGATCCCTTGGCCTGAGCTTCCCTTGCCCTTCCCCCGGATCCTGGCTCCTGCAGCAAGCAAGCAAGTCGAGGGAGTTGCCGCATCTCGATGGGTTCCATCTGTTTGTTCCGATGGAAGTGAGGGAGGGAGGTATAACTGAGGTGCATAGCCGCGCTGCCAGCCATTGACAAATAGATTTGCCGCGACTGGACGTGCTCCATCCACCCCACGCAGGCCGACATCGCGCAGTTCCGAACATGTGGCATTGGGCATTGGGCAAGGGTTCCATCCTCGAATCTGCATCTGGCATCTGTCTGGACCCTGAAAGTGCCAGTTGGTGAGTGGGTGCACCCATGTTCCCAGATCTGGACAAACACCACCATTTCCATATACCGCGAGCATCTTGAATGTCCCCAACGGCCACTGCCGGCCATTTGACTAATAATGCAATGTAGGTTCCACCAGGGCTTATTTCCCGAATGCCGAGTCCCCCCTCCATCACGACCACCAACGTAACCTGCCGTCGCGCTCCGAGATGGATGGAGAGAGCTCGTCAGCGGGGCTGTCTTGTGTCAACTGATAAGCTCCCGATCGATGGATGCTTGCTTTCTTCTCGGAAGGGAGCCGCGACACAGCATGAGGAGACGCTGCACTGTTCTATCCGTACCTACCTACCTACCTTACCTATCCATCCGTCTCTGTATGCGCTGCTGCCGCAACCGCGCCCACGTCCAGAATGTTCCTCGACCCGCGCCGTTGTCGGCAATGGATGTCTCAGGGCAAAAGCAAACACGGCATTGGGTGGTCCCTTGTGCGTTTCCTTGACTCATCACGCATCGCTCACTGGCCAAATGCCATCCCTCGTCGCCCTCGTGACCCCAATCCCTTGCTCCCACTTGGTGTGAGCTGCTTGCTACCTTATCGTAGCTCTCCCGATAAGACATAGTCCCCTCCTCCTGCTGCTGCCCCTCAGTCGATATCGTGAAGCCAACAAATATCTACATAAAACCCACCTTCATACATCCTGCTCAGTCCAGCTTTCCTCCACTCTTCAACCACAGCCTTCCTCTTCAACCTTGATCCTGACAGCCCGCGCCTTGATTCTCGCCAAACAGTTCAACATCACACGCCAATTCAACATGTCTAGCTCTCAGTCCCGCGGTCGCCTTGCTGGCAAGAACGCCATCATCACCGGCGCTGCTGGGTAGGTCTTTGCATTGGATACCTTGACACCATCGATTCGTTGGCTAACACGGCTCCTCTCTGCAGTGGCATTGGCCTCGAAACCTCCATCCTCTTTGCCAAGGAGGGTGCATCCGTCCTCATGACCGACATCTCTCAGCCTGCTCTCGAGAAGGCCCTTGCCAAGCTTAAGCAGCTTGTGCCCCATGCTCCTCGCGTTGAGATCCTTGTACGTCGTTTCCCCTCGACTCCGCCTCCATTTCTCCCCTTTGCCTTCAGACTTCTAACATGGCCTCCGACTCTAGAAAGTAGACGTCTCCAAGGAGAGCGAGATCAAGGCCATGGTCGAGTCCCTCGACTCCTGGGGCGGCCTCGACGTCATGTTCAACAACGCCGGCATCATGCACGCCAAGGACGACGACGCTGTCAACACTCCTGAGGACATCTGGGACCTGACCCAGAACATCAACGTCAAGGGTGTCTGGTTCGGCTGCAAGCATGCCGTCCTCTCCCTGCGCCGCAACAAGAAGACCAAGGCCTCCATCATCAACACGGCCTCCGTCGTCGCCCTCGTCGGTGCCGCCACTCCTCAGCTTGCCTACACTGCGTCCAAGGGTGCCGTCCTTGCGCTCACCCGTGAGCTGGCCATGGTTCACGCCCGCGAGGGATTCCGATTCAACAACCTTTGCCCTGCTCCCCTCAACACCCCCCTGCTGCAGGACTGGCTCGGTGATGACAAGCCCAAGCGCCAGCGTCGTGAGGTCCACTTCCCCATGGGCCGCTTCGGCGAGGCTGTTGAGCAGGCCCATGCCGTCGTCTTCCTGGCCAGCGACGAGTCTAGCTTCGTCAACGGCCACGACTTTGCCGTTGATGGTGGCATGACCAAGGCGTACGTTACTGCCGAGGGTCCTGCTGCTGCAGCTCCTACCAACAACGCCTCCAAGAACTCGCTCGAGTAAAGAAAGCGCGTACGAATGAACTTGTGATGAATAGTGTGGATGGCGTTTTGGGAATGAAGGCTCCGGCATGAAGCTGGAGCCGGGAATGGAAAGGAAAGAATTGTCGACATGTCGGCGACGGAATATTTAGGTCAAGCCTGGGCTGTCATGATGGGTAACACATCCATGTACACTCAGGGGGCAGCCAGACTGGTTATGAACGGCTCTAAGCAGTCGAATTTTTTATTCAGATAATTTACAAACAAGTAAATCCCCCAAAACTCCGACCCATGCAATCATTTCCATCCCTTTCGTCTCGTAGCCCTTCATTCAACTATATACTCGTGCCCGAAATACGACCTGACGTACCCGTAGCAGCTCGGCTTAGTGGAATTGTCCCTCCGTGTTTCCCTCGCCCATACTCTTGCTGCTCGAGCTTCCGCTCTGGATGGCACCAAGAATGCCGTCGATGTAGCTCGCCCCGCTCCACTTCTGGTGCGTGAGGACGTCGCACTTGAGGTCCTTCTCTCGGCGCTGCACCAGGTCCACGTAGGCCTTCATACCCTCCGTCTTAAAGTCCCGCGACAGTTCCGTCGTGATTGTGGCGTTGGAGTGCAGGCCGGCCAGGGAGATGAGCTGCAGGACGAAGCCTTCCTTGGCAATGTCCCAGATGAAGGACTTGAGCGTCTCGTCGGTAAAGCCGTGGGCCATCCAGTTGAACGAGGGGGAGAGGTTGTACACGAGGCCCTTGCCCGGGTAGACTTCGCGCACGGCGCGGCCGAGCTTGGAAGCGACTTGGACGTTGGGATCGCCTGTCTCGACCCAAAGAAGGTCGGCGTAGGGACCGAATGCCAAAGCGCGCTTGGTCGCAGCATCCATGCCGGCTCGGTAGTGGTAAAAGCCCTCGCGGGTGCGGGGAACATCCCAGTTGAAGTACACGGGAGTCTTTGTGAACTGGGCAGCGAGGCCACGGCGACGAGAGATGCCCATGTCGCGGTCCTTGGCCGTGGCGGCAAGGTACTCGTCAATTTTGGCCTGCGACACGCCCTCGCTTTGCATGTGGGCGACGGCGGCCTCGTCGAAGCTGACGAGCTTGGTCGATTTGACCCAGTTGGCCTCGAAGGCGTCGATTTCCGCGCCGACGGCACCCTTGGCTTCCATGGCTTGGATGGTTTCGGCGAGGGGCTCGATGGAGGGGTCGGCGACGCCCAGGATGAACTCATGGTCGCGCACGTCAATCGCCGAGGAGATGAGCTTGCCGGACTCAGAGTCGGTGCGGGCGATGACGAGGTTCTCGCAGCCCATGACGTCCCATTGGAAGCGGGCGGCCACCAGACGGTTGATGTGCTCGCCGATGGGAACGAGGACCTTGCCTGCGAGATGGCCGCACTTCTTGCCGCCGTGGAGCTGGTCCTCAAAGTGCACAGCCGCCGCACCGTTCTCTGCGAAGAGCTTTGCTAGCTTCAAGACGGCTGAGAGACCGCCATGGCCGGTGTCACCGTCGGCGATGATGGGGCGGAGGTAGTCGATGTAGGGTGACTTGGTGCGCTCTTCGGACGTCATCTTGCGACGGAGGTCCCATTGCTTGCGGTCGTGCATGTTCTGGGCCTTGGAGAGGCGCTGGACCTGGTTGGGGACGGTGTTGTAAGGGTAGTCGCCAAAGTCGGGGGAGACCTCGTTGGTGGTGGTGAGGAGCGAGGAGCACGCCCAGCCGGAGATGTAGAGGACTTCTTGGTGAGGCGCTTGCTGGGTCATTTGAACGGGGTCAATTGCGCCCACTGGAGAGTGTTAGTTGGTCTGCAGGAAGATGTCATGACGGCGGTGGTGAGGTCAGGATGGAGGTTAGGGTTGGGGGAAGCGTACTTGTGTGGATGGGCTCGCCCTTGGCCTCGCGCTCGCGGACGAGGTTGAATAGTTTTTGAGCCATGACAGAGCTCGGATACTGGATCTTCTGGGTGCCGCGCTTTGTCGCAACGTCGGCGGCGCTGTAGGGACGCTTGATGCCGGCATATCGAGGCGTCGCCCACCAGGCTTCGATTTCCTTGACGGTGGCTCCATACAGGGCGTCCTCTGCCTCGCCGGGCTTCTGCGACTCGGGGAGGAGCTGGAAGGCGTCGGCAGCCGTTGCGGAAGAGAGGGACTGGAGGGGCATTGTGCGAAGGGACGTGGTGGAGAGGGCGCGGAGGGCGAGGAAGGGCGCTGGGGAGAGTCGGGGTCTGGTAGCGTTTGTGGCGGAGAGCAGGATGCGCCGAGGAGCTCTCGAGGCGATGCGCTGCATGGTGGTCATGATTGCACGCGGGGGGGGATGACGTCGTTTTGCCGCAGGCGTGCGATAGCAACACGAATAAATAATTATTACAAGTAGAAAAAATTGAAGACGTTGTTATGGAGGAGAGTATTCGTATGTGTACCCGTGGGATGGAAGCGGGACAAGGTTTACAGATGGAGCTCGGCTGATGAATAATTATGACCAAGGTCTGAGCTCGTTGGAGTTCACCACGACAAAATCAGAGTGACTTAGACCACACCACAACCGAACGATAACCGCACAACTAGACACAAAGAGGGAGCAATGGATGAGACCAGAATCTGCGACAACGGACCATTTGTTTAAGAAAGGCCTCGATGACCGACCGGTGACCGAAGGCAGCTCCGTGTTCGGTAGATGGATCTTTATGTTTGGGTAATGTAGCATTACTGTGCGTATATACGAGCTGAGAGATGGTCTCATTCCCCGGCTGTGTCGAGAACCATGGGTTTGAAAGAGAAAAGTGAGAGGTGAGAAGCTCGGCAGTACAGATGATGGACGAAAGACCTTGGTTAAGAACGGCAAACCATTGCCGACGGCATTGGCCAATGATGGAGCTCGGACTCTGGCTGGACCTTGGTTGGAGAACGGGTCATCACGGCTTTTCTCGGTTGTTGACGATTACGCTCCGTGTTGCAGCAGCTGCAGTGCGCTGCAGTCTTTTAGGGGGGGTACTTCTGGAGAATGAGCCAGTTATTCCTGTCGTCCGATACGTGCATGTTAGCGCGGCAGGAGTTGTTATGTTGTGAATGGGTGTTTTCGGTAAACAGCAGAGTGAGGGGGGGTTGAAAGACAAGGGAGAGAGAAGCTGGTGGTGGTGACGGAAGACGTGGTATTCGTCGGGCTAATTGCATTGCATTCCATTTGATACAGAACATCTCCTGTCGATCTTGTACTCTTTCTCTCCTGCTTCTTTCCTTAGTATTTATTATCGGTGCGGTTTCACCACGTCGTCTCCAACAGCCCTATCCATTGACTTTCTCCGACTGTAAGCATATCTTCATATCGACGTCACCGGCTACAGACAAAGCTTCAACCGAACCCCACAAACCAAATCTGTAGTTCTTTACTGATCTGTGCTCGCAGCAGCGCTCCCTGCCAATTGCCCCATTCCTACTCCCCCGCTATTCGCTGCTCCGGCTGTTACCCCAGACTCTCCAACCCCACGGGTTCTGGTCACAGAGTACAGCCTTTGGAAGCCGCGGCCCAACAGTTCCTCCCTTTGGCACGCAGCTCTGCCTTCCTTTGTTACCTTATCTTCTTCTACTGGCCTCTCCCCTTCTCCAACTTTTGTTCCCCTCTTTCTTTCTCTTTCTCTCCCATCTCACACCATCTTGAATCATGGCTCTGAACTTGAGAACGTCCACTCGGGCTTTCAAGGTACGTGCCCAGCTTAGTGCTTCAAGGGCTCGGCCCCGCCCCCTCCATCCTCTTCCCCTACGAGTCCGTGAGATCCCTACAATGCTAACATTCAATCTTCTTTCAATCAGCCCATCACCCGTGCCGCCCTCTCTGGCGTTCGCGGATATGCCACCGCCGAGCCCGATCTCAAGGCCACCCTCAGGGAGGCCATCCCTGCCAAGCGAGAGCTTCTCAAGAAGGTCAAGGCCCATGCCAACAAGACCCTTGGCGAGATCAAGGTCGAGAATACCCTCGGTGGCATGCGTGGCCTGAAGGCCATGGTCTGGGAGGGTTCTGTCCTCGACGCCAACGAGGGCATTCGTTTCCATGGCCGCACCATCAAGGACTGCCAGAAGGAGCTCCCCAAGGGCAAGAGTGGCACCGAGATGCTGCCCGAGGCCATGTTCTGGCTGCTCCTCACCGGAAAGGTCCCCTCTACAAACCAGATCCGCGTCTTCTCCCGCGAGCTCGCCGAGCAGGCCCAGATCCCCGCCTTTGTCTCCGAGATGCTCGACAACTTCCCCAAGGACCTGCACCCCATGACCCAGTTCGCCATGGCCGTGTCTGCCCTGAACTACGAGTCCAAGTTTGCCAAGGCCTACGAGCAGGGCCTCAACAAAGCGGACTACTGGGAACCTACCTTTGACGACTGCATCTCCCTTCTGGCCAAGCTGCCCACTATTGCTGCCAAGATCTACCAGAACTCCTACAAGGGTGGGGGTGCCCTCCCTGCCGAGGTCGATCTCGAGCAGGATTGGTCTTACAACTTTGCTGCCATGCTCGGCAAGGGTGGCAAGGAGAACGAGAACTTCCAGGACCTCCTCCGTCTCTACCTCGCTCTCCACGGTGACCACGAGGGTGGTAACGTTTCTGCCCATGCCACTCACCTCGTTGGTAGCGCTCTGAGCGATCCCTTCCTGTCTTACAGTGCCGGTCTCCAGGGTCTTGCCGGTCCCCTCCACGGGTAAGTTTTATGCGCCAGTATCCTTTTTATTGTTGCAATTGCCTAACAGTATCTAGTCTTGCCGCCCAGGAGGTGCTCCGATGGATCATCCAGATGAAGGAGGCCATTCCCGCCAAGTACACCGAGCAGGATGTCAACGACTACCTCTGGTCCACGCTCAACTCTGGTCGTGTCGTTCCTGGCTACGGTCACGCCGTGCTCCGCAAGCCCGATCCTCGATTCGAGGCCCTCATGGACTATGCTGCCGCCCGCCCCGAGATTGCTCAGGACCCCGTCTTCCAGCTTGTTGAGAAGAACAGCCGGATTGCCCCCGAGGTGCTCAAGAAACACGGCAAGACCAAGAACCCCTACCCTAATGTCGACAGCAGCTCTGGTGTTTTGTTCCACCACTATGGCTTCCACGAGACGCTCTACTACACTGCCACCTTTGGTGTCTCGCGAGGCCTTGGCCCTCTGGCCCAGTTGGTCTGGGACCGTGCCTTGGGCCTCCCTATTGAGCGACCCAAGAGCATCAACCTCGCGGGCATTCTCAAGGAGGTTGAGGGAAAATAGGCGCAAGTTGGTCTGGGATGAAAATGGAAGCGTATGAGAGCGTTACGGGCAATGTCTAAATTTGTATATACAGGTTCTCAACGGACCTTGATGGCCCATGAATGTGTCCAAGCAGCAATGCGAAAATTGATCTATTATAGTACAGCCTTCCCCCTGCTTCTTGATTTGTTCGTAAAACGTGATTCCTTTCCCTGACGCCCGCTAATTCATGTCCAACTCATATTTTGCGCCTTTCAACGACTGACAGGATATGGACCCAGCTTAGAGCTCCTTGTCGAGAGTCACAAAGTAGAGGTCGTCCCTCAAGGCCTTTCCGTTGACGAGATGCTCGTACGGGAACGGCGCGGTCCTTGACGTCTTCTGGTATCCTCGACGGATGTACCAGGCAATCAACTCCTCGCGCGGCCAAATCACCCACATCTCCATGTGTCGCGCGCCAAACTCCTTCTTGGCAAACGCCTCGGCATACTCTAGGACCTTTCTTCCAACGCCGCCCGCTTGCTTCTTGGGGTCGACGGCGAACAGGCCAAAGTAGGCGACGTCGTCGTCGCGGCAGAGGACTTCGCAGCAGGACACGACATCTCCGGAGGTCGGGTCGGAGGCGAGCAGGATGGCGCCGCGGGGTTCGGTGATCTTGGCGACGACGCCGGGCGTGTCAATGCGGTCGTCGGCGACGAGGTCGGCTTCGGTGGTCCAGCCGGCGCGCGAGGACTCGCCGCGGTATGCGGAGCGGACGAGGGTGAGGACGGAGGCGGCGTCGGCGGGGGTTGCTTTGCGGAAGGAGAGAGACATTTGGAGGGTTTGGGCTGTTGGACTTGAGGTGATGGGAGGGTTTGTCTGAGAGGGTATGTGAGATGTGAATTGAAGTGAATTGAAGTGAATTGAGCGACGAGCCGTGAGCTTTTATGAAAGAATGGTCGGGCTCTTTCGACGTTTGTTCAACGGTGCGGCAGCTTCCTAATGAGGAATTTGCTGAATGATTGATTGACTTGACTTAACGATGAGGGGTCCTCCGAACCTCGGACTCGTTTAAATTTTTTTTTTTCGCTGTAGGTGCGGCTTCAATTAAGGTCCCGTCCCGGCAGTGCCGTCACATCGTGACATCGTGGAGCTAGTGCGCCCTTGCATCGACACTGGTTTGACATTTTCGACATGCTTTTGACATTTGGGTGGCAACCATGGGCGTTTAGCGTTGAAGCGGCTGAGTGATTAGTCTGGTTGGTTGAATTGGGGTGAGAAGGGGGATAGATAATTGGTCTTGGAAGGTGGAAGGTGATGGTGATGAAGAAATGAAGCTTCTGGGTGCTTAGACTTGTTTACCTGACAGCCGCTATTCTCTGGCAACTTGACGTTGTTGTTCCTCTTCGTTCCATCTTCATCTCGAGGTCCACTCGGTTCTGCGCCGTCAGTATTGTACACAATGGTCGACATCTATCGGACTCCCCGAAATCTCTGCTTCGTCAGCAAACGATGCTACTGTGATTTCAATTCAACGAACAAAATTAGCAAGGTATGAGTAACCTCCCGGTCTTGATCAATCCAAGCATGTTACACTCGGGCAGTCACAGCACTGGCATCAGCTCCTCATTAGATTGAAAGTCAAAAGATTCTCTGAGTATTTGATAGTTATTTTAGGTAATCAACTAAAAGTCATGTCATACTCAAAGAGATTTTATCGCAAGCTTCGCATCCCGTCTCGACATGGCGCAAACTGGTCAGCCAGTCAGATATGTTCCAATCAAATTCCGGCAGAGACCACAGGGTTATTGAAGGGGATTTCCACCCCGACAATGTCCGCAATCAAACGCTCGAGGTAAGGGAGCTTCTCGAGGTTGTACTTGTTCATGATGTACTTGCGGTCCGTGTGGACCAAAGAGGCCAAAAGGCCGCCGAGAGTCGTGATGCCGTTGCGCTCGCCGATGCCGAGCACACACGTATCGATGTGGGTGGCGCCGGCTTCAAGAGCGACAAAGGCGTTGGCGATAGCGCAGCCCGTGTCGTTGTGGAAGTGCGTCTCAATGTCGCAGCCCACCATTTGGCGAAGTCTGCTGATCTTGTCATAGACTTCGAGCGACGTAGCGCCGCCCACCGTGTCAGCGATGCCGACGCGGTCCGCGCCCAGCGAGTCCATGAGAGAGTACAGCTTCAGGATCTCGTTAAAGTCCGAGCGGAAGGAGTCTTCTCCGGAGAAGCGAATCTCGATGTTGTTCGATCTCACGAAGGCGACGATCTCCTTTGCCTTTTCAGCAATCCAGACCAAGTCCTTTCCGTGGGAGTTCTTCATGAGCTGGGTTGAGGTGCCGATGCACATGTTACTGTGTCGGGTCAGTCACGAATACATCAAACCTGGGCCTGCAGAGACGACATACATTCCATCGACGCCTGTCTGGACGGCGATTCTCGCGTCGTCCATGTTGCATCGAATGTGGCACAAAACCTTGGCTCTCAAACCCAGCTTGCAGATAGCCTCGCAGTCACGTCGCGACTGTTCAGAGGCAGCAGGCGAGGTGACTTCGATCTGATGCATCCGGTCAGCCGGGGAACAATAGCTTCCTGTTGGGTTGACGGTCTTACATATTCCACTCCGAAGTCATCCAGGGCCCGAGCAATCTGAAGCTTCTGCTCAGTGGTAAAATGGGCGGTGGCAAACTGCTCGCCCTCACGCAGAGTGCTATCAATAATGCTGAAGTTGGAGAGGTTGCAAGAGTTGCGCATAGAGGTGGCGGCGGTGTTAATGCCGTCAGAATCGTAGCCGTCAGAGGCGATGCTGTCGGCGGAAGAGCCGAGGTCAGAGGCGGCATCGTCGTCAGTGGTCAAGTTGTTGTCCTGGTTGGCAGCCAGGACCTTTAGGGAGGCTTCCAGGACTGTTCCCTGGCTGCCGCCTCCCCCGTGAGCGCCCTGGTTGCTGCTGCTGGCGCCGTTCTCCATGGTGTGGCTGGTATGATGGCGGACTGAATGAGTTCCATTACTATTGTCGCCATTGCCGGAGCTGGCAGCACCATTTCCCATGGTGTGGCTGGTGTGGTGGGAGATCGGGTTGGTAGCGGACCACATGGTTTCTGTTGCATATAGTGGTTCTGGTCTTGGTCAATATGTGTCTTGTGCGTGTTGGAAGGAAGAGGAAATAATGCAGGCGGGATGGATACCTTTTAAAGGCGAGTGGATGATGAGTCAACAAGCGCCGTGGAGAAACTTTCCGGTCTTCGGACGGCATCACCGCCTTCAACAGCTTTGTCCCACAAAAATGCAGTGCAACGGCATGTCGGAAGTGAATCTGCACGAGTGCAATTGATCCATTGGATGCTTGGGAAGACTGCTTCGTTAGTTTCATCACAAGCTCGACGCTCCCCGCTTCCACGGCTCAAGGGGCTCTCGCATGTGAAGCATCTACGAATAGGTAGTTGCGGGAGCCATTGATGACGATGGTGTGCACGGAATTGAGTTGATCCATTCTTTCAGTAGCCTATCTAGGAAGCAGAGCTCATAGCTACGCTACGTCGTGCACCAGAGGCATTGATATGGCAGAGACACACGTCGCGTGAAATCTCTGCAAAGAGGCCAAGAATTTGCCGCTTGACAAAGTGAGGGGAAGCTGGCTGCGCTGAGACCGGACCCATCTGATGGATCTCTCTCCCTTGATCCCTTCTGCCGTGGAAAAACCTGGAACAGAAGCACCTCAGGTCCGGGGTCAGCCAGTTATCAATCAGCGCCCCTCGCCTGCAGCTGCATCATTTATGCGGATTCGTCCTAGCGTTCTCTATCAAGTCCCCGGTTGAGCTTGCTTTCTCAGTGGCCAGGGCTGGTCCCCTTCAGGGCCTGGTTGCCTGGTCCCTTTTCCCCTTTCCAAGCGATGAATTTTTTCCACATCTTACGTCATCTTTGGCTCCTTCTTGAGGGACCCCTCGTTGAGCCGACCACGCCAGGATAGATAGGTACATAGGTAGGTAGCTTAATTTGTATCTATCCAGCGTAGATAGAATTGATCTCTAGAGTGGCCTCGCATTGTAAAGCCTCCGAGCCCGACCTCCATATCATGTGCGCATGCTACCTCGGTAGGTGCTTCAAGGCGTACAAAAGGTAGGTGCCTGCATCGGTAAAATGGCTTGCTTCAGATCTCGTGTTGGACCATCATTGGCTCCCCGTTGGTTACGGTTGCGTCGTGTGTATGCAGGCAAGGCAAGGCAATCACAAGAGGCCTGAAGGCCCTCCATGCCACTTTTCAACTAGGCTGGCCTGCCAAAACCGTTCTTTCTTTTTCTTGCGCGCAACTCACCTCTCAACCATGTCAGATCCAGTTGGCGTGGCTGCGAGCGCCGTCGGCATCATCTCGTTTGGCATCCAAGTATCCCAAGGGCTCTACAAATACATTCAGCTCGGTCCAGGGTCGCGACAAAGACATACACACAGCCTTAACCCAAATCAGCAACCTATTGCGCACTTTCAACGTCTTGAATGGCCTGATTCCCCGAATCCAGTCGCTTCCCAACCCAGACACGAATGCCATCCAGACACTTCAACAATGCATTCAAGACAGCGGCCGAGGCGTTCAAGAATTGCGAGTATTGCTAGAGTCGTTTGAAGATAGAAACTGTGGTGCATTGCCAAGGAAGTGCTTTCGTTGAGACAATAGGCCCAACTCGACGTACCTGATGATAAATTCCCAGACTCAAAGGCTTCGTTCATCATGCAAAAAGTACTAGAAACAGGCACTTTCGTTCCAGACGTCTTGAAGGTGCCCGACGACTACGAGGACATCTACATCAGCGGGAATCTTCATATTAACTTTTTCCCAATTTTCTTCGACGCAGGCTTCCACGATATCAACACCAGAAGTAGCCACGGTCTCTTGCCACTCTGCTTTGCTGACTATGTTTATCCAGAAGACATGCCTTTTATTTATCTGGATACATTCTTGTGGCTTAAGGATTCATCTTGCCTGGACCAGCCAGTAGCAGACCCCATGTCGCTTGGTCTCAACCCGTCGGCAGGCTGGCACTATCTGGCGCTCAAGGCATGCCAAAATCTGCTTGGAACTTTGCTCATGAATAACGACGAGAATGGGGGAAAACAGAATGCACATGGTATACTTGACGAGATACTTAAGTGCCAAGTCAGGGACACTTGTCGTTGTCGTTGTAGCCCCCATGGTTGTCTCCCCATGACACTATTATTGAAACTCAGGACCTCCCCGGCGAATCTACTATGGGCGGAATTATTATGGCAGGGTGATGTCGGCTCATTTACGAAGGAACTCTTTACACTTCTCACTTTTGAGGCCCTTGAGATGACGCACACTTGCTGTTCTGTCATTCATTGGCGCATGCTGCCGGCTTTTGGCCAGCCCGTCTTAAAGCAATTTTTGCGTGATGTCCTTGAAGTTCAAGACGAAGAGAAAGAGTTAGGAGACCGACTCACAAGTCTGCTTAGTGAATTCCAGTGCAGGTATGACAACTCTCGGGAGTCTCTCAGGGACTTTGTTTATGGCTACTGGGCGAAACGGATGGCAGAGGAATGCATCCCATCGCACGACGAGATAGAGTCTGCGAGGCATGTCGGCGTCAACGTTAAGGCTTGTGAGTATTCTGAGGCATTTACGAACACGCAGTTCCTAACTAATTTTCGCACAAGACAAAACGCCCTACCGCCTCAAGTGTATCCTAGGTAGAAATTTCGACTTCACAGATTATGCTGCGGCTTCATCCTGTAGCAGCGACGATAACGGTACCCCGGAGAGCCGTGAGGGCGGGGAGCGTTAGGATAACGATGGATGGGGATAATGCTCCGGGGTTTTGTATTATCTAGACTGTCACACCCCTGGAGCATCATGCAACACTGATAACATTATGAATATGTTTAAAGAACAGCATAAGAACACGTTGAATCCCAAAGACAAGCAGTGCCATAGGCAGGTCCTCCCGGTTATCTGGCAGGCACCTTCATCAAGTTTTATTGGTCCCCTTGCTCCAGAGTATGGCAGCCGCCAAAACGGCAAGAACGAACGGCATGAACAAATAGCAGCAACCAATGACAACAGTCATAGCGAATAGCAACAGCAACAGCAAGAACCGATGGCAATGGGCAAGAGCCAATGGAAAATATCAAGAACAACAACCCACGCCATTATAGATGCCTGCCTAGGTACCTACCCAAGCCAAATTCTCTCAACAAACCCAGAGTACAGCCAAGCCTCCTCTGAATTCAAACTTGCTATCTTGTCATTACTTTCCATCAGTTCATTCAGCTGAAAGGCTTTGTTCCAAGTCGAAATGAACTCTACCGCTCATCCATCGCCTTCTGCCACTCTCGAAGAGGAAGACGGCCACCACCACGGTCGACTTGAGAGGGCCGTCGAACAGCTTCGCGAGCACATGGGCTTGTCAGCAAAACCAGGTGGCCCTCCTCCAAATCAGCAACCCAGGACCAGAGCGGTGTTCTTCATCGAACGGGCTCCGAACTCAATGAATAGGGGTGCACGATGCAAGCTACCCACGTGCGACGAAGGGCGCATCAGACCCGGCCACTACCGTATTGCCCTCGTCCCTTCATTGGACCCCGGCCGTGGGAGGGGATCGGCAGGTACGAACAATATTCTTAATTCTCATTGTTTCGTTCCGTGTAATTGAACGCAGTCACAGACCTTTACCACATCTCGTGTTTCGAGGAGATAGCCGACTTCTCACAGCTTCCCTTCCACCAACGAGTGCATCCCATTACGCGCTCGACATTCAGCGCTCGCGGCGTCAAAGTAACTAGTATCCTGGACGGTAACTATCTCGTCGACGGCGGCGCCGAGCGACTGATACTACAGTGGATAGACGAGCGGCGTCAGCAAATCCGAGAACGCGACGGCGAGGTCGACAACGCCAGGCCTATGGCCCAAAACCTCGTGGACCTCTTCAACATGGCTGGAACACCCGGGTTCAGAGGTGAAAAACCTGTGCGCATGGGTGAATTCGAGTACCAGAACTTGCTCGGACCCCTCGCCCCAAATGAGTGTGATGGACTTGAGGATCTCGAGGTTTGGAACCTCTTTGACGAATACCTTTCCACACGGCGGCCCGGCAGCTTGGAAAACCGTCACGATCTGAGTGAAATGCTCCAAAAGTGGTCGAAGGACACTGTAAGTCAACACATTCAAGCACGGCCTATGGCAACTAACATGAATGACAGTTCCTTGCGAATAAGAAGGAAGACAATCTCAACGATGAGGAGCGACAAGAAACAGCCAAGCTAGGACCCAAAGCTATCAGGGCCCTACGAAGATTGTCCGCCATTCCAATGCCCAATATGCAACCCGCCCTCCTATTGTGAAGGCCATGAGATCGACTTTGGCGAAGCAGACGCGTGCGGCCAAATATACTAAAGAACGTCCGAGTACCTTTGAGCAAGAAACCTTGGGCGAGTCCAAGAAGATGGACAACCAGTATTTGGTGACCTGTGACAAGAAAGCATGGAGTACGTTTTGTCATTGCCATCTCCAATCGGTGCTATGGGATGCGATCAAGAGAGCTCGCAAAGAGTTAGCTCATGGATACCACCACACGACCTAAGCTAGGCACCGCTCTATTAACGACTTGATTTCAGAAGTTTAAATGTAAAGTTGATCTATTTTGGTAGCCAGATGGCAAGGTATCAAACAGCTATTCGACGCATAGCCCCAGTCTATCCGTCCTATTCTCCTCATTATATATGCGATGTGTCTAATAATATTTCGTAGATTGTACCAGTCGTGGGAATTCCCGGTTCTCGGGTGAGTAATGCAATAACTTTTTAAGAAGCAAAGTGAGGGGCGTTGATGAAGAGACCCATGAGGCAACCTCCCAGAGTACCAGCAATTGGGATGGTCATGATCCAGGCAAGCAACAAGAGGCCGACTCGCTGGAAGTTGACGGCCTTAAAGGTACCGTTGCAGAGACCAACGCCGACAGTGGCTCCGGTGATGCACATAGATGTGGAAACGGGGAGCGAGTATTGTGAGAAGATGAGGACGGTGATGGCGGCGCCCATCTCCATGGAGCTGCCTCGGCTGGGGGAATGGTACGTGATCTTGTTGCCCATGACTAGGTGATGTTAGAAAATGCCTTCTAGAGTAGAGTAATGAGGATATAGACTTACCCTTCATGATGTTGTAGCCATAAGTAATGAGACCGAGGGAAATCATGCAGGCGAGAACGGCAAGCTGCCAAACGGGCACAGGGGCCTTAGCAGCAGCAGCGTCGCCAGTTGACCAGGCAGAGTAGATGACAGCCCAAGGACCGACCGAGTTACCGATATCGTTGGCGCCGTGGGCAAAAGAAGCAGTGCAGGCAGTAATGATCTGGACAAAGGAGTAGAGATGCTCAACCTCGTTGGGATACTTCTTAGCGTGAGCATAAACGCGGGCCATGCGCTCACCCTCGGGGGTGCCGGAGATGCCGGTCTGGGCAGCGTGGATGTCGTAGTGGATGCCGTAGAGGAGGCCGGAGACAATCATAGCAGGGATGCGCTTGGCGAGGATGCGCATGTTGTTGAACTCGTAGATCTGACCGGCGCCCATGGGGTTCTCGTGGAGGGTGCGCATGGCCCAGCCGAGAGGACCACGCTTCTGGCGGAGCTTGGCGTGGAAGCGTTCCTGGCCCTGGGCGACGAGCTCCTTGTAAGTGGCCTGGTTGGCCTCGATGGTGTCAAGGCTCTGCTCGTTGGCTTCGGGGACGGTCTTGACACCCTTCTCGCCAGCCTGGGTGATGGAGTCGGGGGAGTGGGTGGAGTCGTCGTCCTCCTCGTCGTGCTGGACAACGGCGTAGTTGGGGATATTGGAGAGGTGTCCATCGGCGGGAGCAGGGCGCTTGAACAGGAGGGGGCCCATGAAGAAGTGGTACCACTTGAGGGTGTGATCCTTCTTAATGATGATGGCGTGGACGTAGGGGACAAAGAAGAGGGCCGCAAGAAGACATACACCACCGCCAGTACCCATGGTGACGGCAGCAATGTACCAGCCGGGCTTCTTGCCCAGCTTCAAGTTGGGAGAACCCTTATAAACAATGGAAAGGGTGCAGATGGTGCCGGCGATGAGGAAGAAGAAGGGCGAGGTCCACACAGCCCAGGGAACCGGGTTCTTGCGGAGATGCACGACGCCCTTGATCAGCATAAAGATAGTCGCAGCAAACCCAGCAGAGATGGCGGGAGCCATTCCGAGGCCGGCAAAGATGGCTCCGAGACCCTTTCCTTCGTTCCAACCCCATTGAACCTGAGATGCGCCAACGGTGGCAACACCGACTCCAGCGACGGCCGAGATCAGGGAGTAGGTGGACGAGACGTGGGCAGAGTTGCGAGTGCACCACATAACCCATGATGAGGCGGCGGCGAGGGCGCAGGTAAAGGCGAGCATCTGGACGCCGGCGTTGTCCTGGAAAGCTGCGTTGGGGATGATGCCGTTCTTGATGGTGTCGGCGGTGCGGGCGCCGACGCAGATGGCGCCGAGGAGCTCGAAGACTGTTCCGAGGACCATGGCCTGACGGTAGGTGATGGAGCGGGAGGAAACGCTGGTGGCCCAGGAGTTGGCGACATCGTCTGCGGGAGAGGTTGGTTAGCATATGTTGTCATGGTGCATGATCTAGGGTTGGAAGGATGTTATTCAAGGTACTTACTGGCACCATTGTTAAACGCATCTAGCATGGCAAACATAGTGCCAATGGCAAAAATGTAATCATATTGACTGAGCGTCATGGCGACGGTTGGGGCTCAAGGCCGGGACAGAGGGTAGATTCCCAGATGTGAGTCGTGATTAAAGAGTTATTAAGGAATGAAGCAGGGATAGTAGATCTGCTTTTGTTCTTCTAGAAAAGAGGGAAGAAGAGGATGACCGGCGCTGGATGATGATGGGAGGAGGATACGAAAACATTACGAGTGCAGGTGGGAGGTTTATATAACAGAGACACAACACCTGGAGATAGGAAGAAGAGTATGGAGGAGAAGGAAACGCAATGGAACCAGGAGGGCGTGCGGTAGAAGTCGGGCGATCCAGCAACGGGCTGGGTTGGAGTGGTTCTGCTGGCCCATGGAGAGAGGCCGTTCTCTTCCTTCACTTACACGAAGCGGGAGGGAGAGACAAGGACAGACGTTTAGTGGTCAGTCAGACAGGGCGTGAACGTATTACAAGCAAGACACCTGGTTCGCGGGCGTGTGCGTGTGCGTGTTTACCCACTTGGCTCACCGAAGCTCTGGAAGTGCAAGCGTGAGGAGGGCGAGTGAGTGTTGCCTCCGTATCGTGCATGAGAGTAGCAGTTTGAGGTGACCCACCGCCAGGGCTCGAACTGGGGTTAGTTTTGATGGCGTCTTTTGGAGATGCAGCGTGGTATGCAGTAGTTTGAGCGGATGAGGGAGGAGGGCACGTGTGGTGGGAGAGCTGAGATGCAGAGAGATGCAGCCCAGATACCTTAGGTAGCATTCGACATTTGGCTTCGGTTTGTACAGCTTGATTGAGTCAATGAGATGGTACAAGGGGCACGGGGGAAGCCATTGGAAGAGCATCTTTGCAGACCAATAATTGAAATGCTGCGTTTTCGCGGCAGTGGCTACATCTCGGAGGCTCCAGCCATGTTCTGGGAGGCGTTGGCCAGGATGGGCTGAGGCCCCGGTTTGACGGCTCAGATGCCAAGAGATGCGGCGAATGCTCCCTCGTTAGTTGGATGATACGAGAGAGCCTTGTCGTTGAAGAGGGCAACGGCTTCTCTCGGGCAACGTGCCTCGGTTCCCAGTTGGGACAAGGACAAGGAGAACGGAGTCCACTTACGCTTAGCAGGTAACCGTAAACCACCATGTTCCACTGGACTGGACCAGCTCTCCGGCTCCGGGGAGTCGAGGCTTATCAAACCCCTGTTGGCGGGGTCCTGGAACCGTTGATACCACGCGGTATGTCTGTAGCAAACCGTGGCCAGAGCTCGACCGCACGTGGGGGAATCCCCAGATCTCACTGGATCTTGCCCTTGTGCTTTTCACTCCGTTGGGCTTCCCGTCTTCCGCCTCGGCGATCTAACTTGGCGTTCTGGGCGTTTACGTGTGGTCCTTTTGGATCCTCTCTTCGGTCGACCTTTTTACTCCTTCGGTGCGTCTCGCCGCTGTTCCTCTTCAACTCGAAATGCATTATGCTCGGAATAACCTTGGAAAAAAGGTTCGTTTGACAAAGATGATGTCCACTCCCCCATTAAAATTCCACTTCGCAAAGATCCCCCCGCTGGAAGAAATCTGGCCATGGCCCCCCACGTGCGTCCTGGGGAACATCTATATGGCCTTTGAAGAACACACGTGCACCTGGGGCAAGCAGGCAATTGACCGAATGAAGTCGTTCGTGCGCGTCTCGCGAAGAAGCATTGTCCCAAGCCATGACCCTTTTCTGCTGGGTCCTGAAATCATCAAATATGTTACACGGCGAGTCCGGTCGCATTCACCGAAGCCGTGAGTAATGGCTTATGGGGAGCTGAGAAGGCAGAGAGGCAATGTGGTCTGACCGAGGGGATCGCGACCGAGATTCCTCTTTTTCTTTCAAAGATGCAATTTCCGTTCGCCATTTATAAGAACACGAGATATTCCCTTCCATCAAACGTCGTCCACTTCCTTGGCAAGGAGAATAAGGCGATCCCTCCCCTCGGGATCGCCAAGTGTGCCAGACAAGGCGACAAGAGATCGCCAAGGCTGCAAGACACACACCACTTTGCTGCAATCCCTTCACTTGCCAAGGCGGACAAGGCGATCGCTAAGATGCTAGGCTCGTTGGCTTGCCATGGGTTTGGCCGGTAATAAAATGTCCAACTCTGCGTGCGCTTATGCGGCCTCTTCACAACGTGCCGTACATAAGTACCATCTTGGTGCAATTCCTCGCCTCATTTTGTAGTCCAACTTGACTGTCTCGAGATGGCATGTTCAAGCAATGTCTCCGCGTCTTGGTGTTTGCCATGTCAACTCAACCCTCAATCAGACAAGGCAAGTGAATGGCTTGCCAACCTGTGCAGCGACCATGCACCATTTTTGCAGCTAGTCTTGATCCGTGACCGAGGCACTTGATGCATTGCTAGTCCAGGCCTTCTTTCATCCACGCATTGTTTGTTTTCGCAGAGCAGAGAAAAAGCAGCAAAGCTGCCCACGTGCTCGATTGCCAACACGGGGATGGTGGCCAGGCAAGCAAACTAGTCTGCACTCTGGCAGCTTGGCTCCGAAAATTTTCTTTTTTTGCCCTCCCCAACAGCCTCCTACTGCAGAGTCAAGATAGTGCCGTGGGGCATCTCCAGAGACAACCTCTCTTTACCTTTATTCGGGTTACCTCCGTGGCCAATGAATCGGAGGGGAACTCAGCATCAAACGTGAGCACGTGCGCGATATCCTGATGTGAACGAGTGCATGGAGGTATCCATAGATCGGTTCGCTGCTGCATGAGGCGTCAAACTTGGTGATCTATTTACCCTACACTCATGTCGGAGTGGATTTTTACATCATACTCAGATTGTAACTCTCTAAACTTTTGAAATGTCTTACGCATTAGGGTCGATAAGCCACATGCTTCAATCCAATGGAACTTTTCGATTCTAGTTTATCCAGGCGTTGATGTTGAAACAGTCTTACAGCACACATGTAACCACACTTAGGACCTCAATTCGCCTCGGGCCTTCATGTCGCCCCTCATTCCTGAGACAACGGAACACAGGCAACACAGAGTCTATAACCTAGCTTTTCCTAGTGGCGATTGGGCATTTCGCTCATTCACCGCGTCTACGCAATCCTCTGCTGCCTCCTGTTGCATCCTCACTTGCAACCACTCCTCAACAGCCCTCGTCAAAGCCTCGACCTCTTCAATTGTGTTTCCAGCATGTAAGCAGATCCTTACTCTCTCGCTCCCCACCGGCACCGTCGGAGCCACGATCGGCCGTACCATGAAGTTTCTCTGCTGGCAATGCTGTGCCAAACTTCGAGGGTGCGACGTCAGAAGTGGAATGATGGGCGACTTTGGGGGGGCCTGGTTCACGCACAGAAGCTCCGTCGCGGGCTGGTAGCGATCGACCAAGGATTGGAGCAGGCTGTGCGTGTGGCTCATCAGACGCTGCAGGTTGTGGGTGAGCGCCTCTGCGCCGTTGGCCATGAGAAAGTCGTATGTGACTTTGATGCTGGCGAGTGAGGGGAGGGCCATTGCGGTCGTGTAGATGAGAGTGCGGGCGTAGTTGATGAGATAGGATCGAGTGGTGTGAGATGAGAGAACAATGGCTAAGGAGATGGTTAGTCAAGAGTGAGCCTTTGAAAGGGATGATGTGGCCAACCTACCCCCAGAGCAGCTCATGGCTTTGCCAAAGGTATGAACGCGAGCAAAGATGCTGTCTTCAAGTCCTAGCTCACAAACGAGTCCACGGCCTTGGTTCCCGAAGATGGCTGTTGAGTGCGCTTCATCGACAATGATGTATCCGTTGCCTTTTGGGAGTTGTCGTTTTACACAGTCGACGATTTCTCGAAGCGGCGCGACGTCTCCATCCATGCTGTACACTCCTTCGACGGCGATGAAGACGTTCTTTTTTCCCTCAACAATATCACTGCCAGAGTCGCCGGCCTTTAGGTCTCGAAGGATGGCATCCAGGCCATTGGGGCCTTCAGCGATTTGACCTGCATCGCTTACGACTGTGTTGTGCCGAAATGGCAGCCTCTTTTTTGCGCGACTTTGTCTCATGCCATCATGAACGCTGGCGTGAATGAGCTCGTCGTAGACAATGACATCTCCTGACTGAGGAACGCAGCTGAACAAGCCGACATTGGCATCAAAGCCCGAGTTGAAGAGGAGGCCAGCTGGGGCCCCGTGAAAGGCGGCAATATCGCGCTCGAGCGATTCTGCAAATGGCGAGTTGCCGTCGAGGAGACGCGAACCACCTGAGCCGAGTATGGAGGAGGAAGAAGCAGAGGCGTGTTGAATGCGAGACTGCATCAGCTCCAGATATGCGCGCTGAAGGTGCAGGTTGCTGGCCAGTGAGAGGTAGGAATTGGAGGAGAAATCCACCATGCCCGGGGGGACAGTGGTGAGGCGTCGGAGCTGGGAGCGGGACTCTCGACGGGCGAGGAGGGACTGGAATGTTTTTTCCAGGTCGGTCATGTTGGATGTCAGCTGATCATGATGGTGGGATGCAGAGGTTGTTTGGAGTTTTTGAAGATCCATCCGTTCAGCCGAAGGAATAGTAGAAGAGAGATCGACCAGATGGAGGGGATTGATGCACATGTCAATCGATCTGGCTAACGTAGATTTTCAGGGCCAATTCAACCAATTCTCGTTGGCTCGAGCCCCTGAAGGTGAGCGGACCGACCAACCCGTTCGGCCCGGGCGGCTACCAATTCAATTCTCTGTCGTCTTGTTCGTTCCTGAAGCTGTCCTGGTGTTGGTGGGCTGGCGCGCTAGTTAGAGATGGACTGCGGGGGTTGGTGAAATGGTGAGTGAGGGGGAACATGGGATGAGACATTTCAGCATCGATCAATTGAGAGTCAATTGAGTCTGACTGGTGATCCGATCTCAACTCATTACTGCATTTTAATCCAGTACTGCATACAAGCGAGTCACAAGCAGAAACTCGTACCGGACCGTGACTTCCATGTTCTGACGCTGATTCCATTAACCTCGACACCTTCCTTCTCAGGCTCGGCACTTCTCCGTGCACTGCCGATCCAGGCCGACGCTTTCCCCATTCAACATTTCCATTCATCTGCATCTCTCAACAATTTCATCATCTCGATATTCCCCTTTGTTCCATGAGTGAATCAATTGGTCCCGTCTCCAATTGAATTCTCTGGACAATCCTCACTCTTCGACATGGCCCCCGTGGGCGCTCAACTATGGCGTGCCCTCCGTGCTCACCAAGTCTACGGCGCCAACACAGAGGTTGGGAAGACCATCTTGACTACGGTCCTGTGCAACTCAGCTTCCAAGAATTGGAAGAATGAGCACGTCTCATACCTGAAGCCTGTGTCTACCGGCCCACAGGACGAGGCTGACGATAGGTGTATGTTCTCTCATTCCCAAATACCCAGATCTATATGACCTCAACGCTAATGAGATGCAGATGTCACATCCCTGTCTCTTCCTCCCGGCCATCATTAACAACATGAACAACCTAGACACATTGAAACATATGCCCCCGGCGTCAGTCCCGAAACTTTGTTTCAATATGAAATCCCTGCCAGCCCTCATTCGGCGGCAGCCGTCTCAAGCAAGGTACACCACCCACTCACTCAACTGTCAGATAGGAATCTGACCGTCCCCCTCAAGCCTACTCCAACAGACCACGAACTTCTAGCAAAAATCAATCATCACATCTCCAAACGCGCCAACCAAGGCCCTGGATGGCTGTTCCTCGAGACAGCAGGCGGCGTCCACTCCCCCGGTCCTTCAGGAACCACCCAAGCTGACCTCTACGCTCCTCTGCGTATGCCCGTGGTCCTCGTCGGAGACTCTAAGCTTGGAGGCATTTCTCAAACAATCTCGGCCTTCGAGTCCCTGCGACTGCGCGGATACGACGTGGAGAGCGTGCTGCTGTTCCGAGATGAAGTCTACGAGAATTATCGCTACTTGGTTGAATACTTTGCAGACAAGCATGGTGTCCCCGTGGGAACTGTAGCGCAGCCGCCTCAAAGACATGAGAGCCAAGCATCAGACAGAGACAACATGAGCAAGTACTACCGTGCGATGAGTGAACATGGCTCAATCCAGAGTCTCCTCCTTCACTTGGACAAACGACATCAATCTCGAATCTCTCGCCTCGAGGAAATGGGCACAAAGGCTTATCAACACATCTGGTATCCCTTCACTCAACACAGTCTCCTCACTCCTGACAAAATCACGGCCATCGATTCCGCATATGGCGATCATTTCCAGACCTTCAAGCCCCAAACTGCCCAGTCCTCATCTTCTGATTCTGGTCTCCTCCAGCCCTCGTTTGACGGCTCTGCCTCCTGGTGGACTCAAGGCCTCGGCCACGCCAACCCTAAGCTCACTCTCGCGGCCGCATACGCTGCCGGTCGCTACGGCCATGTCATGTTCGCCGAATCCGTCAACGAACCCGCTCTCGCCCTTGTCGAGAGTCTTCTCCGGGACATGGAAAACCCACGAGCCACCCGTGTATTCATCTCCGACAACGGCAGCACCGGCTGCGAAGTCGCCATCAAGATGGCCCTTCGTGCAGCGCGCATACGCTACGGTTGGGGCCCAGACACGAATCTGGGCATCCTCGGACTCAAGGGTAGCTACCACGGCGACACCATCGGAGCAATGGACTGCGCGGAGCCTTGCACGTATAACGAAAAGATCGAGTGGTACGAGGGCAAGGGCTTCTGGTTCGACTATCCCACTGTGAACTGCGTCGAGGGCAAGTGGGTTGTCGATGTTCCGGCCGACTTGAAGTCGCATCTTGGTGATGGAGGGGCTTTCATGTCCTTGACTGATGTGTTTGACGTGACGACGAGGGAACAGGATGCGACGTGCCGCAAGTACGAGAGCTACATCGAAGAGACTCTTGCGAAACTCCAGAAACAAGGGCGCAAGTTTGGTGCTTTGATGATGGAGCCCATCGTCCTCGGTGCTGGCGGCATGCTCCTCGTGTAAGTTCTTCTGTAATCCCCTTGCTGAATCTTAATCAATCTCACATGTATAGGGATCCTCTCTTCCAACGAACCCTTGTTAACGTCGTTCGCCGCTCTCCTCACTTGTTCAGCACATCCTCAAGCCCAGCGTCGCCCACCACTGAAACCGCCTGGTCAGGCCTCCCCGTCGTCTTTGACGAAGTCTTCACCGGCCTGTACCGCCTCGGCCGCTATACGCCATCTTCCTTCCTAGGCGTCCACCCCGACGTTTCTGTCCACGCGAAGCTCCTCACTGGCGGTCTAGTCCCGCTATGCGCAACTATGGCCTCTGAGAGCGTGTTTGAGGCGTTTGCCAGCGAGGATAAGAGCGATGCTCTGTTGCACGGACACAGTTACACGGCGCATCCGGTGGGATGTCAAGTCGCGCTCGAGTCTCTGCGTGAGATGACAGACATGGAAAAGAACGGCGACTGGGACGCCTTCAAGAGTGATGGCTGGGTCTCGAAGAGCGACCTTTCGACGCACGGGAACAACTACGGCGCGTGGTCCGTCTGGTCGCACTCGTTCATCGATGGCGTGTCTCGCAACAGCGCCCGGGTAAGCGGTGTTTGGGCGCTGGGTAGTGTTCTCGCCATTACGTTGCGCAGCGATGATGGCGTGGGATACAAGAGCACCGCCGCGCTGGCGCTCCAGGCTCACTTGCGCAAGGGCGATGCTGAGGGTCAGTGGAACGTGCATGCTCGTGTGCTCGGCAACGTGTTTTATATCATGGCTGGACAGAAGACGACTCGTGAGACTGTTGCAGAGATTGAGGGACTCGTTCAGGAGGCCTTGGCTGCGTAGATGGGCAATATCTAGGAAAGGAATGAGAAATAGTATAACAAAATAGTCTTGATGAAAGGCGCCCATCGTGTTGATTCATGATTCGTTCAGTCGTGTCAGAGTACATAAACGTAGGGATCCAGCTCCTCTACAAACTTCAACAGCGGCGTGGAATCCTGCGAGCTGAGCCACATGGCCGCTCTGTTCGCTGCCCACAAGCCAGCCAGCGCAACCTCCTTTTCCGACACGGTGACTCTCTTCTCGCTGGAAGGCGTCCTCACCAAGTCGCCGTTGAGATGCCACGACCGAGAGCTCTTCATAGTCTCCTTGTCGAGATACCACTTGAGCTGCTTAGACAGATAGTCGTACTCCAAGACGCCGACACGTCTCGCCTCCTCCTCTCCCTTGAGCTCGGCGAGTCTGCGGATTATCCTAGTGTGGTCCCAGATGAAGCTTTGTTCCCAGTCAGGGACCCAGCGCTTGACCAGGAGGTATTCCGGGTCCTGTTGCACATGGTCAGTATACCATTACATCTCGTCCAAGAAACAAAGTTCCTACCTCTTCCGGTTCGTACTCAAAATCCAGGGCTCGCAGCGTCTCCTCGTCTAGATGGCGGCGAGAGAAGCGCGTGTATGCTGGCATGTCGCCCAAGAGGCCCTCGGAAACGGGGGGTTGCGTGTCTGGCGGATGCTCCTTTCTCTGCACCTCGACCTCTTTCGCAATCTTGTCCAAGGCTTCTTCCAACGTCTTTTGTTCAGTCAGCATGTCGGCTGCTGACGGCTGCTTCTCCGCGTCGGCCTCTTTGCAAATCCTTTTCGAAGCGTTCTCGATCATCTGTCGAAAAGACGCATCCAGGACGAAGAGGGTCCCAAGGGCCGTCCGCAGAGGCAGAGCCTCCGAGTTCTCCAGCGAGGAAGATGTGAACTTGTCAAACGCCAGATAGTCTCCGAGCTTCTGCGGATGGAACTTTGGTCGGACCCTCCACCGGAACGCCTTGATGTCAGTCTTCGTGCTAAAGGCCTTCGTGAAAGATGGCCCGCGGAGGTCTTCCTTCTCCAAGATTCCCGTTGCCGGTTTCAATATCGATGTCCAGAACTTGTCTCTGCACGTCAGGAACCCCCAATCGTCCCATTCGAGACCGAGGACGAGAGCGAGGGCCCGCTCGACGTCTTTTCTGGGAAAGACGCAACATGTGTCTCCTCTTCGACTGACGTACTGCACCCAGGGACCACGGATCTTGATGGACGCAGACCCTCTCTGCGGAGCATCAGCAGCCTCAGCCTCCTTTGTGCTCTTGTCTTCATCGCTCGCCGAAGGCATATCCCTTTTCGACGTATCAAGTGGAAGAAGCTGCAAGATTTTGGGCTCTGGAATGCTCAAACACTTCATTGCCTGTCCCATGGATATGGGAATGTCATAAGATTCCTGCAGGGAAAACGCCGGCCAGTCTTGTAGGCGGTTCGTGTCTCGTTCAAAGCCGTACGAGTCATCATCTTCGTCCTCGCCTGGGCCCTCGAGCGATATGACAGCTTGCCTGCCTTCCGGGGTACGACCACAGGGCAAGAAGCCATGAGCAAGCCAAAAGAGGGTCTGCATAGACGTACAGTCCCTTCTCTCTGTAGTCCCGGTCGCAAAGATCTCTCGCGCCGTGTGTGGCACAAACGAGATGCATGTGAGAGAGCTCCACGAGCCCTTGTGTCGTCCGAGGGCCTGCATCGTGCCCGTGACGCCGTGGACCGTGGGCTTTTCCATGTTGTCTATTGTCCACTCGCCGTACGCGCCACGTCGGAGGGAGAAGGTCAGAAGGTCGCCGCCATAGCCATAGTCACTGCTGCGGGTTCCGTGATCACTATCGCTGTTGCTTGATGACCCCATTGAAGAGGACGAAGGTTTTTCGCTCAGGGCTTCCCAGCGTTTAGTTTTCAATTTGGCGTCGGCTTCTGGGACGTGCCTCATCGTCTCTTTTCGCGCGAACTGGAAGAGTTGGATGGACGCACGCTCGCCTTCGAAGTCGCGTCGGACTCTCCTTGTTTGAAGAATGCCTTTGTCTGGGCGGACGCCATAGCGACCCAGGAGGCCGAGGAGCAGGATCCAATGCTTGTTCACCACCAGAGCTGTCCGGCTGTTGACGACTTCCAGCGTACCACCCTTGGTGACGCCGAGGTTCACAGGGCTGTTGGTTGCCTGTTCGAGCGCCTCATGGGCTTCAATGACTTCTGCCAGCTTGGCCCAGCCTGTGTTCCAAGGGAGGTAATCGCGCGGCCGAAGGAGCCAGTGGCCCAAGGCGGCGCGAAGCGGCACCAGAGGCGTCGTGTCGGGCTCGTTGGTGATGTATCCCGGGGCGAGGTCCGGGACGCGAATGCGCCGCAGCACACGCAGCCCCCTCGTGAGGCGAAAGCCACGGGTGACGTACTTTTCAGGCAGGTCTTGCACGGCGTTCATGGCGCGGTTGCTGTCGCTGAGGGAGGCCTGGAGGGCGAGAAACGGGCCCACGACGCCGACGAGGGCGACAATGGCGATGAAGGCGGCGACCCATGTTCCGATGTTGCTGGTGAGCTCGACGAGGTCTGGGCCATTGTCGCCAGTTGCGGCTGCAGTTGCAGTTGGGGCCGACATTGCCAGGCGTTGTTCACGTCAAGGGCGTGAAGAGCTTGCATCGTCACGGCGGACAACGGTGACGATCCATGACAAGTTAGCGCCCCCTCAGCCTTAAGATGACCCTGGACCTGCTCCCTGCAAGGGCTGAAAATAAGGCAAGCATTAAACAATTCATTGTCGATGTCGAGTATCGAAGACGAGTCCATCACCCGGAAACAAGGGCGGAAATAGCCGCTCCGTCTCTCCATTTAAAGCCTGTTCGATCCCGGGATGACAATGACCCTTACGAGGGACTGGTCAGTAGCCATTCCTAACTACTCCTGTGTACAAAGTAAATGTTCGTCCCGCACTCTGGTCATCCTTGGTGCAGAGCCATCACCACCCACACATCCATCGTTCATACAACTGGGAATTGCTTCTCTTCAACCATCAACTCATGTACCCCTTGAAAACGCATCCGTCCTCCTCGGCGCTTGCCCATCTGTCCCCTTGAACAATTCGACCCAGGATGGCTAGAAGATGTGGAGTTGAAAGGTGTTGGTTCGCAAGGAATGCAAGCCACCAACACAACCAACGGGCGCGAAAGCCTCACCCTTCGTACCCAACACGAGGGCAACGCTCTCCCTTCAAGCCCAGCGTCCGCCGTGGCTGGCTGAGCAAGGCCGTAAGTGCAACTCTAATGCAAGCTGGAGCTGCAAAGGCGCCTATCCCTTGCGTTGGGCACACAGCATAGGTGCGGGCCGACGCTGCTTCGGCAGGTCATCACTTGACCTTTTCATGCTTCTCTTCTCTTCTCTCTCTCTCTCTCATCGGGTGCGGAGAACTGGTACGTGGGAAATGCATGCATGTCTCAGCTTTGGACACGCCGCCCTTGCCAATCCCGTTGGCATCTTGACCGATGTCACGCTGATATCATCCATCACATCACCCGCAGCACTCACAGAGAAGACCGCTACCCCCCCTGGCATCCCATCCCTCCCAGCAGACAGGTGAGATGCCGTCCGCGAGATGAGGGGTCGATGGCCAGCAGCCCCCCAACTCAATCCATCAGGTTGTCAGTTCTCACATTACGCGCCAACCCTCGTCAAGCCCACCTTGCAAATGAGAAGCTGAGCGGCAATCGTTGGTTCTATTGGTTCGCCCGTGATCCTACTTTGACGCCAATGTCTCTGGTTGACGGAGCAGCTTTGCTTTTGCTGCTGGGACTAATATATGCGGCTCCCCCCCCTTCCCCAGGTTTACTCGCTCCTCACCGACGCTCTCTCTTCCATTCTTCAAAACACGGTTCACTCATTCTCGTCAGTCTCTGCAGCAATGGCGCCTCCGGTAATGACCCCTGTCGACGTCGCGGCCTCGTTCAGACGTGCTGCCCACAGCGTCGAGGTGCTCATCAAGTCCATCGAGAACAACAGAAGCAGTCTCCCGGCCGTAGTGAGGGGCCTTCGCGAAGACCTCGTGCCTCTCGTCCCCCTGCTCAACCAGGTAGCCTCAGCGGTAAAGAGCAGTGATTGTGAACTCGCTCTTGGTCATGACGCGCAGTACCTCCTGCACAACTGCGAGCGCATCTGCCTAAAGCACTCCAATAATGTTAGTCAGTCACTGGACCAGAGCTTGCCGTGAGAAAGACGTCTTGTATTGATGCTTCAGAAGATTCGTCTTCTTCCCGAAGACCACATTACTACTCTCAAGGCACAGCTGAGTAGCTTCAAAAACATTCTCAACACGCTTCTTCAGACTTCAAACTGGTCAGTCTCGTCCCCTAGGAATCGCGAATGCCGTGATCAAGCTGATTGACACGATAGAACAGTCTGAAGACGGCACGCCAGGAATACATGACCAAGGAGATGGTCGATCCAATGCTCAAGCAGATGGAGAAGATGATTGAAAGACAAATCATCGGGGTAAGGACTGAACAAGGGGCGTTGACACGCTATTCACCCCCGAAGCACAATCCCAACCGTGACGAGATCCTCCTGGAACTCCGCCACCAGAGAAAGACGTACGAGGCGATCCAAAAGATCTGCGAGGAAGCATTGAAGAAGACTGTCTACCAGCGAACGGGGCAGAAGATCTTCAACGTCAAGGCCAACGACAAGAGCGTGACTCTGACGGGGTTCGTAAACGCCGAGGAAGAGGCGTCAAGGATTGACCAGGAGATATCCGACGTGTCCGCCGCGGGCTACAGCATCGCAGTTGCTGGAGTTGTCAAGCAGATTGACTATGTTGCCCTGGCTAGCCAGATGCGACAGCTCAAGTAGACGTGAGGGGAAGGGCCTGGTGGTTGGTTAACGGGATATGAGATTTTAATAGTATTTTTAACTGACTTTAGGTCATAGACTATGTGTTTCCGAGTGAGGCTTCATCGAGTTTGTAATTCGTTCTTGGTGCTCTGAGCTGGGCGAATCTATGCGGTATTGCTCAAGCATATCCCCTTCACTCACGGACAATGGAGGTACTTTTCGAAAGTCTAACGGCACCCGATCCGCCACCAATGGTCAAATCACTCGGATTTCTGGTTTTTGGGGTTAAAAAGGGACACGACAGTTGGGCCCAACAGCGGCAATGGCGGATGTTTTGCTGGCGTTATGCCGGGAGGGCGTCGATTGTAGTCGAGAGCCCGATGGGTGCATCTCCCTCGCCAAGCAGTACCGGTGGTGCCCACGACATGATTGCGACGGATATCGTAGATATGGGATGTAACATCATACGGAGTGCCCGATGCAAGAGATATCCGGAGATACTATAGCAGGAACATTGGACTGCCAGCGGTCGGGTAAGTGTATGAGATGGCACCTCTGCGTCGAACAGTCTCGACAGAAGAGGCCGTAGGCGCCATGCTTCACAGAAGTCTTGCTCTTGCGACAATCAATGTACGATCAGTCTTGTATAATTCGCTTTCCTCTATGCGCCAGTTACATACAAACGCCGAGCCCTTCCAAATCGCTGCAGTGCTAGATTCCAATGTGTATACAACATCCACCACCCTTGGGGGATGCTAAATGGGCGAACAAGTACAAAAAAAAAGAAATGATGAAGACCAAAAAAAGTAAGACAAGGGGGAAGAAGGCTTTCCCGCAATGGTGTAGTTGAGGGGTCTCGCATGTGCAAACCGCTTCCTCCACAAGTCGCTTGGCGCTATTCTCACATCACATTCCTGAGTGTGTGAAAGTCGACACTCAGACGCGCGACTGAGTTGTTACCACTCGGGTTGGTTTCGGGGTTGGGTCCTTGGCGGTGTGATGGTGATACTGCCAGCCTCTGTCTTCCGCAGTGACTTTCCTGTCCAAGACATTGAAAACGGTGTCTTGGCTCAAAGATGAGAAAGCTTCGGTGCCCAAGTGAGAATCGGTCGAGCGAGCTGTTTGCTCCTATTGCCGGTCGTCGTTCAAACGATGCCCCGTCTCATCTATAGCCTCGTCCACCCGCCCGAGCTATACTCGTGTCCCTGGTTCGCAGAGTCCTCGCCGCCCTTGTAGCCCATCAGCTCGTGGCGCTCCGTCTGGGTCTTCTCGTCGGCCGCCTTGCCCTCTGCATTTCCGGCTCGTTTGGCGCGGATGTAAAGGAAGGCCAGCGCGCCGACGCCGAGAGCCACGGCACCCACGCCGCCGGCGTAGACTGCGGTTTTGGCGGCCGTCGGGAGCTTTTCCCATTTCTCGGCCGTCGTTGTTTCTTCTTTCTTGTTGATGGCTTGGACGGCGGTGGAGTTGCCCCTGTTTCGGTGTGTGTAAGTGCCCATGTATGACTTACACGGTGCGTCCAAGGGTATCCAAACTTACTTGACAACATCAATGCTCTTCCAATCGCCCGTCATATCGCCGTACGTGTACTCCTTGCCCGTGCTATAATCCTCCACCGAGACGCTCTTCACATACATGTTGAACGGGCCCTTGTCGTAGTCGGTATCGCCGCCAGCCCAGTCGCGCGTGCCCTCGGGCATGGTGGGATCGCCAGCAGCCCAGATGCCAATGCTCAGGCGCATGGGGGTCTGGGGATAGTTGTCGGTGCTGTTGGCGTCGGCGGGCAGCAGGGTGCGGACCTTTTCGCCGTCGGCCCACCACTCGATCTTGTCCTTGGTCCAGGTGGTGGTGTAGTTGTGGTAGGTGTCCTGCATGCCGTTCTTCATGTAGTGGTACTCGCCCTTGGTGAAGTCCTCGCGGCCCTTGCCGTAGTAGTTTGTCGACGCGTGCGTGTCGTTGTAGCCCAGGAGCTCCCAGTCGACTTCGTCCAGGTCGTCGCTGAGCCACATCATGGAGCTGACGATGCCGGTGCCCGAGGAGCCTTTCAGCCAGAGCTCGGTGCGGCCGAAGAAGAAGTAAAAGGTGGTTCGGATGGTGGGTGAGTCGCCCTGTTTATTGATTGTAAAGGTGGCTCCCTTTTCCGAGTCGTACGGGACATATCCGACCGTCGTCTCCCACAGGTCGGACGACGGTGTCGAGTTGAAGTGCCAGAGATGCGACGTTCCAAAGGCAGGATCGGCTGGACAATCGGTTGTGTTGAGAGGATTGCAATCGGTCGACGTCTGGGCCAAGGCGAGGCCGACGAGAGCCGCGGCCGGGGCGAGATATCGCGAGATCATGACTGTGGTGTCTTGGGTGGATCTATGGAGTTGATGTAAGGGGGTGTTGCATAACTTTTCAGAAACCGCGATTGAAAGAGTGAATGAGTGAATATCGCAAGACCGGGGGGTATCAAAGGAGTGACTGGAGTTGAGTAGAAAGAAAAAAAAAAAAGAGCGACTTGAGGTGGTTGTTTAGGAAAATGAGCGAAGGGGCAGCATTGATGATGAAACAGATCAAGTGCTACCAGGCAAATGAAGCGGGGAGGGGATATTGCTTAAGGAAGGTAATGGTAGGAAAGCAATCCGCTTGCTTGCCAATGGGAGGGGGGAGACAAAAAGGAAGGACAAAGTAGTTGGTACAATCAAAGATGATAAAGGATGAAAGGAGAAGAGTCGAACCAAGAAGAAGATCCTTCGCAGGCCAAGCAGACTCCTAGGAAAAAAGACTGGAGCCAGGAGGTCATCGCCAACCTTGGGAACGGCCTCTGCAATTTCAAGGATACCCGCAAGGGGACGGCCCAATCCCAGGAGATGGATGCTCCTCCACCCCCGCCAAGAGGAGAGAGAAGAGGGAGCTTCTCTGCCTCAACCGGGGAGGGATCAGCCGCGCGTCTTTCTTCTCTGAGACTCTCTGGTCTGTACGGAAGGGCTCATGGGCAGGCTCCTGGCGATGTAGTAGAAGTATGGATCATGGTTGGCACTGTACATAGTAGTCCAAAGCCAAGACGGTTCATCATTGCAAGGGCCGCTGCAGGGACTCCAAACTCCACCGCGACTCAAGAGATTGGTCGAGTTGCTACTCCCGCAAAGAGAAAAAACGTCCGGGTTTGGGTGGGTTATGGGTTGTGTGGAGTTTCGCGGTGGCAATTCCAAGGGGGCATTTATCATCAGGCGGTTCAGGGGGTTGGTTTGTTCAGGGTCTCCGGGATATACATGCGAATAGCGACGCTGTATCCTTCGTAGCCGTTGTGCACTGAGTCGCCAGAGCTGGTGTGTCCTGATATGTTTAACGAGGCCTTGTGCAGATCTCACCTGGGAATACAATCTGCCACACTTCCACGACACAACTGCGTCAACCATGATTCGCCATTGATAAGAAGAAAGGGAGCAGCCTATGCAAGTGTATTCGTAGCCTCGCAGGCCCCCAGTCTTCCCTCTATAATTCCCTGCATCTCATCCCTCCCCCATCCACGCCGACACCCAGCCGTCCAACCACGCTCAACAGCGACATCCGAACCATCCATCTCGCGAGCATTACGCATACACATGCAGGTTACACAAACACCATGGCCAGGCATGCACACATTCACACATTCACACACAGCATGCTCGCTGGCCGAGCGGCCCGAACTGACAACGGTGAGCAGCAATCGCGTGGATCGATGACGCCTCGCCTCCCAAAAATAAAACACCCAAGCCTCAAGCCGACCGGGTTTAGAAGCCCATCTAATTTCGCCCATATCTCGTCGCCCCTCGAACGATCCAACCAGAAATAGCCCGAGCCATCTCAATTTCATTTTCTCCCAGATTCAGAGATGAAGACGGCTTTCCTTTCTCTTGTCCATGCCGAGTTATCCTGTGCCCGTCTGATAGATATCCACTGTTCCGGTTGACCTGTGCCGTTGAGAACTGCGCTATCTGTTTTTCTATTGATAGACTTCACAGGGGGGTTCCATCGTTTGTAGTTGTATTCATAGATGGCTTTCGATCTTTGAGAACACCAGACACGGTTGCCAAGTCTTCATTTTATACACGTTTAACTATAGTAATGATATGCCTGTATATTTTGTACACTTCTTCGTAAGACGTAGATGGAACATGAACAACAAATACAAATACAGATCTTGGCTCATCAAATCATTCAAGAACCGACTCCTCAGCGCCGCATCGGAACATTCTTTCAAAACACCTCGGCTTCTAATCGTAGACACTCTCAAGGTCCATGTCCTAGAAAGCAATCATCGTTAGCCCATCAGGCCACCTTCAGCACAGGGGTGTTGGAAATACTCACGTCCAAGGGCCTTGCCCAGCTTCGACACCTCGCGCGCCTGGTGCTGCTTAATCTTAGCCCGCCTCGCCTCCTCGCGCGCCTCCTCCTCGAGCTCCTTCACACGCTCCCTGGCGTCGCGCACGCTGTGCCTGGCTTCGTCCAGCGCCCGGTCGGCCTCCCGCTCCGCCTGCTCGGCGTCGTGCACGCGCTGCCGGGCCTCGAGCACGCTCGCATCGTCCTCGTGCCCGTTGCCGTTCCCAAAGGTCCGGTGCAGCATGCCGCCGCGCCGCGTGCTGCTGGCGTCGGTGCTCTTGCGGAAGAGGCCGCCCTCGTTGTGGTGGTTGGCCGTGTGGTAGGTGGACGAGCTCATGGATGTGCGGTTTGAGGAGCGGGTGGAGGTCGTGGGGGTGGGGGAGCCGGCGCGGCGGTTGAAGAGGCCCTTCTTGGGTTCTTCGTAGACGGGCTGTTGAATGCGTTCTGGTGATGGGTCGCGACGAGAGAAGAAGCTTGACTTCTTGGAAGCCGTGTCTTCGTAGACGGGCTGGGCAGGTGGTGAGGGCTCACGACGGCCAAAGAGGCCGTGCTTGCGAGGTTCCTCGTAGGTTTGTACGGGCTCCGGAGAGGGTTCACGTCGGCTTCCGAAGAGAGGCATGCTGGTTGTTGTTTAGTGGTATGTGGTGGTGGAAATGGTGGTGTAAGTGAGGTGGTGTTGAGACAACGATGAGATGAAAGTGGTGGTTGATGAGCAGTGAATGCAGGACAAGTATATTGGCGATGACTTCTCGCTGAGGTTGGGAGCTTTATGGAATTTCCATCTACATAATTGAAGGCCAACATCTACACCATCATCGTCTTGATTGCATTCACAAACCTGCTTCAGGGCACTTGATGCCATGTTAGTCCCAGATTACCGCGGTGACGTCAATCGCGCGTGTAGGGTAAGGCTGATCGCCCAGGTCAGAACCAGGTGAGCTGACGCCGTAGCCAATGACGACTGTTCAATGACGCGCAGAGGGTTAGGGGTTTATTGCGAAGACCCAAGGATCGAGGTGATGGACGTTCCCACCGTTGCAATGAACCTGGTTTTGAGGTCGACTATGACGCTGGTGGTCTGGATTCCAGGAATACTGCGCCAGGGTGTCGTGATGCTTCCTCAGTCGGCCACCGCGCCTCCTATGCCATTGGCAAACAAAAACGAGACACTTTGGGCAGGTTCCCCATCCTAAATCTTAGAAATTGTCTCGTGTATTCTGCTGCCCGTTTGGCTCGGCGAAAAAACAAGTGCAGAAGGGCTGATAAAGGACGGAGACTGGTTTCTGTGGAATGTCAGCCACCGTTGGTTATTCTAGAAGCCTTAACCCTCAGTAGTCTGACACCAATCACGCCATGCCTGAGAGGTACGGACATACTGAAACAGTAACCCGGCTGGTGCTTGGGCGCCTCTTTGCTGGATTGACTGTGGCGGCCACGATGCATAGGATAGATTTGTTAACCATCTCATGACATTGTCAATGGGTGGAATAGAGTAATTTTCTACACTGCAAAACAACCTGGAATTGTCATTGGAAGCACTCCAACTTGAACAAAAGCCTTCCGTCACTTGATACGCACCCCTCGCCTTCGGTGACAGTACCTTCACTTACCTATTCTCACATCCCACAGGAATCTTCAACCTGCAGGACGAGTCGAGACCTTTACTTCACCCTACGCAATCTTGACAGAACCCAGTAGTCGCTGTACAAGTCGTGGCATCTCCACAAGCATCAACGTGTTGTTGACAAGATTGTGAGACTGGTCCAGATAACAAGCGGGATCTGCTTCGCTAGTAAAGCTGCACCGGTCGCCCGCCCTGGCGATGTCGCTGAAGTTTCGGTCGAAATTCTCTGAACTTGCTCGAACTGAATAGTGCCCTCTCTGATAATAGGCTTGTGTACATCGAGTGGCTTTCGATACTAACTGAAACCGGCCGGCCATCTTTCCCTGAAGAGCACTGGCTGCGACGACTTGTGCTCGCCTAATAGGCCTTAGCATCGGTCGAGCCCGGAGGTCCCCCTGAAGCTCTGATTACTTGCAGACATGCCCACGTCATGGGTTCAAGGACGCGGAGAAAAATATGTAGATGTAAAAATCGCATTAAACTTCGCTAACTTTGGGGATACATGTCGAGGGAAAATAGAACGAAAACAGAACCGACATAGAAAAGCCAAATCTTCTAAGAACTGCAAAAAAAGGGGACGGGTTTTGTTTTCCACTCCGTCACCCTGTTCACCCTCAGCTCCGTTACGTCTCTTCGGATGCGACGAATCAAGTCGTCCAAGAAGGCGACAATAAAAAAGGTAGCAAAAAAAATAAAAAATAAAACAAATAAGCCCACTCGTAACACCGTGTCCCTATGTGCGTATATGACGCACTTGATATATACAATGGAAGCTCGAGACTCTCTCAAAGTCTCAGGTTCAGATGTGAGGGTTGGAGAAGAATAAAATTTCGGCCGTGGTCGCCTGGATAATGGTAGTGATAAAGGTAAGGGTTCGCGTAAAGATAGATGGGTGGTCGCGAAAATGGGCCGCCACGCCAGTTGTCCCCTGGACACGTCGTGGTATACGATTGAGTGGCTCGATTCGATGGTGATTTCGACGGACGGGGGTTTCAAGGTGGCTCGCTTCTGGATTTCGGGTGGTGACAAGTGTCGGGGTGGCTGAGCCGAGCATCGCAAACCGCCTCACATAATGACGCATTTGCTGTCCTCGCGGTCCTTCCTGACACTCAATGCGACACGAGCAGCCTCAGTAAAGGCCTCATTCACGCCCCGATTCTTCATAGCCGAGCACTCGAGGTAGCGCAATGCGCCTATGCGTCGGGCGACCTCGAGGCCGTTGTCGTAGGAAATCATAGGTCGCTTCTCGCGTTGCTCGCCACCCTCGCCTTCCTCTTCCTCGCCCTGCTCGCGGAGATCGCACTTGAGGGCGACGAGAACGAGCTTGACACCAGGGCAGTTGTCGGCGATTTCACCAACCCACTTGGACTCGACGTTTTCGAGGGAATCCTTGCTGTCGACGGAGTAGCAGAGCATAATCAGGTCGGTATCGTCTATCCGATGTGGGTTAGCATGTGAGCGCGGGGAGAGTGTACGGTGAGAGTGGAGGGGGAACAGGGGGGGAATTACCGTAGGAAAGTGACCTTAATCGGTCGAACTCTTCCTGGCCAGCCGTGTCCCAGAGAGATAGTTCTATGTGGACATTGTCGACGAAGATATCTGTAACGATTCGGTCAGTCAAATTGTCGGCGATTCGTGCTCGCGGGAAAGCGTACCGTGGACGTAGTTCTCGAAGACGGTGGGTTCGTAGACGGTTGGGAAATAGCTGGTGAAATGAATGAGCCGACACGTTGGAATTGCAGGCGAGCAAAGGAGACATACCCTCTCGTAAAGACATTTAGCAGCGAAGTCTTTCCGCAAGCACCATCACCCCTGAATTCAGGCACAGCTAAGTCAGCAAACTATCGATTTCAGATCGAATGGGTCGCAATGGGAGCGACGTACAGCAGCACCAGCTTGCGCTGAACAGTCTTGGAACCTCCGCAAAGAGAAGGCATCGTGTCGGGATAGAGAGGAATGTAACGGTGCTCGAGATGAATGAGAAGAGAGGGAGGCGGCCAGCTGTCGACGGAAAATATGGCTTGGCTTCCTTCGTGGTAAGGCTTGTGACAGTGGGTGAATGACGAAGTGCTGATGGTGGCGCGCGCAAAGCGGAACGATGGACGAATGCGGCCGGGGTTCGGATTCAAACACGAGGAATGGGGGCTGTCAGCGATGCAATCGCAATCGTATGCGAGTCGATGTCACCGAGGAGGGGTGTTCTCGCTCGTCGGTTGAAGCGTCGTGGAGAGAAGGAGGGTTGGATTCTTTGTAGTGGCGACGGAAATGCGTTGAGAGAGTGGAAGCGGAAGGATCGCGGGATCGACAAAAGTCGCAAAAGTGACAGAGCCCAAGCGAGGGTAATTTCGAAGTCACGAGTCACGAGCAAGGACAAGAAAATATAAGATAGAGCCGAAATAATAGTTTAACAGGCCAAGGGGGAGGGGTCTGTGAGAGTGGGAGGGATTTGGGGAAATGAGGCGCCGGGGGAGATTGAGGATGAAGTCAGAGTGCGAGCCGAGAGGAAATGGGAGAGGGAGTCGCAGACGGAGAGAGGAAGGAGCAGGGACAAGGGCTGTTGATTTAAAAGACAACTCAGCCTAGCTGGGCCAACTGTATTCCACCTCGCACTTTGAACCGCCGGGTATCAATACTCTCCCGTCAATAATAGCGCTGTATGTCCAGTAAACTTTGCCATCTCGGGTACCTACCTTCCGAGCGACAGCGGCCTTGTTTGCTTGCTTGGTGGCTCCTTCCTGTCAAGGAATGATGATGGAGCCATTGGCCGGATGCGATTGGCCAGTGGCATCACGTCGGTAAAACTCCATTATTTCGCCATTGTTGCCGCGAGGTCATTCGCTTTTGCTTGCCCAAGATACCTGCCTAGGTATTCATACTTCAGTGAGAGATGAAAGGCTTTCAATGAATAGAGTCTGCAGTGAGAACACGTAGCCGGTTATTTCTTCCGTGTATCAGGTCGCCATGCCTCGGGTCCTTAGCAGGGTGACGTCCCAATGCTGTCAATCTGTGCCGTCCTTACCACCCGGAGTTACAGCGCATGACTTGGCCACCCTCCATCTCATCATGCCTTGCAGCAAAAGTCGCACCTTGTGCTGCTATCTTTATCTCTCACAGGCACCATCTACACACATCCAACAATAAAGTGGATACCGGTTGGGGATAGTTCAGAGTTCGCTGCTGACGCGGAGGGTGTCAAGATCTCTTCAGTGACACCAACAAGAATCGGATAAATTCAATGGAACCGCAAAAGCTACTTCTCCACTGTGCAATGAATCCTTCACACCATCGTGTCGGGCTCTTCAGGCTCAGATCCTTTTCACATCAACACACTTTGCAACAATGGGCATGGGCTTGGCTGGACATGGGAACCATGAATGACACGGGGACACGGGCGTTGAGCTGATCCTCGATCGTTTTCGCGGATGCGCTAATTCGGCGCTCCACTTGTCATGGACAAAGTCTGGAACCTCTTCAAACATTTGTACAACTCAACTCGCTCAAAAAGTCAAAGGAGCGATTGTTTGTTTTTGCCGGGAATGGCAAGGATGATGGCAGTTGTTGATGGGTGACGGGGTTGGTGGACTGTGGCTTGGTCTAACTTTTTCCATTTTCCTTTTTTTTTTCTTCTTTTCTCTCCGAAACTTACAATTTGTCTCGATGCCGTGCTAACCTAAGTTAGAAATCGACGAACACACTGTTTGTATACTTCGTAACAGTATCAAGATACCACACGTCTTTCGCCACGGACTTGTTTACTTTGCCCTGGTTGGTGTGCACCTTCACACGACTGTTGCATGTCCTCACTCAATACGGCTTCGTATTAGACCACACCAGTGATAAACATAGCTGGGCTTCGTATCTTGTTCGTATAATTATTTTATCCTTGCTTGACAATCGTCGCTGGATAGTGCCCTATAGGCAGTACTGGCTCAATCTATGGTACAATCGTAGGTACCGCTCCCTAAGACCTAATTCGCCATCGCCCTCCTCATGCTCTTCATCACCTTTTCCTCCCAATCAGACCAAACATGCACCGGTGAAATCATACGCCAGATGAGAACCACATCACCGCCGGTTTCGCGACCGGCTCTACTCGACGTCTCGCTGGTAGCCTTGTCGTCCACGGCCTATCCGGTCCGCCAGGTTCATCTTGCCTGCCTGCCTATGCAGTCCATTGACAAAACCTCGGTCTCCGCCACGCTCTCGAGCCCTATCATCGGCCTCCCTTAGTGATCGTTCCCGCTCTTCGAGGGCAACTAATCGCTTCTCTCGGTCTTGATCCAGGTTGGAAGCGGCTGACTGCATGGCTGCCAGCTTGCGTTGTCGCTCTTCATCCTTTGCCTTCTCGCCCTCATCAGAGCGATGGCGGCCTCCGTTGAGATGATGGCCTCGATCGCGAGCATCACCACCGTAGCTCCTCCGTGAATCTCGTCCAAAATCTCCATTGAATTTGTTGAATCCGTTGCGTGAATTATCGGGGCGACTGTGAGGCTCAGAGAGTCTTCGTCGAGACCGCTCGTCTTCAGAGTCTGGCTCATTTCGTCGTCGATCCTCATCCTCTCGCCGATCCTTGTCCTGTCTTCGTTCACCATCCCTTCGTCGTTCGTCATCTCGGCGCCGATATTTGTCTCCTCGCTCAGTCTCTCTGTCCTCATCGTGTCGTCGACGAGGTTGGCGCTCCTTCTCATCCTCGGAATCGTCTCGTCTGCGTCGCGACCGACGCTCGGATGATTCGTCTCGCCGTCTGTATTTGTCCTCGTCCCGTGATCTGTCCAGTCTCCGTGGGCTCCTCGATCGTGAATATGACCGTCTTCGCTTGTGACGTCTTTCGTCCGAGCCGGGACTGTGGTGGCGATGTCTTCGTCGATGTCGTTCTTCCTTCCGCTTTGATCTATCCTTTTCCTTGTCATCGTCAACCCCCATCGATGCGAGGAGTTGGCGTCGCTTGGTTGGATTATTCATCATCGCCTCGTATGCTGCCTGCTCTTGTCGTTTGATCGCAAGCAACGGGTCGTCTCGAATCTTGGAGGCTGTGTCGCGGGCACTATTGGCATTCTGCAAGGCCATGAAACTCTCTTGACCAGCCTGTTTCTCTAGCTTCTTGTGCTCCGTTCCCTTGATGAGGTTGTCGATTCGTCGCTTGCCTAGCAAGTAGGCTTCGGTCTCTTCTGTGGTACCAGTCTGGCCATCGGTAGGGCCCTGGTACATCCAATCCACGCGGTCGACGCGTTTCTTTCCACCGGCCGCCTCTAACTGCCGCTGCAGCTCCTCCTTTGCGCGCTCCTCCTTGATTTCATTGATGCGCTGCTGGGTTCGTTTGCGCTCAGCGAGTGCCTTTTGTTCTTCTTCGTAGACCGCGTTCTGGTTTCGTCGCAGCGCGGGATGAAAGGACTTCTTCAAGTTGAGATCGCCGCCTCCCATGATGGGCAACTAGGTTATAAAATGCGCTTTGAAAAGAGTAAAGGTGAAGGGGTGAAGTTGCGCTGACGCTGGCGGGGTGGCGAGTTGATGTTTTGGAACTGTCCAGCCACCAGCCAAAAATCAGTTTAAGGGTGCCTTATCGCTTATCGGGTCGTACCTAGGCGCTTGCCCGATATCCACTTGCTCACACCTGAGCCGACCCCTGCCCAACAAGAGGCTGAAAGAACATGAATTCGAACATAGCTGATTGATATTGAATTCAAGAGAATCCACGCGCTTATTATACTGTTGTCAGACCATTTTGTGAGGACACTCCTTGTTTGTCTCGGGTTTCCTCAGAGTCTCAGTCGAATCCGTACGCCCATTACCAAGCCATCAATTAGGTATCAAATGGAAGTCACGGCTGAAACACAGACACAAACCCCTGGGCAGTGTGTGATGGTCTGGGTATTCAAATTGTATTGTACAGTCGTATTTGAACATCTATTTCCCGTTGTGTATGGCCCGTATGGAATGCCCACCACCATCCCAACACCCATGCTGTCCAATATGTAGTCGTACATTTCTCCTCTTGCGTCGTCATCCAGTCGTGGCCTTTCAAGTGGCATTTACCAGCTGGCTCTTTTCACGCCAGGAATGTTTCCGGCCATGGCCTCCATACGGAAGTTGAACTAAAGCTGTTAGAATCGGAGTCGTCTTGATGCTTGGATTGAGGTTGGCTTACTCTCGTCAATTTGAAGTCGCTCAAGATACCGCGACCCTTACCGCCCATTATGCATCGATTCCGGATCTGGGTAGGGCGGGTGTAGCAGTGCATCTGGGTGAGCTGGAGCTGGGCTTCGGCGCGGACTCGAGGAGGGAAGGAAGTGTTGCGGATGATGTATCGAAGAGCTTGCCTAGGATCAGAAGTTAGAATGCCGAAGCCAATTGGACAAACATGGGCCCGAAGAGTTGACCAAGCACCAGGCTTTCACAGTGAGATCGATAGGACGCATTGCTGTCGCTGCTCGTGGCATGGCCAGATCTTTCGGTTGGATTGGGAAATGGGTTGCGCACCTCTCAGTTTCGTTGGCTTCGAAAACCTTGCGCTTCGTGTGGTCGCGCAGGGTGCGGACGTTGACAAAGCAGCCCAGGTCGAGCTTCTTCGCGCGGAACATCGACATGTTGGGCAATTGGGGCTCGGATGACGACGATGCTGGCGGAATGGATTGCGGCTCAGAGAATCTTCAGATCGTGAGGTGGGCGGATTTGCCGAGGAATTGCCGCTGGGATTACGGTCACGACTAGCCACATTAAGCCACTGAGCCCCCCACTTTACAGGTGCCTACATCGTAGATGCTCTTGATGCGATTGAAGTTGTGAGTAGCAATACCTTCCATTAAGGAGTTGGGTGTATTTTCACCTTTTTTCGGAAAAACTAGGCTACATCTCAATGAGTGACCTTCTTTGGCGCTTTTCCTTTTTCACAGGTATCGAATCAGAACGACAACATGGAGGGCATGCCGCCCAACGAACTCGCTGCGACCGATTGCAGTGGGCTGGAGCTCTGACGCAGCAGGATGATAGCCCCACTGCGCCGTATTCGTCCAGATCTTCCAGGGGGACGTAGGTTACTCCGTGCGTCGCTGTGAGTTCCACGGCGGCGGATTAGATCCAATCCGATGTTCATCTTGACGAGAATCGCCTGAGTTGGTTGGCTTTATCTCCTGAGTTTATCTCGATCCCCTCCTTTAACTTGTCATGACAGCAATTGCACCTATCTGCCTCGGCTTACCAGACTAGCCTTGTGCGCTCTTTCTTCTCGTCGCTGCCGCCCTTGTCTCATCGCGAACTCCACCAAATACATGTAACCATGGATCCGAGTGCAGAAGGCCTTCTCAAGGCGTCTGAGAGACCATCTCGTGATGCGAGTTTCGACTCTGATGAGTTCTCAGACCTCGATGCAACCGAATTTCTTGACAGAGATCCTCTCTATGAACCATCAACGAAACCAAGGGAACGAAAAACCCCATTGTTTGGACTTTGCCGACTTTGTCGCTCGGCCAATAAACGATGTTGTTTGACCATCTTTGCCGTCATTATCATTGTTTGGGCTCTCATCACAGCCATCGCTGGCCTTGCTTGGAATAAGATCTGGGCTGCGCCAGATGATGCTTTGTCGCCTCCGTGGTATCCGAGTCCCAAGGGAGGAACCGCCAAGTCCTGGGCAGAGAGCTATGAGAAAGCTTCGGAGCTTGTCGCCCGGATGACCCTCGCTGATAAGGTGAACATAACCACAGGGACGGGATGGAGCATGGGCCTGGCAGTTGGCAACACGGGCCCAGCCAGCAGCGTTGGCTTCCCTGGCCTTGCTTTGCAAGATGGCCCTTTGGGCCTACGATTTGCCGACAATGCCACAGCATTTCCGGCTGGGATCACCGTCGGAGCTACTTGGAACAAGGAACTGATGTATGAGCGCGGCAAGGCCCATGGACTTGAAGCCAAGGGAAAGGGCATCAACATCCTCTTGGGGCCTTGTGTCGGAGCCCTTGGCCGGATGCCTGCCGGCGGTCGCAATTGGGAAGGCTTCGGTCCGGACCCGTATCTTCAGGGCATTGCTGGCTCTCAAACCGTCAAAGGTATCCAAGACCAGGGTGTCATGGCTACAATCAAGCATTTTGTGGGCAATGAACAGGAGCACTTCCGTCAGTCTTGGGAATGGGCTCTACCCAATTCCATGTCGTCGAATATCGATGATCGCACCTTGCACGAACTGTATGCCTGGCCATTTGCCGATGCCGTCAAGGCTGGCGTGGCTAGCGTCATGTGTTCTTACAACATGGTCAACAACTCATATGCTTGCGGCAACTCCAAGTTGCTCAACGGCATCCTCAAAGATGAGATGGGATTCCAGGGGTTTGTCATGTCGGATTGGCTGGCCCAAAGGTCTGGCGTCGCAAGTGCCTTGGCCGGACTGGACATGTCTATGCCGGGTGATGGCCTGAAGTGGCAAGACGGAGACTCTCTTTGGGGCTCCCGCCTGAGTGCAGCTGTCCTGAACGGGTCTTTGCCGGTTGATCGCCTAAACGACATGGTTGTCCGCGTTGTCGCCGCGTGGTATCAGCTTGGGCAAGATGATATCGAATCATTTGATCGGAAAGGGCCTAACTTCTCGTCTTTCAGCAAGGATAAGATGGGTGTCAATGCTCCAGGAAGTTCTACGCCACAGGAGAAGGTTGAGGTGAACAAATTTGTTAACGTCCAGAGCAACCACTCGACCATCGCTCGCCAGGTTGCTATTGAAGGAACTGTGCTGCTCAAGAACGAGGGAATCCTGCCATTGAGTCGTCAAGGTACTACCAGCACTCCCAAAGAGTTCAAGAGAGAGGGAAAAGTTCGCGTGGGGATTTACGGTGAGGATGCTGGTCCTGGTCAAGGTCCCAACCATTGCGATGATCGCGGCTGTAACCAGGGCACCTTAGGTTCTGGATGGGGCAGCGGTGCTGTCAATTTCCCGTACCTCATCACGCCCGTAGAGGCGTTACGAAAAGGCTTCGATGACAACAAAGTACAAGTCACGGAGTATCTCTCGAACAATTTGCGGGTCATGAAGCACCTCAAGTTGGAAGAGCAAGACATCTGCCTGGTTTTCGCCAACTCGGACGCAGGCGAGGGATACATAGCTTCGGGAGGGATTCGGGGTGATCGCAACGATCTCTTCTTGCAGAAAGGCGGCGAGGAGCTTGTTCTCAAGGTCGCGAACAGCTGCGGTGGCGGATCAGGTTCCACAGTGGTGATCGTTCATGCTGTTGGACCTGTTGTCATGGACAAGTGGATTGAGCATGCTGGAATTAAAGCTGTACTAGCAGCCAATCTCCCAGGGCAAGAAAGCGGCAACGCCATCACAAGCATCATTTTCGGAGACGAGAACCCCAGCGGCAAGTTGCCGTACACGATCGGAAAGTCTCTTGAGCAGTATGGCAAGGGTGGGCAAGTCATGTATCTGCCAAACGGTGTTGTGCCTCAGCAGAACTTTGACGAAGGATTGTTCATCGACTACCGACACTTTGACAAGCACGGGATCGAACCACGGTTCGAGTTTGGCTTTGGACTTTCGTACACAAAGTTCGAATACAAAGATCTTGAGGTGACTCCACGGAAGCAGAAGTCAGCACTCCCGGCCAAGCGACCCGAGGCTGGTGCGAAGCCGCCTCAGTTTAAGACGACCATTCCTGATGTGAAGGAGGCGCTGTTCCCCAGCAACCTTCGCAAGCTGGAGAAGTTTATTTACCCTTACATCGATTCCCCCAAGGATGTCGGAGAGGGAAAGTACCCGTACCCCGACGGCTACGACGTGGAACAGCCGCTGTCAGGAGCGGGTGGTGACGAGGGAGGCAACCCCGATCTCTGGGAAACGTACGTTAGCGTTTCAGTCGTCATCTCCAACACGGGATCGATGGATGGCAAGGCTGTGCCGCAGCTGTATCTCTCCTACCCCAAGGCGTCGAGCGACATTGAGTTTCCTGTGCGGGTGCTCCGAGGGTTCGAGAAGCCGTTCTTGAAGAAGGGAGAGAGGAAGACTGTCGAGTTCAATCTGACGAGGAGGGACTTGAGTTACTGGGACGTGGAGCAACAGAACTGGGCGATGCTGGTGGACGGGGAGTATCAATTTGCGGTCGGAGAGAGCTCGAGGGACTTGAGGATCAAAGGATCCTGGTAGGACTGCGTAGGATCGTGTATTAATAGGTTCGTTGTAGTTGCATTTTTGTACGACACTTGCATCCCCCGCATGTAGGAATGCAGTACGAACGAGTTCGATGCGCGACAAACGACCGCTGATGGGATGGCCCCGGCAATTGCTAGCTAGGCATAGTTAGGCAGTGTTTCGAGATTATTATTAGGCACGTCCTTGGTGTTTATTTATTGCGAGGCAGATCGATTCTCTTTGCCTACCTATTCCAGGTTTGTTCTGTCACACATGCGTTGTCACGAGCACGAGGATGCCGGGAAGCGGCAGTTGGCCCTTTTAAGCAGATCGTGTCACTTGTTCAAAAGCAATCATGAGCGGTTTTTTATACAGTTTGTGCAGTTTCGGTCTGAGCCCTCGCTTGCTACGTAAATACCTGGGCGGTCCGAATAACCCGAGCGACCATCCGGGAGGGACGGGGAATTCGGAAATGGTGACGCCACGCACAGCGCAAGTCCACCGCCTCAATTGGCATTGAGATAATGACGGATTTCGAATGAGAATGATCTTTTGCTCTTCATTAGTTAGTTTAGGCAAGTCGAGGGAAGCGATGCAACCCATCATCTTTCACCGTTGCATCGTGACTCTGCCCTGCGTCTTGGCTATTGCATATCTCCGCAAACACTTGTCGGGTTCAAGAAGCTGTTGGATCACAGTCGCAGTGGGCTGCTTCTTTTCTCGCAAAGCTCGGATGAAATAAATAAACAAGCTTGCAACACCGCCACGATGCAGGTTTTTATTTAACACTCCTCTGGTGGCACGACCAACCGACAATCGTGACCTTTCCGGTAGGATTCGCCACGCCGACCTGCCCGGATCTTTCTCTTCCCATGAGGTCAGAATAGAAAGAACAGAGAGGCTGAGGGCCACCGCCATGTCCCTATTTACTGTGTGCTGATATAAGCATGGGAAACCCATGTAGGCGGCCGCTAAGGCTGAGGCGCGGCGGTCGTGGGGTCGTGCTCTGTGGATCGCCCTTTTGCCATCAACTGAAGGAAATGTCGTTCGAGTCTTGTTTCCCCTTGGCGTCATGATTGTCGGGCAATAACAGAACCTAGCATCGTTCTCACCAGCCCTATTTGACCAAGGAAAAGTTCCAATGGGGGCCGCGGAATGGAGCTCCCTCGGTGTGGTCGATAGTCCCAGCTCGGTGGGAATGGATGCACGCGGGTCAGGCCATGACTTACATGCACAATGCGGCTATGCGCCTAGATACCCGCCTGATGGTATGAATATAGTCCCGTCTGACAGGGCAGTGAACAGCGCCATTCCCGAATCGACACACGATTCCAAACGCGCGGGACCCCAACCCAGGGCACATGGCCAGTAGCCCGGGCAATATCGTGGCGGCATCGCGGCCTTTGTTCCGCCGATCCTCGTCGCAACGGAGACCTTGCAAGGGCATATGGGGTCGGGGAAGTGTCATCCGTCCAGGAACCGCCATGATCGCGAAGTCTTCTCTCCATGTGCCGCGCCTATTCGCCGTCTAAAATCTGACGTGGACCCGTCGTCTGTCGTGTGTCCTACGGATTCAGGACTAATTTTTCGAAATCCGTGGTTCCGTGTTAGCTCTTGGGGGCCGTACTATGCTCCCCCCCCCCGTGAGCGGAATTGCTGTTGACTCAGGGCTGATTCTAGACATATCTTACTGATTCTGTTGAGTCTTCAGGGGGCGAAAGGGGGCCGTGAAACTTAAAAGTTGTCATTGTCCAGTAAGTCGTAGAGAATACTGATCAACAGACAAGAATCTGACTGACTAGAAGCTCCATTGTGATATCATATGCCTTCTGTCAGCTCTGGGCATCATCCTGTTTCGAGTATAATACTCCGCGTCCAAGTTATAACTCGTCCAACCATCGAAAAGTCTCGACCATCCTCTCCACCAAGTGTAGGGCTGAATTTTCTCGGACCCCAGAAGGATGGAATGACCCTTGGCATTTTGCCTGAAGCCTCTCCACTTACACCCACTCCTCGCGAAGACTTCACATCGAGTCCTAGTAACGCGGGAGGTTGGTGTGATCACAGACACTCCATCGTCCGCTTTCAACTAAAGAGCAGGCTTCAACTGACCCCCGAGATCTATTTCCAATACTCCAGCTGCAACACGAGACCTTTTAAATTAAACTTCTGCGTGCCTGCGGCTAGGTATAGCCCATTGCGGAAGTCCCCGGCCGTTACCGCGAGAAGTTAGGTGGCAGCTCAGCATATGAACATCCTCGCAGGGTGTCTATGTATGGCTTGTGATATCTTGGACTATTCCTGAAACCTGATTTGCTCAAAAGAAATATCCCCCAATTCAGGTGTTTTCTCATCATACGGTGGCCATCTGACTCCTTGCCCAAAGCAATATTGGGGGCGATGGATGCCTCCACCAAAAGGCTGTTCAAATACCCATCAACACTTCTCATGAAGCATCACTGGAGCACCAAACCACAGGGCAATTGCGACCAACACTTTGGAAAAGCATCAACTATATATCACACATCACCTTTCTCCTTGACCAGCTGACAATGTCTTCCCGTCGTTCTGGAGGCAGTTCCTCCAAGTCAGGACGCCGAGTAAGTACACCTCTTCCACCAACCTGATACATGTCGACTAGACAACAGCTAAGATGGTTTGCCAGACGTCACTCAAGTCGCTCATCAAGTCTTTGAACAACCATAGCGTCAACACCCTCACCGAACTCTGCCGCATAGAACGCATAGCAGCATCCTGCGAAGACGAAGCCGAAGCAAGGGCGTTCCAAGAACCCATGACGACGGCCTGGGTATACTACGTCGCTTCAAACCAACTATTGATAGAGTTGCGAGGATTCACCGGCAACTATCCCATCAGCGCGGACATTGTCCACGACGCCCATGCACGCGTGAGGGGAGACCCGAATAGCAACCGCAGCTGGAACATGGCTTGGCTGTGTCTCATGAAGATGCGAGACGATGGATTGATACCTGCGTATGCAGCCGTCGAGGCGTCAAAGCAGGAGATGTGGGGTACAACAGTGCCGACGGAGGAGGATGTGCAACAACTGGCTGCTTGTTTTGAGTATGAGTGGAATCTGGCTGTTGATCAGATGCTACGGCATTGGCAGACACCTCCGTCATGGTGTTGAGGAGAGGTTGGCTCGGCAGTTACTTTATGAGGATAGGTTAGGATTGAGGTTAGGATTTAGGTTAGATGCATTGGCGGAGTTTTGTCTTTTCTATCATAACTATACCAATTGAATATTGAAACACCCCATTTCTGCTTTAATAGAATGAGAACTGGCGCCACCCTATGCTCTATCGAGGCTGAAGAGGTTGAGATCGGTGAGACCATATGCAACCAGACACAGGAAATGACGCTTTCATTCTAGAACGAGCCATTACCTACATACTATCCTTCAAGACAGTGATAAAGAAGACATAGCATGCGCTGTGCTGAACTCATCAGATTAATTGGCATGGATGGCTACGTCCTGGGAACGAAAGATATAAAGCATGGCCTGAGAGTTAATTTACTGGCGGTTGTGGGACACCATCACTGGTAACTAGTCGTTATTGCCCAAGTGTGTCCTGGTTCCTGGCCCTTCAATTTCAGTCCTGAGAACCCTTGAGTTGGGTAGTCCTCAGGGCCTTACCTACGAGGACGTGAAGGAATGCCTCAGTTAATCCCATATACCATATCCCCAAACGGTAACACATGTGTTTTTGTTGAGGTTAGGAGTAAGGAAGAAGATAGCGATCTGATTAACTCTCTACCTAGAGAGAGTCTCTAGGAATATCTGGAAATAGAAGCTAACGTGGTGCATCCTTTTATCTTAAACAGCAATGACAATGACTTTATGACGTTTCAGCACTACACGTAAACCTTGCAATATCCCTATATTTCATTATGTTACAATCACCCCGTCAAAAACTTCCTGTCAAGTTTCAAATGTTCAGCCGCACTAAAACAGTATCAATGACGACGCCCACCTGGATAGACACCATCCATTTTCTATCAGTCTTGGAATTTCCAGTTCTCCAAAAAGATTCTCTTTATCTCACCGTCCACGCGCTTAGATTTACTCCTCCTTCGAAAGCTGTTCCGGCAAGTCCTCCAGCCTGGGACACGTCACCATCTTACAACACCCTCCCCAACTTCACTTCGCCTGAGTTGATCTCCAGATCTCTCAAGGTTATCGAGTGAGACTGGGTGATTCTGACGAGACAATTGTCTAGTTCAGTTTGAGTCGCGACCAGGTCTCGTGCGGCCCCTGGGTCTTGCACATCTCCAAAGGAAAGTGACGTGAAACGTTGAGTTGGAAGTGATGCAGCTATGATGCCGAGATTTCTGATGGAAACGTGACAACCCAGTCCCAGAGAGAGCGCTTTCAAGACTACCAGAGAAGGGATCACTCGCGGAATCCAATCATCAGCATTCTCAATACTAAAGACACGCAGCGTTCGAAGCGATGCTCCCCATGCCCTACAAGCCTCCTCCAAATCGGTCGCATTGGGCATCGCGCACTGAACCTCCAGCCTGTCGAGATAGGGACTCTGACGAGAGACGTTGCTGAGAAGACCGGGGTTCAGGTTGAAGTCGATATCATGGCCCACAGTGCCCAGATTCAAGGACCTCAGGCTGGACGCAACGTGGGGAATGAGCACTTCCAATAGCCATTGGACTTGACCGCGAAGCGTCAGTTCAACCAACTGTGACGCAAACCTTGCAAATGTTCTGAATCGCTCATTTTCTCGGCAACCTCTCAAGAGCTTCGTCCGCGTTAGGTTTCCGTAACGCCTCTCCTCGGGTCTCCATTCAACGAAGCTCGAGTACGAGAAAGAAGTGACGTGAGGGCATGCGTCGAGCAAAGCTGCCAAGACGAACACATCCTCGTGGCCGATTCGATCAAGTTCGGAAGCATTCTGCTTGCGTTCAACAGAGAGTTCTTTGAGGTTTGAACAGGCAGCCGCAATGTTGGTGAACAACCAACTACTAGTATAGGGACTGGACGTCCAGTCCAAGTGCAGTGACCGCACAAGCTTCGCAAGATGAGGCTTTATCGCCAAAACGAATGCAAAGCGATTTAGTCGATCCACGGTATCGAGGGCTCGAGGATAGGCGTAAATGTGTGGTTCCGCGAGTGCCTGCATTGTCTTACATGTGGAAGCGACTGCGATGAGAGTTTTGTGACGTGACTCAGAATCGAAGTCTTCAATGTGGTCAAAGATGACTCGGTACACTTCGGGGGGCAGCTCCATCTGGATCTGGCTGCGCGAATCATGGCCAAAATGCGGCCGTTGTTCTGCCACCGTGTCTTCGTCAAGAGGAAAGGTTTCGGACTCGCAGAACGCGGCGGCAGCTCGCGCTTGGAACTGTGCCTCTTCATCGTCAGGTTTCTTACGGGCGATGGTTTGTATGAGATCTCTAACACCGGCGATCTCGCGCATAATGGACTCAGGAGCCATCTTGAAAGCAATGATATTGGGCGAATTGATTTGCAAAGTGTTATTAAGTCAATGTGCGTGCTGTCAGTAACGTGGAATGATGAAGTCTTCAGGCAGCAACGCCGAATGTTTAAGGCTGCAGGCAGCCAGATGGGCCGCCATAGTATCAATATGGGGCGCCTTCACATCGACATTGAAATAAATGCCCTTCGAAATGGGTGCATTGAGCAAGCCAAGGTTGGAACACAGCACAATCTTCCCCCATGACCAGCATCGTATTGCACACATTGCTTCGAACTATCTCCGCTTCACGACATGGAGGTCGTGCAGGGCTCCATCCCCGACAAACCATTTATCCAGCTCATTCTCAACCTTCTCAAAGCCCGGGTATTCGGCGCCGTCGGGACCGTGTGGTTCATTGACTCTAGCCTCTACAAGCAGTTTGGGCCTCTTCCAAAGCCAAGAGACCCCCCACGCGGGAGGTTCTACGGCAGCGACTGCAAGTTCACCCAGGCTTGCCCGCGTGACGACGAATGGAAAGAAGAGGGACGACCAAACCAGCCAAGGTCATTCCAGTTGCTGGAATCGTTGATTGGAGAGACGAATCAACACTGGCTGCGCTAGGAACACCTGGTTGACGCGAACGGGAGGCTTCACATTGGGATTCATGTACCGGACATAGGCGTGCTGGCTTGCGAGCCCTGGGGAGATGGGTTTACTCCAGCACTCGTGAAATAGTGACGCGTGCAATTGAGCATGGTAAGACGGGGACCACCCTGGGACCCTATGTTTGAATTGTGGGATGGATGAAAGATGGAATTCATTAGGAAATGAGAAGGGAACCCGTCAAAGCCAATGAGAAAACATGTTGTGGGCATCAAGCCTCGCAACTGAGCGGCGGTCCCAAGTAGCTCGGGAAGACGCCACCACAATCGATAACAATCTTTTCCAATACCATGTTTGAATGTTTGAGTTTCACTCTCAGTGTGTGTGCCCCCGGATTCAAGTTGTGTCCAGCGAATTCATGTTTCCGAACCCAAACGTTGTCAGATGCCGCCTCGAACCAGCCATCAGCCGACGCCCAGCCCAGGTCCGCCGCATTCTTGAGACTCTCGGGCGTGGTCTTCTGAAGTGGATGAGTTGTGCCAGAAACCTCGTCAAGTTGTAGGTCGTATGTCATCGTGTCCTCAGGTGAAAAGTCCAGCGTGGTGCTGAAGTAAAGCACGATGCTTCCCTTGGATGTCTCCGAAAACAGGTAGAATGGGTATTCCAAAAATGGGAGCACCTCGTTCTCACCATTGCCAGGGAAAAGAGTCACAGAGCCAGTCTCAAGCCGACCCGCATCAGGAAGGGCAAGATAGGGGGGCTTGACACTGCAGCCTGTTGCGGGCATTGAGACGAAACCGCCTGCTTCGACGAATCCGCCGTGAAACGTGCTCGGGACGCGACGATTGTTAATGGGAAGATGGACATGCTCAAAGTCCCCTTCTTCAGACCGAATGGTGATTAGAACTTCCTGGTTGAAGCCTTCGGGCACCTGTCCCCAGTCGATGGAGACTTGGCAGCGATCATCATCACGCCCCGGAACAAGAAGCCCTTTGGTGATAGACAGCCGAATCCAGTCGTAGGATGTTGAAGCTGACCAGTGAATATCCGGAACCCCGCGCGTAAAGACCTCGAACCAGCGCGTTTCTGGCCCGTAGTAGCTCATCGGTCCCAGGGTCAGGCCCGGGACGAGATCTCGTCTGCTGGGATGTGTTCGCTCGGACTCTTCGTTGATGCGGCCCGGTCGAACGCCCTCATGGCCTTCGACGGCTACACCCATTTGGCCAACGATTGGGTTGGAGTTTTGGCGCTTTTGGACAAAGCCCAAGCCACTAATCATATCTCGCGAGGGCGCATGCCAGGTCTCCTCGTAACCATAGTGCGTTTGCATCATGATGTGGTTCCACTTGCGGTTCAAGAGGGAATGGTACTCTTCAGAGAGATCGAAGTCGGCGTCGAAAAGGTCGAGGGCGTCTTGTGCCGCCTTGTTTGCAGAGTTTCGTCTTTGGCGAGCATAGAGCTGATTCCTTGCTCGAGTCACTTGCAGCGAGACATAGATGAAGGATGCCTTCACCGGGTGCAGGATGAGCTGGAAGGAAGCTGCCTTTTGCTCTTCAGAGGTGCGGGCGTGTGTGGTCTCTGCTAGCTCAAGCAATTGTCTCCAACGATCCAAAATGAGATCTGCCTCGTTGTAATGGAGTATGGAGAAGGACTCGGGCTCGATGTGCTCGTGCTTTCTGAGTGCCACGAGACGATCATATTGGTGCCAGATGGAGCCAACTTCATCGGCGAGGCCAGCTCCGAACTCTCGCTGGGCAACCTCACGGAAGAAGGCCTGAAGACTGTCGGATTTGATATGGTTGACGTTCCATGCTAGGGCCATTGCAAAGGTGATCGGGACTTCGAGTGGTTTCAGGTCGCCAACGTTGAAGATCCAGATCTGCCTGGCATTATGTTGGTAAGCCTGCGTTAACTGATGCCATATTTTGCCCTTGATACAAGTCATTAGCAAAAGGTCCTGTTCTCCGATGACAGCATCGACTCACTAAAGAGTTGCTGTTGATCCACTTATAGCTACGAGGGCTTCCTACGTACTCTAGATGAAAGTAGAGCTGATGAATGATTAGCAGCGGCTTTCGCTTCCATCCTGATGAGCTCTTACCCCTGCTCCGCCAGCTCTCTGTGATTCTTTCTGTGTCGGCAGCCGGCGGACTGTGCCGAAATTGTCATCCTGGAAGAGGAGAGTCACGTCTTCAGGGATACGAAGGCGTCCACTCTCGAACAGAGATTGGACTTCCTTGTAGATGGCAAACAACTCTGAAGATATGGTTAGGCAATGCTGAACTCAACACTGATATGGCATCAACTCACGCGGTACCGCGTCCTGGCGCCCATACACCTTTTGAATCACGCTTCTCTGAGCATCAATCACGTCCTGAACAACCGCAGCAGGATCTTCGCAAACCATCTTCTTGTCATACTCGCCTCTCATACCGAGTGTAAAATATGACTCGTAGCCTTGGGCTCGACTCGCTCCGTGCTCGAAGAAGGCGGTGATTTTCTCCTTGTTTGTCAACCAGTTCCAGCTTCCGTCGGGATTCTCGCCGAACCATTCATTGGAGAGGCGTTGCATTGGTTCGTGGTGAGAGGTAGATATCACGATGCCGTACTCATCTGCGAGTCTCTGGTTCTCTGGGTCGTCGACGAAGAATGATGCGCCTGGGTTTGGGTAACCAGGCCACATCGCGGGCCAGAGGAAGTTGGCCTACCATATTTTAGCCTCCCGATGTGATTGGGATGATTCGTTATTCTCTACCTTGAGCCTGAGGAGCAACTCGAAGACTTTCTTATAAAACTCCGAGTTGTACTTGCCGAACTTCTCGAGAACCCAGCCCGTCAATGCCGGTGCTTCATCGTTGAGAAAGATGCCTCGGTATCGGACACTTGGTTCAGCGCTTATCGTGACCTTGTTGGTGGCATATATGCTCGCGTGCTGTTGTGTTGGCACATCTGCCCACCAATACCAGCTTGACTTCAAGGTCAGAATTTTGGAAATAATAGGAACGGCATGGTGAAGCTCACGGGGAAACGCCAATCTGCTCAGAGAGAGTGTAGATGCCAAAAATGGCACCTCTTGTATCGCTCCCAGCTATCACGAGAGCACTCTCGCATGCAGGAAAAGGGCGGTCAACAACTGCGGTTATGAACGACTCCCACTTTCCAGAAATACTGGCGACATCCAGTTTCCCCTTCTCTTGGAGATCTTGTAGAATGCGGCTTGATTCTATGCTCCCCACGATGATTGCTGTTGGGGCCTGAACATCTATGGCGTTGTTTGTACCGTCCACCAAGACGACTTGACTGGGGTCTTTTTTGGTAACTCGAGCAAAGTCTTCGGCCAAGTCTCGAGCAGCCCTTTGAATTCCAGGTTTATCTGAGCTATCAATCGTTATGCAGGCTCGCGACAGGTCAACCGAACCGGCCGCAGGAGCGAATTCGATAAACCTTTCTTCAAACATGGTAAACTCGGTGAGAACGCTAGGATCTCGAGACAGGGGTGTAATACTGATGCGTCTCGGCTCCAGAGTGTAAGTAGAATGAGGTTGGATGATTACATGGGTGGGATAAGACTGTGTGTGTCCATTCTTCCAACCAGAGATATCATTTACTCTAATAGTGCCTGGGAACGTTCGGCCGAGAAGACCGAGAAAAGGCGGCAGGCCCACATAGTCAAAGCAGGCCGGAGTCGGCCCATGAGCCCAACTTACGTATCACGCCGAAGGGATCTGAATGTCATTGGACAATAGGAGGCAAAGATATTGGGGGCATGGCAGGGGACGATGAGAGGGGGAAATGTGGAGATGAGGCCAGAAGCAGGATGAAGACTGGTGATCTCTGTAAATGGTCCTGTTTCCCCGGGTTCCCGTGGAGACATACTTTGAAGAAGATCCTTGCCTGACGGTTGGTGGCATCGGGGAAAAGAGAAGAGCCGAGTAACGGGCGCTTATGGTTTCCTATTTCCTGTTTCCTTGACACCCTCCATGTCTAAGGGAGAAATACATGTCCCGCGTTGCAATGCCGCTGCAGCATGGGTGTCCTGGTTCTTCTGTCTTGGCTTTGCTTCTCCGAATCGTCTCCAACTTATGTCCTTCTGAAGGGCGAAGACTATAATCTAAGTGACCCTTTGTCCGATATCTTGACAAAGGATTATCCATTATCCCTCTGAATGATCTTTTCCCTCCAATTCCCCTAAAATATGACACTCGTGCATCGGACGAGCTGGCGTCATCCTCCCTCCCCTTATTCCCCAGACTCGTTTCCCCGGCACTCCACAGACCAAGTCCCCTCACCCCGCCCCGCCCCCAACAGAGTCACCTTACCCCGGAATGCTACCCCGGATGCATGCACCAGAGTCTGAGGATGGACACTACTCTTCGGAGCGCCGAGGTCCAATAAATATCGCCGTACACTGACTCAGGTGCGAGGAATTCTTGCCGTGTTATGAGTAGTGACCCTTGCGATGACGAACGACTTCACCCCAGAAGACCTGTAACGTAGCACCTAGGTTGGCTTGTTAGACCATAGTAGATCCGTAGGTACCTAAAGGTGATCAGTTGTCTATAAAGAAGTGACCGGGTCCTACCTTGAGACCGCGATCGTCTCCTGTCTGTCCTCTTCCTACCTATCACCACTTGTCCTCCCGAGCCTGGACCTAATACAATCACAATGAAGGACCTCGAAACGGTCGCCAGTGCTGGCGCTGACGCGACCGAGGTGGAAGAACCCGGCAAGAACCGTACCAACTACGATCTCGTCGACCGAGAAGTTGCCCAATATGCCGCCGAGGCCAGGATCGATATCGACAAGGAGACGAACTCGCGTCTAAAGAAGATGATTGACAAGCGAATTCTTGTCGTTATGATGGTGACATATTTTATCCAGTCGCTTGATAAGGGAACCATGTCGTTTGCCTCGATCATGGGCATCATTGACGATGCGAATCTCAAGGACAACCAAGTAAGCGCTGTGAGACCTCGGTTTGATTGCGCCATGCTAACAATGCAGTACTCATGGTTAACTACCGTGATCTATCTTGTGGTGCTTTGCGTGGAGTATCCTGTTCGTAACTGAGTGCACATCTCACAGTTGTGCCCGATTGCTTGCTGACGATATGTAGGAAAACTACATCATCCAGCGCGTGCCCATTGCCAAGTGGCTCGCCATCAACATCACTCTTTGGGGTGCCACGCTTGCCCTGCATGCCGTCGCAAAGAATTTTGCTACCCTCGTCTCGCTCCGTGGTCTCCTGGGCGGCTTCGAGGCGGCGTGTCAGCCGACCTTTGTCCTTCTCTCGTCCATCTGGTGAGAACCTCTCAACGACAATGCTTCGATTTTTAGTGTGTTGACCCGGAGCGCAGGTACAAGCGAGAAGAGCAAGCATCCACCATCATCTTCTGGTACATGATGAACGGCTTGCAGCAAATCATCGGCGGCCTGTGTGCCTTTGGTTTCTCCTTCGTCCCCGACTCTTCACCGATCAAGTCGTGGCAAGCCCTGTTCATGACATATGGAATCTTCACCGTATTTTGGGGCCTTTTCGTCCTTTTCTGGATGCCCGATTCGCCCATGAAGGCAAAGTGCTGGACCGAGGACGACAAGAAGCTCATGATTGAGCGGGTGAGAGAGAACCAAACCGGACTTCAGAGCCGCGTGTTTCGAAAGGAACAAGTTTGGGATGCCTTCACTGACCCCCAACGTAAGTACTATTATTCGATGGCGGTCTAGTATGTAAATGGGGGCTAATTGCAAAACAGTGTGGGCGTTCGCCCTCATCCAACTCCTCACGACTCTTCCATCGGGCGGTCTCGGCGCGTACGCAAACATCATTGTCAAGTCTTTCGGCTTTTCAACCTGGGAGACGCAGCTCCTGCAAATGGTAATTGGCGCTATTATGATGATTGTCATGATCAGCTCCGCGTACATCGACCGCCGCTTCAAGCAAACAACAATTGCCATGATGCTCGCCGTCCTCCCGACCATCGCGGGCACCGTCGTCCTCATCTCGGTGCCGTTCCACCCGTCGAAGCGCGTCGGGCTGCTACTCGCGTACTACATCATGTACTCGTTCTGGGCGTGCTCCGGCCTCGCCCTGGCCCTCGTATCCCGCAATGTGGCCGGCTCGACCAAGAAGTCCATCGTCATCGCGAGCAACTTCATTTTCTGGGCAGTTGGCAATTCCATCGGTCCTCAATGTTTCCGCGACCAGGACGCGCCGCGATACTTCCTCGCGCTGTCCATTGTGCTAGGTTGCTTTGTTCTCTTGGAGATTGTGCTCTTTTCTCTCCGAACGTATTACGTGCTGCAGAACAAGCGGCGAGACGCCCAGGTCGCGAGTGGTGAGGTTGTCGCGGATACTAACTTGACTCATGCGTTTGAAGATGTTACGGACCGAGTGAGTTGCCTCATGAGCCATCTTATTCTCGCTTTGCTGACAGTTTTGTGCAGAAAAACCCTCATTTCCGATATTCGTACTAGGAGCTTGTGGCGTGGGCGATAGAAGATGGAAGGATTCATGACGAACTGTGACGAGTTATGGCCATGCAAAAGCTTTCCGAGTATTTATTATTTGTTCTTGTGAAAATGAAAACCATCTATTCAAACAATTAACTAAGAGACCGAGTCTATTCGGTTCTCGCTGCTTCGTTATTGAATCATCATCTATTCAAAATGCCTCCCCGTTTGCGCCGTTACACCTCGTCTATGACGTGATCTCATAAACGCACCCTTACCATCGTCTCCTATATATACGTGTATGTGTGAGTAGATAACCACTCAGGCGGTCTCGTTTTCGGGCTGATGTTCGGAGTCGGAGCCAACCCAATCGTCGCTCTCGAGGCCAGCCCGCTTGATGAACAGCGAAGCCGCCCAGCCGAGGAGGCAAATACCTCCGAACAAACTCCATACCAACGCTTCGCCTTTGGGGTGTATTCGCGTGGATAAGGTAAAAAGCGCGCCTGAAACGAAGGGACCAAAGCTTCGACCGAGCGCCGAAAGGGTCTGGGCGATGCCATTGAGGGCGCCCAAGCTAGCATTTGAGGGTGCTGAATTGGTGATCTGGGCCAAGGTTAGCGACTTGCAACGCGGGTGCTCAAAGGGCTCGAGTCCTACCAGTAGCATCACGCTCGATAAACCCCCCACGGCGCAAATGTTCTTGATGATCAGAATCACGCCTAGTTCAATGTACAGCCACATCTTTCCGCTGCCCACGCCAAACAGAGGAGCATCGTCCGTGTACCCGACCCAGGGCATCAAAATCATCGAAATGCCAATACCCAGCAGAGCGAGTTGATACGTTCCTAAATTTCCAGTCTTTGCCTTGAGAGGCTGGAAGAAGAATGCTTGGAAGACGATTGTAGCAACTCCGGCGGCACTCAGACTGACACCGATCTTGCTGGGAGCCATGTCGCGTCCAGCGGGAGGCGGAGAATCGGCAAAAATCGGGTACAGGCTGTTGAACGAAATGTTGGAGAGCTGGAAGGAGAGATAGGTGCAGAGGAGGAGGATCGTGGTGCTTGTAAGGTCGTTCCAAACAGACTTTGCATGGCCCAGCTTGGAGTTGAGCTCGTCGTCACTCCGATTCTGTTGGCGGTGATGATGCTCTTCGTCGTCTTCGTCTTCATCCTCAGAGGTGGAATCACTCCCAGACAGCAGTGGTTGGTTTTGCGACCGGCCGCGAGGCCATCGCGTACTCCAAGAATTTCGCCGGGGCTCGGGCGCCCGGCTGGGGAACCAGGAAGCAATTTTTTCCACCCAAGCGGGTTTCGCGAAACCAGCGTCGTTCTCGTCCAGCGTCTCCTCAAACCAGATTCCCACGGCAATGACGGCCAACGCCAGCAAAGAAGCGGCGAGAATATTGGGCCAGAGGAAGGGGTACGACGCGCCGGTCCTCACGAGAAGGCCTCCTAGCGCAGGGCCGGTAATGCCACCAAGCGAGTAGATGATGGGAAGATAGGTAAATGCGCGACTCTGGTTGCTGCGATCCGTGACCTCGCCCAAGACGGTGGGAACGCATGCGGCGTTTCCGTTGAGCATCCCCATGGCGACGTGGACAACGACAACCTGCCAATATTGCTTGCACAAGCCGAAGACGCAGAAACAACACATGAGCGAGAAGGTTCCCATGAGCAGCACTGGCTTCCTCCCGATGCCGTCGGAGGCGTACCCCCACAGGAAGTTGGTCGACAGCTGCGCCAATGCAAAGGCGCTGGCCAGAGTGCCGACGTACAGACCAATCTCGTGCTGAGGGATTCCCGGCATGCCGCTGACCATTTCGGGCAGATAGGGGCTGATCGAGTTCAAGGCGGTCTGTTCGGCGAGGGACAGAAAGGCCAGAAGGAGCAATTGGCGGACGGGCAAGGGAGTTTCTTCATCGTCGGCCTCGGAGTCGGAATCGCTGGCATCGGAGAGAGGAGACGGCTGCTCCAGCGGTGTTTTGGGCGGGGTCGTGGGAAACGTCTGATAGCGATGGGAGGGGTTTCGTCGGAAGGGGCTGAGGGAGGGGATTGGCGCGCCGGCGTGAAAGGAGCCGGACGAGGTTGTGCGAGCGCCGGGATGCATTCGCGCGGGCGCCATGCTGGGCGAAGCAGAAGAGGTGGTTGTTTTGTTTCTGGTACGAGATACGGATGAGGACCAAGACCTTGGTGGTGAGTGGGCTTCTTTAGCGGTAGTGACGTAGTTTTTCCCTCTCAGATTTCGACTTTGCGGGGTGGCCAGGGACGGCCAGCGAGAGCTTGCTGCAGATGGCAAGGCAACAATCGCATGCTGAGCCAGAAGCGGATTGGGAGAGAGAATGCGTAGTATCGAGGAAAGGAAGTTGGAGAAGGATGGAAGAACGCGTTACTTTTTGGTCAAACGATCGATGACTGTCTCGCCGGTTCTGCAGCTTTCAGCCAAACCCACTCCGGGAACTAAAACAGAGATGGGCGTCATCAATTGAGGGTAGAGTGTCACCCGAGAGACCCAAAGCATGGAGAGATTTTCACTTCTTCCAGGGGTTCCAGGGCCCATCAAGCGGTATCCGGCATTTCGACCGAGATCCGTTTCGCGAGTCTCTGAGAGCGAGGCCGTCGGAGCATCCCGCCCTCCCTCCCACTCCCAGTGTCCCACTCGCCGGGCCAGATGACCTCGACAAAATGGCCCGACGACGCGGGGGTGTTCGGTGGCCAGGAGGAAATCTCCGCTGGAAAGGGCCCTAGAAGCCCTGCAATGACGTTGGTGGATGAGAATGTACATGCATCTCCGTGTGCCGTTGTTTGCATGAGCGATTACGGACAGAAGAAGCAATGTGGTTTGGATTGTCTTATGCAGGCACTTGTATTCGATTAAAAGTAATGTCCATGCTCAAGACCGAAGACGAGCCACCAAATGGCAAGCATCAGCCGCCTTGTTCGTAAAGCCGACAAGCCTTCCATCTCCATCATGTCCATGAATGCTTTATTCCCTGTTGGGACACCTGAGCCCGTCGTCGTCCTCTTGTCGCGTGCCCGTTATCGCCCTGCGCCCCTCCCGTCTTTTCTGGCCAGTAACGCCACGATCGCCACCACCACCACCGTCACCACCATCACCATCTCCGAGACATTGGTCTGAACTCGGATGAAACGAGAGCCAATAGCATCGACTATTTTACTAATTCGGTCTTTTGGTCGTGTTCCGCCATTTCTCGCTCTTGGAGCAAGACGCAAGAACTTCTCCCTGTGCAGGTGAATTGTGTTGTTCGCTGGCTCACTTGGACCATAGAGGATGACCCTGCCGATCAACGCCGTAGATCACGAGGGCTTGAATCAAGATTCACGTTGAGTTTTGATCTCCAACAGCCATGTGGCGTGCCTTGGCCACGCCATCCGACGCCCAGTTTAGGACCAACTTCAGCATTTCGGACATTGGAGCCGGCAAGGCAACCTGCAGCAACCATCATGCTCACCTCTCTCTCCCTAGGCCTGTGTGCCGCAGAGGATAGGCCTCAGCTTATCAGCGGCTCTTCGAAGGAAATGTCCGATTCGGCCGAGACTATCCTTGCTCGAGTGTGGTCTGCCCGCAACATCTTCAGACTTACAGATACTCGAATGAGGGTTTCGGGATGCAAGATAATGACAACATGTCACGCAAATTCATTCCAGTACCTATGTCCAATCTATCATAAGGTACCGTAGGTCATTCGTCATCACTCTTCGTACACAAACTCGTTCTACACAAACACCCGCAGGTACTCCACCAGCGCCATCATGGCCATCGCCTGTCCATACGGCATACTCGTCCGCGGAATATCCTTATAATGCTGCAAATCGTGTCCCATGCCCGTGCCAAACGACGTGTTCAGCAGCTCTCCCTCGGGGCTAATGTTTTCCAGCACCGCCTTGATCGCCTTGACGGCAACCTCGGAGTACTCCTTGCCAATGTACTTGCGCCTCTCCGCCTTGAGGATGCCGTACGCGAAACCCGCTGTCGCGCTGGCCTCAACGTACGAGCCTTCTTCCTCGGGCACGTCGAGGAGCGTCCGCCACAGGCCGTTGGGCAACTGGAGCTTGGAGAGCGCTTCGCACTGCGAATTGAGCGTGTTGAGCAGATGTGAGCGGATCGGATCGCCGTCCTCGAGACCGAGAAGCTCGAGGAACTCGGGAATCACAATCGTCACCCAGCTGTTGCCGCGGCCCCATCGCGCGTCGGCAAAGTTGTGCCCGCCCTCTTTGAACGTCCATCCGTGGAAGAACAGACCCGTCTTGGTGTCGAACAGGTATTGGATGTGGATGAGGAACTGGCGCTTGGCCTCGGCCACGTAGTGCGGCTTGTTCAGCAGCACGCCAATCTTGGCCAGCGGCATCACCGTCATCATCAGCGTGTCGTCCCACAGCTGCTGCTCGTTGACCTCGAGGTAGGTGATGTGCTGCATGCCGCCGTACTTTGTCCTGGGGAGGTCGTGGTACGCCCACTCTGCCCAGCTGTCGAGCCACGGCAGATAGGTTGGGTTGCGCGTCTTCTCATAGACGTAGGCAAGGGTCAGGAAGACGGCCATAGTGTTGATGTTCTTTCCCTTGTGGCCCTCTTTGAAGCGCGCCTGGAACCAGTCCTCGATGATCTTGAGCCACTCATCCTCGCCCGTCAGCTCGTAGTACTTCCAGATGCCGTACAGGCCAATGCCGTGCGTCCACTCCCAGTCATTCCAGCCCTTGGTGTCGATGACCTGGCCATCGGCGAGCGTCATCAGGAACTCTCCTGTGGTGTCTTTGATGTTGACGAGCTCATGGATGAGCTGGCGGACCTGCGTGTGAATGTGGTCCGCCGCGATGCCGTGCATATGAGTAGGCATGATGTAGAGAGATAGGCACAAAAGGGGCTAAATGATAACAATGTGGTATGGTCCTTCGCCCGAATAGGTGCTCGGCTGCAGAATCTATTGCTTTTGGTGGTATGTAGTCACAGCTAAGAGAAGCAAGCCGAGAAGAGAGCGACCAGGCAACTTAAAGGGGGGGTGTTGTCCGCGGGGTCTTGACTGGTGGGTTAACTGGAGTCGCCTAACTCACCAGGCCACCTCGGTGATGGATCATCCAGACTCGGTCCGATGGTGACCGAGCAATGGGAGTGCGTTGGGCCTCTCTTTGCCCTGTTCTGAAGGAAGTGCTGCGGTGAATGGTGTGTTATCACTCCACAGCTTCTCCGCATCCTTGAGTGATGGAGACAGCTGTGGGGGTGGGGGTGGAGAGTCCCTGGGGGCGGGGGAGAGAGGAGGCGGAGAGCAGAGAAAAGAGAGAGATTAGGTGAGTGGAGAGAGAGAAGGTTGTTGCCAAGCTTGTTTGAGCCGGGATGAGGATGAGTAATTCAGCGTGAACCATGGGGGGAAGTACAGCAAACATGAGGAGAAGCCAGCCGTCTGGGCAAGACAGGCTCAATCATGCGGAGTTTGAAAGCCTTGGCCGCCGAGTTGAAGCCATGCAGTGCCTCGCGGATTTGGAGAATCAACCCATGGTCGCACTCGATTGTCAGCGTTGCCCTGTCTATCTTCATCCGACCCTGGCATTGCATCAGTCGATGCGTCTCCCGACACGCTGATCTCTGCAACATGGTATCGTATCCTGATCAATGTCTGACTCAATTGCTCAGTTCAATTTCCTCCAACTGCGGGACCCTCCCCCGACGAAGCTCAGCTCACAATTGACACGTCCGAGGCGCTGTTGAAGCGAACCGTTGGGTTGCTTACCGTCTTCCCCAATACTCAAACTGCGTCGCACCGAGCCACCGAAACTCCCCATCGGGACTTCGGGGAAGTCTCTCGCGAGAGGACGAGGGAAAATCTCGTGTCTCTCCTTGTCAATTTGGACGCTGCTTAATGGTTCTGGGGTATGGGGAAAGCTCCAAGTTTGTGTCTAGCGCCCGGGGTATCCCCAGTCCCCAGTCCCCCGGCCGGGGGCGAGTCGGTGTCTTGGGAGTTTAAAACCATGGTTGGCAGCCGTGACTTTCTTGACCTCGAGCTTACTTCCACTGACAGTTTAACATCTTCCAAGTCCTGTGGCCTATTGATTGTTGCTGAGTTGCCGCATATCCTCCATCTCAGTCCATCTTTCCACTCCTCCAAGCCTGTCATCATGGCGTCTCCCGAAACCAACAAGGAGGTTCGGCCCAATGAAATCGAGCGGACCTCTGTCGAGCGCATCTCGACAGAGTTGGAAAAGCCGACTCAACACTCGGAGCGAGTCGACAAAGAACTCGCTGCCTATGCTTCCGATGTGAGAATTGAGATCTCGCCGGAGCGAAACATCGAGCTTCGAAAGAAGATCGACAAACGCGTCCTGCTCGTCATGATCTTGACATACTTTCTCCAAGCCATTGACAAGGGCACTCTTTCCTTTGCCTCCATTATGGGTATTACCACCGACACAGGCATGGTGAATGCTGATGGTTCCGTCAGCCAGCAGGTGAGTTCCCACCGCGCGTCCACCGCACTTGAACATGACCAAACTAATTTCTTCACCTTTGCGCAGTACTCCTGGTTGACGACATGTATCTATATTGCTATATTAGTCGTGGAATATCCTCAGAACTACATCATTGTCCGAGTTCCGATCGCCAAATATCTCAGCTTCTGTATCATCGCCTGGGGCACGACGTTGGCCTGCCACGCCGCCTGCAAGAACTTTACCGGCCTCGTCACTGTGCGAACCCTGCTTGGAATCTTTGAGTCTGCTTGCCAGCCGGCCTTTGTTCTTCTGTCCAGTATGTGGTACCGCCGCGAGGAACAAGCCGCCCGAGTCACATATTGGTAGGTCCACTAATAAAGCGGCGTGCCGAGGAACATTGCTAACGAGGTGGTTTTAGGTACATGATGAACGGAGCTCAGCAGATTGTCGGAGGTCTTCTGGCCTACTGCTTCTCTCTGATCGACAAGGGCCCCCTCAAGTCGTGGCAGTGGCTCTTCCTCTCGTACGGTGTCATCTCGGTCATCTTCGGTTTCTTTGTCCTCTGGTGGATGCCCGATTCGCCCATGCGAGCTCACTGCTTCACTGAACAGGAGAAGCATGAGATGGTTGAGCGAGTTCGAGACAACCAGACCGGTATCCAGAACAAGAAATTCAAGAAGGAGCAGTTCATCGAGGGTCTCAAGGACCCCCAGATCTGGGGATACGCTCTCATCTCCATGTGCACTGCGCTTCCCACCTCTGGCCTTGGTGCCTTTGCCAACATCATCATCAAGAGCTTCGGTTTCAGCACCCTGGAGACCCAGCTGCTTGCCATGGTCCTGGGCTTCTACATCATTATTGTGCTGCTCTCCTCAGTCTGGCTGGTCAAGAAGACTAACCAGAACCTCTTTGTCATGTTGGGATTCTGTGTCCCGTGAGTTTCCCCCTTTTTAACACTCCTAAGTCATCATTCTAATAGTCGCAGGTCCTTCCTCGGTACCATTCTTCTCATGACGATCCCAAACAACACTTATGCCCAGCACATCGGTCTTCTGATTTGCTACTATATTACTCTGTCTTTCTGGTCTGCTGGTACTCTAGCTCTGTCCATGATTTCCCGAAACGTTGCTGGCCAGACCAAGAAGACGGTCGCCGTGGCTTTCAACTTTATCTTTTGGGCTGCTGGAAACGCCATCGGTACGAGGCCCCCATCTCAACTTGACTTGACCTTCTGCTAACAAAACATCAGGCCCCCAGGTCTTCCTCGCAAACGACGGTCCCCGATATTTCACCGCCTTTGCCACCCATCTTGGATGCTATTCCCTCCTTGTCGTCATCATTCTCAGCCTCCGATGGTACCTCACTAACCAGAACAAGAAGCGCGATGAGATGGCTGCCCGAGGTGTTGCTGAAGCCCGAGACGATGCCCTTGTGAGAGCATGGGAGGATCTTACAGATAAGGAGAACCTGAGTTTTAGATACGTCTACTAAGTCGTAAGAGGATATCCCCTCGAGTGCGCGAACCCTCCGGTCATGTATCAAATAGGAATGTTTCTTAATAAGAAGCTTTTGTATCAGTTTATCTGGTAAACTCTTGTTATAATTGAGATAATTACCGATGATCCTTCTGCTATATATCGTGACTTGTCCAGCCGTAGTATCTCATAGTCTTCGATAGCTGTTCTCGGACTTCCTATTCCCTATAGGAAAAAGTCGGGCACAGGCCTAGTTAGGAATTGTATGGATTAAGAGTGAACGCGTAGGACGGGGCAGAAAAAGTTTCCGAGAATAGACATGTCTGAAATATCCCGCCCTCCCTGAAACTGTTCGTCCTCAGCCATCTCCATATTCAAGACCAAGTCCCATTAGCAGGGCCAAAATAACCGCTTTTTGGCATTTGTTTCCATGGTAATCCTAAGCCATCGGCAGTATTTTGCCATCTTGTGAAAATTAGTTCAAAAGCTCATTCTAGAGGCTGTGACCGAGACAAGTCGAGATTCACTTACACCGTATTCCCCCACCAATCTGGGAATTGTACGTTTGGCCCATATGTTACCGCGAAGAAGATGACAATTCCACTGATGGCCAGCCCGCTGTCAAGCGCCGCAGCAAGAACGTAGTTGTACTTTGTCCACCAGGCATAGAACTTGCCATAAATGACCTTGTTGAATGCTAGGTTGACTAGATACCAACTGCTGTAGTTGATTCCGGTGGCAGGAGGGACATTGTATGTCCCGACAAAGATGAGCGGCCAGTTGATCTTTCGTACAAAGTCGTTGCCTGTCTTCTTCCAGATGAAATATGTGATAGGCGGTAGAATAAGACCGATCCAGAAGAAATGCAACAAGCCACTGTAAATGGCGCCAACGGAATAGAGACGCGCAGGGCCGACGAGGCCCCAAATCTGGGGGAAAGAGTGAGAGGCGTTCAAGCGAACTGTTGGTAAGAATGGTAACTCACCACAGATGACGAGAAAACAGTTCGACCGTTTGGACATGAGAATCCATTTGCTTGCCCCTCCTCGCATATACCATCCACATTGCCGAGCATCCACTGTGTAACGCCAATCTGAGTCAAGGCACCCAAGACCGTAGCAAGGCCTTGAGCAAAAAAGAGCGTCCGCGGGGGAATCTTTAGATAGTGTCCCAGCTTCATGTCAGAGGAAAAGTACAAGCCTTGGCCGACAACGTCCGTGGACAGAATCTTGAAGAGAATGTTGGCGATGGGTCGACCCTGAAACATGTAACCGCCAATGAACTCGGAAAGGACATTAAGTTGGTTAGCATCTACGTTGGTCACTCCTTGAATCATACCGCAAGGTACCATGTAAATCGCTGGAATGACAAAAGCCAGGAGTACTCCATACCAGGGAAGGCCTGTGTCGTACCCCTCGGCTAATCCAAAGCTCATGGCGAGGACGCCGAGTAGGACAGAGACCCACCACCACCAGGGGACCTTGTGATAAGCAGTCATCAGTCGGCCGTGGATGTCAAGTTTGGTAGAGCCGAGGAGCGCATGCTTCAGCTCATCCCAATGGAAGAAGTAGATGTGTGACAAAACACTGATTGAGTTAGCTTTGGCCCGCTTGTAGGTGGGTGAACAAGGACTTGCCTCGTGATGGACGCAAATGACAGGCCATAGACAAATGCAAAAGTCGCCGGCAAATATGGAGGCGAGTATGCAGAGTACTTCTCTTGGTCAAACCTTTCTCCTGTCACAACCTGCGAGACGTTGTAGAGCTGGCCATAACGGTCATAAACATCGGCTGTGCACAACGGCAGATAAGACGTGAACCAGGTATTGGTGTAGTATATCGCGGGAACAATGACCCAAAAGAAGACGGCAAAGCCAGCAAAGACGTTGGCGGCTGCCCAGTGAGGGCTTAAGAGGGGGTTGGTGTTGTACGCAACCATGGACCAGTCGAAGGTCAGAGGGAAGAGTCCAAGCCCAGTGACCATGCCGAAGACTTGGTTCACAGCCAAGTTGTTCGGTGCGATCCAGCAGATCCACGAAAAGTAGCTCAAGCCAGTAAAGATCAGACCCGGAAACCAATACCATATAAAGGCGCAGGTGCCTACTACCATGAAGAACTTAATGCGAGTCATTCTCCATCCGTCAGCGACGGCATTCGCTCTTGAGTGGAGGGAGCTCAACAGAGCAACGTTGCTGAGAACTCCAGGCCAAATCATCGTCGCTGGCTGCACAAGCCATCGACTGGCAAGACCGGCAACCGCATATCCGCTGAGTTGGCAGCAAATGACGGCCATGACCGAAAGACCAGGCGGAAGTTTGAAACCGTAGAGCTTGGCAGCTTGCACGAGGTTGGTTGCATCCGCAGATCCGAACCCGAAAGACACATTCGCCATGATTGTAACCAAGGCATGCTCTTTAATATTGAAGTGGCGATCGGGATTGAAGCGACTGACTGGTAAGATCTTTGCGAGTGCAACTCCAAGAGGGAAAGCCAAGAGCTCGGCAACGAGAGAGACGATGCGGACTCCGGGATATCTGAGTGAAAAAAACTGGTTGACTCCCGCCCCCAGAAAGACGAAGACCTAATTGCACGGTCAGCGAGGTCTTGAATCATTTCCGGATCCTTACGATTCCCAAGATCCAAGCACGCAGAGTGTTTACTGGAATACCAGTGTCATCTGTCTCTGGGACGACAGCCCGAACCGCCGGGAATGGGCTTGTGTCAGCGTCGTAGTCACCCTCATCTTCTTGCTTCACAAGAACGCGATCAAAGTCGACTTCGAGCTCAACGAGATGACTGTTTCCAGTCTCAACATCCTGGCTGGCGCTCTGGCTCTCACTCTTCTCCTTAGAAAAGGGCTCATTCTCTCTCAAGTTGCTTCTGGTACCTGCACCAGTCACATCAGATGGATCAGGTTCGTTCATGGTGGAGGCGTTTGAGTGGTTTCGGGAGATGACGACTGCCAAGCTGGGCGCCTTTTCCAAGGCTATAGGTTCTCCTCCAGTCCTTTTTCTTAAATATGCCACGGCAGTCTATACGAGTTAGAGAATTTCGACAAGCCCGTAAAGTTAAATCCTTGCCCAATTGACATCCTCGGGCTTATCTTGAACTTGTGATGATGGTTACATTTCTAACAGGAGTGGACCGGACCAACTTATTGCTGATCTAGATTCAAATTGGATTGCGTTGATAGGCCGCGTGTCTCACCAAGCTACCAATTGATGGATACTGATTATGACCGACAGGGGGAGCTATTCACACGTTACACAACATGAACCATGAAACACATAATATGGAACGACTGGCGTGATTAATTTTCCATTTCGCGATTGAGAAGATGTCCGCAGAGTCAGGAATAGTATGAGAACATACTACTGGCAGTAGTAGATATCCGATGCATATCCCCTGGAGTCTCGAACAATCTACTTTGAAAAGCGTTCGCCATCAACAAAAGTGCCTCTGCCTCGAACAGATGCCCGGCTAGGTACCATTATTCTTTGCCGCTTTCCGGTCAGCTTCTAGCTAGCATTTTCTCCCTCTGAGATGCTTTCTTTCGAGAAATCTCAATTCTCATCGGCACACTTATCCGTCCCTTATCTTCAGACCTTCACGGCATCGGGGAACTTTTGCTATCGGGCGGTCCATGTTGGTGGAGTGCTCTGGGATATGCCAAATTAGGAAGCTGAAGCGCCAACCCCTCGCTCGTCGGTCCTTTTGCTCGATACTAACATCGTCCGTTCGCGCGGGGTTGGAAGATTATCTATAGGTTACTAAGCATATTCTCGCTGAGCTGAGCTATTCAGGTTTAAAGACTTCATCGTCTGAAACAGTCTGGCTTCTGACTTGGAAGAGCTGACTAGCTATATTGCCCGCTCAAGTCCCAAGTCTTTTCCACCCAACTCGCATCTATTGCTTGAGTGTCTATCGTGTTAGATCCATCAGGATCAGAGCTAATCCCCAAAGCAGCTTCTCCTCGCGTATCTTCTTGACTCATACCAAAGAAGAGTCCATGTGTGTCGAAGTCCATCGACATCGTCATGTTGAGGTCATCCATGGTGAAGGCTGTTAAATCTTCAGGTCGGTTTTGATCCTTTTCTTGTGCGTCTTGCGATATCAAGCTCCTGATTTGAGAGACAATGCTGGGAATCGATGATGGATCTACTGCGTTTTTCAGGGCAGCAACACGTGCCTCCCATGCTTGTAGAACCAGACCAATGAAGAACTTGTACAGCGGGTTGTCAGGCGTGTCCTGAGCTTCTCGAGCAGTGAACCTGACGGTATAGCTTTCGCTCAAGATTTCCCAAGCCTTTTCGGCTAGATTATTGAGTGGGCGCCTCCTCAGGTCTTGGAGTATATGAACGTATGCAGGAAGTGGAAAATAAATCCGAAGCAGCCAAAGGTATCCTTTGGTGAGGGGCGAGGCGACCATTTTTGTATCGGCCTGCAGCATTTGAAATGCGTAGGAGATCACAGTGTTGCGTTGCGACTCGGTCTGAAACGTCGGGGAACTAAGATACCTCGAGTAATGCTCGATGAGCTTCAGTTTAGCCAGCTGGGATCGAGCGGTCCAGATTGTCATAAATTGGAGTGGGTTCTCCGGGTCGCAGAATCTGAGGAATCTGTCCTCGATGGCCTCTTCCATAGCTGTCACGGCGCTGCCTTGCACAACAGGGCCACCTTTCGCAATAGGCTTCAGTGCCGGGCTTGAGAAGTCCAGGTAAAACGTCGAGTGGCGGATGAAATTTGCCAGCTCATAACGGACAACTGAGAATATGGCCTCGGTGGATTTCGGCTCGACGACCGGCGTCTCCTTCATTTCTCGCCAGAGGTCCGAGTCGTAGATATTCAGAGGAATGCTGCAGTCCCATGTCGGATCCAGTGAGGTAGTTTTATGGTCTGCCTTCTCGCCAATGCGAGTATCGAATAGTACAAGCGACCACCAAAGCCTGCGGCGGGATTCGGCCTCGAGGGGAGCAAACTTGGCATTGACTGCCTCGCTATGGATTCCCACGCGTTTCGCAATCCGAATCGCAACGCCGAGCATGGAGGACAAGGATCGAGGATCCGTGTTGAGGCTGACTGAGACCTAGGGTTGTGAGCGAATACCGAATCAAGAATCGGCACTACATACCAAATACAGATATAGAGCAGTCAAACAATCGCGATCACTCGTTCGGAGATAGTCGCAATTTATTAGAGCTTGCTGACAGGCAAACTGATGCCTTACCAATAGATGCTCTTTAGATGAGCCAAACATAGACTGGCAATCGGTGTCCGTAATGCTCAAAATCGAGATGCAGTATATACTGAACATCAATGCCTCCAAGTTGGCACTGATATTGGCGACATCCGTGATGGCCTGAACGACCCGGGCCTGCAAGGTAGGTGTGTGGGTGACCTTGAGCAACGGGTTAACGTTGTCCAGGTAGATCTGCCAGAGTCTGAAGATCTGAGCAGGTGGCGGCTGGAATGTGGACAAGTCAATGACCGTCTTTCGCGACCCAAGAAGGAGGTGGTCGGTATTCCTAAAGAGTGAATCCCACGCTTCCTTTACAGCAGCCTCTCGCCAACCATCCTCTTGGGTATCGTTGTGGCTGTCCGGGCCGTGAAACTATTGACTGAGGATTAACAGAGTGCCACTATCATTAAGAAGTTTTTGCCATACCACTGTGTCCATGGCGTGCCAAAAGTCCCTAGTCAAGTTAGTTAACTGATTTCCACGTACTCATAAGTCTAGCTAACATTTCACTCCGGGCTCTGCCTGGCCGAAAGTCCTTCAATGCAGACGGTGAAGTCTCCGAATGCTCGTCATCTGAATCATATGCTGGAACAAGAATCTCTTTTCCTCCAGAGACATCTTTGTGTAAAGGATCAAACTCGACGTTATTCTGGCGTAGGAGATCTTCATACTTGCGAAGACGGTCCAGAAGCGCACGTTCTGGGAATCGACGTCTCCTTTGGCGTGGCTGGTCAGTAGCTGGCACGCATTGCACACCGGCCCTGGCGCAGTTGGAGCAGGGGAATCTGCGATCGCATCTGATTTTGCGATGGTGACAGAGAACACATGCGAGCACGCGTCTGTGTTTCGCAGCCTCGGGCAGTTGCGGAGGTGTAGTTGAAGACGAGGGAGGCGATATACCTTGCAGACTCCCTTGGGGCGTCGGTAGGGCTGACATGGTTCCAGGTTCGGTGGCTCAATGTGTAGAAGAGACGAGTAGTGACAGGTTTCTAGGGCAAGTTGCGCCATGCCCTGCACAAAGTGACACGAGGCAGATGGAAAGGAGAGGTCTATCATCCGAGGACTCTGAATAATTGTTGAATCTTTACCACAGTTGGAAAGTCTTGAGGATAGATTTCGTGAGGGTTCTCATTCCGAGCAGCCTTCGGGCTGTTATAAGCTCCGGGTCCCTCCAAATTTCGGGGCCGAGATCTCCTTCGGCCGCGTCCAGGTTCCGCTCACGTGACAGCCTCGGAATGTAGTAAATGCCGACAGTTGGCTCATTCTTGCACCTGTCGTGACCGCACCAAGGGCCTGGCCCGAATTTCTCATTGAAACAACTTGTCCTTTGCCATCCAACTCATTGACACAAGGTATCGTTAATTTAACTATAGCACCAGTACGTTAGTTTCTATCCCAAACCTGGACGGGCATGTTGTAATGATGTATGACAATCAGCCTTTGTTGTTAGTCCAGATCCTTGGTTTACTACTATCAGTCCATTATCTTAGTTGCCAGTCCTGGTTCATCACCTGAGACAGACACAACTAGTTATTCCGTAAGCGAACTGATGTATACTTGCATTGTTCTCTTGCTCTCAACGTTGAGTAAACATAGACTTAGGTCATAATCTTTTTCCGCACACTGCGAGCGTGTGGTTCCTGTGATAAATGTACTCTTATTAAAATCTCTAATTCTCATTAAACATAATAGTCGTTAAGAAACTCCATTCCTCCAAACCAATCTTTCCGTGTTGGGCTTTGTAGGCGATAGCTATTTCAGCTTGACATCTAGCACTTCATCTTCCAGCTCTTCCACTCGTTACCAGCATTGGTACACTCCCCGGTGAGAGCCCGAGTCTTTCCCTTGGAGCACTTGGCGTCGGAGTACACCCAGACTGTCACATGTTAGTTGGCTCGATCAGGACAATGTCATACCCGAGTGAGGCTTACATTTGCATCCCTTGTTGATATCTGTCAAAGTAACAGACTTGACGACCTCTCCGTTGAAGCCTGTGCATTTGTCCAGGTCAGTATTGAGAACTGTCCAGACTCCTTCGTTCTGCGCTGAGCATCCGGGTTCCCCGAACAGTCGGAAGTCGGAGATATGTGTCTCCCTGGCGACGGGGGAGGCGGAGGCGCTGATGAAGAGGGCAGCGGCAGAAACGAAGATGGTGCTAAATTGCATTTTGAAGGTTGTGGAGAAGGTGAAGGTAAATTGTTTGCTGCCTGATCGATGAATCTGTGATTGATGTCGAATGGTTCGAGATTGTTCGAGTGAATGCCAAGATGGCACGGCTTTATATACCCCCAATGCAGCAATGTTTCCACGCTTGTGGCTTTATTCTTTTTGCCACAATACCGACCTAGGTAACCAAAGATTCCTGTGTGCCGCTGAATACGAAGCACTTTTCCCCTCCAACGCTTGTGCCGCCTCAAAATCTGACAATGTAGTCTTGGTTGGTTTGCTGTTTTTAGATACGACGGGTGATCACCCCGGGGATAATGAGTAGCGCTATGCACGATTAGTTGTGCAAATGCCGATTATCCCGGGCCATGAAAGCGGTCGCGGAAATGGATGGGCAACGCGCATCATAACGGGGCTTGGAAGTCATATGGCGTAAAAGGGCCAAAGAACATGACGTAGGTTCTGACCTGACGTGGTACCGTACCTACGTCACGTACCGTTGCCCTGTTGATCTCCATTGCATTCATGATATTCCGGCTGGGTCGGTGTGGATTATCGGTACGTGCGCCAGCCAATACGCATCATATTGGCTAACTGCGACTGAATGATGTACGCATATGCTGTCAAGAACTCCATTAATATGGTGAAGACGATGTCACCGAAATGACGCGGCAATTTGGGTGTACTGCGGTCGAAGTCGACATTGCCGATGTGGCCGCTGGCAGGGACCTTCAAACGCATTGAGGTGGCTGGTAAGTCGCCCAAGTATGCGGATACGCAACCATGCATGTTGATTATATTTGACCCAGTAGTAAACGTACCATCTTAACTTTGTCAACACAATCTTATTCACGAGCTCCTCGGGTGAAAACCAATGCCTATGTATCGGAATTCAAACTCGAGAGCGTTCCCATGCGAAACTATCTCACATTGTACTGTGTCTCCAATAGGGCAACCCCTTCAGTTCTCAGATAGGACTCCCCGTCAACTCGTCAAAGCTCACCACCGTGTACATGGACTGCAAGACTTCCAGCTTCTCCCTGACATAATCTCTCTGTTTCTTCTGAATTCGTTCAAGACTAAACAAAAACTTGACCAAAAATATGAAGTCCTCCATCCTAGCTTTGGCTTCCTCTTGGCTTTGGCCAGCCCCTTGAGGCAGTGCCAACACGTCGGCAATGGTGCTCGTGATTTCGAACAGCTTCTGGAGAATTCCGCTGCCGTGTGTGCTAATAGATGCAACGCTTCCTAAACGGCTAACAAGACTGCGAAGCTGTATTGACAGTCGTGCAGCAGGAAAGTGCAGTGAGAGTCCTTGATGAGTATCTCGGGGTGGCGCAGATCGAAGCAGTCCTTGTGAGAGTGCCAGCTGCCACACCAGGGTGCGTAACCAGAGTCTCGTAATAAAAATATCGGCGAGTTGGAGCTCCGTGAGACTTCCCTGACCACTTGCGCTCAGTTTCCGCTCCGCTTCGGCGGCGTCGACTTCATCCTGATCCAGCTGTGCTTGCTTGCTTTCGATCCATTGAGCCGTCATATTGGTGACTTGGCAATTGGGGTCTTGCTGAGCTTTCCAATGGGAAAGAAAAACATCGTCCATGATGAGAAATAACTCAATGAGGCGAGTCCAGCCGAGATCCACGTGAGGCGGGATGCTGGGATCTGGGAATGGCAGTCCCGTGTTGAGAGGCGGTAGGATGCAAGGATGGCCACCCAATATGTTCGTGAACCTTTCGTGAATGAAGGCCTCCCAGTACAGCCTTTGGAAACGACAGATTTCCCTCTTGTCGGTCATTCCGTCGGCGCTGTTAAGGTGGAGGTCCAGGGTTTGCAGCATGGAGATGGCTTCTCGCAAAATGATGAAACTGCGGTCGAGGCGCTTGAAGGCCATCTGGCATATCTCAAGGAATACGCATGTCAACGCGCGCTTGACGGAGATTTTGAGCTCGCTCAGCGTTCCATCATTGGCCGGCTCGGCAACGTCTGCCTGACGATGTGATGCAAGGCTGTGACGGACGAGCTCGGTTATTTGAGCGGAAATGTCCCCATGCAAGGTCCACGACGTGCGAGCCAAGTTGATAGTCACTGCTGCGAAAGCATAGACTAGAGCGGCGTCCTCGTGGCTTTGATGCATGTTTTGAATAGCAACTCGCATCTCGTCTGGTGAAATAATAGGGTTCACTGGGTAGACGACGGTTTCAAATTCTGGGACCAAACCCAGGAAGAAGTCTTTCGTGTAATCGGCACTGCCCGAAGACGCGACAGACGCCGATCGGTGACTGGCGCCATGGCTCGGGTCGTCTTGGTTCACAATGCCAGCGATGGAGGTGGGAGCCGGCGCAGGTGCCAAGGGCGTCGAAGACGAGGACCTGGCCTTGTCGCGCAGCTGGGCAACCAGCCGGCCTCGCACCGCAGGCTTGCGCTTAGTTGGAGCGGGCGAGAAGTCACATTTCAAGTTGAGATGTTCGCATTGGGAGCAAGGCTGGACGCCATTGCAGCGAACTTTCCGGAACCTACACCCATCGCAGGCGCGTGTTGCTCGGGCAGTCATCCGGACAATGGAACTCTGGTGGCGTGAGGAGGAAGAACGAGCACGCGTTGCCCAGCACACCAAGACAGCGATCACTTACCAGGTCATCGGAAACGATGCATCCATATCACGACAACGGTTTGTCCTCCCAGAAATGAAGCGTTCACTCGGGGAATGGGAAAATATTGGGATAAAAAGTGGGATTCAAAGGCACAAAGGCGGAGAAGTGTCTGCGGCTGTGGTGATGATGGAGGAGGAGAACTGATGGAGCAGCCAATCGGGAACATCAGAAGCGCCGACGACTAGGCCAAGTTTGGTCAGAGCTGCATCTCAAAAAGTCGTCCGGCTCTAGGGTAGTCTCCCCGGTGCTCCCATCACATGCATGAAGCGGGCACCGTATATACATACATCCAGGTGGAAGTAGATAATAAACATAAAATACCTAAGATAAAATGGAGAAGTTAAAACTAACATGAAATAAACAAATTCTATAAGTAAGCATTTAAAGTCCGACTACAAGGTCTGGTTGGGTACTAAACACAGGGCTACAACTATGGTTGAAATGGAAACGGTGTTATCATTCTAATTCTATTAACAATTTATCCACCCCAACTTATCCCTCTCATTATTCCATTTCTTTCCATAGTGTGACAACTCGAGATCATCAAGTGTTGCCAGGCCCATTTCAGCCCATTTCATATCGATCGTCACCGCATGGCATAACCCAACCAAGTCTATAAGGTCTAGATATCAACCAAGTATACTCGTCCTTCATATGGCGCCAGTGTCTTGCCTTTGTCTTTTCCTTCATAGTTGGACCACACTGGAACGAACCTCGGGTCCCCAGATGATACGAACCCTAGCTCTTGTGCACTGGGCTGTGTCCATTCCGTCTCTCCCGATGTGAAATTGAGAACAACCACGGCCTTGATCTTGTCGTCTGGATGGGCCTCCTTGACGAAAATGTGTGTGTTGGGATTGTCAAGCTGGAGAGCTCGGTAGTCGCCGTAGACGAGGAGATCCGAGTGTTCACGACGGAATCTCAACGCCTTACGCCAGAAAGCCAGAACACTCGACGGGTCGTCCAATTGATCTGCGACATTGATCTCATGGGCCAAGGGATGCGGCTTCATCCAGGACTCCTTAACCTCCTTGCCTGCCTTTTCAGCCTCCTCCGAGAAGCCTCCATACTTGGCCTTGCCATTCCACGCCATAGGGATGCGGGCATGGTCCCGGGCCAGGTGTTGCAGAGCAGTGAAGGCTTTGTCAAGCTCCTCCTTGTTGTTTCCGTATTTTTCTTTCACCATCTTGACAAAGAGGTAAGAGTCAATGTCGAGATAGTTTTCGAGAGGATATGTTTCTTTCGGGGCGTTGATGGTTCCGATTTCCTGCCCCTCATAGATGTATTGCGTTCCGCTGAGGCATGCTTGCATCAATGCTAGCATTTTTGCGCCCACAACTCTGAACTCAGGCCGGTCATCTGTAAATCTTGAGACGGAGCGTGCTTGGTCATGGTTTTCCATGAACACGGTAGTCCATGCATCGGTGCCGTGGATGATGCCTTGCGTTCTGCCAATCGCATCCTTCAAATCGCGGAGGGTATAGTTCTTGAAGGTGGTCTCATACTTGTGAGTACGACCGAAGCCGACATCGACTACATCAAATTGAAACACCATGTCAAGCTGCCTGGCTTCGGCGCTCACATAGCGCAGGACTCGGGCCATGTCGGGGGTGCAGGGAAGTTCACCAACAGTGATGGCTCCGTATTTAGCCAGGATTGCGTTCATCTCTGACAGGAACTCATGCATACGTGGTCCGTTGCAATAAAGCAACCCAGCTGGCTGATATGTCGCCTTTGGGTCTATGATGGGTGCATCTGGAAAGTCGACAGGCTTACTATACATGTTGACAGTGTCGACTCGGAAGCCATCGACACCACGCTCGAGCCAGAACTCCATGGACGAAGCATAGATGGCTTTGCGGGTTTCAGGGTTCTCCCAGTTGAGATCGGGCTGTTCGTTGGCGAAGAGATGAAGATAATACTCGCCAGTCTCCTCATCCCATTCCCATACACTGCCGCCACCAAAGTTAGAACGCCAGTTATTGGGAGGCAATCGCTCGCCGTTGGGAGAGTACTTGGCTGGCCGCCAAATATACCAGTCTCTCTTTGGGTTGGTCTTGCTAGAGCGAGATTCCTGGAACCAGGCATGCTTGTCGGAAGTGTGGTTGATAACCAGGTCCAACATGACTCGGAGGTTTCGAGCATGGGCCTCTCGGATGAGTGTTTCCATGTCTTGAAGGGTGCCATAGGGCGCATAGACGTCCTCATAATTGGCAATATCATAGCCCATGTCAACTTGAGGACTGTCGTACATGGGGCAGATCCAAATAACATCAACGCCTAGGCTGGACAGGTAGTCTAGCTTGGACGTGATGCCTGGGATATCACCAACACCATCTCCGTTGGAATCACAGAAAGATGCGGGATAAATCTGGTAGACCACGGCATGCTTCCACCACTGTCTGGTACGGCCGGTGACAGTCATTTTGTGATGAAGGGGAAAGAAAGGATAGAGGATGAAACGGAAGCAAGTCGAAAAGATGTGTAACGTCGAAAAGGAGCAAGTCCTCTCTACGGCGTCAAAGGTAAAAATAAAGGAAGAGAAGAAAGGGCAAGTGAGACGAGGACGGATGGGGTCCGTTCTGGTTTGAAAGTAGTTGGAATTGGCTCAATCGACCAGGCCAGAAAGTTGGGAGATTCCTTTAAATCCCCAGATGCGAGAATCCGGGGGTGGAGGCATTTCCTCTGAGTTGGCACCCATCTCGTCGGACCGACACTGTTTACCCCTCTCCAAGCACTCCATCTCATGCACATTCGTCCAGCTCCCACACCGGTTTCGTTGGGGAACAGGAGCTAGCGGAGTTGGCGATTGAATCGCAGTCGGACCGACAATGTCTCAGCTTAAGATTGGACAAACATCGGACCGAGACAGTTGGGGCGAGCTCAAACAACGCCACAACGGCAGAGGAATTCATGAGTGACACGAATTGTCCAATGGCATGACATCACGGAACTTGGTCTGCAACACTCACGGTATTTGTCGGGTTACACCGGAGAGGGTGTTTGCCCGTAGAGCACTCGATGATCTGCCCACGAGCTCATCAAAGACATGCAACAGGAGATCTCCTTGCCTTGTTGAATCAGATCCTTGGATGGTTCGTGACACAGCACCGCAACAACTTAGCGAGCCCCGCAAATTCAAACAGGGGTACGAAGTGGTGGTGGTGGACATGCATGTCACTCATGTTGCCGGGCTCACCTCACATCGATCGTTGAGATTAAGAAACATTGCAAAGTACGTACACCTGGGCTTCTGTCGGACCGACAAAGAGGCTATTGATGATTTCCCCAGATCCACCACCTTTCGACGAAGCCCCATGGGGAAGCTGAGAGGCTCGAGTTAGCCCTGGCCGAGAAGCTCCGACTTGGGGGGATGATCACCCGCCAATTTGGCCCACGCGATGGAAAGGGTTGGCTTGGTTGGGGTTCGGGCCTACTCGATGGAAACTACACCAAATGACCAGCCCAAACATGGGGCGTCCATGATGCAGCCAGGGCCAAGATCCGGAGCAGCCAATGCGAACTCGACGGGAATTCGACGAACCCCAGGAATTGAATACCGGGCCGACAAAACTGACATCGAAGGGCCTAGATGCCATCCCCTTTCGATCGAATCAGCATCATCAATTGACCCCTCATCAACCGACAATGGGCGGCTTTCCAGCGCTACGCGGCCACGCACGTTCACTTGGTCTCGCGACATCCGACACGGTCGTACAAATCCGGCTAGTCCATCAACCCTCGAGCTATGGCCTGGGGACGGGTGGCCATTTCCTTGGTCTCAAACCTTGTTGCAGCTCGAGAACTTGTCTCCTGAGCTACTCTCAACTTCGTTCCTCATAAGACCTCATCTCGACGACATGACTATATAATGCATCGTTGCTGCACCTCAAGTCATACCTTCTCTTCATGAGATCCGCAGGCTTCAGCTCACAGAGTCCTGGAGATCAATTCCTCATTCCTCTCTTCCTGCACCCCATCCTCATCTTCAATTTTGAGCCTCACACTCCTGAACGCCAACATGACTCTCTCACCAGACCACGCCGATGACACGGCTCGCCGTGTATCGGTCAGTCATGTCAATGTCGACCCCTCCGTCGCCCTTGAGGCGGCTGCAGCCACCGAGAAAGAACACAACATGGGCTTGTGGGCGTCCCTGAAGCTCTACAAGAAGGCTTGCCTCTGGTCCATCTTCTTGTCTACTTGCATTGTCATGGAAGGCTTCGATGTAGTCTTGCTCAACAACCTGTTTGCCTATCCTCCCTTTCAAAAGAAATTCGGCGAGCTTCAGCCTGATGGAAGCTATCAACTCACAGCCGCGTGGCAATCCGGCCTGTCCAACGGAACCCTCTGCGGTCAGATTCTCGGTCTCTTCGTCAACGGTATCATCGCAGACCGCTTCGGATACCGCAAGACGCTCATTGGTGCCTTGGCGGGCTGCATCGGCTTCATCTTCATCATCTTCTTCTCCGAGAGCCTGGTTCAGCTCCTCATCGGAGAGATTCTCATTGGCATCCCGTGGGGTGTATTCCAGACCCTTACGACTACCTATGCTGCCGAAGTCTGCCCTACTCACCTACGAGCTTATCTTACCACTTATGTCAACCTCTGCTGGGTCATGGGTCAGTTCATCGCTTCCGGTGTCCTTCGAGGCATGGTCACCCGAGACGACAAGTGGGGTTACAAGATTCCCTTTGCTCTCCAGTGGTTGTGGCCTGTTCCGCTCATGATCGGCATTTGGCTTGCTCCCGAGTCTCCCTGGTGGCTTGTTCGTCGCGGCCGAATCGATGATGCCAAGGAGTCTCTGCGACGACTTACCGCTCGAAACACTGAGGTTTCCTTCCAACCCGACGAGACCATTTCGATGATGGTACACACCAACGAGATGGAGAAGGAGTCTCAGTCCGGCACCTCCTATGCTGATCTCTTCAAGGGAGTCAGTCTTCGACGAACCGAGGTTGTCTGTGTGACCTGGATGATTCAGACTCTCTGCGGCGCTACATTCATGGGATACTCCACCTACTTCTACCAGCAGGCCGGTATGGCCGTCGAGAACTCCTTCAGCATGTCTCTTGGTCAGTACGCTATTGGTGCGGTCGGCACAGTCTTTTCGTGGTTCTTGATGGGATGGTTTGGTCGACGAACTCTCTACCTCTACGGCCAGCTTGCCATGTGCTTCTTTCTCCTGGTCATTGGATGCACTGCCTTTGCCGGCCGTGACAACGTTGCTGCTCAGTGGGCGATTGGCTCCATGCTTCTGGTTTACACCTTCACCTACGACTCGACCGTTGGGCCTGTCTGTTACTCCTTGGTCGCTGAGTTGACCTCGACCCGTCTCCGAACCAAATCTGTCGTTCTTGCACGCAACATGTACAACATTGTCGGCATTGCCACCAACATCATCACCCCTCGAATGCTCAATCCCTCGGCCTGGAACTGGGGTGCCAAGTCTGGATTCTTCTGGGCTGGAACCTGCTTCTGCTGTGCCATCTGGACATATTTCCGCCTCCCCGAGCCCAAGGGTCGCACATACGCTGAGCTGGATATTCTGTTTGAGCGCGGTGTTAGTGCCCGAAAGTTCAAGACTACTACTGTCGACGCGTTGGATTTGGGTGTGGAGAGTACTTTCGAGACTGAAAAAAAGTCCGGTGCTGTGACGGTTGAGCATATCTAAAGTAGATAGTTTCGGTTCTGGCTTATCCAGTCTATTTTGCAGAGCATGGCAGGCGAAGCTGTTGAATAGTTGAATGCATACGAGATTTTCTACATCATCTATTTGCTTGAGTGACATTGGATACACTAATAACAGAAGGAATATTCCCTGAAAGCTATGAACGATTTTGTGTACTTCACATTCCCTTTGTCGGATTAGCCACCCGAATGTTGACAGTATGTATCGTCGCTTGCATAGACATGGAATTAGGAGCCAATCACCTTGAGCTCAGCCTATCCTCCCATACCTAGCTAGCCATGGGAGTTAGAGGTGTGCTATTCTATTTTGCATAGACACACTAACTGTCCCAACCCAGGTACGCTCCTCGTCGATGAGAACCACTACGCCAAAGCAGCATCCCCATGTGATTCAGTCATTCATGGCAAGAGAGATTCGTGCTCCTGTCGATCTATTTCCTTGAATAAATAAGCACCTTTAAGTAAGCCAATATTCGTTATTATCTACGTATAGGTACTGACAGGGGATTGAGGTGCACCGTAATCCCGGATTGCTTCACAAGGATCAAAAGCCCATAACCGACCTATCGAGTTTCATGCTATACGGAGTGGTGGAGGCTTATCGTTGATATGGTCATTGAGAGAGTTGGAATTGATTGCAAAAAGACAAGCATTCGGGGCGTTCGTCGAGCTATCATCACACTCTGGAGACCCCCATAGTAGTAAGCCAACTTCAAAGTGGCCACAGAGGAAACTGATGTCGTTTGGAGTAATTGCCGATATGAGAAGCCGATTGAGGAGACGACGCGTAACTGGCGTTCAGCTTATTTGGCATCTGATGGTTTGATTATAGGTACCTGGAATAAATACTCCTCTCCTGTGCATGGAACATTTGCAGGCACCTTTGGTACCGCAGGCTGCGCAGACATGATCAGTTGTGCTACCTACTTCCACCGGTCTTTGGCCTTGATGATTGTTCTTTCGATGTTTACTCCGTGCTGTATGTGTGCTGTTAAAGTTGGAAACATCGACCAAATTGGCGGATTAGTTTCCATCAGGGAAGATAAAGTTGGGGTCCGCTCCAGCACGAGCAGTTGGATAAAGTCTGTCCCCGAGCACTATGACTGAGAAGAACACGCATGGCGGTTCTTAGACGATACGTCAATGCATGAATAGCAGTGTAACACCTATGATAGAACTCAGCTCAAGACTACAACACGTTGAACTTGGCTCAAGAACAAAAGATTGGAGTATGAGGTTGAAAATCACGTCATATACCTCATTGGCCTCATGGCTCATGATCAAGCCCCTCCTCTACCAAGGCTTTGAGATGGCAGCATTGTTCATCGTGATAGCCTCGCGAAGGAAAATCGGCTCCGTTAATTCTCCTGTGTTTCCAAGAACTTGCTCATTTGGAACCCGACTGCAGTACATGCAGTATCGGAACCGCGTGCACGGTTTGTTGTGGCACTTTCAACGTCTGATTGCAGCCTTCGCCTGAAATCTCCTTTCGGCCTCGACGCTCTGGGGCTGAGTGGAAAGCTTTCCGTAACCTGCAGCGATGTCATTTCAGATTTGATCGTTGCCCTTGCTACCTAGCTAGATGCCTAATATCCCGCACCTGACTGCCATCCCTGTCTAATACTTCCCATAAAGACTGCGTACAAGATTCATTAATACTTGTTGAATTTCTCACGGTCCGGTGGCTCAAGACAAAGTTGAGACGACATTAACCCTTCGTTTTCGGGAACTATTTACTATCACATGTTGCTAATCTATCAGCTGTGAACACTTCGTCATTTTCATGATTTTATGGATCTGGCCCGCTCTCTTCATATCACTGGTCGCACTTGTAGGGTTGGTTGTTGACGATCTTACTACTGGCTAACTTCGGGCAAATTTCATTAGTCCCTACATCGTGCTTCCTATCATGACGGCTGCCCCTCATCCATTGTCTCTGAAAGGTGATCTGTGAGAGTAGGTCATAGAGCGAATGGAGTATTTACCAGTTAGCATGGGACGGGGAACGGCGCGAGGCTCAGGTCTCAGAATTCTCGCAACATGGGTCCTGAGTCAAGCTGAAAATGCAAACTACATGCACAATACAGTGTTAGTCAACTCACGAAATCCGGCACCTGCGAAGCACGGTGATTCATAATGTTAAAAGGTTCAGATGGACTTGTTAGTAAGACGTGATTAAAAATGGGCATTTGTGTGTGGGAGGCAAACGAGCCGAACTCCGGTATATGGGTCTCGTGAAGCAGCGGCTAACTTAGCGCTCTCGTTCACTGTCCATTGGTTGGAGGCGAGACAACCATGGAACCAATGTGTGAAGACAATGTGTCAGACTCAGCTTGTTCGAGCTGACAAGTGTGCGGCGAAAGGCGTTGACGTTGGTCCTTCGAAACAACGTGCCTATAGGTTTCAACGGGCAACGATTCACGCGTACTGAACTCAGTCGATAGCAAGACGTGAAAAGGGTTTCGCCTGATGTCTTGACTATGTCCATGCCCCGGATCGTCGGCGATTTCCAGATCTGTGGCTCGCTCACTCCTGGCCAGGTTCAATTTAAGGGCGGCTGGTCTCATTAACGTTGACAGGGAGGCTTCGCCCCTGCGTCTAACCCTGCATCGCCTAGACTGTCACTCGCCTGTCTCAAGCTGCCCTCTCTCGACTAGCGCCGCCTTGGACAGTCACGCAGACGCCTTGTGCCTGAATGGTTGGACCTTTTGTTAGCCCATTCTCCCCGTTGGCAAATGGCTCAAACGGCTGCTTGCCTGAAATCTAAATTGCCTGCATGGAACACATGAGGAAATGGCCGGGACTAAGCAGGGATTGCGATCCTTTCGAAATGTTCGCGTACGGCCTTCGGGACGCCGTATCCGAATCCGTGTCATTGGCATAAGCAAAAACCGGCCCATCAAGACAAAATGGACTCGTCTGAAATGAGCTGCCAAGCAGGCCTGACGTCGTTTCATTGGCCGCCCAGCGAGGAAGGGTTGCAGCAAACGGTTGGCCCTGCATCACAGTCCAACTCAGCCACGAGTGGGCCAACTCGTCGACTCGCTTCCTTGCGATCACCAATCTGTGATCAAGACACATGCCAGCCTTATGGCCGGTTCCGAGCCATGCCCGACTCGGACGAGACCGTCTCCTTGGCGGCGGCCGCCATTTATTAGTTAACTTCAGCCATCAAGGGCGGCTTGTTCTCTGTTTCTGTCATCCCCCTCGTCATTCCTTCACCAAAATCATCTTCCACAACGCTTCTAGCGGTTCTGTCTGTCAAGATGGAATTCAAGAGCGGTTGTCAGTCATTCTTTACCCTTTTCCTGCTTCTTACACTCTCTTCTTTCGTACATTCTTTAGATGGCGTCGTCGACAACGGGAACCTCTTCAGCCCCCTTGACGAGGGATGCCCTCAAGCCTGCAGCGATGTTGGATCTGACCCTTCCAAATGGACCGAGATTCACAGCTGGGGTGAACTTTCGGGATGCAATGAGCCCATGCTTTTCGGACTCAACATCTTGAACCCGCCCAGCGAGTTCGCGACAATGCAAACCTGCTCGAAGGCCTCAAGCCCTTCTCGCAGAGACATCGACCATGCCCTTGAGCAACGAGCAGATGCCCCCACGATCAGCAACAACTGCGGAGCCGAAACCTCCACCAAGAAACTTCCCCTTACTTATGGTCCATCGGGTGTGCTGGTGAACGGCAAGGATGTTGCCGCGGGAGCCGAGCTGCTTGCTGAATATTTGGTCGCTGAAGCCTCATGCGGACCTACCATTCTCTTCGCCAAGTCAGGATCATCAGTTGTTGGTATTTACGTCGGCGCCGAGGTGCAAAAGTCCAGCGCTGCCAGCCTCATTCGTCAATCAAGGTATGTTCTCCGTTATGTGAATGATGGCCATGCAGAGTTCTAACAAGTCTTTCGGTAGTACGTATTTCGATTTCCCTCCGGATTGATATCATCACTTAACATACTGCTCTTTCTCAACCCGAAATCACTACCGTCCCCAAGAAGAGTGGCTAACCCCAGGTTTCACAGTCAGTCGTTTGAACACAGGAACCCAAGTAGTGCAAGTGTGTGACTCCGTCGACAAGACAGCTCAAACTGTCGGACTATTCGCCGTTGGTGCGATCAAGGATCTCGGCAGCTCTCAGAAAGCTCTGCAAGCCTGGACGAATGGGAAATGCGTTGATATCCAGGGCCAAAAGTCAACAGGAAGCATCAACCTCGGCGTTCTTGTCCCGCCCAAGTCTCAGAAGCGCGATGTTGAGCTCCGTTCTCGCTTCCAAGGCGTCGACAACCTCCTGACTCCACGAGCAGACTGCAAGACTATCCAAGTCAAGTCTGGTGACAGTTGCGCCTCTTTGGCGAAGAGATGCGGCGTGACCTCTGCGAACTTCAACAAATACAACCCCAAGACGAACTTCTGCTCTACTCTTGCTGTCAACCAATACGTCTGCTGCAGTGCTGGTACCCTTCCAGACCTGTCCCCCAAGCCTCAGAAGGATGGAACCTGCTACATCTACGCTATCAAAGCGGGCGATTCTTGCTTTACCCTCGCCTCTAGTTACAGTATCACCGCCGACCTCATCCGCCTTTACAACAAAAACACTTATGGCTGGGCTGGCTGCTACCGCTTGGAGCTCGGACAACGCATCTGCTTGAGCAAGGGCAAGGGACCAATGCCCAAGGCAGTTACCGGTGCGGTGTGTGGACCTCAAAAGCCAGGAACTGGAAAGCCCGCCAGCGCGAAGACAGGCTGGGACTTGGTCGGCCTTAACCCTTGTCCTCTGAAGGCATGCTGTTCCGGCTTTGGATTCTGTGGCATCACTGGCGAGTTCTGCACCAACACGACTGCCAAGGGCGGAGCTCCCGGTACCTATGCCGCGGGTACGGCGGGATGCATCTCGAACTGTGGTACCAATATTGTTGGAAACTCGAAGAAGCCCGCCACTTTCCTCAATGTTGGGTATTTCCAGTCCTACAACAGCGAAAGACCGTGTCTCAACATGGACGTAACCAACCTCACCAGCGTCAAGACTGCGTACACTCATATGCACTTCGCCTTTGCCGGCCTGACGCCGGGATTCAGAGTCAGCATGACCTCGACTGTCAGACCCCAGTTTGATAAGTTTGTGGCGATGAAGGGGACCTGGAAGAAGGTTGTCTCGTTTGGTGGTTGGGCCGATTCGACCGATGCCGCCACGTTCCAGGTGTACCGTGACGCCATGAAGGCTGCCAACCGAGAGACGTTTGCCAACAACGTCATGACGTTCCTGAAGAAGTACAACATTGATGGTGTCGACTTTGACTGGGAGTACCCCGGCGCCACGACCAATCCTGGATCATCCGACTCGGGCAGCGATGCTTCCAACTATCTCCAGTTCCTGACTCTGATGAGGAAGAAGATCGGAACCAGTGGCAAGATAATGTCGGTTGCTCTCCCCGCAGCTTATTGGTACCTTCAGCCCTTTGCCGTCGACAAGATGGCGCCTCTCGTCGACTATCTTGTTTACATGACATACGATCTCCACGGTCAATGGGACTACGGCAACCAATATGCGAGCCCGGGGTGTCCCAGCGGCAACTGCCTGCGATCTCACGTGAACAAGACCGAAACCCACGATGCGCTCGCCATGATCACAAAGGCCGGCGTTTCTCCATCCAAGATTGTCGTCGGTATTTCCAGCTACGGCCGAAGCTTCCGAATGGCCGATGCCAAGTGTACCGGCCCAACATGCAAGTTCACGGGCACCTTCAGCAAGTCCAACGCCGAGCCCGGCATCTGCACCAACTACGCCGGCTACCTCGCCAACGCCGAGATCACCAAGATCATTGCTGATGCCAAGGCCGGCAAGAAGGGCGTCACTGCTAAGACGTGGTACGACTCGGCTTCGGACTCGGACATCATGACCTACTCAACTCAAGGACTGGGCAACGTGAACTGGGTTGCGTACATGAGCGACACCACTAAGAAGAGGCGTACCGACTACATCAAGAGCTTGAACTTTGCCGGCACCATCGACTGGGCCATTGATCTGCAGGGCTGGTACTCGCCCATGCCGACGAGTTAATGAATTGTACCTATCAACCGTTTCAACTGTCAGAAAAGCTAGCATCAACATTATATAATGCATTAATTTAGATGGCTCGGCGATTTCGTTCTATAATCAATCCGATGCTTGGCAGAATTGTGCCTCGAGTGATTTATTGCGTCATATCGTCTGCTTATCTAGCTGGTTTTTTTTTTATTTTTAATTTTTTTATTTATTTTTATTTATTTTTATTTTTGAGAAGCCCGTGTCCATCTTCGATGAAGATTGATTAACGTTGTATGCGAAGTCATATTGCATCTTCCTCGTTGCTAGTGCTGACTCGGGGAGGGGAGCGCAGTGCTCGATAGCCGGACAGCTAGGGTCTGACTAATAGATCCTCGACTATCCGCAGGGCTTAGTTGCGTAGACGATGCTCCCGATGACGGATACGCAAAATGATAGTCAATGGATATATCTTGGTCATTTTCCTCCCTCGGCTCTGTGAAGCGCAAACTCTTCGTCTGCATGGACCAACCCAACCTCTGGCCCGAGGACGAGTTTGTTTGCACGGCCGAAATTAGTCATCAACCGTCCGCGATGCCTCGGCACAAGTGGAGACGTTGATCGATGCCGCGGAATCAATTGCTGTCCAGTGGCTTTCGTAGTGAGTGCGTAGCAAACAAAACAGAAGTTGCCACGCCGTCTATTATTTAATTATTCCCTTGTTTTCTAGAATAGCTTATTAATACATGGAGATCTTCCAAATGATGGTTGTGCAGAGCAAGTAGATACCCCGCTATCCCACCACGTACCAGCTGTTGCCATGCGTCGAGTGGCGCCTCTCCTTAACTTGCGATACCCAATAGTTATTGTCTCATAATTACGAGCTCGAATTGATGCTCCGATAATCCTATTTCCATCAATGGCGTCATGGAACCATCAACCAGCGGTGGGCCTTGAACTGCAATAAATATGCCAGCTCTCCCACCGTATCGTGTCTCAATGCGTCTTCCATATAAAGCTCAAAGTCCCCCCGTATTCTCGACTTGCAGTACCAATACCCAATTCCTATTCATTCATCCTCACTATCGTTCATCATGACGTCCAACCAAACCCTCGTCTACAAGAAGCTCCCCACCGGCCTTCCCGTGCCGGGTGAGCACCTTGCTGTCGAGAATCGACCCATTGATCTGGAACATGTGCCAGAGGGCGGTTTGCTGGTGGAAATCCAGGCTGCGTCTTTTGACCCATATCTCCGCGGCAAGATGCGCGATCCCAACACCAAGTCCTACTCTCCACCCTTCGAGATTGACGCCCCCATTACCAATGGAACTCTCGCCAAGGTTATCAAGAGCGACAGCTCCGACTATGCGGTTGGCGACCTGGTCTTGGCCCATCTTCCCATCGCCGAATACTCTTACGTGCCCAAACAGCTGCTGGAGACTCCTTATGTCCGAAAGGTCCACAACCCCTATGATCTGGATACCACCCTTTTCTTGGGCCCTCTTGGAATGCCGGGACTGACGGCCTGGTCTGGTCTTCACAAGATTGGACAGCCTCAGAAAGGAGAGACAATCTTCGTCAGTTCGGCTGCCGGCGCCGTTGGCCAGATAGTTGGACAAGTCGCCAAGCGCGAGGGTCTGACCGTGATTGGTTCTGTCGGCTCAGACGAGAAGCTCGACTTCATTATCAAGGAGCTGGGCTTCGACGCAGGTTTCAACTACAAAAAGGAGAAGCCCAAGGACGCTCTGCCCCGACTGGCTCCAGAGGGCATCGACATCTACTGGGAAAACGTGGGAGGCGAGCATCTCGAGGCTGCTCTGGAGAACCTGAAGGTTGGCGGACGAATCCCCGTCTGCGGAATGGTAAGCTTTCCAACTTGAAAAGGGCAAGGATATATGATGTTTAACACCCGATAGATTGATTTGTACAACACTCCTCCCGACCAGCGAAAGGGCGTCAATGGTTTGATGAACCTCATCGCGAAGCAGGCCACCATGGAGGGATTCCTTGTCAGCAACCCCAAGTTTGGAGCTGCATACTTCAAGGACCACCAGGAGAATCTCCAGAAATGGCTCTCTGAAGGCAGCGTCAAGGCCAAGTTGCACGTCACCGAGGGCATCGAGAATGCTGCTGACGCCTTTGTTGACATGCTGGTTGGGAAGAACTTTGGCAAGGCTGTTTTGAAGATCAGGTAAAAACCTGCTGGCAAAAATTCAATACGAGTCTTGTTGTTTTGTTGTGATTTAAGAGATAAAAGTAGTTGCAGAATAAGTAATTGGACGAATAATGTATTTGACATGGCAGAGCATGTAACTTGCACATCTACCAGGAGACCTACCGCTTCTCGTTCCGCCTTCGGCCTTTCCTGCGAGGAATGAAGATTGGATAGTTCTCCATTGACAGTCAAACCGGCACTCGTCCTCATTGACAATGGATAGGCACGAAGAGCTCAATAACCACAGTATCGTATCGTCGTCCTTAGGGCTGCCTTTTCGACAGTTTGGGCTAGTGCTCACCTTTATTTGATGGAGTCCATTTTGTTCTTTTTTGTTGGCGTCGCTGCTTTAAATCCGTTGTCACACGCAGGTCAGATTGAGCGCAAATCTCCGCTTCATAAGCGCCCCTTTGAGCTCTGCGCTCATCCTCGAGTCATCTCTTGAACTGCGCGCAACGCAACCCTCCCAGTTCGGTCTGGAGCGGGCAAAATCCGTACCTATACCCCATACCCGCACTAGCCGTCCAGTATCTTCATTGCGCCTAGTCGAATCGCCATGTCAGACTCTGAGAAGGACGAAGAGAGGAAGCGGGACAAGGTCGCAAAGTTCTTGTATGCGCCTTTTTCTGGCCCTGGACCAACCCCGCAGCCATCATCTCTTTCTTGATCCATGGCTGACCGCTTCGTGCCCCAGACAAAAGAACATCACCAAAGGCGAACTGGCCCTGAAACACGCCGTTGGCTTAGGCCCTGTACCAAATGCGATCCCTCTGGCGGAGCCCATGGTCAATGGGCCGCCTCGCTCAGTGGAAGTCGGCTGGCACCCCGTCGGAGGCTTCGCTGGCAAGTGGTTTGCTGAACAGACGGGACTGGGCAAGCTGATTACCGACAAGATCAACAAGTACCCGGATCCCACGCAGCACTGGGCAGTGCTTGTTGGCGAGTATGCCCATCAGTTGTGGATGGTGAGCGCGCAGGTCGAACTTTGCCATGGCAGTCGCTGATAGAATGTCCCGCCTCAGGACGAAGGTTTCCACGTCATCTATACCAACCAGAAGATCACTCGTGAAGAGTGGCGCACTTTCAAGGTCGGCGAGACGCGTTTCAACGATGAGGCAACCCGACAGGCAGGCGAATCTGTCATCCAGAGTATCAGAGATAAACAACCAGCCTACAACCTCATCACCAACAACTGTCAGACCTACGTACTGAAGCTACTTGATGCTATTAAGGTCGGCATGCACAAGGAGTTCGGCACAACCCTCGCCGTCTATAAGAAACTCACGGGCTCTGGCAAGGTGGCGGATCTCTTTGACCAGCCCGATGCGAAGATTGGCACGCTAGAGGTCATCGATGCGAACCAACAAGAACCGACCTTTCCCGGACCTCCGGGCCGTCAAGACACAGTCTCGTTGGCCCAGGATGTCATGAATCAAGAGACCAATCAACTGGATACTGAGCAAGAGGCGAAGAAACACAAGATGGACAAGAAGAGCATCTTTTCTCGTTTTTCTAGAAGTAAATCACCAGCGTAGATAGAGATATAGGGGAGGGGACTGCAAGTGCGCAATATGCTAATAAAGCTAGTACTAGGGTTAAGATAGAAGTGTTAAACCCGAATCTTTTGAAGAGTTTAACATTTATAGTTTAACAACTGGTATTACTACCCGTGTCTAAAATATATTCCATTTCAGTAACTTATGAGTATAGAGTGGATAGATAAAGTTAGAAAGGAATATAAAGTATAAAATGAATAATTCTTGGGTGCCTGGCAAATTCCAAATGCCTTTTGAAACCGGTTTTGTCTATATCGGACCTGACGCAGTCAGAACAAGCAGCATCGTTTCCTACTGCGATACTGTGCATTAGTAAAAGAAAGATACTCTACGTGGTACTAGAGTCAAGCTGGTACTGGTTCTCAGGTCGCACGCTTCCTACTCTTCTCTAAGCCAGGTCCGTGTCTAGTATCAATGTCAAGTCTTATCGTTCGTCAGCTCGAGTCAATGACTTCTAGGAGCCGCTGAAGCTACCTACAGTCTACCCGACAGCCGCTCTCCAATCTCCGAGTCGAAAGTGAATCGCACGAGTTGTTTCTTTTTCAACTGGAGGTCTAGGATATTCTGTGGACGTTGGCTTGAGCTTATGTTTGGGAGAGACTAGCCCAATACCTGTTCCACCGTCTTCTTCATCACATAGGTAGCGGAAGATCGTCACGCTTCGGTCTGACCCAACCTTAATGCTCTCGCGATTGCTTGCTCTTCCACTGAGGGTTATATTGCGGCTCGACTATGTGCACATAGTTGGCTGCAGTCAAATTCGGTCTGTTTGAGACGGTCAACTTAGTCATTTAGGCTCGGCTCGTGTTTGGACTGAGGCTAGGCCTACATCACTGCTCGTTTTCCAATTGACATGAGTAGAACAACGACTCTGGGATCTTCCCTGAATCTCTTCAAGCGCATCACCCTCTCTGCGTGGCTCACTCGCCCATCTACTTGAACGTGCTGGATCTGGGCTTGGTGCGGAACTGGGAGATGAGATCTAGTGTCGACGCCCAACACGAAAAGACAATGCTACATGAATGAAAGCAGCGTCCTTCATACGTACATATCAACGATGATCGCGTCAAAGATCGTATCCAATTGATGTCAGACTTGTTGAGTGTTCCGGCATCTCACAGCATTTGGAGTCTTAAATTTGACAGTGTGCACACAAAGTGATCCTCTAAACTTATAATCACCTAGATCTCAGACTGGTGATATGCGTAGGGCATTGCATCTGGTAGTCAAGGGCCACGAGCTACCTATTCAAAGAGGACACGCCACATATCATACCACTTCTCCCGTTTCGGTGCCTCAGTCTCCAATGCGAGAACTTCGTCCAAGCCAGTGCGGAGGTCGATCTCTTCTGCCCGTAAAGCCCACTTATCGCCTCGCCCAACAGTAAAACGGTGACCAAAGTAGAGGCCAAAGAAGATGACCATGCCGACGTAGGAGGTAATGAAAGTAGGGGTGTCCCAATACCCCTTGACAAAGACCTTGAAGCCCTGGAGGAAGAGGAGAATCGAGAACCCGAACAGACTGACCCCGGCAGCGTAGGGTTGAAGATTGGAGCGGAAGGGGATATCGGTAACTCCTTGGACCTCGACGGCTTTCCTGAAGCGGAAGTAGATGATGCAGCAGCAGATCCAGCTCTGGAAAGCTCCGGTGTTGACCAGGTTGACGAACCAATTGAACACTGTCGCGCCAGTGCTAGCCAGGTTCAAGTATGCGAGAAGGCTGAAAGACGCACTTGCTGCGGTGGCGTAGTAGGGAATACCGGACTTGGTGCAGCGCGTGAAGATCTTGGGCGCATTACCGTCAACTGCCATTGAGTATAGGGCGCGGCTAGCCAGATAGAGATAAGAATTGCCAGCTGACCACGCAGACAAGACAATGACAGCGTTGACCACAGAGTCGAGCCCCTTGATTCCGGCATCCCGGATCGCAATAGCCCAGGGTGAGGCAGCGGCGCCCTTTCCGGGAGTCAGGAGATCTGGGTGGTTGCTGGGAACCAGGAAGCTGATAGCCAGGGCGCCAAGGACATAGAAGGTGATGAGTCGATAGAAGTAGCGAACGGTCGCCTTGGGCACATTTCGTCGGGGGCTCTCCATCTCGCCACCAGTCACCACGAGAAGTTCGGGAGCAAAGGCAAAGGCGTAGACGGAGAAAGTAATGGTGCCGACGAAAGCGCAGAGTCGACCAGCTCCGCCCCCAACAAGGTACTCATTGATAGGGCCAGGGTTGCTCCAGTACTGAAAGTAAAGGGGATCGCCAGAAGGGCCCCCTCCAAAGAAGAGAACCACTGACATGATAAGAAGGCCGATAATGGCAATGACCTTGGTCGAAGCGAACCAGAACTCAGCTTCACCGTAGACCTTGACAGGGAAGCAGTTGCAAGCGATAATGACAATGCCAACTAGAGTGAGCCAGACACCGGTATGAACGGGGGGATTCCAGTACTGAATTACTATTGTAGTGACGTTTATCTCGGCGGGAACGGTAATGGCGAAGATATACCAGTAGACCCAGCCAAGAGTGAAACCCAGACTGCGAGAGACATAGCGGTTGCCGTAGTAAGAGATTGAAGCACCCGGTACAGGAAGATAGGAGCTCAATTCGCCCGTGGCGGTGGCAACGCCGTAAAGAAGCAGGGTAATGATGATGTAGGAAACAACAAGGAAAACAGGTCCGCCCATGCTGAGGCCCTGGCCTGCACCGACGAAGAGACCGGTTCCAATGGTTCCGCCCAAGGCAATCATCTGGGCATGTCGGGACTTGAGGCCACGTTGAGTGGACGTAGCCCTGGAGGGAGTGCCCCCGACCTCGCCGTGTGAGAGCGAGTCGGCGCGGTCGACTTCAATGTTGGCCTCGGACTTCATGTTGTCTTTGTCCATGTTGGGACTCTGTGAAGGGGAAGCCGCAAGGTATTATGCCTAATAATTATGGTGAAGACCGGAGGAGGGGAAGGTAAAAGAAGTGTTGTTGTTTGATTGAAGGCGAAGTGAGTGATTGAATTGACTATGGTCCGAATCAATCCCAACTTATAAGTAAATCATCCCATCGAGGAGCCTTGGCCATCCGTCGCCGCCGGCCAGTAGTAGAGCATCCGTCAAGACTTTCCTTCTCCAATTCAACATCAGGCAGAAGGCGAACACTTTCCGAGGTGAGTTATCACCATCATACGGTCTGGACCCGGTAACGTCTAAAGCCCTGCTCTATCTCCCCTTGCACCATGACCAGAAGAGGCTAACACACCATCAGCTACTACCCCTCAAGAGGCCAGGCCGCCTTAGATAAGAGTGGCCAAACTTGGTTCCACCATTGATGTGCTTGACCTTGAAAGCCCCCATGGGGAAACGGGGCAATGGATGGATTCGTGATCGAACCGTATTACTGGGCCCGGGGTAACTACCCAGGAATCTCAGAAGTTGGCCAAGGAACCATGACAGTGACCCAAGTCGAGACTCGTTCGCATGTGTCACTCTGACGATCCCTGGCGGTTGCGTGGTGCATATAACCACGTGGTCTTATGTCGGCGAGTCAGAATAGACTCGAACATTAGAATGAATAAGGAACAGTCGGGGTACCACATGATAAGCTCACCCAATCGAAACCATCCGACGACTCTAGGATGAGGAGCACAGGCCAGTTCGATTCTTCAACTTGGGGAGGTTTCCGCGCGGTGAGGTGACCTTGCCATATTGGCTGCTAGTGCTAGTTTGCCAGGTCAAGGCAAGATACGGCTAAGACCGACACCGATGTCTGACTATGGATACCGGCCGAGCGGCCTTCCAGCTCAGTGGTGAACGCACCGAGGCTGACAGTGATAATGAGTTCCTGACTTCTTTCCAACTTGTCTTAGAGGCCAGGCCATGATTCAATCCCAATTTCATGAGGTAAGTAGTAACAGGAGACTGTTTGAAGTTGATGAGACTGGAGAGTTGGTCAATAGAAGATGTGAACTGCGTGGTAATTAATATGAAAGATAGACGAAGCGGCGTGTTCGGGTGTAAGGATACGGGCTCAGACAGGGTGATGCTGCGGCCATGCAATTGCCAAAATAATATCATTTATTCATTTCTATTTCCCCAAACATAGTCCTTTTGATAAGGCAAGATCTATGCCAGTGCACTCTGGATGCAGATCTCAACTCTGACCGAGATTAACTTCACCAGCGATAAACAAGCCCGTCACCTCGCCCGGTTTTACCACTGTATACGAATCTCTCAACTCTGAGTGGGCATGTTGACGCTCTTTGCCGAATCAGTCTCCTCCTCGCCTTTCCATAGACTGGTCACGGTCTTGGTCTGGGTGTAGAAGTTCAAGCCGGGCTTGCCGTAAAAGGTGCTGACACCACCTCCAGCGATGCTCTTCTTGTTACCCGTGAAGCTAAACATAGGCAAAGGCACGGGGATAGGAACATTGATACCGACTTGGCCGGCTTCAATATTCTTCTGGAACCACGCGGCCTTGGGGCCCGAGTTGGTGAAGATGGCGACGCCGTTGCCGAACTCGTTCTCATTGACGAGCTTGGTTGCCTCCTCGAGTGAGGAAGCACGGAGGACAACTAGAACAGGGCCAAAGATCTCCTCCTTGTAACATTTCATGTGAGTCTGAACGCCATCAATGATGGTAGGGGCAATGAAATTGCCATTGGGGTATTTGGATGGGGCATATCCGCGGCCATCGAGAACCAAGTCGGCACCCTCCTCCTCAGCTGAGGCGATCAGGGCTTCAATCCGGGCTTTGGACTGAGGAGTAATTACGGGGCCAAGATCAGCACCGTCCTCGAAACCGCCATCAGTCTTTAGCTGCTTGGCAGCGTCAACCAAGTCATCAACCCAGGACTGGGCATCCTCGCCCACGAGAACAACGGTGCTCAGAGCCATACATCGCTGACCAGCAGCGCCAAAGGCAGCACCGGTAATAGCACTAATAGTGCTCTTCCTGTTGCAATCGGGCAACACGACAGCGTGATTCTTAGCACCGAGGTTGGCTTGAACGCGCTTGCCATTGGCAGAGCCACGAGCATAAATGTATTCACCAGCAGCATTGCCGCCGACAAAGCTAATAGCCTTGATTGCTGGCTCGTCGATGATAAAGTTCACAGCACGATGGGTGCCGTGGATGACATTGATAACACCCTCAGGGAAGCCAGCCTCCTTGGCAATTTCGGCGAGGATCATAGCGGCACCGGGATCGCGCTCGGATGGCTTGATGACAAGTGTGTTGCCAGTGATGGTAGCGATCGGAATGGACCATAGAGGAATCATAGCAGGGAAGTCTGTTCGGAACAAGAGTTAGGAATGCGTCTTTCATAGAGTTCTACGGGGTCCTTACTGAATGGGCAAATAGCAGCGACAACACCAAGAGGCTCCCGGTAGCTGCGAGTCTCCATGTCCTTGGCAACCTCGAGAACCTCGCCAGTAATCTGAGTCGTGATACCGCAGGCAGTTTCGGCCACCTGAAGCCCTCGAAGAACGTCACCTCTGGCGTCGGCAAAAGTCTTGCCCTGCTCGAGAGTGATAGACGCAGCGAGACGGTCCCAGTTCTCTCGAACCAGACGCACAAATTTGAACATAATTTGCTGTCGACGGAGGATGCTCGTGTCCTTCCAGGCAGGGAATGCGTCTTCAGCGGCCTTGACGGCAGCCTTGAGCTCCTCATCGGTGGACTCGGGCACTCGTGTCACCACATTGTTGGTGGCGGGGTCGTGGACATCAATCCAGCTGGTGGCAGCAGAGGGAGTGAAGTTGTTGCCGATAAAGTTGTGCGTGGGCAAGGGCGCTGCGATCTTGGAGTGCGTTGTAGGCCAAGGACGCATGGCAGCGGAATGGCTGGATCGCATCATGGTGCGCGCTCCCAGTGAGCGAGGCACACGTCGGGCAGCTCGAGAAGCCTGCATGGTGATGTCCCGTGAGAATGACTTGATTGCTTACAACATCAGAGGCAAAGCAATTCTGGGCGGTATGGTCTCTTAAAGAGTTCTCTCGTGACCTCCATCATGACAACTTCAGAGGATGATTCTGGCTGTTTCAAGGCCAGCTACATAACCAGCGAATAGGGCAAGTGGGTACGATATGTCCAATTCAATGAACAACATGAGCAAATGTCTACGAAAAGACATGACAAAAGAAAATATCTCAAAGAAGGCGGGATCATGTCTTGGCATCTTCTCCAACATCAAAGTTATCCCGAGCTACCCCCATCTTCTCCCTTTGTGTTCCCCGCATGCCGATCTTCTTTGACTTGCCCCCAAGGGCCCCAAGTTCTAGCCCGCTAGTTAGATATCGGCCTGGCCACCTTCTCTCGGCCGGTGGCGGTATCTGGCTGGTGGCCCAATCGAGAAAGGCAGGCTATCCCGCCCGATAGGAACCCATCATTCACCGATAACATTCCCGAGGCTCTAGACTCTTAATTCGATCTAATCACATGAACAATTGCATCGTTCGATTGCTCTTTGATTGGGGAAGGCCCACTGATTCTATTGATCTCCTGGTGGGTGATCGGCCGAGTCGGAACATCAGCCGTGCCTCACCAAACTTATTTGTACTCCAGCTTGAGCATTGCCATTCTCGTCAAGTGTATCTTTTCTTCTGCTATTGTCTTCCAGACTTCTCTCATTCTATACCCAAACACAGCGCTCTCTTTGTCAAAATGGCCAACCGCGGGAAAAGCTACGACCCCAAAGTCCACACCATTGCGGACTTGAAGGACTATGGCTCGCGTGCTCTCCCCAAGATGTACAGTGGTAGGTGTCCTGAGATGCTGGCGAAAACACTTGGACCGTGCTGAGATCTCCCATGCAGATTACTTCAACGGGGGCGCCATGGACTTGATTACGTCGGTCTTCCACATTCCTGCTCACACGTCCGCGTTATGCTAACACATTTCCCCATCAAGCCTTCAGGATAATGAGGACGCGTACAACCGCTACAAGATCCGACCCCGCGTTCTCGTCAATGTCCAAGATGTAGACACTTCAGGTGAGATCTTTGGCTTCAAGACGGCGCTGCCATTGGGTTTCAGCCCCGCAGCTATGCACCGCTTGGCTCATCCCGATGGTGAACTTGGCACCTCTCGCGCCGCAGCCAAGTACGGCATTTGCATGGGTCTATCATCTTATGCGACCGAGTCAATGGAGAATGTCGCCGCGGAAGGGAATGGCAACCCATACGTGATGCAGGTCTGCGTGCTTAAAGATCGTGAGACGACTCTCCAGATCCTACGACGAGCCGAGGGTAAGCAAACCCGATTTTCCAAGTGCTTTCATGTTGTGAGATTAATGCGATTCATTGCAGCTTCTGGGTATAAGGCCATCTTCCTGTCCGTCGATGTGCCCGTGCTTGGTCGCCGCCTCAATGAGTACCGCAACAACTTCATCCTCCCTGACGACATGGCGTGGCCTAACCTGTTGTCTGATGGGAAGAGCGAGCTCAGCGGCGAGCTGCAAGATGGCACCAGCAAGCACGACTTTGACCCTTCGCTTGACTGGGACACGGCAATTCCCTGGCTCCGAAAACACACCAAGCTCCAACTCTGGATCAAGGGCGTGTACGGCGCAGAGGATGTCGAGCTCGCCATCAAGTACGGCCTTGACGGCGTCATTGTCTCCAACCACGGCGGCCGACAGCTAGATGGAGTCCCTGCTACTCTTGATGCTCTACGAGAGTGCGTCGTCGCTGCTGGGGACAAGATTCCTGTCGCTGTTGATGGCGGTATCCGCCGGGGCACCGATATTTTCAAGGCTCTGGCCATGGGCGCTTCTCACTGTTTTGTTGGCAGAATTCCTATCTGGGGTCTTGCTGTGAGTCCTCCTCGAGCATAATGACTTGAACTGTATCTAACCACCTCAATAGTACAAGGGACAGGAGGGTGTAGAGTTGGGCCTCCAGATTCTCATCGATGAGTTCAAGATTACCATGGCTCTGGCTGGGTAAGTCATTATGAGCGACACTGAAATATCGGGTGACTGACGAAAGTTTAGGTGCAAGACGATCAAGGACATTACTCGTGAACATCTCCGATACCTCGATTCGAATGGTGTGTTGGCTAAGTTGTAAGAACATTGGCAGCATTTCAGCGTTACATAGCATAGATATTACATTTTTGATAAGAAAAGTTGTACATACTAATCAATTCATCACATCATTTGACTCTATTTCAAGTAAGTAACTATCTTAAGCCACCATTCGCAAGCAGGCAATGTGACCTGTAAGTTCTGAGTTTCTGAATGGCTTGCCAAATGACAGCACCGACCTCCTCTCCAGCGAGCGTAGCTAGTGTCCACGAGAGACGGCGATAGATAGGGTAGCGCAGATGCCGTAGCTAATAACCCAAGACAAAAGGATAATAAAATGTTCAACGTAAGAATATGAACGAAGATGTCTCAAGTCGGATCATAGAACAAGGCGCCCCGTGATCAACATGATACTGAATCATTGGGGTCCCAAGCTTGGCAAGATCTCTTGTGATCAAGACTCTTCATCCTCATGCTTCAATGTCCCTTCATTGGTGCAAAAGCTGATCTCTCTATTTCAGAAGGCTACATGTATTAATTTACGGAGCCGATTTACTCTGCATCAAACATCAGAGTCGGAGCCGACACTGTCCGGAAACAAACACGTGTGACCCTTGGACGGGAACTTCCGGTTCGTGTTCTATCGCTGCGACGTATGGTCAAAAAGGGCACGAATCTCCCACGTCTTCGATACCTTGCCTCCGATGAACGGATGGCCACGGCTCACTCAACTGCCGGGCCGGTCTATTCATCCACGTGGACTCTATCTGGATGATCCCCTCGCTCGGAATTGCCTCGTCTGCGATCGGGAACGCTCCCGTCGATGTATCTGTCATGATAATTATGTTTGAGTGAGGCAAAACGCCGCCACCAGCACCAACGCGGAAACTTGCCTGGTCTGAAAGGGAAAGACACCTACCAAACATGACAAGCACCCCGCGCTAAATCGCGGGGCAATCGTCGCGAGCCCATGACAAGGCAGGCATCATGTGTAAGTAATTTGGTGGATGTGCTACATATAATACGCAGAGTAACTGAGACGAGACTTGAATGCTTGAGAGTCAACTCAATTCAATCACATCTGCGATACTCGCTTCATTCTTCATTTTCACCAAGCCCCTTCTCATCCACCCTACTCAAAATGTCTGCCAACGTTCAAGAGCCCAAGGGCATCATGGTCGCCCTCATCACCCAGTACAAGGCCGATGGCAGCATCGATCTCGAAGGCATAGACGAGCACGTGAAGCGTCTGCTCGCCGCCGGCGTCCACGGCTTCGTCCCCGGTGGCAGCACTGGGGAGTTTACCGCTCTCACCACCGAGGAGCGAAAACAGCTTGTTGAGCAGGTCGTCAAGTCTTCTGCCGGTCGCGCCCACGTCATGGCCGGCATTGGCGAGCTGTCTACTGCAAAGGCCGTTGACTTGGCTGTTCATGCCGCCAAAGCCGGCGCCCACTCGTTGATGGTGGTCCCTCCATTCTACGATGCTCCCAACAAGGAGGAGGTCAAGGAGCACATGCGTGAGATCCATGAGGCCAGCGGCCTCCCCATCGTCTACTACAACATCCCTTCGGCTAGTGGCGTGTCTCTTTCTCCCAAGGAGATTGCTGACCTCAACACTGTCGGCGTCAAGTACCTCAAGGACACGTCCGGCAATGGCCCCGCCCTGACCGACCTTCTCTTTACCTACGGCAGCGATATCACCGCTTTCAACGGTTGGGACACGCTCACTTTCTACGGCCTCGCAGCTGGCGCCAAAGGCTCCGTCTGGGGCACTACCAACATTCTCCCCGAGCTCAGTATGGAGCTTTGGGATGCTCTCGCCGTGAAGGGTGATCTGAAGGCTGGTCGTGCGATCTGGGCCAAGATCTTCCCTCTCTGCAAGGTGCTGGAGTCATACAACTACTGCGCGGGCGTCAAGACGGCTATGGAGTTGCGAGGATGGAAGACGGGCGGCATCCGCAAGCCTTTCAAGCTTTTGGAGGGAGAGCCTCGCAAGGAGCTCGAGGCTGCTCTCAAGCACGCTGGCGTTTTGTAAAGGGAAGGTAAAGGTTAATAAAACAGAGCATGAAATCGAATGACTAGATATGAAGATTAGAATATGAATGGATGCGATAACTTTCGCGAATAAAAACAAGCTCGTCCCAGTGTGATTCCAATCCCTGCGCCTCGCTGACAGCCAAATCACTATAAAAGTACATGTCTCGAGTTAAGAAATCATCTAAATCGATAGTCTAGGTTTGGATCAAGCCTCGGTAATAATGCATGGCCAACTCATTGTCCAATCTCCTGACTGCTTCCGCCTTTCCCATATCGAAGACACAATCTGTCTCGCGGGCTTTGGAGTGAAGTAGAGGCCACGCTCATCAGTAACAGTCAAGCATCTGAGTGCCTTTTCTTGAAGATCTGGTGCGACGGCCTCACTCGCAGCGATGAAGGCTGGCCAAGCAAGACTCGCGACGAAATCCTGGTCGTCTATCATTTGCTCTAGGCAGGGCTCGAGGTAGTCGAGAGTTTTCCGGACATTGTCCTGGAGAATCATGGCGTTCACATCGTAAACTCTGCGGTAAAAATAGATGACTAGGGCTTGGTGAATGGCAAGGGCCATTGATCTGGCCTGCGGATGATCGATAAGCTCTTGCTCGGTCTCGAGCACTGTCTGAGGTGGTCGTGCTGGTCCCACGGACTCAGCAGCCCCAGACCACGACCATATGCTAGTCTCGAGGGTTTTGACGTGGTGTGCCAAATCAACAGATATCTTAGGATTGATGCGAGCCAGACCTTCCAACCGCTTCTTCTCATTTGCGATTGAAATGGTTTGAGATAGCAGCGTCATCAGGCTTTCGGGGATTCCGTAAATGACTGGATAAAGAGTTTCTTTCCACTGGCCTTGGATTTGAAGGTGAATATCATTGTACCCGACATCGAGACTCTTCTCATGAGCCGGATCGAGGCCGATGTTTAACGACTCTTCTGTGAGGCGGAAGTTCCGAACACTGACTTCTGGCGTGACGCTCTGATCTAGAGTATTGATGGCCTCGGGAAGAAGCGAAACACTTTCTGCAATGACCCGCAGATGAGTGTACATGTGATGCAGCAGCCGTGTTTTATAGGGGTTTGCATTGGTCAGGCCCCGTAGGCGAATCAATCGTTCGGCATCGAGGAGGAAGATGCGGAACGCATGGCTTCCATTGTATAGCTAAAAGAATTGTTAGCAACAAACAGTTGGTAGCCAGCAACACACGCACCGATGTCATTGCCAAGGCCAAGATGGCCATGAGCAGCTCTTTGTACTTAGTTTGCTTAGGCCCAAACATCTCTAGCTGCAGTGCATTGCGCAAATGTTGTTGAGCTTTTTCTTGATGCCGTGCGCCAATCTCTCGCCAATGATTGGCGAAAGACCCAGGCTTGTTTGTCATGTGCAGTTGAAAAGCACTATGCGCAAGCAGCGTGTAAAGAATGGTATAACGAGTATGTGATGTGCCGTTCCAGAGTGAGAGCTCAGCAAACGTCTCGAGAGCACAGGGTAGGAAGATCAACTGCCATGGAGACTTGCGCTTGGTCTGCATCATGCCAGTAGCTCCATCCACTTGTTGCTTATAGTATCGAAGCAAAGGCTCAGCATGTTCAGGGATGTTTTGTGAATTTGCATGACTCGGTAGCAGACCTCGAGAGGGAGCCGGGGGTGGTGGAACATCGACGTCCATCCGAGGAGTTGGTGGACGGTCATGTGTTGCGTCAACAGTCATGGCACCACTCTCAATCGCCCGAGTGACAAAACTGGGGCTAAAGAGAGACAAACCCTCAACGGCAGGGGGATTGTCCAGGAACATGTTCGTCATGGACGGATCTGATATCAGTAGTTGGCCAGGACTAGTGTCGTCGTGTGTGTCTAGCCCCAAGGTTGGGTCAAGAGAGCTAACAAACAAGTCGAAGTTGGCTTCGTTAATTTGGTCAGACCAATCCGTTCGTTGAATCTCTTCAATCATCCCGTCGGGGTCCGAGCATGCGGTAAGCTCAGGGTCAACGTGGATAATACTCCCCGATGCAGACGATTGGGGAGAGCTGGACAGTGGAAATAACTCATCCTGGGCAGGAAAGACACCAAAGGGACCTTTGACGAGGCCAGGAAGACCTTTTCCATTGTTTTCCGACTTTTCGCATGCAACATCGATATCACTCAAGAGATCAGTGGCAGATTTTCGACCCAGGCTGCTGGACAACTCCAAGCTCATGATACGGCGTTCGGCTTCTACCGTCGAGATAGCTTCATGTCAGCAATCATACTGGGGCTCATTCATCGGTGACCGACAACATACCGGAGAATAGTGGATACTATGACGGTCATGTTAGCAAGTACAAAATTGGTAGGGCTGCGCTCAATGTAACTTGCTCTGTATTCAGACCCTCGGTGGCTCTGCTGTTGCTCCGGTCGCATGGGAGAATTGGCAGTGATCCAGAACAGACGTCCGCCATATCCACCACAGACCAGGCCAAGTCGCCGACAGGTGCCGCATTCCGGCTGCGCTTCATCGCACTTGGAGTGTCTGCTGCGACAGGTCCGACAGCCGGTAAAGGTGCGGGTTCGTTCAACCCTTGTTCCGCTGCCCTTTGTCATCTCTGTTGCAGATGCAGGTGCCGATGCAGATGCAGCTGGGGAGAGAGGCGTTGATCGACGGGACCAGGATAGGCAAGTGGGGAGATGCAAGATGGCGAGGGAGATGGATGAGACCAACGAGACAGACTTGCCCTTTGTTCCCCTGCAGGTCAACTGGCACAATGCGAAAGGAAATGAGAATCTGGGGGGGGAGAACCGGCCGCCTTCTGTATCCAGATTCCCAGAAGAATGCTGAACGATTGAAAAGGGTCAAGTTGAGAAAAGTCGCCTCGCTCCAAGATAGGAATGCTTCCGCGGGGAGAGTGGAGACGCTGGACGAGGCGTATCTTGGGCCGGCAGAGCTCATGACTTGCAACCTGTATGGTCGTAATTCAATCCCCGCATGGGGGCGATGGCCACCATGAGGCCGGGACCGCGCTTGGACTTGGATGAGTTCCTAACATCAAGGGCCTAAACCCGAGCTAAACGGATGCCGGCGTGGACATGGCCGAGTTTCCTGAGAAGGTGTGTCAGTGTGCCCGAGGTCGAGGAGCTGCATCGGAGGGATCGTGAGGATCCATAGGTAATTATACAAGCGATCTTGCTCGTTCGGGACTCGTCTGCTCTGTCTTGAAACTCGAGCAATTTGTGTATTTAATTTCTTTCTTCTCCTGTCATACAGCGATACATCATAGCATCATCTAAATACCTTCGCGAAACTCACAATGCGCAGGGCCGCTTGCAACTCTTCCCCCCTCCAGGCCTTGGCCACAAAAGGCAGCAGTCCTAGGCATGCTGTTCGAGGATTCAGCAGCTCGGTTCGCAAGCTCGGAGCCTCTCCCTTTGTCAATGAGCCCACGAAGCCGGTGATGCACACCAGCATCCCGGGTCCGAAATCAAAGGCTGCCATCAAGAAGCTTGACAATGTCTTTGACACACGCAGCTTGAACATGCTAGTCGACTACCCCAAGTGCAACGGCAACTAGTGAGTGATGCGTTCTGCTGCTTCGTTGACGTGAGCTAACGTTGGGTTGAAGTGTTGTCGATGGTGATGGAAATACTTTGCTAGATGTGTAAGTCGACTCCAAGACACACCAAGTCGATTCCACAGACTCACCTTTTTCCTCCCAGCTTCGCCCAGATTGCCTCGATCCCTGTCGGATATAACAACCCCGAACTCGCCAAGGTCGCCTCCTCGCCCGCTATGGTCAACGCCATTATCAACCGTCCCGCCCTGGGCAACTTCCCCTCTGCCGACTGGGCTGAGATCCTTGAGACCGGTATCCTTCGCGCCGCTCCCAAGGGCTTGGACCAGGTGTTCACTGCCACGACTGGCTCTGATGCCAACGAGACTGCATACAAGGCCGCCTTCATTTGGCGACGGACTCAGGAGCGTGGTGGCAAGGACTTTAGCGCCGAGGAGATTGACTCTGCTATGGTTAACCAGGCCCCTGGCGCCCCCAACTATTCTATTCTTTCCTTCTCCCGCGGCTTCCACGGCCGCCTGTTTGGTTCCCTATCCACTACGCACAGCAAGCCCATCCACAAGCTTGATATCCCTGCCTTTGACTGGCCCACCGCTCCTTTCCCTCAGCTGAGGTATCCTCTCGATCAGTTTGCTGCTGAAAACCGCGCTGAGGAGGAGCGATGCCTTGCCGAATTTGAGCGCATCGTTTCGACCTTCCATAACCCTGTCGTTGCTGCTGTTGTCGAACCTATCCAGTCCGAAGGCGGTGATAACCACGCTTCTCTTTACTTCTTCCAGGGCCTCCGTCGAATCACTAAGAAACATAATGTTCTTCTGATTATCGATGAGGTGCAGACCGGTGTTGGTGCCACGGGCAAGTTCTGGGCACATGAGCACTGGAACCTCGACAGCCCCCCTGACATGGTCACCTTCTCCAAGAAGGCCCAGGCTGCTGGTTTCTACTACACCGACAAGTCTCTCCGACCAGACAAGCCTTATCGCCAATTCAACACCTGGATGGGCGATCCTGCCCGTGCACTTCTGTTCCGAGGAATTTACAACGAGATTGAGCGTCATGGGCTCGTGGAGCAGGCAGCTCGCGTTGGCAAGTACCTCTACGGCAAGCTAGATGCCCTCACTCAACGGTATCCCAATGAGATCAGGAACTTGAGGGGCAAGGATCGGGGCACGTTCCTGGCTTGGGACAGCCCTCGACGAGACGAAATCGTCAGGTCGGCCAAGGCCAAGGGCGTCAACATTGGTGGCAGTGGCGAGAGCACTATTCGTCTACGGCCCATGCTGGTATTCAAGGAACACCACGGTAAGTGCTTGTATTCTCTGATTTGAGGGCGAGATCTAATGTTATTATTAGCCGATATTCTTGTTGACACCCTCGAGACCATCTTCAAGGCGTGATGGTATATTTCACGACCGAGGATTTTATGACGTGGAATTTGTCTTGAGATCAGGGATCAGGGCACCGGGAAAGGGTTCGAAAACACATGGCTTCATTGCCAAGACGGTGATGTTCAATGTCGAGATGGATAGAATGGCATCTGCTCTGACCTGGTCGATAGATTCTCCGACTGTGGGGAAGTGGTACGCGTGTGAAAGAGGGAAGTGTCCGCGGGGCTTCGCAAGGAAACGACGGGCAGGATAACAGCTCTGGCGAGGTCGGATGAATCAACATGACTCTCATTATTAATCTTTGCGTAGTTGCGTGATTTCCCCGCATTGGCCTTTGATTTGGGTCGTTCACCTTGAGACGTCATTTGGGAAGCTGAAAGCGACAGACAACACGTCACATTAGTCACAGGTGGTGGAATATAAGGAGCTGCATTGGAATTTCGTGAACCATGTCCCAACATTTTTCATCGCTACATCGAAGCCCAATTCTTCATCTTTGCGCATCAAATTATTGAACATGGCCTCGATTTTCCTGTGCGCACCTTTGGCGACCCTCAATTCTCGCCTCACAAGCTGACAATGACGACAGAACTGGTGCCACTGGCTACATTGGTGGCCAAGTCCTGCAAAATCTCGTCCAAACGCATCCCGAATACTCCATTGCAGCTCTCATTCGCGATGGCGAAGCCGCCAAGCGCGTCACGGCCATTTCCCCCAATGTTCGTCCCGTCATCGCCAGTCTCGATGACTCTGAGGTGGTTGAAGAGGAAGCTTCCAAAGCATCTGTCGTCTTGCGTATGCAGCCCTGCCTAGTCCACCTTTTGGAGTGTTCAACAACACTGACCGCAAGAAACAGACCTCGCCTCGAATAAACATGTAGGCAGCTTCCAGGCCATCAAACGTGGTCTCGCAAAGCGATCATCTCCTTGTGCGCAAACTCCCCTCGCCCCAGCTCAGAATGCGGACTTGGACTCACCAAAAATATAGCATTCTGGGTCCAGGTCTCTGGCGCCAGCGCCCTCGCAGCCGGAGAGCTTTCTTCACCTTCCTTCCAGCCCGGCCAGCCTTCAGATGCCGTCTTTGACGACCTTGACGGCATCGCCGATATCCGTTCGCTCGTTCGCGCCCATTCGTCTCGTGTAGTCGACAACTTTTTACTCGACGTGGCCAAGGAGAACCCCTCGATCAAGACAGCTCTCGTGTTGCCGCCCATTATCTATGGTGCCGGCGAAGGCCCCGTCAACCAGCGAAGCGTCCAGGTGCCCACCCTCAGCAAGGTCGCCCTGGAGAGAGGCAAGGCCGTCAGACTGGGCAAGGGCGAGGGTCGTTGGGGAAACATTCACATTCGCGACCTGGGAACGTTGTTTCTTGCGTTGGCAGAGGCCGGCGCAGAGGGAAACCAAGACGATGCGATTTGGGGAGACAATGGAATCTACCTGACGGGCATTGGGGAGATTGTAAGTCCCGCCGTTCTGTGTCGCGAAAAGGCCTTGAAGCTAACGAAAACAGTCATGGGCAGAGATTTCGGAGAGAATTGGCAAGGCAGCTCACGAGAAGGGTCTCATCAGCACATCCGAAGTCGAGCAGATCGATGAGGGCGAGGCGGACAAGCTCCTTCCAGCGGCGCGCGTCTTCTTCGCAAGCAACGCCCGGAGCAAGTCGCGTCGGGCGACCGAGGTGCTTGGCTGGAAGCCGGCTCAGGAGGGTTTGGAGGCCGAGATTCCGAGGGCCGTGTTGGAGGAAGCTGAGCGACTTGGAAAGGCAAAGATCTAGACTGCGTAATCTACCATGGGCACTTCTGACAGTTGAGCCATCTACGATAAAAGATGCGACAGAGTGAGGGGCATCCTTCATGGTGGAGATCCATCCCCAAAGCCTTGTTCCCAGCTAGTTCTCCGTAAAGCGGCAAAGAAGGACATTCCGCCGAATGATTACCAATAAACCCCCTTCTTAATGCAGTCTCACATGGCATTCCTCTTTTGCTGCTAGTCCCCATTCCCAAAATGGGCAGTTGGAGTGCAATCTCTGATGGATAAGAGATGGCATGGTGTCTCCCGACTCACCAGTTCGCCATCGACCACCAGCCATTTCGTTTTGGCAGGTTTCCGCGCCCTCTTCTGGCCAGTCCAAGCACCCCACCCTGAGGCTTTTACCCCGCCATCCGTCACTTGATGCAATCTGCTGGCGTCGCGTTTCCGACGTGGCCAAAGGAAGCGGCGGTTGGAAATGCCTATTGTTGCTGATCAGAGTTGGAAATACGAACAATCACTTGAATCAAGAGATCGGTAAGACTGCCGTGAGTGGCAATAGAATGAGGGAACTTCCCGATCCCGGCCCGGTCGTTGATAGAAAAAGAAATCTCCCATTCACCTTTATTTACTCCCATTCACTCTCCAAACTCGTCTTGTAATATCTCGTTCCTCCTTCACAATGGCGCCCGCACCCATTGAACTGACAATTCCCAACGGTGTCAAGTACACCCAGCCTACTGGCTTGTTCATCAACAACGAGTTCGTCGAGTCGTCAAGCGGCGAGACCATCACGTCCATTGACCCCGCGTCAGTACTTTTGCACCCATATAAGTTTCTGGTCGCATCGCTGACAAGGCCAAAGTACGGAACAAGAGATTGCATCCGTGCAGGCCGCGAATGCCGATGATGTCGACAAGGCTGTCAAGGCGGCTCATGCTGCGTTGAGGCACCCCTCATGGAAACAGCTGCCGGGGTCGGATCGAGGCCAATTGATGGCGAAACTTGCCGATCTGGTGGAAGAGCAGCGAGAGTTGTTCGCAGCCATTGATGCGTGGGACAATGGTATATCTTGCGCTCAGAATAACCAATTTGCAGCCGTCTGACCATTTGATAGGCAAGACATATCTCGAGGCATTGGAAAACGACCTGGTCGAAGCCGTGGGCGTCATCCGTTACTATGCTGGCTGGGCCGACAAGACCTTTGGCCAGACCATCAGCACCACGCCCCAAAAGTTCGCATACACCATCCGTCAACCCATCGGCGTGGTCGCCCAGATCATCCCCTGGAACTATCCTCTGTCCATGGCTACTTGGAAGCTTGGGCCTGCCTTGGCCTGTGGCAACACGGTGGTGCTCAAGGCGGCCGAACAGACCCCTCTCAGTATCCTCGTGTTCGCCGAGCTCGTCAAGAAAGCCGGCTTCCCCCCTGGCGTCGTCAACATTGTCAACGGTCTAGGCCGGGATACCGGCGCTGCCCTGGTCCAACACCCTCTTGTCGACAAAATTGCCTTTACCGGCTCCACTGCCACTGCTACCAGTATCATGGGCATCGCTGCCAAGACGCTGAAGAACGTCACTCTCGAGACCGGCGGCAAGTCGCCTCTTATTGTCTTTGAGGATGCTGAGCTCGAGCAGGCTGCTAAGTGGTCGCATCTCGGAATCATGTCCAATCAGGGTCAGATCTGCACTGCTACGTCTCGAATTCTCGTCCAGGAGACCATCTATGACAGGTTCCTCGCCGAGTTCCTCAGCACTGTCAAGACGGTGAGCAAGGTCGGCAACCAGTGGGATAAGGATGCCTACCAGGGTCCTCAGGTGTCCAAGGTCCAATACGAGCGAATCCTCGAGTATGTGGACATTGGCAAGAAAGAGGGCGCTACTCTCGCCTCTGGCGGCGAACGTGTTGATGTTAGCAACAAGGGCAAGGGCTTCTTCATTGCCCCTACGGTCTTCACAGATGTGACTCCTAAGATGCGTATCTTCCGTGAGGAAATCTTCGGTCCCGTTGTTGCCATTGTCAAGTTCAAGACGGAAGAAGAAGCCATTGCCCTCGCCAACGACAGCACGTATGGTCTCGGCGCGGCTGCCTTTACGACGAACTTGGAGCGCGCCCACCGGGTTGCGGCGGAAATTGAGGCTGGTATGGTCTGGATCAACAGCAGCCAGGACTGTGACCCTCGTGTGCCGTTCGGAGGTGTCAAGCAGAGCGGTATCGGCCGGGAACTGGGCGAGGCTGGTCTCGAAGCCTACTCGCAGATTAAGGCGGTTCATGTGAACATGGGCAATAAGCTGTAGGGATAATGCAAGAGATTAAATTCAGTTTTAAAGGCCCATATTAACTACCTAGGTAAAGAAATCCATCATATCCAGTCAGTCTTTCCCATGTCCTCCCGTACACCAGTCTCCGCATCAACCGAACCCCCGTACGAAGCCATATAAAAGCATGCATAAGTGGTATTTAACAAAAGAAAAATGTCGTCTGGATGTAGGGAAGTAGAGCAAATTCCGAGTGATCTGAAGCCAGGGTGTACAAAGTGAAAAAGGAAAATTATAGCTCTTGACTCGTCCAGCCGGACGATGTAATGTCCTCAACCTCCAACTCCCGGAAAGGTGAAATCCTAGTATCCCCTACTCCAAATGGACCCGTAGGCCATTGTCATAACAAATTCCCAGCTCGTCTCCAGTCATCGTACAATCAAGCAATTACAACTCGTCTAAGTTGCCATCTATCGCTTCTGAGCGCCCTCGAAGAGAATCTCAACAGCCTCGTCCCAGCCTCGGGAGGCAGCAATCTCGGTAACGGTGCGTCCGAGCTCGTCACGGACCTCGAGGTCAAAGCCGCACTTTTCAGCAAGGAGACGGAGAACATTCTCGTCGCCGTTCTCGACAATCTGCATGATGCCGTTCCAGCCACGGTAGAGCTTGTTGGGGTCGGCACCGTGGTCGATGAGGAACTCGAGGATCTCAGTGTCCTCTCGGTATCTTCGGAGAGCCTTGACGACGGGGAGATGCTCGCCGGGAGCGTTAACGTCGGCACCACCCTCGTTGACGAGGAAGGTGACAATGTCGCGGCGGTCCTCACGGATAGCCGAGGTGAGTGGAGAGAAGACACCACCGTTCTTGTCCTCAACCGAGACACCGGCGTTGATGAGGAGCTTAACAGACTCGAGCTGGCCAGCGACAACGGCCATCTCCATGACACCCTTGAAGGCGCGGGGCTCGGCGAGAACGGAGAGGATGCGCTTTAGGATAGGAGGGTTGCGCACAGCCATGCAGACTGGCCAGTCCTGGCCGCGGACGTTGGGGTCAGCGCCGCGGGCCAGCAGAAGGTCGACCATCTCCACGCGGTTCTCGCGGATGGCCGTGGTGAGAGGAGAGTGACCTTTGGGGCTCTTCTCGTTGGGGTTCATGCCCTGGTCGAGAAGCCAGTTCAGAGCCTGCAGGTTGTTGACGGCTACGGCCGTCTCGACAATACCCTTGGGGGAAGTCAAGCTGGCACCAGCAGCAACCAGAGGGGCGAGGAAGTGCAGACGGTTGTGGGTAATGCACTTGAAGGCGGGGTACTCGCTGGCTGGTGTGTTGGGGTCAGCTCCATTGCTCAACAAGAGATGGAAGATGTCTGGGCGGTCGTCACGGATGGACGTGCAAAGAGGGGTGTAAACACCATCCTTCTTGGCGTTGGGGTCGACACCAGCCTTGAGTAGGACGCGGACCGACTCCAGGTTGTTGACACTGGTAGCAAGCTCCATGATACCAGGGGCCTTCTTGTAGTCGGCACCGGCAGCCATGAGGGCCTGGAGACATGGGGTCTGGTAAGTGGCAGGCCAGAGCATGTGCTTGGGACCAGGCAGGTTGGGGTTGGCACCGTGGTCGAGGAGGCTCTGGACGATGTCGACGCGAGCGTTAGAGATGGCCTCGAAGAGACCCGTCTTGCCTTCGCGGCTCTTGAGGTCGGGGTTAGAACCGTAATCGAGGATAAGGTCGATGAGCTTCTTGGGTGTCTTTTTGTTGGTAGCGGCAATAATGAGGGTGTCGCCGTTGCTGGTCAGTTGGTCGGTGTCACCACCGTAGATGAGCAGGAGGTGAACAAAGTTGGTCTTGTTGGTCACGCAAGCCTCGCCAAGTGGCGTCTCATGGTCGGGCCCGATGGACATATTGGGGTCTGCGCCATACTTGAGGAGATGGACAGCGCAGCCCAGAGAGCCACGGTCGACCGAGGCCAGGAGAGGAGTCATGCCATCGCGATCGGCAAGGTTAGGGTCGGCACCGAAGAGCAGAAGGAGGCGAACGCTCTCAACATCGCCGTTCATGGCGGCTTCCCGAAGGGCAAGGTGCTCAGCGCCGGTGTTGGGCGACACGCCACGGTCGAGGAGCTGCTCAATGAGCTTGTGGTTCTTGCCTCGAACGGCAGAGAGAAGCGCCGTCTTGAGGTTGGAGGCTTCTGGGCCAGCGACGCTGCGGGGGTTCCAGCGCGGCATGCCCATGGGGTCGGCCTTGAGACGGACGACCTTGTTGGAGTTGAGGTCGAGACCGGCAATTTCCTCGAGAGAGACTTCGGGTTCAGAGGTGCCAGAATTAGATCGGGCCTGAGATCGAGTCTCATGAGCCTCGTCGAAGGTGCTCATGCGATCAAAAGTGGCGGTGGTACCAGAGTGATATCGCTCATTGGAGCTGATGGAGCTGGCAGTGTGGCCAGTGCCGCCGCTGTAGTGTCGAAGGTCGGGGTTAGATGGCGTGGGTTCTTGGTGCATGGAAGAAGAGCGCTCAGCCCAGGGTAGAGGAGGCAGAGGAGGCTGCTGGTTAATAGAGGGAGCATGGCCCTCGACGCCACGATGCTGAGAAGCCGACGAGGGGCGATACTGAGAGGAGTGGTCGGAGATCTTGGTTCGAGTGATACCAGATCGGCTGTCCATGCGGTCAAGAGCGGCAGCCAATCCGGTGTAGCCAATGCCCATTTCCTTCTCAATCTTCTCATTGCCGAGACTCCACTGGAACATGAGAGCGCTCATGCGCAAGCTTTCGCGAGTCTTCCCAAGTGCGGCAATCATCTTCTCAATGTCGTCGCCTCCGAAGAGCTTGCCCCAGCCGCGGCGCATGCGGCCCATGGCGCCCTTGCGCTCGTTCTCAAGGAATCTTCCGAGCATCTGGTCGAGAAGCTGGAAGTCGGCCTGGGTGACACGGAACTTCTTGCTCAGCTCCGAGATGACATCGCCGGGGAAGGACTGGTTCGTGCGAATGCATTCTGCGAGGCCAGCTTCGATAGAGAAGAGAATCTCGCAAGTGTCGAGGAAATCGTGAGCGAGAACGTCGAGGCCGTGCGGCTGCTTGGTAACGGCGCTGAGGTACTCAAGCATGCGGATCGAGACGCGATCGCAGACCGAGGTGGTCTTATGGCAGAGCTCCAGGCATGAAGCCTGAGCCTTAGTAGAGCCGGACATGACGGCGCTCTTCTTGGTGGTTAGGGCCCTTGATGGCGGCAGTGGGTTTGAGTGAAGGCTGCGCGGAGGGGACTTATGGATGGGATGGCTGTGTGAGAGGGGAGTGGTGGGCAGCGTCGGGGTGCTGGGGCCGGAGTGAAGGCCAAGGGCTTCTTTTGAAACCAGAGACAAGGATTCCCGGGGTCCGAGAGAGAGGGCTTCTATGAAGGAGTATTCCTGGTCAACTCTCTCTGTTCCCACTGTCAGGTGATGAGGACGATGTGCAGTAGTCATGCTGAGAAACGAAAGAACGACTGGAGAGAAGTGGACGGAGCCCTCTCTTTAGAGGAACCTGCAAATGCGGGACGCAGCAGACTTTATGGCGCTCAACCAGACCAGCCCAGCTCGTTCCAGCTCCTTGCGTCTCCCTCTCCCTGCCTCGTCCATGCTGTGCACCAAGCTCGGCGGCGATGGATATCCCGACTCCTTCGTTGTGCCTGACTTGGAAGGGGGGGGTGGGCACTGGGCTGGCGTGCAGTCCAGACGAGGGCATCGTCGCGCTTTGACGGACTGTGGAGATGTCGTCTTGTACGCTACGGATCTGCCGGGGGCGCCAAATGTACCACCAGTAGCTTATCCTGATGTTTAGTCCCAAGATCAGGAACCCACTTTGGCTCCCAAGGATCGCCCGCAAGCGGCGTCGACATGCCAGGATATCCCAGCCAGCTTGAGGTGTGCCCCTGTCTAGAACGCGACTGGACGCTTTGACACGGGCATTCCCCTCGCCGTGACGCCTCGAGGCTTGAGATGTACGCATGGACTCGATGGGAGGTCATCTAACGGCACCGTCGTATCGATATCAACGCATCTCCACCAGATGCCGCTGCGGTTGTCACCCCAGGGTCCGAGCCAAAGGACATGGCTGCCGTGTACGGCGTAGGGCAACCGACCTTTGGGACCCAAGGACGGGACCCGATAGAAGTTGGAGGGAGGGGCCGAAACCGTACGCCGCGTTACCAGTGACGGCAGAGACTACGAAGGAAGGACATTGTCATACAAGCCGACGGTATTGGCAGGCAATGGAGACTAACCTGGAGATGGGAGAAGTTGAGGAGGGAAAGGACGCTACTGTAGTGTAATCCGAACACAAACTGGTGAGTGCGGTGGGAGGCAAGGAGTGCGGAGCGGCATAAGTGAAAAGTCAAGTCAAGTGACGAGGGGAAAGAGGGGCGCAGACGGGCAGAGGCAAGCTTGCAAGCCAAGCGCAAGCCTTCTGGGGGCCAATGCCATTCACAAGAGCTGTTCAGAAAACCATTGGGAGGCAACTGGGGGACCGGGAGAAGCCCCTTGATCCGTATTCGTGTGCCGCATGCAAATGGTTGCGGAAATCTGCTGAACTAACAGCTTAGAGCGCTCGGGAGGTGGGATGAGATTGAGTGCTGAGAGAGGCGTGGAAGTCAAAGCAAGCAAGCTTTTGCCAAATGAATGATGAAAAAGCCAAACCACCTAAACTAGTAACTAAGACACTGCAGGCAGGGCAATCAAGCAGCCGCAAAAAGAAACAAGACAAGTTCGCTGGCTCAGAGTCTCTCGCAGGTTCCACTCGGTGTGAAAAGAGGCGTCTTCGGGGCACTTAAGAAGCAGATATGGCTCCTCCCCTCCCATCGTACCAGAGGCGTCAACGCAGCTCATTAATCGACTGGCCCAGATCGAATTCCAGCGATGGTGGATGGAGTAGCCGACGAGTCGAGATCCGCAAAAGACGGAGTCCCTCTTTGACGGGTTGACGGCCAACTTGTTAGCTAGTTAGCAGCAGCAGTAGCATCATCGCATCGGAGCATTTCCATCGTTCAGAGCTTGCGACCAGTCACTCCAATCGATCACCCGAGACTCGCAACAGACGGCCGCCCGCCCTTCGCATCATCAAGGATGCCAGGGCGGCCAAAGCAGGGGCAAAGGGGGGCTATTGGGATCCACCACCGGACGCTGTCTTCGATCCAGCTCTCCTCCAGCAAGCCACTGGTGAGCCAGTCAAGCCACTGTTTCTGGGCCAGAGCCAATCATATGTAGCAAGCCTGCGAGACAAATATCATTCCCTCCCGGCCGGCGGGCCCTTTCCGCCAAGCCCTCGGACGGCCATGACTGGTCACTGGACCAGAGACCAAGATCCTGGGGATGGGAAATGTTTGGGACCGGCTGAGGAAGAGGAGACCAGGGTTCAGGGGGTTCGCCGATGGGAGTGGTGACAATCTGACAGATACGATCCAACAAGCACCACCCCCGTAATAAAAAAAAGCAACGGTGAGATGAAATGGCGGGGTTTGCTTCAAAGCCTCACGGCTGTTATTCTGGTGTTCTGCAACTATATTGCTTTTCCTGCCCTGCGACGGAGAGGCTAAAACGTCACTCAGGCAAACAAATGGGCAAACAAGGTCTCAGCTAACCAACGGGGGGGCATGGCAATGCAAGGGGAATGATATTGATGAATCATCCCCAAGGCCAACAGACATCCGAGCGGGCTCACCAGTGCTCTCTGATGGTGTCTTGGCCAGAGTCAGTAGCAAAACGTGCCACCGCACTCCCAACATCCGTTATTTGGGACCATCAGTGCGCCGACGCGCCGGTGCAAGGACAATCCCTCTTCTCCTTTCCGCAGATTTGCATCACGGGCCGGACCTACATGATGCTACATATGTAGCCAATGTATCAGAAACCAACCACTGCCCCAGGACACGACGAAAAGTCCATCAATGCACCGATGAGGATGCAGATGCCGGCTCACACAAACAAGCCACCCATTCGCCTAGTAGACGCTCCTCGGCCAACAGCAAGAGGTGGTAATCTTGTTTGTGACTCCAGTGGAGATTTGATTGGCAGTGTCCCCGATGAAGCTGTGTGTGCTTGTGAACTCTTTTTTTTTTTTCCTTTCTTTTCTTCTTCGTCTTCCATGCCCCCTCCGTTCGCATGCCTCAGCTTCCTCGATTCGCACTACCGAGCCGCCGCCCACCCACAGCTCTTAAGTGCTTTTTCCCTCCCTCCATCTCTCTCTCTTGGGCGAATTGCGCCCTTTTTTGGTCTGGTCCAACTCTGCTTGCTCGGGTCCATCTCCCCGCCACGTGGGAAGATGCAGCGGGAGGTGGGTAATGCAAGGGCAAGTTTAGGTCTTTGGGCACCCAGCGACCGCGGTCTAGATGGGAGCCAAAGAGTGCCAAAGCCTGCCAGAGGCTGCCAAAGAGTCCTCTAAAGCTGCGCTTCGTCCAGGTCCGCTGAACGCGGCGCCGTCACTCGTCAAGTTTCTCCGGATGGAGCATCGCGCCGCTGCTCGCCGAGAGCTGTCCCTGCGCACCAAGCATTGCGTTGGTATCCTTAGGTATCACGTCTGCGAGCTGCCCTTGCTTCCCTTCTCCCACCAACCCGTCACAACTGATTCAGCTTGAGGCTTCACTCAGCCGTGAATGGTCAGCCAAGAAACCAAAAAAGGGGGACCGTTTGATGGTTTTCTTGACGGAAGATCCCTTTGCCCATGGACAAAAGCCTACCCATCCATCCCCCCATTAATCGTAACTACTTACTCAGGCAGAGACCCAGTCTCGGCAGTGGCGGGTACTCTGCTCGGTCATAGAGACAGACCACAGTCACACGTGGTTTAAGAGGTTTAAGAGGTGGTTTTTCTTTTTCCTCTTGACCTGTTTGAGGCTGCAATCAAGGGGCCATAACTTGACTAGCTCGCGGGCTGGCTCAAATTGCATTTGTGATTTCTGATCGATCATCTGGACAACACATCCCATCCAGCCCCGCGGGTTGATGTGACCGTTCCGGTTCCACCGGAAACATCCGCCTGGACACTGACTTGACTGGGTTCTGGAGATTTCACGCCACAGATGCGGCTGGCGCGTTGGATCTTGGCTTGAGGCTATCTCATTCCTTGCTGAGCGACTGATCCTGGGTGCCTGGATTCAAGGCCGAGGCTCGGACGAGACCGCGATGTTGAAGCCTTTAATTATTCTCGCCGGCGACGAAATGTCCAAACTCGCTGGTGGTTAATATCCCCTCGGCCGCCGTTCATTAATGATTCCAAAGATAGTCAATCAGGCAGCCAAGGCAGAAGACTTTCACGTCTCCCTGCTTCTCTCTCCCTTGCATGCGCGCGTGTGAGTTATTTTGTTTCCCAACAGATTAATGGAGTACATGACGGAGCACATCCACCTGTCGGCTCATGGCTGTCAGCTCTCCCTTACACAACATGCAAGGAGTGCGTTCTAGCGTTCTCTCCCCTCGTCACATTACCGGGTACAAGATGATATATCACAATCACATACATATGCGCGTGGGCAGCATGATGGAAACGTGTTGTTCTGGATCATTATATGCTTTTTTCCAGTTCTCCCTGCCTTCAAGGCGACGACAACAGGCATGCATCGCACCATTCCCCGCCACCAATAGTTGGCTGACCACCAAACATGTTTGAGACGACAGAAGCAATTCACTTGACACACCACGCTCATCAGTTCATGGCCCTTTTTTTGATTGACTGCCGCACAGTCAGTCATCCGTGTTTCACGCCAGTCACCCGTCGCCACCATCCTCCCCATCCCTGCCGGAGGAGGCACATTAGACTTTTGCTTTTACACCGGTTGCCAGCTCCCGGTTTCCGTCCCTTGCAGTGCTAAGCTGTGTTCGAAAGAAGAAAACCAGCCAAGTGAGAGACTGATGACGTTGTTGACCTTCTGTACGAAGTACGAATACCTAGGTACTTCGCCAGAATGAATTACGTTCCATTCGCTTGCAGCAACGCAAGGGGCAGCAACAATCTCCTCCCTGTGAGGGTTAGGTAAGAAGCTGTAATGTTGTATCGGGCTGGCTGTCTGGGAAGCATTGAAAGGTCCCACACGAGGGATGTGTTGCGTCCCAAAGAAGACGCTTCGCATCTCAATTCAATCTTGCTTTTCCAACCGTTTTGATACCCGACCCAACTGAAATTGCAATCCATCTATACCAAGTCGCGGGCTTACACCGGCAACGGCCCCTTGTCACTTATTCCTGGACTTCAGTCACCCGGCCCTGGCCCTGTTTCCTGACCACGCCGCCCCATTCCTCGTCGAGATTGTTCAGCTCAATCATCAGGCTCTCCCACTCGTCGTCTTCCTCCTCGTCCGCCTGATCGGCGCTGTGCCACCTCACGGTGCTCTGCAAGAACAGCAAAATGCCGTAGTAGTCCCGTTCAATGCGCGCCCGCATCCACCAGTAGCCGTAGCGGCCCAGCATCCCGAGCCAGTAGGCGAAGATCCAGAGTGCTCGCTGGTCGTTGTTCAAGAGAAGCTGAATAAAGTCCAGGGACAGCTTCCCGACAAACTGCATGTAGATGTAGATGTTCATGAAATCAGCCTCGGTCTCGCGCATCTCGGCCAGTGCACGCAACGGCGCAGCAAGGACGTCTGGGGAAAAACTGTCACCTTGTTGTAGCTGCATGAGCCATTGCCATCGATCTGGGATATCGGTAACGCCCAGGCCGCCGTCTTTGGTCAGGTTCAAGCCCCTGTCGTTGACAAAGTCAATCATTTGCGCCATCCTGGCGTCGAGCTTAGATGTGTTGAGACCGTTGATGAACGGCTTCACGCCTAGCTGGAACTCGAGCCACTTCAGACGATCCGGGTCGGAGCTGAAAGCCCAACAGGCTGAAGGATCTACATCGTCCACCAGGGCAAAGGCCAGCATGTGGATGGTCAGGGCCGTGCCTACCAGGGCCTCTGCGCCTCCGGGGGTGTCCGTTACAGTCACGTCCGTGTCGTTTGTGACCTGGCACTCACTCAAGGCTCTCGTGAAACTATGGACAGACACGTCCTTCAAGTGGCATTCCGCGAGCACGTGAGCCTTTGGTCGAGCGACATGATAGCGCAGATGGCAGGCGGCAATGGCAAGGGTGACGGTGCAGAGATAGGGACGCTCAAGCCAAGCGGTCCACGGAGGCATCATCCACGAACACTCTGTGATGTACAGGTAATTCTGGGTGAAGTGATTCAGCAACATGTCAATCGTGGTGGCACCTGGAGGGCTGGCATATTGCGTCGAGAGTTCCGACCGGTACTCGGGCTGCGCCAACGGGTCGGCGAAGCCCTCGTTCTGCAGGCGGCGACGTTGGATGCTGTTAGGTTCTGTATCATAGACGCAGGGGGTGTTGTTTCTCTGGCAGCGTTTGCAGATGGGATGTGTCTCGTCGCACTGTTTAGAGATTACCGGCTTAGACTAGGACTACAGTACGAGAAAGGCAACAGACGGAGAAAGGGTGGTGACAGATGGTCTCCCGGTGGCCAATACCTTTACTCTTTTCCGCTTACAGTGGATGCATCCCGAGCGGCTCTTGACGTGGAACTTTCGCTTCTTGTGCTCCCGGAGCTGGAATGCTGGCGCGGCAGCCGAGGCGGAGCTTGAGGCTGATGCCGCGGTGGAGGCAGAAGCTGCGGCGGAGGTGGATGCCTGAGTGGGCGGTTGAGCCGGGAAAAGGACGAAAAACTTGGGTGTCGTGGACGGAGCTGGGGGAGGAGGGGAGGGCATAGAGGCGATGGGTTGATCCGCAGTTCCGGATCGAGTATACGATGGACAGCAGGAGTTACGGAGTCGGACGGAGCAGGCAAGGCAAAGGAGGGGAGGACTGGACAGGTCTTCCGAGTTTCTGTCCACTTCGTTTTTGGTGCCTGCGGGCAGACCGAGGCACTCACATGACGAGGACGCGTAGCTGTATTGGACCTAGCTGGGTTTTTCTTTTTGCTGTTGTCCTCTCAACTCTGCATTAACTAAGCAGAATGCGCAATAACTAGTGTCATCCCTGTTCGCGGATCCGTTTGGTGTCGAGAACTACGGAGGATTGGGAGAGCGAAGGAGTCGGGGAGAACGACTATGCACGGGAACGAGGCATAGTGAATAGTTTAACCTCCGTCGTCGCGAATACGGATCCGCTCCCCTTGCCTGACGCTCGAGCTAAGAAAGTAAAAAGCTTTTTGACAAGAATATTGAATCCGTGCGTCGCTTTTTGGCGCGGGAATATCGGGCTGCTGGACTTTGCAGTCGAATAGAGCCTACCCTGGACTTGATGCCATTTTCTCATGTCGCTATGGAAAGACTCTGATATGTCTCTTTGTTCTCTATGATGGTGATTATTATGAATATTTGAAAAGATTTACACGATACCCAACATTGGGACAAAGGTTGGGTCAATGTCTTGTCAAAATAATAAATCTTGCTTCTGCTTTGTTATTTGGTTACTTGTTAGTTGTCACTCACTCAGCCCCAACTCATTATTTCCCCCTTTGCCTTCCACACACTTCCCCAACTGGTCCTCTTCACCAAGGGCGCGATCCAGCCACATTCGGAACACCCGTAGAACGCCTAGAGATAATCATTTACTCAATACACACCTGTCTCACACTCAACCTCGCCGACCTGTGGCCTCAAAGTGATAACTTCTCTTGAGTTTACTGGCCGGCAAATCAGCGCTACTCCGTTAACTCGCCCCGCAGACTAATTCATTAATTCAATGCTCAATGAATTCCAGCTTGTCCCCATTCACGTCGCCTTGTCATTAGGACTAGACCGACGCCTCCACCACCATGTCATCGCAAAGGACGGGACGAGATGCTTTCGGCTTTGATCGCCAAGGAAAGCACCCGAGTGGCGGGTGACCTGGCGCCGCGCAGAACCTCCAGAGCAGTCGAAGTGATTGTCCATGCCAGAAATAGCAAAATGCTCTTATTTGGCCCGCGTTCCCCGGACATTCAAAGAGCCTCCTAGGGCAAGCTTTGAGGTACGCGCCACCAGGTCGTATCCCGCCTGTACGGCGCAGTCAGGGGCCAAAAGCATCGGTACGTAGTGGCATCTGATTCTCCAAAACAATCAAGAATTACATTCTTGATAATAGAGAATCTGGTCTCAAGAAGGCCAAGGAATGTGGGGGACCAAAATATCGGGATATGGCTTGCAGCTAAGTAGAAGCGAGGTGAGTGTGGGGTGTTTAATGAGTTAGAGAGATGGAAATCGTACGACATTCGGTGATGGCTGTGAAAAAGGCTTGATAGTTTGAAGGAGAGATACGGCTGTGAATGGAATCTCGGTGCCGGCGAGATCTTGTTCAGATTTTTGGGACCATGACGCCGCCAAGCTCGATTCGACGGGACAACTTCAGCAGATCGGAAGAAAATAAGGTCCCGACAAACGACCCATTCGGCTCTTGATCCGATCAGGGCCACAAGGAAGCGTCTTGGCCGAGGCATTTCTGACTCGAGCCAGCCAGCTTTCCCATGATTTAAGAGTGTGGCAATGGGACAATAGGATACCTTATTTTGATCCTGTCCGCTTAGTCGCCTTCTTGATTGGAATGAATAGAATGCAAACTCGATATCACTCGGAGCTCCGTTCGGCCTTTACACGCCAAGGCGTGCCCACCTGGCGTGACCAGAGTCGAAGTCTGAACCGAGACCGACGCCTGTCACTCAGGCACCCACCGATTTAACGCAAGTTCGCCGCAGTATTGACTTTCTGGGTCCTTAGAACACCCCCAGACTCTGTCATTGCATGAGAGCTACTATTCCGCCCCTGCCAGGCACACGAACCGGTGTGATGGAAAGACAGTATCCTTCAACTTCACTCACGTACTGGGCCGCGCGACTAAACGCACACTCGCTACACACTGCCGAGCGACACACAATGGACGACACCCCACTGAGATAGTACCAGTCGATATAAACTCACCGCCACTATCACTATAGGCCTAGTCACACCAACACATTACTGTATTCATCTCCTAGCCTCACCTAAGTAGGCTAAGTTCATCCCACCCTCATGTTCTGCTAAATGTGGGATTACTAACATTGTATCCCCAAACTTAGGTGACCAAGGGCTACACCAGCGCCGGCCGCAGTGTTGCCAACTCAGGCTATTAATCTCTTCCTAGAGTCGACCAGGGACGAATGCTATCATGCCAAACGCACTGGGCGGGAAGCATAGTGTGCTTTCCGTCTTGGGTCCCGCAGTTCTGAAGTGCGTCCTCAGATTCGCAGACTATTAACATGGTAAACAACTTAACGCTTGAAGGGCTAAGCCAGCTATGTAGGCCTAGGAATCGCGAAGAACAACAATGTTCTGGGCATAGTATTACAATTTCGCCATGTAAACTGAATTTGGGAAGACGGCCTGGCTGTCGGTGTTGACTGGCTGCACCAAGTTATGAGCCCTGGATGTGTTAACCCAGTTACTTGATTAAATGGAATAAATGGTTTTATGAGTAAGAATGTTTTAATTAATGTAAAATAGGCCTATAAATTTTCACATGTATATTTATTAATAAATATCCTATTATAACGTGTTGACTCATTAGCTGGGCATCTATAAGGCATTTATCCCTACCTTACTTGAAGTGCTGCTCTTTCGTGCCTTGCTCAACTTTTACTTCATCTACACTTTGTCTGGTTCTTGAGCTATCATCACTACGCCACACACTATTCTCGTTCAAATACTGTCATGGAGCTTTCCGATTGGGACCATTCCTACTTCTCGTTCTGGCGATCCGCTTGGGGCGCTGAAGTACGACTAATCGTGGCCGAGCTTGATAAGTTTCAATAATTTTCTGTCGTTCCTCGTAATAGCTTAGGCACTTCAAGTCGAATTTATCCCTATTGTCTAGAATACCACGTGCGAAATCCTGTGCATTGTTGGGGCTTCCAAAATCCACCATGCTCTTCTGACTGGGTACTGACATGAGTTTTACACTTCAAACTTATCACAAGCAAGGTAAAAGCGAAGGATGGGTTTTCGTAACTCTTACAAATGAGACCACCATCCTCAGTGATTCATTTATCTGTCGATACACAGATATTGCCCAACTGCAGGGTATCAGCTGGGATATCTTCCGATGATAGCAAGCCATGGCCGGTGCTTGTCTTTGGAAGAGCGCACCTCGGAGACCTATCCCACTTTGCAACGCATGCAGGATAGGGCATGATGGCGATGGAGCACATCCGGCTCTGCATCGATATTGGCAGAGTCATCACGGATAGGCATGATAATGGGTAAGTCGCAACTGTACAACCCAGCATGAGACAATTAACGAGTCCTTCGGGATTGTGCATGGAGATACCAAGCCAGATAATATCCTCATCTTCAAAGACGAGTATAGGGCATATAACCCGAGAGTCATTGACTTGGGTTACTCCTCTGGGTGTACTCACGAGTACCTACTGCTGATGCTACTAATGTTAGCCATGGTGCGCTCTAGAGGACGACGGTCGACGTGAAGAGTGAACTCTCCTAGAAGCCGTAAGAACAGACTTGTTGTCATTTGGCATGCGCTGTTTCTGGGTTCTATTTGAGCCTCCTATCTCGAGAGGAGCAGTCCTGGATGAATGTCTGGCCGTGCCAGCTACCGCGCCTACAAGAAGAGTGGATGATATTCTGAAGGGCGCGAAGGGGAATGGCACCGTTTTGACACGGGCTAGCCAACTCTTGATGGCAGACACGACCTTGGAGAGCGACAAAAAGAGAGTCCTCAAGAAGTTTTTCGACAGAAGCCTGAGGTCATGACCGAGAGCTATGAGCATCGATGCTGCTCGTGCTTGATACACACCCGCATCTTGGCTTAAAATATGCAGCAATTGGCGCATGGTATGGGTACTCTAACTGTCTTGTTCCAGGATTCCTTCAGCAACAGCTTCATTTCGCTTTACTCCGAAGCCAACGTAGTAACACAAGGCTGCCGGAGTGGAGGTAGGAGCAGATGAGGATGGACCCTTGGAGACACTGTGTAATGTAGGACCGGACTCGGTAGTCGCTGCTGTAAAAGTTGTAGATGGACTTTTCAATCTACTTCTTTTTAGCATAGTTCTCTAATGGCTTCTTGGTGCTGCACCTTGAGATCCCCGCTTCCCATACTGATGTGCTTAGGTTTTGCCAACAACGCGTCTTGATCAGTTGCCCAGCTCCATAGGTTGTTAGCTTCGCCATGTCTAAACTCATTTTATTCTTACAGTTGGGGATCCAGCTCGCTCAAGAAAGCTTCAAGACTCGTATCCCGGCGATTGCGATCATCTTGGCCTTACGCAACTTTTGCGCACACGTACCGCGAGCAGGGAAAGATGGGAATTGCTAAAGCATAACCTGCACAAGAAATCAGTGATTTGATCATTGCTTGCGGCAACGATCATGTTCTGACAAAGTTGTCAATAATCAGTCTTGCTGAGATTTTCTCAATGCAAGGGAACTGGGATGGGACTGAAAGGTTGGAGCCGGAGGAGCTGGAGACAAACAGAGCCCAGCTCGGAGCAAATCAACCCACTACGCTTAGTAGTATAAGCAACTTGGCCTCAACCTATCTTAGTCAGGGTCGCTATAACGAAGCCGAAGTGACCGAGGCGAAAGTTTTAGAGACTTTTACAAAGCAGTCTAGAACAGATCACCATGATACGTTGAGCATGATGGAGAATCTAGCAACAGTGTATATGTGGCAAGACCGGTGGAGGGAAGCTGAAGAGCTACACGGCGAAGTACTCGTGATATATAAAACGAGACTCGGGGAAGACTGTCCTTCGACACTAAGCAGAACTTCTCCTCTAGCGGGCATAAATATACATCAAGGCCGGTGAAAAGAAGCCGAGGAGCTGATGACGACGGTGGTTAGGACTCGTAGGAGCACAATGGATCTGGACTATCCCTCCGTTCTGAGACACCATAGACTTTGGACCGCACGGAGTTTAAATTGCTCCTCAAACTAAGCGCACAAGCTGCAAGCTGCCACACAGGGTTTGCTTTAAGAATACCAACTCCAAGGTAAACTTAAGAAACACCTGAGCAGTCTTTGAGACTGTAAAACGAGACCCTACAGCTGATATTCGAGAGCCTTCAAATAAGTTCCTCCAGGGAGATTTATTAAGTCCGAGTTATCATGCAGATTTACCGTTTCTATTGAGAAATCATGTCTTGTATTCAATGCTGGGCTTAGCATCAATACCAGCTGAGTTGACGGGCTGGTCAAGTTACACTTGACTCAATGCACGAGAAGCTGCTGATTTGATGGATAGTGACTTGACTACTCATCAGCACCTGCAGGCATATGCTAACAGCGAGCGGCCTCCGGACTCGCCTTGCTTGGCTGTTAGTGACCGTGAAGGATCCGCTGTGTGATTCGGGCCCTCGGGGACGTTTAAGTTGAAGAGGGGTTATGGAGCTGACGCCAGGTCTGGACTCTAACCAGGTGAGTTGTTCGGGAGGGATCCGAGACATATTGACCAACTCGAGCAGCTACGTGCGGGCCGAGCCGCCCAGAGAGGCAATAAATAAGCCGAGACCCATGCTCACTAATAATGGAACCCATGTGCCTATTCCGCTCTCAACCATGATTTCGCGCCCAGTTAGACGAATCACCATGTCACGGGCACTTTCGCCGAGCATGCTTAATTTAGAACCTATAACCTAACTAAGCTTATGCACACGGCTTCGAGGTGCATTACCTAGAGACCGGCACGGCACGCACGGCACGCACGGCAGCACGGCACCATATTGCTCACAGCTCGTAGCATGTATTGGAGCCATTTCGCTCGGCATCTTTCACACGATGTGTGACAACAGCTGCACAATACGAGAAGCTAATAGATTATTGGAAGGTGTCTGATGGGAACGAACATGGCCATGATACCACGGCAACCCATTGGATCCGGGCGACACGACGAAACACCAAAGTTCCAACTCTTGACAGATCAACAGTTGAAGCCATGTTCGGAACCGCAGGTTGGAATGAGTACATGCAATGCTATGGGGCAAATCTAGAGACATGTAGTTAACACAGGGCGCTTATACTGTATCACAGTGAAGCGGTCTATCGCTCCAGTAGGTATATAATACTTCTCTGCTCCCGCATTCAGCTTCCATCCTCAGTACGCACCTCAACCAACATCTTTGCCTAGCCTGACTCTTGCATCTTCACAACTACAATGATGTTCTCTCTAGCCAAGTTCGCAACCTTTATCTTCGGTCTGGCTACCGTTGCCGTTGCGGTCCCTGCCCCGGCCTCAACCAAGCAGTTTGACACAGATGGGGGCTTCATTGTCACACACAACGCTGTTGACTACTTCCCACATGCCACTGGCGATCTCAGCCCCTGGGACATTGCCGTCCGCTTCACTGGCTACAACTCGACCATGGAAGAATGGCTTACCAGCCTCGACCCCAGCTTCGGCGCGAACGATGAGGAGAAGGCCAAGATCCTCGTCTCCGCCGCCTATGTCAAGCCCTTTGACAAAAATGACCCGGACATGGTCGGCGAAGTGGAGGCTCTCCTCGGGGCCGTCGCTGGCGAGACCACCGAAGACGTCGCCAAGCGCATCGAGAAGCGCAATACCCAGTACATCGTTTCGCTCTCACACGTCGTTGTTTGGCACGCATGCGAGGCGTTCTTTTCCTGCGTGTCTGGCGCCACCTGCAGCTTCAGCATCGACGTAGGAAAAGCGCCACGTAGTCAGTGTCAGAGCCAGGGCGGCCAGAACTGCTGCATCTCTTGGTCTACCTACAAGGTCCAGGCCGGTTTCTTCAGCCGCACTTGGACCAACTGCGATGTCGATGTTCAGAACTCCGGTCACTCGAGTGCGTCTTGCGAGGGCAAGAGCGATAGCACTGGTGGAGATGTCTGCCTCAGCAACCGCGCCAGTGGCTGCACATAAAGGATGAGCTGTGGCCCAATAGACGGAACTCAGGACTGTGAGTGGAGTTGTGGTAGTTGGGGAATTTGAGAGACCCAGATCTTGTTCCTGGTAGCTTAAAGGATGCTTTGGAAGGGTGCTAGGGTGTGATATGGAACAAAGGTCAGAGCTGTTTAGAGCTTTTGGGAGTCAACTGTTAAGCCTTCAGACTAAGTATGTGAACTAGCCACTGGCCCACGGGGAAGACTATACAAGGGTTGAATCAAGGGCGGCTATAAGAGCTATCTTGATCTACCTATCAAGTGGTTGTTGTTGTTGTAGACTAGAGAATATATTCCGATAGCCTAATGTGAGTTCTGTTAGCCTATGGCTATGTGAAGCAAAGAGCTGATGTTGGTTACTCCCTCAGGGCATCACCAGTTCCAACAGTGACCTCTTATCTGTAGCAGCCGACTTTTTTTTGGGCCGCTCGGCTTTTAACTTGACTATATCCCAGCCAAGACGCGCTTCGACAGCTGGCTCCCCGCGTTGAACCAGTTGCTCTACAACAGTAGTGCAGACGAGGCAGCAAGCCCAACTTTGACTTTCTCGAAATAGTTCAGACATAAAGAGTATCTGTTGAGCCAGATCTTGGAGAGTGATGACAAAGAGAAACTGCGTAAACAGTCGATGGCAGTCACTGAGGCAGGCGACAACGACACCGGCTCCTTGACAGCCGTCGGGCGGCTCACAAGCCTCTCTGAGACTGACCGTCTGAGTGAACACGTGGAAAAGGCCGAATGGCTAGGTAGCCGTGGATCGTGGGATTTGCAGGAAGCCAGGAGAACCGGGTTGATTCCTTCACCCATGGGCTGGACGACAACATTCAGCTGCAGAAGCACCAGCATCCAAAGTACCTCACACACCAAAATCGCTCCCGAGAGGGATTTGAATATTACTCAATCAGCATGCTCCTACTGAAAATTGGGCTCTGGAGTTCTTTATCCAAGCCCACGCAGTCAAATCGTTTGTGAGATATAACGAATGAGCAATTCAGGAGAGGCGCTGTTGCCACTAGGGTTTCACAGCTTGGTATTGCGATGGAACACGCTATATGGAGGCAACTCGCATATGTTTGGTGGGGGGAATTGGAGGAAAGATAGAGGACTCGAGAGATGCAGTAGGTGCTCAGTCAATGCTATTTAAGAGGGTAAGGAAGTTTAAGCAATTAAACAGACTTATTGGTATTGGTTATCCGGGGGCGGAATAACTGCTTGTGTTCACGCGCAGCCTCATTTCACGACCTGCGTTACTGAAAGCACAGGTCCTAAAGCCAGGTAGTCTGATTAGTAGTCTGATTCAAGGCAGGTTGTTGATTAATGGGCCGAGACAACATGAAATGCAACGTCTCACTGATCTACTATGGTTGAAAAAGATGGATCAATGATCCATGCGGATGTTTCTGAGCTTACTAAAGTTCCTGAAGGACTTTTGTTTGGTAGGATTGAAGGATTCGGATAGCTGAGACCGGGCCAATCGCCGGCACCATTCAAGGCACAGGGGACACGAGAGCAGGGGATGCGAACTGCCCAGACGGGGATGATCGCAATGATCAGCTCATGGATCAGAAGCATATAAATGAGATCGTTCCCTTCTCGCCCACCTCGCAATTGTTAAGCAACCTCAAAAGAGACAGCCAGAAACACTTTGAAATGAGCGTCAAGTTAGTTGTATTTGGCGCCGCAGCCCTCTTGGCCACTGCCGCTCTGGCAAATGACTCAATTCCTTCCAGCGCCTTCGAGAGTATGTCTAATTCGCCCCTTCCGTCAAAAGCCTACAGAGACACAGTCTGATTTATCTGTATAGATGGTGGCAGAGATGCTGCTGTTGCTGCCGCACCCATGTACCACTTCGGCCGGTCCTGGGGCCGCGCCCCCTGCTACCCCGAAGCTGCAGAGATCAACGGCGTGCAGGTTCAAGGCGTTGACTCTGACCTGTGCTTCTCTAGCCAGAACGGAGGCTGCGCCGATCCTGGTCCTTGGAACGGGGTGAACTCTCCGGGAAACCCCTTCCCCGTGTACTATACGGTGCGTAAGTGCAACGATAATGAGTGGCGCGTTGCCTACAGTATCTACTTCAAGAAAGACTCGGGTCACAAGAATGACTGGGAAAACTCCATTGTCATCTGGAATGGAGATGGAAATGGCCAGTGGACTCGCACGGGCACATTACTTGGCTGGCATAGCGGTTGGGATTACATCAAGTGGAATGAGATCCAAAACACTGTTAACGAGTACGTATTCCCTTTCTTGACTGAGACGCGTGGCAGCCACGTGGCTAACAGCTTCTCAGTGACAATGTGCTTCTCCAGGGCGGTAACAATCTCAACCACGCCAAGGTGTACCAGGGATTCTACTATCACCCTACCTTCTCGACGCGAAAGACATCCCTCAATACGTGCGCCAACACGCGAGACGAGTTCCGATCTTGGGACTGGTACTTCCTCCCTGGGACTGACTGGCTTTACGATGGTGAACTTATCAAGGATGGATGGGACTGGGGTAGTGCTGATACTAATCCTTCGTCTCTTCGCAACGATGCCAGATGGGTCTGCAACCGCTCGGCTTAGAAGATAGACATATTTCATCCCTTGGGGCTGGCTTCTGAATCTTTGTCCGGCCACTGTCCTCTTCAACTGTGTCGCATGTTTGATGTGGATCGAATGTGATGAAATCCCCAGATATTCCTGATAGCGAATTCAACGAGAAATTCACGTGTGCATTCTTCGATTGAGAAGGCCTATGGCCTAGCATGTATTATTTGAGGAGGCTTGATCGGGGGCGCATCATGTACAGGTATGATATGGCCAAGACAGATCGACTGCTTCCCCTTTGCTTTGGCTATTTCGTCTTACAAACGGACAAGTCACGTTAATCTTGAATGCAGGAAATAAGGTCATGGAAGCCAATCGTTGAAGTCAAATCACTTCTCAAAATCACATGCGTCTAGACTAGGTACATTAATTACTAATAATCCCGCAAGTAGGATCTGATAGACATATAGCACATGATATCAACGTAGGACACCCTTGATATAGAGCGGGAGGAAATTGGAGGTAAAGTCAAACTCTAGATTAGTGTCCAGTACCGTAATGACAGGAACTCTACCAGACAGTGCCCTTAGTCTGGGTTCCATGGGTTTTCTCCAGCTTACGAACGTTGATGTTTTTCCATAAGAAAAGGCAGGCAATGCAAAGAGGCATAATAGCCACACCCGTGATGACCATCTTTCTCTGAACATCCGAGTAAGCGGCATTGATTGCGTCACGGACAGGGCTTCCGGGGGGGTAGGACAGCTGAACAGTGATGTCGCCATAAATGGTAGCCATCTGGTCCTTGGAATCTTCAGGAAGTCGAGCAAGAAGCTGCTGGGGAAGGATGTTGGTCCAAAGACCGCCGGCAATGGCAAAGCCCATGGCAGCACCAATTGAGCCGAAGAGACCGAACAGAGCAATCGACACAGCAATTTCCTGATGAGTGACGGAAGCCATAATGGCAAGCTGGGCAGTCAGAGCCCATACGCCACTGTAGATTCCGTTGAATAGCTGGCACATGACAAGCCAATTGACGCCTGATTCAGGAGTTCGGAAGTGGATTAGAAGAGCTGTTCCCATAATGGCGAAAGGAGTCATGGCAATGGAAGGCCACTTGAAGGTTCCGATATAGCGGATCGCGCTGTCGTGATGTTAGTTGGGATTGTGAAGAAGTGAGAGGTCGACTTACAGTCCGACAAAGGGGCCAATGAAAGAGGACATGAGAGAGAAGGAGTTTAAAACATAACCGGAGATGGTAATGTCAAGGTTGTGAACGACTTGGAGGTACGAAGAGTAGTAGGCATCCCATGTGCTAAAGGGGTCAGTTAGAGGGGCTCTCCGAATAGGTGTCCTCCGAGGAGATCTGGGGACTTACAAAATGGAACAGAACATGATGCCATAGACAAGGCATGCGCCTAGAATAGTGCGATCCTTGAGGAACTTCCAGGGGATATATGGAACAGGGGCGAGGAAGCGCTCGTAGAGAACAAAGGTCACAAGCAAAACTACTCCAAGGACGATCATGGCAATGATGTAGCCAGTTTTCCATCCGTTGGGTGCATAGTAAACCAAGCTAAAGGGCAGGAGAAGCAGAGACCATCCAAAGACAGTGAGCATCATACCGATTACTGAAATGAAAATTAGTCGGCTATTAGGGAGAGGCTGGGATAGGCTGGGGGCGAACCGTCAAACTGAATGAAGTAGTACTTGAAGGACTCCCACGCATTGCGGTTCGCAACTCGCTGAGGATAAACGCCGGCAGCGATAGCCTTTCGCTTACTCCAGAGGAAGATGACAGCCACAGGAATACAGAAGAAGACCTGCATGATCAAGAAGGCGCCGAAAGCCCATCGGAAGTTGACGTTGGTGTAGAAGAGATCGGCAATTCGGGGACCGGCGAAGGTAGTGGCGATAATAGGGGTCGAGTTGATGCCGAAAAGAATCATTCGGTTTCGGAGACTCGTGATGTCGGCAAGAATAATCGTAATGACATATCCCAGACCCAGATGACCAACCCAATAGAGCGTATGAGCAGCAGCATACATCTCGACGTTAGTACAAGTGGCCTTCATGATCATGCCAATTACCACAAGTAAGAGCATGACTAGGAAACCTTCGACACGGCCCCAGATATCGATGATCTTGGCAATAGTCAGGTTGCAGACGCCACCAATAATAGTCGCAACAATGCCCGTGGTGGCCAGGAGACCGTGTTGGTCAAAAGCCGAAGTGATGTAAGGAATCAGAGTCGACTGAACAGACTGGAGTAACTGGTCTATGAAAGAGACGAGATAAAGCCTTGATAACGATTAGTTCCGGCCAGAATAGGACGACTCGTGTGATGGCGCTTACAAGATGAACATGACGACGAGGACTTGCTTGGTCCACACGGTGGTGATGGCTTCGACTCGCTTGACACCATCCTGCTTTTGGGCCTCCTCATCGTTGAGCTCGGGCTTCTCGGGGTCGTTTTCTTGGTGTGACAACTGCTTTTGGATCTCGTTGGTGACAGCGGCGGGAACCTCTGCAGTTGGCTGAGGAGCCATGGAGTTGATTGTGGCCATGATGGACCTCACGGTATGGTGTGGCGGCACTAGATGAACCTCCCAATTTTGAATAGGACAGAATTGGATGCAGAAGGAAGAGAGAAACAGCGTCCAGTTTCGATGGGAGCGATCGACGACTTTTAAATTATGGATTAGTTACATTGATCTCCTCGAAAGCGACGGAGGATCTTCTCCTGTTCCTCTTAGCTGCTCGCGAGCTCCATCCTTCTCTGACCACAGTAACTAGTCTTCCTCGATGCCCACTAAACCAATGACTGGTTGACTGGATGACCGGGTACTGAACGTGGGATGTGACAGGCACAAGATGGAAAGCGCGCCACCCAAGCTGACATGGTTGCATCTCCGTCCAGGGCCTGCGGGGGTTCGTTCATAGCCTCAGGGTTAGTGGTTCTCGGAGGGCACCGTGGTTGCAATACTGTTGGGCTGTTTCCCGTTCTATTGAGACAACGTGGTTGGCCGTCGACAGCGGAGATGTGGACGAAAACGCCACTGATCGACAGTCTAGACTTTGTCTTATCAGATGATCGAGATAAAAATTATCGCTGGTGGATATGGAAGACGGGATGAGGGATTACTCCTCCAATCAACAGTGGTCGAGAAGCCTTGTCGAGTCCGAGCCTACTCTTCCGAGCTCTTGTCCTAAATATTACCTGAGAAAAATGCTGCGAGCTCGGAATGATGGAAGACAGGGAAGGACACTCACTGTCTACCGCGCCTCCTCAACTAGACCAGACCTGCGAAAGGATAAACGTTTGTTGTCCGATGGGTCGGACGATGCTCCAGCTTTAGCGAGTCAGTGATCACTCCCCAAGGACGAAAATTCTGCGTCCCTTATTACCTCACGGATATAGCAATTTTATCAGATCGGCGCCAAGTGGCCCAATGCTCGACTAGTTTCTATCTGAGAGGAAAGAGATGGTGGAAGCGACGCCTCACCGGGGCAGCATGTTCTTAGCCGCGTAGCCCTGTCTTCCCCGAGGCTAAAATCCGTGCGTATGGGGGGGCCCTGCGTAGCAAAGAATTTAAGCGTCATTCAAGAGTTAAGATGCTCATTGCTTACCATGTTCAGTTCCTTTGACCCCGGTGGGGAAGTAAGCAGAGAGATCCACTACGACGTAGTACATGGTGCTGGGATGAGGTCTGTGGCCGCATCTTGACTACCGAACAAGGCCATTCCCCCGCTCAGCGTCGCTTGGCAAACTTGGAGACAGCATCTGAATACGTAGTAAGTAGCAAGTAAGAAGAAGAGGAAAGAAAAATTTATCCAAAGCGCTATACGCGAATGGGACATCTTGGCAAAATGGAATGGCAACAGGTTCGTTCGACTATGTGGATCAAGTAAGTGAATCGTCCAGCCCACGCGTGATGCAGGAAGTTGCAGGATCGGGCATGGACTTGGTTCTGGCCCTAAATAATTATGAGGCTATTTGCAGTCTAGATATTGTCATGTTGTAGCCGATGAAATCACGCGAACGCATAGCAAGACATACGGTGGTCGCCTTGCGAGGGACGCCTTGCTTTTTCCAAACACTTGCCGTTGCCGTCTTCTCAACAGCCGGACGCCACCTCCGTAATTGTACCTGCAACTCACGTCCCTCGCATTTGACTGGGTAAAACGTGCGGTGTGTGCTCAGACAGCCCCTTGTTGAAGGTGCCTATTTCGGACCCTGCATTGCATGCCTGAAATGCCCAGCCTTAAAACTTTCCCGACATTCAACATTGATCCAATTGAAACCCCCCCCCCCCAGCCTGTCATCACACCTCTGAAGACATTTCTCACTCGGTCTCTCCCCTGTCGACTGGCCAAGACATGACATTCGGTCGAAAGGCGACCCCCACGCCCCGCCAAGTAACACTAGGTCCCCCCTCCGCAGTACTGAATCGCCAAGATGACTTGTTGCCGACCAAGTCCGAAGGCCCCTGTCCCTAGCAACCCAATCAATCGGAATGGGCGAAACCAGACGCTGTTTGACTGTCTGAAAGGCTGAGACAGCATGCGAGCTCCCATTGAGAGACCCAGTTTCTCGTGCCCACCAACTCGGACAACCCTGGGTACTCTGCCTTGCCGGCATGGAGAATCGTACACTGCTACAGTACCGGGCTCGCACACGTGCCAGTGAAGCGGCTTCCTCCGCTTGCACAACCTTATCTGATTATCCTTAGCGAGTAACTACTGGGCTGGGCAGGCAAAGCAAGTTAATGGCACGGGACTGCGATGCAGTAGGCCAAATATGGAAGTTGCTAAAAAAACATTCCACTGAATGATATGCAATGCTAATTCAGAACGAGCTCGGTTGCCAAGCTGCTTTTCGAGTGGCGAGGTACCATGATTCAGCATCAATAGAAAGTCCTTGCCCACAGCCAAGGACTTTCGACCAGGTACTCTCGCAGTAAGAAGCTGATCCTCTTGCCACGAGAATCGAACAGTTTGATCACCGCCTACCTCCAACCAGTGGAGGTTTCCATCGAAATAGGGACATTCACAGTGACTGATGCCGACATGAATCATGGAGTATATGGGACAAATTGAAGGTGTCCAACAACAGTGAAGCGCAGACATTAGCTAGTTGGCGCGTTGTCGGCGCCTCGTGAACTGATGAGCCCACAGGTGAAACCATACATTTACGCATCTCAAGAAGAAGGCCCGAAACGTCCCGTATTCTCGGCAGCTGTCGCTGCAAGACGGCTTGTCCGCCTTTACATCGTCTCCAATGGATCGAGTTGAGTCAATTCACAAAATCGCGGTGGGGAAATTGAACTCGTTCAATTAGAGCTTTGTGAACATACGAACAGGTGGTTAGGGTTGTCATGAGCCATCATTGAATCCTGTGCTGGCTTTGTTCTAACACGCCCAAAGTCCAACCCCTGTGCCGAAATCGCTTTGTTCTTTGCCCAACGCACGGCTTACCCAATAAGTCAAGACCAAGTAGCTGCAGAGTGAAGTTATCAATTACCCAAAAGTAGTGAAGACGTCGAGCGTTTACACATACCTACTCATTCAAAGGCCGGAACAGGCAGTTGGTCTTACGGTCTACACTTATTTGAGACGCTCATCGTCACACCTAAGACGGCTTACTCGGGATTCACTTGTCATCCGGGACTGTTCTTCCCTCGTTTTACAGAGACGTTCAATTAAAGTGCTGTCCCAAGCCCAAGGGCAACATGGAAGTCCAGGTATGAGATAAACTTAATTACAACAGAACTATATTGATGCAATGCCACACAACGCGTAATGCCCCGATGTTTTCAGTATCTCAATCAATGTTTCAGGTGTCTCAACCAACATTCCCAGGCAGTCGTCGTTCTTGGTCAAATTTTCTAAAAGTAGTCGGTAGAACGTTGAGAAGGCCAGTCATGTCAGTCGTGACAACAGGTTGCGTGAAGTTGAGAGTGAGTTTGAACAGCTATAATGGTAACTAGTCACAGTAGAAAACTCTTGATTGAGTAACGAGACACACTTTGTTTCCTTCGTAACAATGATACATATACTGCAACCCGGGTGAACTGTTCCTTCTGGTGTAGCGTTCTCGTAAATGTTCACTACCCAAGACTAATGTTCCATTGAATAGAAATAGGAGTTCATCCAAACTCGGCGTATCCGTAGACTGGACTCATTCATTGGAGATGGTGCGGCCATCCATGATATCCCCATGAACAACATCAGCCTCTCAACTATATATTCTGCATTCACATCGCCCTGAAACTCAATCTTTTCCTCCTCACCCTTCACACAATCTGCAACCGCGCACTACAACTTTTAACCAGCTTTACCAACTTTACCACCCTTACCAACCTTACCAACTTTACACTAGCACCTCACCTCTCACCCATTACCACCAACTAGCAATCATGCCTCGCTCTACCACTACCATCCGCCGAGACCACACCGACTGGGCTTGTGTCAACCCTCCTTTGGGCGGCTACGACGATGATAAGTGCTACGCGGGTAACGCGATGAGCTACCACGATTGCCGCAACTGCGGTGGCGTCCGAATCAAAGGCACTGAAGCCCTCAACCGACATGGTGACCAGATTGGCTACTTGCGCCGGGTCGTCAACGGAGTTGAGCACTGGGTCTACTTCTGATCAAACACCGCAACCATGGCTCTCCTCGGTCCCTATTTGACTGACTGATCAGAACTCCCTTGGAATCTGGAGTTAACAAGCGCTGCTGCTATCTTATGAACAGCTCATGCAGCTGAATAGTGGATTGCTACAGATGATGAAGTGAACACAACAATGGTCTTTTCGCACTGGAATTTCGCTATGGATACGCACCGGTCAATAGTCCTTAGCATAGCAATCGAAGAACTTTGACCACATCTTATAAACGGAACTACCAACTAGTGATGTTAAGCAATAGTGAAGAAAAACGCGTGCCTTACCATGTCTACCTTGCTAAGTGAAATACAAAATACTATACCAGTTTATGGGAGCTTCGAGGGAATAAAACAAAGAGTAGCTACTAGCTAGGAAGACAAAACCAACAAACAACTAACCCAAAGGAATCGGACTGCAGCAGCGTCTGCAACAGCTAAGAAACGTCAGATCAGCTAGACATTGTTATTAGATGTATCGGGATTGAACGGACAACTAGGTGAGAAGATATGGGCATTTAAAGCCAAGGAAAAGGAAGGAAGTCTTTAAGAAACAGCTGGGTAAAGACTCTATATTCCGGCCAAAACCTGCTACTAGAGCTGAAAGTGGCCACTAATACAGGTACCTTACACAACCTGATAGAAGAGGATGCAGGCTCAAGCCCAGCGCAAAGACTCAATATATACATAGTATGATTATATATCGCGGTCGCCGGCATAATATACACTTTTCTGCATAATCTACATTGCTTTCGGACATGGTCCGCCGCTGGAACTCGTTGCTTCTTCCACTGAGGTAGTATATCTGGCAGTGTCGCATATATTGCGTCGTCCAATTCTTATTACTTCTTGTGCGCTGCTTCTTCCTGGCATTATCGTTAAAATAACGGGAGGACCCGGAACGATCAAATGTGCGTCAATTTTGAAGTCTCGTGACTTGTGCGAAGCAAGCAACGGCAAGTAAACCACTGGCAGTTCCTTCCCAAAGTCATGGTGATTTCCTGATTTCCTGACCTGGTCAAGCGGATCGCAATAAGCACTATTAATAATCCAGTAACAAGCTACGTCATCGGGCAAGGACCATCGACCTCCTGTGGAAATTCTTTGCTGCGATACTCACTCCGTTTTCAATCAACATTTCAGTTTCCTTTCCATCACACTCTCCTCTTTCCCAACCCGACATCCCTACCTCAAGGTTCACACTTTTCTTCTTGGACACTTGCTAATGTCCCCATCTATAGTGTCACCTACGCCCATTTAATACCTAGATACATCCCCAATTTTATAGTAAAGGATGGCCAAGCCACTGGCAGCCGTCAAGGCTCTTGACCATCTTGTCATCACCTGCACGAATGTGTCCAAGACCGCTGAGTGGTACTCGCGTTATCTGGGCATGACCACCGAGACGTTTACGTCCCCGTCAGACCCGAAAACCGTTAGAACGGCACTTCGATTTGGCCAACAAAAGATCAACCTCCACCAGAAAGCCAAAGAATTCGAGCCCAAGGCCAACACTGCGCTTCCCGGAACTGCCGACCTCTGTTTCCTTGTGGAAGAAGGAATCGACCTTGATAAACTTGTTGAAGAATTGCAACAAGAGAGGATTGATGTACTTGAGGGCGGTAGCCCGTCCGAAAGAACCGGTGCCCTGGGGCCGATCCGAAGCGTTTACATTCGAGACCCTGATGGCAATTTAATTGAGTGAGCCAGTAATCCACAAGTCCTCGTACCATTTTGCACTGCTAACAGGAAGCGGCAGACTGTCCCACTACATCAAATAAGATCGAGGTGTCAAACATCTTGGCAGTGAATGAGATTCTTGAAGTCAGTCACATGGCAGCACTGGTTGAGGATGTCGGTGGATATTGAGGCATGTTAATTTGTTATGTCATACTTGGCCTAAGTAACAATCTCTTTGATGGCCATACCCCCAAATCCATCCTTGATTCTTTTCTTCGGCTCCTTTTTCAAATACCGAACTTTTTTTTCCAACTCGGGCGCAGATCAAGAGCATCATCAACCCCATCTTCCGGCTCGCGTCTTTTTCTCAATTTTTCCTCTCTCGATATCGAGTAGCTAGTAAGGAGTGACATGGCAGTTAAATTTAAAGACATTGAGAAATAGTTATTCGACCGCAAGGTGATCAAAATAGGCTATGCTTTTTGTTTACTTGGCGACACCGATGTAAGCGAAGCAGTGCTTGAAGGCACGCTCCTCGATGGCGAACAAACCACCGTGGTCGAGCATGGAGGCGGGGTGCCACTGGCTGGGGTCAACACGCTCAAGGAGTCCCTGGTAGCTGGTCAAACCAATGGGCTCGGTAACTCCCCATGGGTTTCGCAGGACAATATATTGCTTGTCTCCCAAGACGGTAAAGCCAAGGACGGAGTAGGCGTGGTTGGCAACGATGTTGCTGCCGCGGAACTCGCTTCCGGTGGCGTAGGTCCAGGCAACCATGGGGTTGATGGTCTTGAAGTTCATGCAGTTGCAGCGAACGAGACCCAAAAGGTCGCTGGAAGAGTGTTTCTCAGTCTCAAAGTAGTGAGGCTCTCGGCCGTTGATCTGGGCCATGGCCTTGACGGGGTCACCACAGTGGGTTTGGGTCATATCGGGCTGCTCTGAGTGGCCCCCGGTAATCCACTTGGTAAAGGCCTTCTCATACAAAGATGGCCAGATGTCAGCTCCATCGCTCGAGCGGCAGTAGAGAGGCTCGTTGTTCGAGTTGTTGATGGGGATCTTGTAGTTGACCACAACAGTCTCGGTACGGGCGTTGTTGTTACCGCCCTTGTCGTGGAACTTGATGGAGAGCTCCTTCTGCTCATCCTTGTTAGGGTGGACTCGGGTGGCACGGTTGATAGCATGAGGGTCGGACCAGAACACGGAGAACAAAGCGGCGATAAGCCAGCTGTTGCTGGAGCAGCCCTGGGTTGGGTCATCGAATTTGTGCAGGGTCTTCTTCCTCTCGTCGATCTCGAAAGAAGTCAGGTTGCCAATGAGTCGCTTGGTGGCATTCTGGAAGACCTGGTCGTACATATCGCGCCATGTGCTGTTAGGGGGTGTCCAGTGGCCCTTCTGCATTCGGTAGGGGTTGACGAGCTCGTTGATGGACATGGTGACTTCGTGGTTGGACAGGGTCCTGCCCATTTGGTGAGCATGGAGGATCAGGTGTAGCTTGCCATTCTGCATGCGGGCAGCCTTGACACGAGTCTTGCCCATGTCCTTCAGGCCGATCTTCTCGAGGTCTTCGAGGCGCTGGGCCTCGGAGAGATCAGGAGTCATAAGGTCGCGCGCATCCAAGATCTTCATGTCCTTCTCGTTGAGCATCTCTGCCTTGCGGTCCTTCTCGTTGAGCTTCAGGCCGGAAAAGAGAACAGACTGGCTCTTCATGTCAAAGAGCTCCTCGTAGTCCGTCTGAAGAACGTTGGAAATGATTTTGGCAGAGTTGATGGAGTTTCGATCAATGCTTCGGCCGAGCAGGGCTTCAACTAGAGCGTAGGGGTTGACAACACCAACCCGGACATCCTTGGGCGGGGAGTCAGGGCGGAGTCTACCACCTCCAGAGCTGGATCGAGGCTCGAGCTTCATGTCGAGGTCATCGTAATCGTTGGGCAGACTCTCAGAGCCAGTCTCGAGCTTGTCAAGCTTCTGGCCGAGCAAGGCCTCGACAAGGGCGTAGGGGTCGATGGAGACACGGTTGTCCTTGGGGGACATCTCAGAGGAAGCTCGCATATCGCCCATGTTGGTAGAATAAAAAGACTTGTTTGAAGTTATGGAAATAGTTGTTGTAGTTAACTAAGTAATGAAGCGAGTGATGATGGTTGTGGATTGTGATAATGAAGAAGCGCAACACCGGTTTATATATTCAATCGTTTTCATGTTGGCCACCAAAACTTGCACATAATCCTCTCCTCATGATAGATGACGCATGCTTGATTCATTGAATCCCAGGCCCGAACAGATTTACCAGCGCTCGACAGTTGCTGAGCTGTATGGTACGCTTGTCGTCGTTTGCCCATGCCTGTCATTGCGGAGAAGCTTGCCCGACTAGTACCTCATGGTCACCTTCAACATGTAGCATGAACAAGAACTATCTGAGTGAGTGTCTTCTTACAACTGTTGCGAGTTAATGGCACGTCGGTGTACGAAACCGGCATCCCTCGTCTCCTGTAGAGGGGTTTGAGTTGGCTAGATCCACAGCCACTGAAAAATATGACCGTAATCCATTGTCATGGTGCATGGTGAGCTCTTCAAATGCTAGGCGATAACCTAATGAACTGACACCAAGATCATGATGGCCACTTCCGTTGACTCTTGAGGTTTCCCATTGAAACGTTTGGAGATTTACTTTGCGTGAAGCCCGGGGAAGAGAGCCGCAGTCGTCGTGATTGCATACTACGTAGTACTATACCCCAGGAATTTTAGCACCCAATTGCATAGGGGCTAGTGTGTGCATTCGTTACAACCTTGGTCCACGTAGATTTATTTGCCTACAAGAGGACGATGTATCCTGGCCAACAGGACCGTTTACTCCAATGGTGTTGAGCTAGACGATGATAACTTTTTTGTTTCCAAGTCGTATCCTATGCACGAATGCGTAAGCTGAGGAAGAGGATATACTTGCACATGACGCATGACCATGATCATCGTGTGAGGGAAACAATACACGGAGACCGTCGTTGCTCTTGACATGTGACCTCTTGCCATCTGGAATTAGCCGAGGCTACCCGGGTGACCATACTCTTGCATGCCCAATGCGATGCTAGGAATCTAAAAGCAGCACGGTCAAGAAGCGGGGAACAGACGCCGAGTCTCATGGCTTCTCGTGGAGAATGGATAACTTCAATTCAACCAGACGCTATTTACGTTCAAGGTCCTGTAACTCTATCAGAGAACTGGGAGCCAGAGATCGGTTCTTCGTCTACTCGTAAGAGACGCAAAAGCATTCGCGTCTATTGGCTTGGGGGTAACCTACTTTTGTCGCCCAAGACCTGAGTTGTCGGCCTCGACTCGAGGACGGTGAATACCGACGTTAGAACTCATTGGCACGGGGAAGGAAGGAATCCCCGCGATCCCTTAAAAACTTTATTCGAAACTCCTTCAATAGTGGCGTCACATTGAGGAGTCCGTAGTGAAACGCCAGTGCTTAGCGGGGAAACTTGTCCAGGGCCAGGGGAAGAGTGCATCCATCAGCAAACAGGTACATGTATGAATGAGGCTTGGTGTAGTATGAAATGACGGGCGATCGTCCGATCCGACCGAGTGACGATGTTGTGGAGTGATTTGTTTGGTACCATGAGCTACCTTGTGAGCTTCGGCTGAGCAATCAGCTACATAAGATGACCAAACACAGTACCTAAGCACTAAGTATTGCGTGTTTAGATTACATCCGGACGACCAAAAAAGTCCGTCGGGACTTTGATTCACTAATGGCAAATTATCCCGTCAGGCCTTTCTCCTGTCCATCTTCATTATCATTCACGCGTCATTTCCCCTCACGCCTAGCCATCGCAAAAGTATCGAGAATCTTAGAGGGCCATTAGCTCCTCAATTTCTTTTCTATGAAGAATTACTTTCGTATGTGCTATATACATGGTACGGTGTACTCTAGACACATTCGTAGATTGTCTCAGGGACTTGATGCGAAGGGGCAAAGATAGTGTAATTATTCGTAGTCATTGCCACTTGCTCTGAGTTATCATGAATGGAATCTATTAGTGATAAGAGGGTGATGTGTTGCATTACGAGCTGAGGTAAAAGGGATATACACCCGCCAATGCAGTTGCTCGTCATGGCGTATGAACCGTTGGGCAGATGGTAGCGTTCTGGCGATCAATTACAGTAGTGCCAGACCTGAGTTCTCAACGATCATGATGTCCTCCTGAGAATGGGGGGTCTCGCTCCACATTCGTTCAAGGCTCATAGTCCGTTTTTGCAGAGATTGTTCCTTTCCAAACTGGAGTCTGGGGCCAGACTTGTAGAGTTGGCAGGTTCGGCCTCTGCGTTGAATAATTGGCATTTCTGTCTGTGGTACTCCTTTCATGCCGCATTCCCAGTGCGAACATTCTTTCACGAACATCCCTTATTAGCATTCCTAGTCATAGATGTTCATCGTAATAACCTCTGTTGTAGACTTTCCAGTGATGGAAGTTCCTTACACCAAAAGTACTGCATAACCCAAGCTCCTCAAGCATTGACCAATATCCCAAGCACTTTCGTTAATGTCATCATTCTTTGACCAAACAGTGTCCAATACGCTCAGAGCCTCTCTGGCCGTTCCAAATGCCTGCAGGGCGTGGAGGGAACTTCCAATCGCCCGGAACGCCGCTTTCTCTTCCTGCGAAGCGACGCATCCACTAACACAAAACGGCCAGACTAAGGAACGCAGCCAAAATGGAGATATCATCTTCCGGAAAATTTTGATACTCTCCATGGTGTTCTTCCGGATCTGGGGGTCTGACATGTTCCATCCACCCCATACAACTCGCAAATATGTGTGTGCGGCTAAAGCCCAAATGCGTGTAACATCCGCGCATCCTTCATTGAAGGAATGCATGTCACACGCGCAACGCGTATGCTGCAAAAATGCTTCAAAGTGTTGCCTTGGCTTTGAGGCTCTTGTTGATTCCAGCTCATCTAGTTCGGTGAGGCAGGCTTGTATGCGACTCTCGATGGATGCCGCGCGCGAAGACAAATCTGCGGTTATCAATTCGTCCACGTCGGCTTCATCCTTTCTCCAAGCATCAAGTGCGGCAATGTCGCTCAAGATCAGAAAAACCCAAGACTGGCATCCAAGGATCGCCTCAGTCGTCAGAGTGGGTGGCCCGCCGTTTGGTTCCAGCTCGCAATGGAACATTGTCAGTTTCGGAGGACGGCCAAGGGATGTGCTAGCAATTATATCCTTGATGAGGAGGACAGAAGAGAAGAATTTGAAGGCGCCCTGATATGGGCTCGGCACATCGTAGCTCGGGTTTGATCCACCGCGACACAGCTTGTTCAAAACTCTTTGGATTCCCCTTCTGCCGTTTTCGTCGCCATGAGCTTCGAGAATTTGTTGAAACAGGTTGGTCGCTGCTTCGAGGTGCATTTTCCATTTGCCAGATCGGATGGCTACCTCAAAGCCAAGGTATTGGACAATATTCCCCATCAAGGTTACACTTTCCAGCAGGGAGCTACTCACGCCTCGTCGACCAAGGGTCATGAGGTCATGTTGGACAGTCAACAGGGCTGAAGCCACCTGCGTCTGGAGCTCTTTCCACGTGGTGGCAGCACAGGTTTCATGACCCGGTCCCGGGATGACTGGCACAATGGAAAAGAAATAGGCCGATAGGCTGACGATGCTGCAGAAGAAGCCAGGGTTGTTCGTAGCCAGCACGAGTACCCAAGTGCGTCCTCCCTCCAGAATAGATGGTTTGTAAAAGGGATAGAGGCTAGGAAATACGTAGTCCATATATCCTGTGATGAAGCCCATTCCGAGTTCGGTCCCTGAGGTTAGGGTATCAAGTGGCTCATCTTGGCGGGTGGACTCCGAGGGTGCATGGGGAGATACATCAGGTTGATCTTTGGCGGGATTTGATCTGGTGTCGGGCCGTCGTCCTGGGCCCTGAGAAGGATAGGCCGTCAAGCAAGATTCTCTTCGGCTAAGTGACGACGCATTGTCATCCAGACGGGAAGCAATTTGTTGGTCTGCAGGGACATTGGATAGATCCTTGACGATGCTTTCCATCAATGCGATCCCACGACGTCGCTTGGCGCTCTGTCTAACTTGAGCTTTGATTTGCTCTGCCATCCGTTGCTGGCCGTCCCCATTATCCATCCAATCTGGCTTGACGGTACTGTAATGGCAGTCAATCTCGAGAGTGGCGCAGCCTCTGCAAATGGGCGTCGATCCGTCGCATTTCTTATGCCTGATTCGGCATGTCCAGCAGGAATGTTTTCTCATTTTCTTTGGGTCGACATGGGCCGTGGACTTGTGAATGCCTAGTTGAGCATTATCGGCTATGGCAGGGTGACACGATGGTATGGGCGCAGCCAGAATAGGCAGAGAGAAGTGCCCCTTTTGTATTTTCCGCTCGATCTTGTTCACGCTCGGGCTCAACGCCGCTGGGATTTTTGCTCGCGCGGATAAGACGCCGCGCGGAAACGGCCCCGCGCGCGAACGAGTCTGGGCGGGATATCATCCCCGCCGCTTTTTGCAGGGCGATACAATCACTCATTAGAGATACCAACTTGTGGGTATGTTGCAATCAAAGATGATATGTCGGTTTCTATATAACATCGGGAGCACTCTCTATTCCAGCTGTTCCAATTGTCTCACCGCTACACAACAGTTCCCAATTCGAGAAGATGAGCGATTCTTCTAAATTAGAACGCGTGCTTGTACTCGGTGCTACTGGCCCGGCTGGTATTTGTCTCTTGCGAGAGTTGATACATCGCAAGTATCCCATCGTTGCCTATGCCCGCAATCCCTCCAAGATACCACAAGACATCTCTTCCCACCCTCTGGTCAAGGTACGAACTACGGAGCACGTGGTTGGGTTGCACGCACTCAGTCTTCTCCATGAAGCCTCCATCCCAATTACCCTATAGTCGGCGTTTTTCTTACTAATCCGATCGCTGCAAGATCGTCAAGGGCGAAATAAGCAATTTGAGGGCTCTTTCAGAAGCCATGGCCGAAACCTCTGTTGTCCTGTCCCTTCTCGGACCCAACATTGCCGACAAGAAAATTGAGCCTGATGTTTTCGCCACCCAATATCTTGGTTCAGTTTTTCCCCTTATGCGAAAATTTGGGGTGCGCCGGATCATCGCAATGGGCACTATTTCCATCTCACGTCCGGAGGATCGCTGGACAATGTTCCAAACCATGGTATCCGTGTTTATGAGGCTATTCGCTTCAGCGATATATAAAAACATGCAAAATCTCGCAATAGCTTTCGAGAAAAACGCCATCGATCTAGATTGGACTGTTTTTCGCATCGCTCAGATCCCCGGGGAGGCCGACGAGGCGAGTTGGAAAGCCGACAGGGGAGAAGAAACCTATGTGGGACCAGTTGGAGAGAAAGGGTGGTCAAGCTCCATCAAGCGAGCGGCCTTGACGAAGTGGATGGTCGACAACATGGAGTCTGAGGCGTGCTTCTCGAAGATGCCGTCTTTGAGCAAACTGGCAGAATAGCAGGCGTCGCAGGAGTGTTGCTGTGCACTATACGGATGCATGCCACAGGTAGACTTTCACTTGGAAACAGACACCCCAAAGCGAGAAATATAGTCTTCACCACAATTTAGTCTCTGTCGCGAAGTCGCAGACACCTGTTCCAAACACGACAAACCACGCCTCCTCTGCACATCCCAAGGAAAACCTGATCGACAATATAAACTTCTTCTGCAATACCCTAAGCTATGACAGCATTTGCCTCTCTTGCATGAACCCTTTTGATCATCTCACAGTTCCACTGCAGAGGTGGGCCATCGCGGCCGAGACTCGCAACAGGTGGATGAATCGTAAGTGGCCAAAGTCAGGGACGGAGCAATGTACCCACCATCGGCAGACACTTGACCAAGAGAAATTGAATATGCCGCACCTAGCGATGGCGCAATCGGCTTCTGGAAAACTCAAACGAAGGCCATCGTTCCCGAAACACCTGCAGGACCTGCAGGACCTGCATGAGTGGCTTGCTTGGCTTTTTTTGTTCTTATACATGCTGTGTTCGTCCACCAACTCTCCATCGCAGCAACCCTGGCATTGCAGTCATGGATATCAACTCTCATTCACCAAGCCGGCATCCGCTGGGCCAGGACCAGGATGCAATCGAGAAAATCCAGCACGCTGAGCCCGTTCTCGAGACTCACGACTCCAAGCGCGAGCCTCAGCTCAATGTCGGTGGTCAAGGCGCAACGCAGCGTCGACTTCGAGACTACCAGGTCACCATGATTGGTTTTTGCAGTGGAATCGGTACGGGTCTATTCGTCGGAACTGGAGCTGCGTACGCCAAGGCTGGACCGGCTGGCTTGTTTCTGGCATATGTTGTTGTTGGAGCGGTTCTGTGGTGCGTCATGCAGAGCATCTCTGAGCTGGCCACAGTGGTGAGTCGTCGACGAATACTCCCTTTCCGTTATTCCTCATCGTTGATTGAGCCTAGATTCCTACAGCTGGTTCTTTCCCGCACTGGGCCACCCGATTCATCGACCCAGCCGTGGGTTTCTCGTTGGCCATCTCCTATGGATACTGCTACACCATCGCTATTGCATCAGAGGTTTCAGCCGCAGCAGTTCTAGTCAGCTACTGGAGCGATATTTCTCCAGCAGTTGTTATCAGCATTGGGCTTGTTCTCATCCTAGCGATTAATCTCTGCAACGTACGGTTTTATGGCGAAACGGAAGTTGTCACTGGAGCGATCAAAGTTCTCTGCTTCATTGGCCTCGTTATTGTTGCAATTGTCATTACTTCTGGTGGCGGTCCTAACCATGATGCGATCGGCTTTCGCTACTGGAACAACCCTGGAGCCTGGGTCGAGTATAACGGTATCCAGGGAGCCACTGGCCACTTTCTCGGTTTCCTTTCAGCCTTTGTTAACGCGTCTTTCTCGTTCGTCGGCGTTGAGACTGTTGTCATCAGCGCTGCCGAGTCAGTGAACCCCCATCGATCGATTCCCAAAGCTGCCAGCCGAGTGACCTACAGAATCGGGGTATTCTACATTCTTGGAGCGCTACTCATCGGGCTAATTGTCGACCCCCGAAACGCCGATCTGGTGTCGGGATCTGGGAATGCAAACAGCTCGCCCTGGGTCATCGCCATTAAGCAGTCGGGGATCAAGGTCTTGCCTTCAATTGTCAATGCCTGTATCCTCATTTCTGCTTGGTCCGCCGGCAACTCGTACTGCTGGGTTGGCTCTCGCATGATAGTGGCCATGACCACCGATAGGCAATTGCCGCAAGTTTTTGGTCGTACATGGAAGAATGGCGTACCCTGGGTTGCTGTGATTACCGCTTGGCTTTTTGGTCCTCTGGCCTACTTGAGTGAGTACTTTCACCCAAAGAAGAGGCTTTCCCTCATTGATATGCTAACCGTTGTTGATAGGTCTTGGCTCTGGCGGCGCAGCACAAGCCTTTACATGGTTACTTAACCTCAGTACTGTTGCTGGATTGATCGCCTGGGCTACGCTCTGCGTCTGTTACATCCGTTTCCATCGTGCCCTCAAGGTCCAAGGTGTGAGCCGTGATTCCTTGCCTTGGAAGTCTCCGTGGCAGCCCTACACCGCGTGGTTCGGATTCATTGGCTCAACCATCATCACCTTTGTTGCGGGCTTCCCAGTCTTTCTTAAGGGAAACTGGGCTACTGCTGACTTTGTGTCAACTTACATTGGCATCCCCATCTTTATTGTGCCCATCATTGTCTGGAAAATTGTGTATAAAACCAAGGTAAATATGGACCAAACCTCCCAACCTGTGAAGTAGAATGATAGGCTCTGGTTGCTAACGATTGGATTTCATAGTTTGCCCGAGCCAAGGATATCGATCTTTGGTCTGGACGCTACTTTGAGCACCACGAGGGCCAGAAAGGGCCCAAGAGCACTGCCCGACGTGTGGCCAACTACCTCGTGTAGTCGCATGTACCTCTGGATAATTAGACAATGCTCATGTTACTGTTGAGAGTCAACGCGGGGCTTGTGTGGAAAAGGTGAATGCCTATGGTTTGTGGTTATCAGTACATATTGGATGAAAAAAGAACATATTTGGCATGATAGATTAATAAGTATATATAGACTATCTCAAAATGGTGCACAAATAGACGCTCATGCTTCCAACTCTTCAGCCTCCAAATTCTTATCTGAGCATATCAACTTGAGATTAAACACGAGCTATTGGTTTATGCAGCGATGACATAATGAGATTTAGCGACACGGAGTCTGGCCAATCAGCCAATGTCGCCTCCGCTCCTCTCATCTCCACCTTTCGAAGCATTCAACATCAAGAAGTAAGGTCTGGTCAGCAACTCAACGACGGCAGCACTCACCCCGAGGCCCTCTTGTGATGGGCCAAAGACATACTCCGTCTAGTTCAGCCTTGGGCTCAGCTCAACCAAGGAGAAAAAATGTGAAATCGGGGTGTCGTACGTGCAAGTGAGTCGATAGTCCCTCCTTTGAGTTGCTTGATTGCTCACCAGCCGTTTCTCAGAATCCGCAAGGTCAAGTGCGACGAGGGTCGGCCTGCCTGTCATAGATGCGTCTCAACAGGTCGAAAATGCGACGGCTACGGTATCTGGGGCGGGGGAGGCGAGGAACGCTCCCATAGCCGCCCTGTTAACCAAGGTCATGTCGTTGTATTACATCCAGCCAGAAACATACCACCCCACAACCTGAATGCCACAGAATGCGAATGTCTTGAGTGGTTTACTTTGAGAACAGTCAAGAAGCTGCGAGGGATTTTTCGATCTGCATTCTGGGACAAATTAGTGTTCCAGGCATGTTTTGACGAGCCTGCTGTCCGTCATGCGGTGCTGGCCCTCAGTTCTGTTCAGAGGCGAGACGTCTCTGCGCAGGAACGCTCAAAAACAATTGAACTGTCGCCGGATGATCAAGAGCAATTTGTTCTCCGCCAGTATGGAAAGGCCATTAAGCATCTACTGCCTCAGTCTGCAGGCGGAGCTCAACCAAACGTCAATGTTGTCCTCCTCAGCTGCCTTGTTTTCATTTTTCTCGAGTTTCTCCGTGGCCATTACAGGGCCGCTCACGGCCACCTCAAAAACGGTCTGCGGTTGATTTCAGAGGCGCACAACCCTCCAAGTACAACCAGTTCTGGAGTGTCTCTCTCAAAATCATCTATTCAGAGGGTTGAGGACGGAATCCTCGAGGCTTTTTCGAGGATCCAGGTGCAAGTCGCGCTCCTCTCACCCCTGAATCACACAGTTGACTTCGCATTGCAAGTTGGTGAACCCGAACCTGTGGACAAAGCCTTTAAATCCGTTGAACAGGCCAGAGAACAGCTCGATCATCTCATGAACGAGGTTATGCAACTGGAAGATCAATTTCGTCGCCACAGTATCGAGGATAGTGTTGGTTGTTATTCAAAGCTTCTCTACAAACAACAACGACTTAGAGATAGGCTTGACTCCTGGGACATGGCCTATAATCTATCCACAGCCACAATCAAAACTTCAATGCCTTTTCGGGAGGTCTTTGGGTATCGCCTACTGCATGTATATCACACCATGGCGACCGTCATGGTGAATACGGCAGCTGGTTCGATTTCAGGTGCTGCGTTGGACAGCCACACCGACAGATTTCGTTCAATCATGATCGAAGCAGAAGAATTACGCCGCATTGTCAAGTCGGTTGCTATCCTTCAGGATCTGCAGAATCACTATACGGACAAGTCGCAGTCGATAGCCGACATGGGCTGGATCCCGCCACTCTACTACACAGCACTGAAATGCAGAGACCCTAAGCTCCGACTACAAGCTGTCGAGTTGCTTAGACTTGTGCCTCACCGTGAAGGGATCTGGGATTCCAATATGGTCGCATCTATCGCCGAGAAGGTCATTGCCATTGAAGAAACGGGGGACCTCGCAAATTTCATTCTCGATAGTGATTCTGGGTCTAGCGAGGTGTTGCGTACCTCCCCAGTGGCAGAATCCTGTAGAATTCAAGATGTCCGTGTGCAACTACCGGACAACCCTGGTGCGAGTGTTGAGTTTTTATATCGAGATGAGACAACGAATTGGAGTTGGGATATGATCAGGGCGAATTTCAGTGTCATCTCTTGACAACGACCTGCTCCATGAGCATGTGTATTGTATGAAACCGACTCTTCACTATTGTAAACATGGATAGGTAGATACAATAACATCATCAAGGTGGACTTATTATGTGAATCATTCTGGGTCTGCATCACAGGTTCGACAATGTACATGCACTTCTCCTTTACCGGCACTAATTAGGTACTTTATCGACCGCCAGTCACTCGAGGCGAGGTGGTACGCAATAGGTGAGATATCTCATAATCATGAATTGCTATCTTAGTAATCGAATAGTAAATCCAACAAGAGTTCTGCCAAAAGAGTGTAATGTGAATACAAGACTCGTCCTCGCCTCTTCAAAAGATCATAAAGTCATTACATCTCATCACCAGCAAAGTTCCGTCATGCCGTTCGAACTCCTTGCTATAGGAGCCAAACTAACCAGAACAGTACCCAACCTTCTTAGGCTCACAACCACCAGCACATCCCTCATACATGACACAAGGGTGATCAGCGTCAGTGCAGACATTCTTCAGTGTAGCCGTGTCACCATAGTTAGAGTTGATGCCCACGACCTCCCCACCGTCATACGCGGTAGTGCCTTCAACGTAGACATTCCTCTGACACTGCTTGCTGCAGTTGCCGCAGGAACGATAGACCTTGCCATAGTCTTCAGCATAGAAGTTGATAATGTTGACAGTTCCGCAACCGTTATGTTGAATAATCTTGTCCGAGGCATGATAGGCCCCGCCGCCGATAATCCAAGTCTCTTGGCCTTTGACATCATTTTTCTATGAACACCGTATAAGGATGATATCTTCGGAATTCATTCACGGAAAGCACGTACAATTGTGATAGCATCCTCGCAGACGTCTTCAAACCAGACAAACTTAAGGGTGCAAGGGCCGTTGCAGTGAACGCCTTCCTGCTGGTTCTTGCCAATGATCACATTTTGAAGAGTGGCACCAGACTCAAGAAGAAATACAGCATCGGCATCACCTGAACACGAGTTAGCGTAGGTGACGAGGTTAAGATCCAGAATAGTTACTTGCCTCCTTCTCCATCCGCACAAGCACCTGAGCCGCGGTCGAACTTAGCCCAACCACCGTCATATACTGTGCCTGCAGGAACGGTGATGACCTTGGAGTTTGTCTTGGTTGTAGTAGGAGTTGGAACGCCTCCCTCATATCCCAGGCACGCCAAGGTGGTTGGAAGAAGAGCCAGGGCTCCTATCCCAAGTTGAGGCAGCTGCATGTTGACCTATATCAAAGCCCCGAGAAAATGGTTTAAAGGAGTAGTAGTTGCCGCTTAGAGGGAGATGAGGCTGTAGGGTTGTCTAGCTTGAGACAATGTTCGAGCATGGCCAATATTTATTCTTAACTCTCATCTCGAGACCAAGTCCTCCTCGTGAAATGATTGATGGAAAGATTTACCACCAGTGAGTGCGCAAGATTAGTTACATTGAATTTATGATACACCCGAGGAGCCGAAAACAACTACTTCATCGAGTTATTGGAGAGGCAGGGATAAATCCGAGAAGCCGGGGGCAACAACTCATGTTCTGCCCTCCAATAAGACGCTTCATTCACTCTCCCCCGGCATACCGAAGGATTCTTTACGCGGAAATCGGTCTTGGAATGGGAATCGATCGACCCCTTGCCAGTCGGTGATAAGTCCTAGTCGATTCTCGAAGCCTAACGGGAAGTCTGCTGTCGGGAGCTGTATGATACGTGGCGTGTGGATGTAAGGTTAAAAATTAGCATCGCCGGGCATCCGAACTAAGGTAAATAGGCGCACCAACAAGAGGGCAAATGTCAGTCGTGATGTTGCATTCGGTTGACTTTGATCGGCTCATGGGTGGTCCGAAGGATTATGGCTACGACACTAGCTGGAAAAGGCACGGGAGCCAGCGCCCGATGGCCAAATACGATCGACCTGGGATCCGGGGAAGTATAGCCTTACTTGAGTCGGTGTGTAAGTTCCATGGTGAAGGAGGAAACGATAGATTCCACCTATTACAGCTCGACAGCCGAGGCTGAAATATTGCCCAAGGGCGAAGGTCGCTTCAGACACCCATGGTGAGGTGCTTGGACGCCAAGGGGAAGGGCTTGTCGACCAAGGCAATTTATGTAAGCTGATGCCTGTTTGAGTGTAAAATGTAATGGCTCAGTGATAAGAGGTGTAACAGCCGAGATGCAGTCAGTGCCGGTTAGAACCCATCGGAATTTAGTACCATGTAGAAGTTCTCGACTGAGCCAGCCTAATCATTATCTACGAAAGTGATTTATATCACCATGAGTGGCCCTATTATCGAGTGCTGGGATCTTCCTTCAATTGTGGTTTAATCTTCTTGTTTTAACAGATTGTATCAAGCTAGGTAGGTAGTAATACAATAGGAATCTTACTTACATGGAGCACATGAAATTAACAAAAAGGTCAACCACCCAAGGCTCCAAGAAACAAAGAAGGAGGAAACAAGGTCGTTAGTTGCGTTGAGAAACCACCGCTCAACACGGTCGGTCGTTCAAATGCCAAATCGTAGAGGCATTGTTCTTTCACGGATAGTAATGGATGCTGGTATCTAGTGTAAACAACGCATCTTGACGTCACTTTTCTAACGTCAGATGGAATGGCTCCATGGGGTCCGAAGACTAACTAAATTTGTGCAGTCGAAGAGAGGAAATTGTAATTGGAAGCATCTAAAAGCCGGGAGTATCATCTCTTTATTGACGGTGGTCAGGAGAGCATCCACAGGAGGAGGCAGCACCACAAATGGCAAGACTTTCGTTGCAACGTATGGAAGCTTGGAACAACTCTGCGAGTCATTAGTTTCACTTCATTCGCAACACATTTGAGTTTACTACTACGTATCATTAAGACCAATTATAGCTTCAGGAAGAAAACGCCTCCCTTTAGCCCTATAACGTAGGTGGTCCCCATGTGGAGGCCCTGAAGTACGTCAGCTTCTTTGACATTGGCTCGGCAGCGGAGCATCCGGCTTCTCGGCACAAACAATCGGGCCTTGTATCCACGGGGACGCCGACTGACGAATCGCCATGGCCTTTCACCAAGGAAACAAGGACGCGCCAAGATGAATACCACTTGGCATGGAAAAGGAAAGCTTGACGTCGTTTCAGTTTCTCTCCTTGATAACTCTCAATCATAGACGCGTGGTGGTGACAGACAGGGCTCTTATCATTCACCCACTCTCTCTGTCTTAGATTCCACATCTTCCCTTCAGTATTTCCCCTTTTTATCACCATCCTTTCGTACCATCACCGAGCTGGTTCTCTCTTGTCGAAGCTGTCGATACCTGCTCACCTGAGGCCCCGTCCGGCACACTCGGCACTCTTTCTTTCCAGAAGCGTGTTGAGAATCGTCAACAATCAACATCCGAAATTTCGCATTCTCTCATTTCCCGTTAACATGCTGGCGCCTAATCTCCCACCTGAACCCCAAGCTGGAAACCTAACAGAACATGTTGTGACACCTCTTCCCACAAGCGACTGCTCGGGCAATGCGGAAGACACTAGTTTGGCTTCAGGCAGCACAGAATTCAAGGCTCCTGGCTTGGATAGCGTCGCAATGGTCAAGGGGCGGAGAGGTTGGTCCTATCTTCCGGGAATTCGGCTCGAACACAACCTGCACTGGGCCGCCGGCCTGCTTGAGCTCGCAAACTCAGGAGACTTTGCTGCCAACATCTGGAACGATGTTCCGGTTCCAGTTTATGCAATTGTCTTCATGGCGATTGGTGGCACGGTAGCCGCTCTCATTTCCATTTTCGCTCTTCGGGATGGCGGAAAGGCCTGGAAGAATGTCAAGTTTCTTCGGCATCAGCGCCACCTGCTCAGGACGCAACGAGCTCAACAACTGGAGGAATGCCAATCTACCGAAAAGTTGGATGTTTTAATCGATATCACCACACGCGAGCTCTACACCGAAGCCATCAATCGTTGGGGCATGGATATGCTCATGGGTGGAGGTGCAGTTCTCATCTCGATTGGAACATTCATGGCCATCGGCGGAGCCAACAGGAGGGTCTGGCTGGCCAGTAACATCCTCTCTGGCTATCTTGGAAACGCACCGATTGCTCTCTTTGGCTTGGTGAACTTTTGCTGGGCGATCTACATGTGGACGAAGAAACAGTCACACTACAGCGCAGCTACCAAGAAGCTTCAAGACACCCCCGCACTCTCAGTGGTTAAAGAGTATTGCTTCAACATGCGGCTGTTCTTTGCCATCAATGGAACAAGCACACTCATTGGAGGCGTTGGATCAATGTTGACACCTACGTTCTGGTGGGCATACGTGGTGCTCATCCCGGTCATAATATCTTCCTACTTCTGTAACTTTTGGTGGCGAAGAAGAGTAGGGTACGACCGCCCAGTCCTGAATTTCCCCATCGGGATGAACTCAAGAGGACTGGTCCAAGCCCTTGAGTTCGCAGAAGAGACTAGGCGCGTTATGAAGAAGGACCCCGAAGCTGCTACGATGCAATTGGTAACAGACCCAACGTCGTTGCTAATGGTGCTGAATCGGTTTGTTGAACATGGGCTGTTTGAGTCTTTTGCCACTAGACTTATCAACAACAAAGATATCCGTCAGGTCCTTTGTGGCGAGCAAGGAACGCGGGCCGAGATCGAAGTCTCACAGCTTTTGGCCTTACCAGAATCCTATCGCCATATCGTTTTGAGTATTGCAGGGACATTTCTACAGAATGAGGGGCCAAAACATTTCGAACACCGAACCAGGTTTCTGGCGGAAATATTGGGGACTTATTTGGCTATGGTTGAAGACGACTCGTCCAGGCATCAAGAAGAAAAGGTTGGCGGGAAAGAAGGAGAATCTCTCTAGAGCCAGGGATTCTCTTCATCTAATAGAATGATTACTTAGATTCTAAACCCAGATTCAGTTCACTGCGCGCCCTGATATGTAAAGGAATGGGTCACGGAGGAAGCAAGCTTTGCGCAGCTTTCAGGAAATAAATATTGTACTAATATAACTAACTACCGCTAGGGTGCTCGTCCAAGTCGCTTGCAGATGAAGAGCATGTTCGGCATGCCATATCACGAGCCAGATCCAAGAGATTGCGCATTGTCTCGAGCTGTGACGCAAAAGCGGTTATGGGACGTGTGCCGTACATGGGCCACGAGTTGTGCACGATGTGCGTGCCATGCTGCACCAACCAGTCATACTCGGATGCAGTAAGTCCCAGCTGCGATTGAGATGTGTTGGCCTCGAGGATGCGTAACTTCAAGCGAGCTTCGGCCGAGAGTGAGATGCCTCGGCTAGAAAAGGCTTCGGACTGGCGCATGTTAATCGGCGTACTGCTGTGTCTATTCATGCGAACGACTGTCTTTACGCCGGGGTGTTCTGCTATGACGGTTCCAAGTGTCAACCAAGGCTTCCAGTGGCACCAGTGACAATGATAACGGCATCATGCCTGCCGTTTGTTGCAAGCTGAGTTTGACCCTTGTCCATGCCTTTAAGCGTCTTGGTAACCCACCCGTCCATGTGTTCTGCCACATATCTTTTGGCTTCAGCCTCCCGGTTCGCAATGTCTTGCGTACGTTGGTGGTCGACACAATAAGATTGCGTGTGGCGTGGATGGCATTACTTGTAATAATAATGTGCTGGACTTGTAGCAGGAAGGGAAGCAGCACGACAGTTGTGCCCCCTGTCCCAGCACCCATCTCAAGGATCTTGGCCCCGAGTGGACTCGGTGAAGTACGGGACAAGGCGCGCAGTGGCATGCCATGGGCCGAGAGCTCATCACGGCGTATCCCACATTCAAGGCAGCGCTCGACGAAGCTAATGGCGATCTTGGGGAGTTTGGTGCAGACTGGATGTTGATGGAAGAGCTTCAACTTTCTGCCGAAACGACGAGAGTGAGCGGCACGGCTTTCATCGTTCTGATCTGCGTGGCCGTGCAGATCTCGCTGGTTCATCTGCTCCAGACTTGGGGCGTAACCCCTGCTGCGGTGACGAGCCACTCGAGCGGAGAGATTACCACAAGGCGCTCTGCAACATGCCAGCTGACGACGCTTTCACTGAGATGGTTCTTGGAGATCTGGGTGCCGACTCGGTGTCTCCTAATGCCAGCTGGATGTCATCGTCGAAGTTGGTCTACACACGACTCTCGGGGGTCTCCAAGAGTCCAAGGCATTTCGTCTGCTTCAGACTGGAAAGTACATGCGTAAAGTTGTCTTAGCCATCAGCCCCGACGACGTGATTCCAGTCCTTCAACGTCCTCCCACGCCCAAGTTCTCTCCAGATGCGCCCTACTTTGTTGTGGGCGGCATGGGCGGAATTGTTCGTTCGATAGTGCATTGGATGGTATCTCATAGAGCCAGGAATTTGATCCTCATGTCGCGTAGTGCTACTCGTGACGAACAGCGTCTTGTATTCTTAAGCTAACCCGCCCCCTTTTTGCTCTTAGGATACCGGACGGCGATTTGTTATTGCAGCTGTCCCTTGCCCCGGAAACCCGCCGACGATACCAGTTGCCGTATTTTTCGGGATTCCCATCGTTTTTGGGGACTCGAGAAAACCGCTACCTGGATGCCTTCATGTTTGAGACAACTGGTGGTAACCCTGCGTCATCCGGCCAGCGGCTACAGCACGGCGGCCAGATGACAACGGAGTGGCAAGCCCCGTATGTTGCACCCTATCCCGCTGCAGAGATGGTCGACCCAAGTCTCTCGAACGTGACGGGCGCGAAGTGGACATCAGTCATTCAGGATGACCAGCTTCTGAGACGGCTCCTCAACTCGTACTTTTTCCATCAGTATTCTAGCTTTTTGCCTCTCAAAAAGATTACTTCCTCCAAGACATGGTCAGTAGCCGCTCACGTTTCTGCTCCCCGTTGATAGTCAACACCATCCTCGCAGCCGCTTGTCACACCTACAACGCAATCCCGGACCGTGCCAAGTTCTGGAGCCCGCAGAATGTCGCCTACCGATTCTTGGCCGAGGCGAAGAGACTCTGGGAGCTACAAGCCGACCGGAGCAGCCTCACTTCTATCCAAGCCGCCATCTTGCTGAACACTATTTCCAGTTCGGACGGCATGGACAAGGTCGGCAGACTGTATATGCTCCAAGCTGTAGCCATGGCACACGACATCGACCTCTTCGGGTCGTCCATCGAGGTCAAAAGTAGCAGGATGCGACGGGCGAGAGCTTTCACTGCGTGGAGTCTTTTGGGTTGGGATGCCATGGAGAGTTTTATTTTCGTCGAGAGCCCTTGTTCAAAAAGCTTCTTGAATGTCCTCGGCCAGATCCAGCAGAAGACCCAGCCTGGTACGGCGAAACATGGGTAAGATACCCGCGCAACAGCACACTCTCTTCGATCTACCTAGGCTTGACTACCAAAGCATTGACCGATCTTCGTCTCTTCATGTTTGATATGGCCCACGCATATTTCGGTCATTCAACGCTTCAGAAGCCTAGCCCTTCCCTGGAACAGGTCCTGGCATTCCGCTCCCGGCTCGACGCGTGGTTTGACGCCCTACCGGCCCCCCTCACATGCAAGCAAATTATGCTGCCCTGCCACTTGAGGATTCATATGGAATACTATACCACCTCAGTTATGCTGGTCCAGTCTCAAAATGAATGCAGTAGCGCCGAGGGTATCATGGCCTCGTGCGCGGGCAAGTCGCCGTCTGAATCCATTGCGGACGCACACGCGAATCTTGAAACCCTCTTACGCCTGTATTACCTTCGGCACAGCTTCGATGCCCACGACATGTTCTTAATTCATTTCCTCATCTTCCTCGGCAACGCGGCTCTTGAGGCACTGGACAAAGACTTGGCACCGCACGAGATGGAGGCACATCGCTCGACAATCATTCTCTGTGCGATGGGATTGCACATCCAAGGGGCTTCGAGTTACCTGATGCATGTCATCTATTATGTGCTGCGAAACCGAATGAAGCCGCACAACCAGAGCATATTCCTGGCCTGCGTGAAGGAAGAACCCAATGAAGACGACGAACCGATTGCTCAGTACACAAGCGAGCTGGGTGCTTCCCATCATCAAGATCAACGCGGATCCAAAGATGGCGATACTAGACAATCTCGTCAAGGAGTATGAAAATCTATCTATAGATGGGCCTAGTACTGCAAACCACAGTCCTAATCCAGAGCCCGATGGGCGTTGATTGCTGCCGTGAACAGTTATGTTACTGCATGGGGTTTAGTGAGGAAAGGGACCTCTGACGGCGCATGGCGCGCATAAGTATGGAGGAACTGGCATTCGTTGTTAACTGTTTTGAGCCTTGGACGTATAGAAATATGTAGTACAAATACAAAGACATAAGTTTGGAATCTTGGCCAAGCTGGCTCAAGACACTCCCAAATGCTCTCGCCATCCTTCGAACCTGTCGACATGCAAACGCCGAGATTGGGGACGCATGCGTCGGCCAAATTCTCTTAAGCTTCGAAAGCCCAGAGCCATGCTCGACAAATTGACAGCCTTATGTCCTGGAACGCTCGCCCAGTTACGTCACTTACGCGTTCTTGGCGAGACTCTTATGCTCTCATATCCGGAGGACGCTGTCTACCATCGTCTGGTTTCCTCGCTTAGGCTTCTCACAGGCCTTTGCCTCGATACCCTCACTGTGCTTGGGATGCGGCTGCCAATCCTCAGTTACGAAACTTCGGACGGCCTCATAGGAGACAGCTTTGGATGGAAAGAGCTCCGTTATATCAGCCACACCTCGGAAATGCTTGGCTTCTCAAAACCTCGGGGATTTCCTTTTGCCGACGAAGCCGAGCGGCGCAGACACTGGCGTAGGCCTCAGCCAGCGCTATCGAAACCTTCCGTCACCATTTCCGCTCGGCCATATCAGACCGTCACTGCTCAGTCATCAACGCCAACACGCGCACGCCGCTTGAGCAGAAGACACCTGGAGACCAAAAATCCCGAGACGAGTTTGGCATCGTAGAGGATGTTCAACTAATGGCCGAGGGTGAGAAGGGAAAAGAGATGATGGTCGTTGTTAGGAGGGGTGCCAGCGCTGATTATACACAAAGGGATGATGCGCCATCCCTATCCCGGTCCGCCGACATTCGCGAGGATATGCCACGGATGACCTGGAAGGAATTTAGACATGAGTGCATCATGCAGTAGAGGTTTTGGGGCATGCATTAATGCCTTGGCAAAGGAAGACATGCCCGCTATTAATACGAAGGCCGTAATGCTGGAACCAGTTTCCTGTCAGCAGGGCGATAACCAAGCTGGGTTTGTGATGGTTGCACCGGGTAACTAAATGAATGTAATTCAAGTTTTGTTACTGCATGAACAACCCAAGCACTATGTTCCTTAAAAAGAAAAATGGGACAGATGGAAAGGTTCTCGTTGTCAGCGTCGCCGTGTAAGTCCACTTAAAAAATCCTCCCCTTTTCCAATTTCCGTTTATTTCCACAATCTTCGTGATAGCAGCGCGAACGAGAGTACGAATGCCTCAAAATCTTCTCTTCACAGGGGTAAGCTCGGTCAAGATCAACTCCCGGTCGCCGATGCCTTAGCGGCAAATATTTCCCAGAACTCCCGGTCCCGCTCACAGCCGCTATCGGATGAGGTAGGGCCATTGCCCGCGCTAGATTGCCTGTGCAATAGACTCAAGATCAGATTCATCTGCTTCGATGGATGGGTCTGGAACATCAAAATCAAGCATCCGTCGGACGCATTGGTCAAGAAACTTGGCCGCCTCTCACTCCCTGTGTGGGCACCAAGGACAAACTCGACATCGGCGGCGCTGGTTCTGGCCTTTGACTGCATTAGACGTGATGCATTGATCATTATCAGCTGACGGAGATGCGAACACGATAATACTGGCTCGTTGTACTACGGCAATATATGCAGGGTAAGTGCCTAGTAGTACGGAGAAAGGCCAACCTGTCTTCCATTAGACCGGACCTGTTAATGAGAAACTATTGTGCGCGCCCAGGTGGACACTCGCTCGATCTTCTTGCTCAGCATACCTAGCTCTGCATCTCTCGGGACCATAAGGCAGCAGTAGTAGAACCTAATTCTGCTTCTCGTCGCAATGATCTATAAAACTGAAACATTAACTATGGAACCAAGGCTTGTGACAGGTCTGTTGTGCATATTGGCGACTGAACGTCCACCATATTCTTGATATCCCTGCCTACGGACTTATCCATCGGACTTAGTTGCTCGTCAACGAAGTCAATGGCGAAACCTGTTGCCTGTTCCCCATAGACTCAGGCGAGACGGACGGGAGCATTCCTTGTTTCCGCCGCCCCATTGGATGACTGGACGTGTGCTAATCCACTGTGGATAGCGCACTTAAGGCGAAGCCCGAAGCCGAGCGGCTCGCTTCGTTGTTCTGGCTGCCCGAAGCGCGAGGTCGGCCCCGGTCAGCCGATGTTCTTGATTTTAATAATGCTTTTAACCCCTATTGGATCATCTTTCTCAAATTAAATCGCAGAGCCTCAAGTGTTTCCAGATGCGCACCAAGATTCGTCATCGATCGGCTTTTCCTGATGTCACGAACCCTTGACCGAAACGCGAACTCGATTATTTAATCCAGCATAGGGCTCTTGGCAAGATCCCAAGCTCCCAGCCGATACTCCCTCTCATCAGACTGCAAACATGTCGACAAATACAAGGGAAGGCTTTAGCTCGCCCTATTGGCAGGGCCGCAACAGTATCGCCCTCAAGGCGCTCGCAGGTGTTGCTGTTGCCATTCTCATCGTCTTCCTCGGCGATCTATCCTATCTTTTCGGTGCGACGTTTCGCGCTGGCGATCGTGTACACGCCCTGAATGTTCTCGTCGTCGACTATGACGGCGGACCAGTTGGCCAATCTGTCGCTCGAGCCTATCAATCCTTGCAGGGCGATCATTTCCCTACCTTCGACTTCCATTCCTCGGCCGATTTCCCCGATCCATCGAATATCAAGCGAGGCGTCTGTAAAGCCAAATACTGGGGCGCAGTATACATCCACAGCGGAGCTTCGGACCGTCTTGCTGCCGCATACGAGGGCGGATCTGCCGCTGAGAACTATAGCAGCGAGGCCGCCGTGACATATATCTACAACGGGGCGAGATATCCCACCGTTGCATCCAGCTACCTTGCCCCAAACTTCCTAGCTCTTGTCAGCGCATCACGAGGGATGTACTACCGGACCGACAATGGTAGCTCTGCTTTGCAAACGCTCAACAGCAGTGATCTCGCGGCCGTCCAGGCTTATCTGAATCCGATCACGGGCACTGCCGACGTCATACGACCAACAAACCAAGGCTCACGAACCCTTTACAACACTATCAATATCGTTATGGCTATTCTCGGTCAATTCTTCTACGTTCTTGCTATGAATGGCATTTTCGACAAGTTCGGCATCCATTCCAAAATGCGTGTTCGCGACGTGTGGATCATGCGCTTTATCGCCGGCAAGATCTTTGCACTGCTATATGCTGTAGTCGTCACTGGGTACATCTGGGCTTTCCGAGAAGACTGGGGTGTAGATGGAGGGACCTGGGCGATGACGTGGTTGACGTTCTGGCTCTTTATGGACACCAACTTCCTGGTCCTCGAGTCCCTCATTGGTAGTTTTGTCGCTCTTCAGTTCACGCCCTTCTTCCTTCTTACCTGGTTTATGGTCAATGTCGCGGCTTGCGTTTTCCCATTCGAACTTACCGCTGGTTTCTACCGGATTGGGTACGCGTTCCCTGCCCACGCTTTGTGGATTACATTGATCCAGGTCTGGTCTGGCTGTGGGAACTCTCTGCATATTGGGCTGCCTGTTCTGTTTGCTTGGTGGGTGGTAGCCCAAGTCGCCTCATTCTTTAGCATTAGGAAGCGATGTTTAGATGCAGGGGCTACGCGAGGGGATGACGGTGACAAGGTTGAGCGAGACACAGAAAAGAAAACTGACACAGAGCCCTCGAGTCTGCTCGAGGGGAGCGATACGGCGTAGTTGGGAAAGACTCAAGGATTATGTTTGGGTAATAGACTGAAATGAGGGGCCATGTCAGTCTGTGTAAGAAAGCGTGTAATATATGAGTAATGAGTTAATACAGTAGGCCAGGAGGGAAAACAAGACAACAATCCACAGGCCAAAGAGCAACAAAAGTTCTATCATATTTTCTTTTAGGGATGTACGAAGCTAATGCCAGTCAAGAAGTGTTAAGTCTCCCTTTTCCTTCTACCGAAGCGTCCGCAGATTGCGAAAATGCTGTGCCTGCAAGGCTTTATACTAGCGCTGGAAGTGAGTGTGGCAGTTATCAATGCTCTTCTAATCAAAGGAACCCGACTCGACGGGCACCAGTTGGGATAAACACCTGGCATCAGAAACCGCTATACGATCAGACTTGAAAGTGGGCAGTTATATTGCGCCATGATTAAGTATTATTACCTGACCCTAATTTATCTAATATTGCTTGGCTAATACTGACCATAACTCTAGCCCTTACTCCAATGCTACACATTAGCATTTTGCCCACTCTGCCTAGGCCAGGATGATAAGGTTCCTAAATCAGTCGTCGGCTCACTCGAACAGGGACAGATACTTCATATAGGTTATGCGTTTAGCACTTAGAATGGCGCCAGTCGCAATGCGGAGAAGAGGCGCCCGAGAGCGGGTGGGTGATCGTCGTGTAACCAAGAATTAAATCAAGATATCTTCATTGATTCATACCATAAAGGAAGAGAAGGCAATGAACCCATGCACATTAATGGCATGATGCCGCTGGTGATGCAGCTCTCCCTTCGTTTGGAGGCTGGAGAAGTGGCCCAATACTGAATCTACCCATCAAATGAGAAAGAATCGAATGCCTTCTCCAACACGCCAAGTACCTCTGATAAGAATCAAGTGTCAACACATCTGGATAAAATGTTGGCTTGACGCATGTCTCCTGACGTCGTAAGATTTCTTTCGACCATCCGGGTCAAACATGCCGGCCTAGCCCTGTAGAACCAGCAACGTTTTGAATCCTCATGAAACATCGCGGAACCGCGGTTTCTCGAAGCCGTTTAGCTCCAATCAAGTCCTACTTACTCCGCTTATCCGTGCCCATGGGGTAATTGGGGAATGGGGTAGCAGCCATTCGGAGTCCCATCTGATTCCCCCGACCGGGCTTCCACTAACAGGGTCTGAAAACGGGGACATCACACTATCACCGGAGCCGCCGGAGTGACATCAGCCCCTGATCCTCCTCTCCACTTCGCAAGAATCCAACACCGAAGAATACCTTGCAATGGAGGAACAGACGTGACGTTCTCTGGTGACTCCACGCGTTTCCTCAAGATCCCCGCGTTTTCGTGATATTGTTGTCCCGAAGAATATTGGGGCAAGTGTTACAACTCACCATCTTCGGGAGAAGTCGACCGAACCCCTTTGGCTCGCGAGATGTCTCGGGCGACGATATGAGCAAAGCACGGCCACATGACAAGCCTTAAATAGTCCACGTTCTCTAGACTCTGTTGACTTCAGAATCATCACAATCAGTCCCAACTTGTATCTGCATCATGCATCTGTGGAAACACGAATTCAAGGGCAGAGCCCTGGTCACTGCAGTGACTCTGGCCTCCTGTCAAGCCTTCCTCCTGCTCGGATTCGACCAAGGAGTAATGAGTGGGATTATTGGTGCCGACAATCGATTCGGTCGGGACTTTGACAATCCTGATGCTGATATGCAAGGCAATATCACCGCGCTCTACGACATCGGATGTGTTCTTGGCTCCGTCGCTTGTTACTTCATAGGTGAGCGTTACGGGCGACGTACGATGATCATGGCAGGTGGAGCAATCATGGTTATTGGCACAGCAATCCTCGCCTCCTCCTATACCATTGCCCAACTGATCGTAGGGCGCATCGTGACTGGGTTTGGAAACGGGATGAATTCGTCGACTGTTCCAGTTTACCAGACCGAGTGTTCACCAGCTTCCATCCGAGGAGCCCTGCTTACACTTCAGGGCACGGTTACTATTCTCGGCGTGGTTGTTGCATACTGGTGAGTCTGATGTTCCATGACTGGATGGCCCATATTAATTCTTGCTTCTACCTAGGATGGATTACGGCACTAACTTCTCGGAGAGTTCTCTTCAATGGCGTTTTCCCCTTGGTTTCCAAGCCGTATTTGCCATTTGCCTCGTCCTTCAGGTTGTTGGTCTCCCCGAGACTCCTCGATGGCTTGTCCAGCACGACCGACACGAAGAAGCTCGCGAAGTCATCGCGGCGCTCGAGGGAAAGCCGATCAATGATGAGAACGTCACCCGAACAATCTTGGGTATCCAAGTCGGCTTGGAAGAGGAACAAAGAGGTGGCCCGTTCCGTTTCAAGGAGCTCTTCTCGTGGGGGGAGACCCAAAATTTTCGTCGTCTGCTTATCATCGTCTCGATCCAGCTCGGTCAACAATTCACTGGCTCCAACATGATCAACTACTATGCTCCTGTCATTTTCGAGCAGAATATGAAAGTCAGCCGTAACATGTCACTGATCCTTGGCGGTTGTGCGCAATGCACCTACTTAGTCGGCTCGGCGATTCCCGTTTTCCTCATGGATCGCTTCGGACGACGGACTCTCCTCATGATCTGCTCTGCTGGTTTGTGCTTTTGTTTCGTTATGGTGGCTATCCTACTATCGATTGGGTCACAGGGAGCCGCCTACGGAGCAACTGCATTCATCTTCATCTTTCAGCTCTTCTACGGCGTGGGTTGGCTCCCTGTGCCATGGTTCTATCCTTCGGAGATCAACACGACTCGCACCCGGACTCGCATGCAGGCTATTGCTTCCGGCTGGAACTGGATGGCTGTATTTGCAGTTGTCAAAATCACCCCGATCGCATTTGGTGAGTTGAACTGCGTCGAGTTCACTTCGAATGAGCGCCCTGGGCTAACATCTAGGACAGAAAACATTGCATGGCGCACTTTTATCATCTTTGCGGTGTTGAACGCAGTCTTCATACCTGTAGTCTACTGCTTCTATCCCGAGACTAAGGGAATCGAGCTCGAAGACATTCCACTTCTCTTTTCGAAGGGTGGAGTGACTGGTGGTGTGTTCTCGGCGAAAGGAGGCCGGACAGTAGAACCTCATCAACATGCACACGAAAGACATATCGATACCAAACTTGGCGATTACCCTGAAGCTAACGAAGTTGAGGAAGCAAAATAGATGCAGACTTGAATGTTTGCAATGTTATGGGGGACTAAATTGATTGAGAAGTGGTTGTGTGGACTTCGAGCGATGGTGTGTCAGTGCTGTATGTTAAGACTTGTCGTGATTTGTTCTCTTCAATAAGGTACCCAGTGTAAATGCTATATGTTTTGTTATGTAAGATACAATAAGAATTATAACAGTTGTCACAAGATTTGGAATTGGAGGATTGGACCTGCAGGTGTGAAGTGCCGTAGCCCATTATTCCTGCAGTTATGGGATTAAAAATTCCAACATCCAGTGTGGGATAATTACTGGCCAGGTCTGATAGCGAGCGGAGGAGATAGTAGAAAAATCTCACTGCCGCATTTATGCAAGCCCATAGAAGTTCGCAATCGGAGTGTGTAGTTGCCGAGGACAACTTACTATTGAATCGGTCAAGGTAAACACAAGATACATGACGGCCAAACTATTGTGAAGATACAAAATCTGACTTTTTACCACTCCCTCCAACTTCACATTATAAGTCACGTCTACCTCGATCGCACTCTCTGGAAGGGATTGAACACCTGGCTTGCACTTCTCCATCTCTGCGTTTATTGCCTAATGAATTTGAGCGAGGGAGAGGAGATCAAGGATGAAGAGTGATCGAAGGTTGCGAACAGCCTAGTATGTCACTAGGTATGTGTAAAACATCCCTAAGTGATTATGCGTGAAGAACCGATATTTGAGCTCGTATTACCACTGACCGTTATACAGGGAGACTAATCGGGCAGTTGTTTGCAAAAGTGGTCACATCGAGCATCAAATGATGCTCGCCTCAATGCAATCGAGACAGCTGCCTGACCGTTTGGGGCACATTCTTGATTTATTACCCATGGGGACACGGAAATAAACCATGGATGGCCATATCTCGCAGTGATGGAACTTGCTGATATCAGCCCCTTAGAAAACCGGCCTTGGAGCCCTTTTGGCGTCAAGTTGGCTTTAACGTAGATCTTTCATAAGCAGTTTGGATGTCTCGATTTCCCTGGTTTAAACTAGGGTATAATTGACCCAGAAGGCTATTAGACTTCAATTTGACTTTATCAAAACGTTATAAAGGAGCTTGACAGAAAAGACCTTACTATGTCAGCTGAGCTGGCCCCGTCTTGGACCGAAGTCTCCTTACTAGATAGACGTTAACTAAAGCGGCGAGAAAGGTAACGCTAAGAAGTGACTTCATTTATAAACTCAATTGTCTTTCAGCTGAGGAGAAGTCATTAAAGCGGAACTGATTGTTATTAATCCATTGACTCGTGTTGTTTGATCGCCCAGAGATCACTTGATTCGCCGTGTGCTTCTATGAGGAAGCTGTGAAAGACCTGATGGGCTAGATACAAGTGCCATAGGGGCCGATCCATGAGGCGCTGATCGCGCATAGGTATCGCTTTGACCACTGTCTTGCAGTGCATGTCCAAACTTTAATCTAACCCTCAACTCATTGCATTCCTGGATACTCCACTACATGGGGTTAATGATGCCGCCCACGGAAACGCGGAGCTCTATGTCAAGCCGGGGCTGTCGTTTCGTCATAGCTACACTAGAGAAATCCGAGATGCTGCTGGAGATGACAAGTAACCCATCAGGAGGACTCTCAATGCGTGTAATAATGGGTTCAAGTGGCGACGAGGCTCCAGTAGCTATGAAAGGAAGCCCGTTTACGTTATTTATTGATATCAGCGAATTAATACGCTTTCAACAGTCTCTAAGGAGTTAGACTCTTTGCAGGTCGCGTAGTCGCGTCCAAATAGAGCGGTGCTCAAGTCATTGGACCGATAGTCTAATTGGAGGCACGGTCTGCAGGGTCGTATTGTAATGAAGAGACCAACCTTGGGAGCGTTTGATTGGCTACAGCCACCCCACACAGGACAGAGGCAGAACTGTTATTGCGAAAAGACTGCTCTTTCAGCGTTTCCCTCTGGTAATAGACCAAGGCTCTTTTAATTCCCTTTTTCGTTGTGCCCTCTTGTGGCCTTTCCAAGCTGTGTTTTCTGGTCGTATCTACGCTTCTTGTGACAACAAACGCCTAGGGCGCACACTATGCCAAGAGAATAGGATTCGGTAGCTTCTATTGTTAGCCTAGTGTTGTTTCGTGTTGGTTAACTCTTTGAGTGATTAAGCCGATGCCAAGGCGACCTTATCAGCCCATTGAGGCACAGTTGACCAATTATAAATATCTCAAAAAGCCCCTGAGGTGCAAAACTCGCAATCCGCGTACCTCTCACCTCTAGAAAAGCGAGCGTGGACAACACTTACGTTTCGAGATGCGTCTCTTGCCAACTTCCGTGATAATTGGCTTCCTGCCGTTTTTCTTACGTTCGTTTGCAGGGGCTTACTCCTGGTTTCAACACTAACATAGACGTTAGAAACGGGACAGTGTGCTAAATGCACCAACATCACGATTTCAAACGCAGACGATGCCGCCCAAGTTCGAGAGAATTGCAAAACAATCAAAGGCTGGCTGACTTTCGACAAAGACCTGAACGAAACTATCAATCTTAATGGTGTTGAGACTATTGATGGTGATCTAGTGTACGAAAGCGAAGATTGGGAAGGGGAAGGGGAAGTAGATGAGCCGTATCCCACTGGCAGGACCCCTTTTAACATCCATAGCTCGACGCTTAAGACCATCAAGGGGGAATTGGCCTTTGGACGCTTCATTGGCCTTGCAGAACTCCGATTTCCGAATCTCACCAGGATTGAAAACAGCCTCTATCTGTATCGCATGCACTATCTCAAGCTCCTTGATATCACGAAGCTCACGCACCTCGGATCTCTAACACTTGAAGCCAAACATTTAACGACCCTTCGGCATGAAACGTTCAAAGGATTTACTGGCACCGCACTCTATGGGGGCGGCCTCCAGTTTTGGTCAGCAAAAGTGAAATCACTGGACAGCTGGTTCAATTACCCCCTCAAGAGATACCACGTCTCTGAATTCGGCATCACTGAGAGAGCTCCAGCCTCCGTGGATCTCAGCACCTATAATCTTCCAAATCTCAAGAATATTACCATCGGATGGGCCAAAACCGACATTGTCAGGATTGCAGGGGACGGCGTTAGTGTCAAATTTGGCGCATCGCAAACCACGTCAATGGAAATCGACCTCGTCGTACTGAGAGGGAATGTAACAGTGCTTGAGCGTGGTCCTAATCTCAAAGAACTCAAAGTTGGTGGAATTATTGCCAAATCTAATTTCGGTGAAGAGCTGGACCTATCTGCCTTTGACAAGGTATCGAATCTCACGATCGATGGTAACAATGGATTGCAAAAGATCAGGCTGTCGCCTAAAGCCGTTGATTGGGAGGATATGAACTTGGACATTAGGCACAATGTCAATCTTACGCTGACTTCCGAATATCGTGATTCGGAGAACAAGACGGACAAATACTGGTACTGGCCCGAAGGAGATATTCTCAGCATCTCAATTCGGGGGACTCCTTTCGCCGACGACTTCTTGTAAGTTTCCTTGATATATGCACTGGCAACGTATATCTTACCAAAGTCTTCAAGCACATCTTTTCTGCAAGATCGGAATTCATCAAATGCATCAAAGGTACTCGACCATTTCGGAATATCACCATTCTGGGCTGAGGAGGAAAATGCAACTGACTTTGATTGCACGCCCTTCGATGCGCTGCATAATCGATCTGTACTACCGAAGGATTACTCCTGCGGAAGCTATAAATCCTCTGCCAGCAGCACTCAAGTTTACTGGAGTTTCGTTACAATAGCACTTCTGACAAGTGTTATTCGTTTCCTCTAAGGGTCGGGGTGCCGTGTTATTTGCAATGCTTTTCTTAGATTCTATTATACTTAATATTATTATCTCTGAATTACTACTTACTCCTCCCTATTTGCGCGGGCCTAAGATTAATATCCATGACATGACCGCTGAAGTTGTGCCCCAACATCGCCAGCATTCGCACCATGTGATGGAAGCTCAAATCTAGATTGCTCGTCCTGATTTAGAAAATTTCAAGTCAATGCCAGACTTAGAATGTTCATTGGCTTTTGGTCACTCCAGACGACCTTCGCCTGTCCACCATTTCTTAGAAAACATAGACAAAGTCGTCGTTCATCAGATCGGTCAAATCATCAAACGCGTGCTCACCAACAGGATGTCCCGCTTTGTCCCTTGCATTCTCGTCCTGTTGCTCGCCTATCATCTTCATTCGGCGAAGTCGTTCTGCCTCCTTGGGGGAGCATAAGCTGAGGTCCACAATAACAGCGTCTTTTCCAGCCAGGACGCGACGACGACTATGGTCGCGATTTAGATAGGCGAGGTACATGCTCGTGACGCCGGCGAGGACCAGGATGGTACAGTACAGGATGAGATTCCAATACAAGCCTCCAAAATACTCCGGCGCTTCCGAGGGTTTGTACAGTAGTGGACCAATGATGTTGCCCAGAGATTGCCCGATGAACAAGGCAGACGAGGTACATTTGCTTTTGGTATCGCCAGCAGTATTAGAGGCAGACCATGAGTAGATTAAGGGCACTGTCACTGGAGTCAGTACTGCGTTCTTTGATTAAGGTAGTAGGAGAACAGGCGTACCTATGCCTGGGAAGACTGAGATCATGTAGTATCCAAATAGCGAGGACGCTCTGTGGTCAGGCGTGTGTGGCGTACTTAACATGATCATACAGCCCATGATAGGAAATAGGGCCAGGAAAGCAATTACAGGACCCTTCTTGTGGTATTTCGTAGCCACGAAGGAACCACCAATTGTGGAAACTAGCTGCACGATGCCAAACGGAGCATTGAAGAGAATGGCATGGAACGAGTCAAAGCCGAACGACTTGACGAGAAGAGGACCGAAGGAGGCGACACCGCCCGACGGGACCCTGCGAGGAGATTAACATGAGGCACGACGTCAAGGGTAAGCAATAAGTGGGATTGGGGTTCACATACGAGATACTGAAGATGAGGGCGAACCATAGCCAGGTTTTGGGGTCCCCAATCGTCTCCCATAAATGATCCCATCGCCACTCGCGCGACATGACACCCGTTTGGTTCATCCTCAGTCGCTCAATCGCGATGAGCTTGTCGTGCTTGCTGAGAAACTTGGCCTCAGCTGGAGAGTCTGGCATGTAGGCGAATAAGACGAAAGAAAACAGGACAGTGACGCTTCCGAAGAAGATGAAGATTGTCTATATTTGGCAATCAGCAACATGCCCGTTCGGAGTGGGTGTAAAAGATCTGGTGATAGCTCACTTGGTACGGTTTGAGTCCAAACGGCAGCTGGGCAAGCCCCCAAGTGATCAAACTGCCAAACTAGATAGCTCAAATAAGTCACACTACAAATTAATGCTCTCTGAGAGGCAGAACATACCAGGTTTGTGAAGCCGTTCATGGCGTACCAATAAGACATACGGAGAGGTTGCTCTCGGCGACGCCAGAACATCTGCGTGATGGCCACGAAGCTCGGAGCAATACTTGCCTCAAACGCGCCCAACCAAAAACGCGCCAAAAGCAGGGTTTCAAACGTGTGCGCCGCAGCCATCAGGGTCAGGGTAAGGCCCCAGAGAGTGACCATGTAGCTGGTAAGTCTGCCAATCGGCATCTTGACAAGAAGCCATGCCAGAGGAAATTGTGCTATGAGCTGGGCAACATAGACGATAGAGCCAAGCCATGAGAATTGATCGCCTTTGAGGCCTGTGTCTTCGATGATGCCAAAAATGGACGCGTAGGCGATCGTGGCCTTGTCAAGGCCTGTGTGTGGTGGTTAGGTATCAGTGATGATTGAGGCGAAGAAGACGGGATGTCACCTTGTAGAAAATACACCGCGAGCATCAGGGGTAGAACAACGAGGTCGATACGACGTAGCACGCGAACATCGTCTTCGGGCGTGACCTTGATGCGTCGCTCGGGTGATACCCCAAGCCTCCGCATGAGTTCCGCTGTTGCATTGCCATTGTGCCTGCCGCTTTCCCCACGATGCTCTCTGGCCGGTCGCGACTCTCTTGCAGCACTGTCATTACCATCCGTAGACTCTAGTAAGGGATAGTGGTCATATGACGTCGATGACGCTGCCCCGTCCGGAGATGCGGACTCATGGCGGCGTATCCGGTCTAGAGCAGACATGGTATCGATTCGGCAGCTAATATTTACTGTCCACGCTGATGCGAATGACTTACCCTGGTATCAAGTACTTGCTTTGATGGAGTGGTGAGGTCTGGGAAGAGTTTAATGAGCCTCATAACAATAATTAAGTAACGACAGGTGTCCTTGCTTAGCTAATCCGAAACAAGTTAGCAATGTATTTATGCCTTGACAAGCTAAGATCGCCGTCATACTGCGCAGCAGGTCGACGGAGTAAGATATCAGAAAAAAGAAAAGTATGAAATAAATGCACCTCTCAGTTTGCTACATAGGTTGAAAGGTAGCTTCGCAACAGGAGGGGCAACAGGAGGAGTCTGAAGCACATGGCCCGAGTCGCTTTGCGTTAGCTTCTATGTCCTTCTAAAATGTCCTCTAGTTGTGCTGGCTCTGGTACGAAATATCAAAGAGATGCTGTTCTCAAGCGGATGATAATTAATAAACTAAGCAAATTGATTGCGAAGACGATATTGAAAAGAATAAGTGAATGCCAGCAATGGTATTGGTTGTCCTATTATTTGGCTGTTGAGTTGCGCTGAGTCTGCTCGCTATTGTATCGGACGTGGATAGATGAATCAAGGTATGCTTTAAAGGACAGACGTTTTCACCTTGAATATCAGATTAGCCTCTTCTATTAAAGATTCGCGCACAATAATTTGTTGCGGACTTGGCCGAGCGTCGTCCGTATTCCAAGCCACTGCCCGATATCTTCGGGTTGCATGTATGACCCGACGGAAACGCGGTACAGGAAAGCCATCTGTGAGGGTTTTCTTGGCCATTGCCACACGGACGACTTTGATCGATGACGCGAAACTCCTCTCAAGTTCTGGCCATCTTGCCATTGCGTCACCATGGCCAACGATCCACGCCACGCCACCAATAACCCTTAGACACATGTCTTTTCTCGTACATGCACTGCATGATAGGCGGCAATCGCAATTCAAAAGGAATTTCCATTGAGCTTTTGTTGTCTCTTTCCATTGAGAACTTTCTTAGTTCAATCAGGACCTCCATTACCTTGTACTATAACTGTACCTCACCCACGCTCTGCTGGCAAGCCGTGAGCAGTGTGAGTAGTGTTCTTCTGCAAACAGACCGGTCTGGCCATTGAAGTCCGAGGTCAATGCAAGTCAGGCGATAGAGATACAACAGCGGTCGTTATCCTCTATCCAGCCACGCACCGACTTCTGTATGCTACGTTGATCTGCATTATGTCTCCTAGGTCTCCATGGGATCTTACTTAGACAACATTGCTCCCAGTTGGGCTGAACTCGCTGTTGCTCACATGGTACCTTTCATCACCAGTCTGTCCCACAACAAGTGTCAAGATGATATTGGGTGTGATTCACCTTCTGGAGCTCCTCGTAATTGAGTAGTTCCGGAAGCTCCCTCTGCTGGAGAGGGCCATGACGCGTCTGGAAAATCTTGACCTTGGATGTGTCGTTCGTTTGAATGGTTCGATTTTGGCAGTATGAATTGGCGCTTCGAGTATAGGCGTAACCTATTCTGTGGTCCAAGAACGCCCATGTTGAACATACTCGCAGAGCATCAAATGAGAAGGAGATATTTAATACCGGACTCAAATGGACATCTTGTAGAGGGAATATGGATATAATGAACTGATGCTAACAGTTGTTATCCCTGTGACCTATACTCATACATTATTTTTAATCATCCCTGTGTCCTCACAACTTAACATGAAGCTTGTGACTTGTAATTGCCAAATTTAGAGTGCTTAGGTTTGCCTCAAATAATTCTTGCATAAGAGACGTATTGCGCAAATTCATATATTATATATCGCTTACGCAGTTGATCATCTTTGACCTCCATTGCTAGTTGATGGCACAGTCCCTTTCGCAACCAGGGGTGCAAGAAGCTGCTTCCCCTCAAACTCTCTAACAAAAGTCGTTGTTATTGTCTCCACCATCCTGGCAGCTGCTGCAGTGCTTGATATAAGAAATGTCGCCGTTGTTGCCGCCAAGACACTTGAACAAAGAGTGGTTGACCCAGTTGGAATCGGTAGACTGGCCATTGGCGCGAAGCTCAGCACTGATTTGGTTGTAGTAGTTTCCTGGAATAAGTTGAGTATGTGGCTTCAAATGTGATAGAGTGGATTGAATTGTGGGGGAGAGGCACTTACCCCGACGAAGGAGAACGTAGCCGCAGTAGGTGAGACCCTTTTGGCAGTTCTTTGCCTCAGCAATAGGAGCAAAGACGGCCAGAGCCGCAACGGAGAGAACAGAAAACTTCATGATGGAAGAGGGTAGATGATGAGGGAATAAGATATTGAGGTGGAGTGGGAGATGTGTGGTGAGAGGCGTCGATGATGGAGCATGAAAAGCGCGGGGGAGGAGGCTTTATATACCTAGGCACACGTACATCAGCGTCGTTCTACCAAGGCGTCCCCAGATCGAGCTCTATAACTACAGCGGAGAAATGCAGGTGAGACAACAAATGCGTACACGTAATTCTTTGGAAGCTTTGGGGCTTTGGACCGATTCTTGGGCCTTGGTGGCGGTGCTTCAGAAATCTGCGGTGCCAAGGTAGGAAGGAGTAAGAACCAACAACTGACAACTGACAACCAACAGATATACATTAACCCATTTGGAAGTCCCCGAGGGCTTTTGTTGACGGCGTTATAATAAATTCGGCTGCGGTACGTTACTTTACCCTGAGATATCGTACGGTGCCTCAATGTCTGATGGCGACGTTAGGTAAAGTGATGGGGTGTATGAATATGAGTAGACTACACCCAGGTTGTGTTCTCCTTTTCACGTTGCTTGCGTTTGAGAATATATTAAATTAGCTCATCCTGTCGATGTAGGGCATGTCTGTCACAGCCAACAAGGTAGAAGGGGTTGGTGTCAAGAGAGATAATGGCCCGCGGAAAACAACCTCCATGCCGTATTATCTCGCTCAACTCACACAGGAACCGTCGTCGCAGAGAGGAGGATGAGGATGTTCACTAGCTATCTCTCAGGAGACTTGACTGGGCGAGGGCCCGATGCGGTATGAGTTTCGCGAAATACCACGAGTACATGTACCTACCCGCCCATTCACAGATAATCGGTGCAAGTGCCCTTGGGGTGCGGGATTACCCGTTCACTCCCGTCCCCACAACGGCGACGTGGAGCTGACATGATCCTAGTTATTCTACAAATGTACAGGTGTAAATGGCGGTTAGTGGTCACACAGAAGGCATGTCCCGGGGCACTCGACGGAAGGATCTAATAATGTTGCCATTATCCATAGACTACAGTTTCCCGCCTCAGGGGGGCATTGCATAAATACGAGAAAGTGGAGTTGGGGAGATCAAAAGTTCCCGAGTCCCGGCGCTTGGAACTTCGGAAGCAACCGAACGAGGGTGGTCTCACTCCAACTGCGAGCCAATCTCACCTTTTACTTAAGTAGCCTAGAATGGTTGATCGGGTTCAATCGTGATGCCATCCATGAGATTGTGGTACCAGCGTGGTCAGTATTGCGTTGAGCATGCATGGGTCTTTCGTACCTTACGGCGTGACGAGAGTCATCGACTCATTTTGGTGCAGGTGTTACTTGTGGATGATGTCGGATACTGGAGCTCCAATACGCTTACATTTGGTCCTAGGCCGTAGCCAGGCCCGCCAGTCTTATGTGCTGAGAGCAATGTATCGTCCAACATCGCCCGGGGGGTGGAAAGAGTGAGGTGTGCTTTACCCTACTTTCGGATCTCGGCTGAATACTGTAAATACCCACGCAAGTAGTACCTGATGTACGGGTATGGACTAAGCGAGCAATTCAGCCGTTGTCTCCGCTCTGTCAATATTCCTACTCGCTCCATCGTAAAGTAAGCTGCCCTTAGTGTGATTGTGAATCCTTCTTGCCCTGGCGGACACCTACGAAGTACCCTTCCTTACTACCTTACTTCTAATTCTTCGAGCTTGATTAATGGAGAAACTAAGTCATAGAAGGCAGATGTTTGTTATTTCTTTCTTTGGGACGGGCTTTCTATTTGTCTAACTAGGTTTGAAGCATCTGACTAGATCGTCTACAAACCTGGGCCTTTCTGACTAGTTATTGTGGCTCCTGTGCGCCACTTCTTTATATCAGCCGTTTATAGGGTTTTCTTTCAGATAAATGTGTTTTCATGTCTTCTGCAGCTACAAAGTAGCCCCAAAACAACTAACTCACGGATCCCGCCGCTCCTCTGGTCCGCGACTGGGAGCTTGAATGCGCCATCAGAAATACCGCCACTATCCAGAAGATGCCCGGTCCTGCAGAGCGGCAGCGCGAAGACGAGCAATAGAAACGCCAATCAAGGCTCGGCCGGGGCGGCTTTGTGCTGGCGTAGGTCCCAATCGTGCTCCACTTGCTCAGTCTTAAGAGTTTCTTAGAAGTATTAGGCGAACTAGCAAACAGGCCATGCGCTTCTTGCTTGAGACGTCTCATGCTAGGGCGACAAGTGAGCATCGAATCTACTGGGGCGAGTTGTGCAAAAAGGGGATACGAGCCGAGTTAAATAATCCACAAACAATGACTCTCCGGCTCTTCTCACCAATAGCGTGTTAATTTGCCCGTACACCATTAGTCTTCTTGACTCGAAGCAAGCACGGGGGCGCTTATCAATTCTGGAAAGCAGTCTAGGATTCTCTTTCTACATTCGAAACAGGTCTTTATTTTCGCTGGGATAATAGCTAGATGTGTGCCTTCATTGATCTCGCTCCCATGCTCTCGAGTCTTAATTCGGCTATGATAGATGTATTTGTGTTGGATTTGAGGCCTCGCAATCAAGCTCGCTTTGCTCCTGGCATTGAAGAGGGAACAAGCTTTTGGGCGTTTTGTAAGTGTTTGCGTGATACAATGCCGAAGACGGAAAATTTGTGACTTGCCCATTGAGCTACTGAGTGGTCTCATGGGCATACTAATTCTTCCTCGATACTTTGGAGCTTCTTAACGCTTTCCCTCCTCCTTTGTCTCTCCACTTGTTATCTCATAAGAGTTACCCTCAACCGCTGCGACCCGCCTCGCATGTAGCACCTCAAGATCAATTTTTGGGCCCTTGAAAGTGCCTCTCTTTGTAGTAAACCAGAGTGTAATGACGAATCCTACCAGTCCGACACACACGACTGAGACGTAACTCATATTTTGGGGCGTGACTGGCATCGACGTGGGAAAGCAATAGAGCACATCAAGGAAAACAACCCATGCTACGGAAATTCCGTTGATTAGAGCACCGTATTTGCCGAGACGGAAGTATCGCGGAGGCAATACGCGGTCTCGTCCTCTGTAAAGAACGACTGCTTGCGGAATCACGCACGAAGTTTGGAGAAAGATGATAGCACCGCTGACCATTGCCGAGAAAGCGGTCGACGAGCCTAGAAATATGAGGCCGTACAGCTGCAAATATCAGCTAAGGTCCAGGTGCGGCAAAACAAGGAACACTCACGGTGATGAAAGTTGCCGAGAGAAGGAGCGAGTTGACGGGGACTTCGAAACAAGGATGAACACGCTCCCAAAACCGAGAATACGGCAGAGCGCCATCACGGGAAACAGCCCAAAGCGTACGGGAAGATGTTGTGGCTATTGGGAATAAGCTGAAGCTTCCTGTGAGAATTCAAATCGCTCACCGTTTGCGACCAAGTTTGCAAAGAAGCAAAAGGCAAAAAGAGCCATCAGGACAGACGCTGCGGGGCGAGATCCTGTTCCTTGGTAGTAAATCTCAAACAAGGGAAGCCCAGTGGCCGTGTTGAGCACCGCTGAGATGTCCGATGTGGCATACATCAGAGAGGCTGCAAATGGAAACGCGGTGAGAAAGCCCATGAGCAGAGGGTATAACATGACCCGAGGGACATTCTTGGCTGGGTTTGGAATTTCTTCGCACATGTGAGCACCACAGTCACTGCCCAAGAATGAGTAGACGGCGTTGCCAACTGCCAGCATAAATGCAAATCCATCACTGGACCATCCGCTTCTGTTCGTAGCATCTGTGAATATAAACGAGGCAGACGCAGGGTTCTTGGTAACGACGAAAAGAGTGATTGTGGTTGCACTGAGAGTGACGGCTGACAGGACGAAGATGAGTTGGTTGAAAAGGGGAATCCACTTGGCCATGAAAATGTTGATGGCCGTTGCAATCCAGATGAGAGCCACGTAAATCAGATATTGTTGCCAGTGCTGTGGTTCCCAATCTGGTTGCCACGCAACAACAATGTCGAGGATCATGGACGAGACAAAGTTTGAGACAGAGCCCGAGGCGAGCCACCAGCCCAGCACACTAATCCAACCGTTCCTGTTGATGTTAGCAATCCATTTTCTCAACATCAACAAGGTCTTACAGATACGAAGCAAAGGGCTTGTAGTCGTCCCTCGCCACCATGAACGACCAGTAGTACTGGGCTCCTGCAACGGGATATGCGGAAGCGAGCTCCGCCATGCCTGCAGAAACAATCATGGTCATGGCTCCAGCTATGGGAAGAGACCACAACGTTCCGACCGACGAGGACTCTGTCAGGCTGATTCCAATGGAGGATCCGGTTCCAAGCCAGGTGCAAGTCAGGGTAAAGGAGAGTGCACCCAGGGACCAGAGAGAGAAGCGACGGGGCATAGCCTGGCGGTATCCCGCGGCCTCGAGCTCTAGAGCATCAGCGCTGACGGCATCTGGTGCCATGTTGAGTAGTCGGGTTGTATGATGTGGAAACTAATATGATGGAGGAAAAAACAATGCATTAAACGTCTTCAGCTGTGACATGGATATTACAAGGCTTTTAAATACCTACCTGCATCAAGTTGGACATCTGAGACAACAGCGGGAGTTGAGCCGGCAACGTCGTCGGACCTGAGGTCGCTGAATCCGGGGCCGATAACGACAATGGGAACTATGCCAATCTGGGTTGGTTTCCTTATCAGAAATTCCCCAATTAGGAAGGCGAGGTCAGGGTCAAGTTAGGACTAGTGCGGTGCTCAATTGAGCAAACAATATCGCCGATTCGCATCGCGTGACGGCAACCTCGTCACGAGGGAGACAGGCAGGACAAAGCGCGTCAAGCCACACTGGAGCTTTGATAAGGTCATGTTGGTGTTACTGGCTACAGGTCATCCAAGAAGCAGCTCTCGTGCCATCCAGTTGCTCTCATCGACGTCATGCCTAGTCTTGATGCCCCACCAATACGTATCCCTTGTGCCTTCGTCCCAATCGCTCCAGACCTCGTCCAGGAGTGCAGTCACCGTCTCAAACTGATAGAAGTGGATTTCATTGTTCCAATGTCGGCAGTATTCACGCACAAAAGCTCGGTTCACATCGTCTCCCAACTCCGAGGCAGCCAAGAACACGGGGAGAAGTAGCTGCTTCTGGATAGCATCAGTCGGCGGGATGCATCGGACACTGTCAATGATGACCCGAGCGTAATGATCGATGCACTCCATGCTAGACGAATCTTGCTTCGGCGTGAATACGCGGGCAACGTAGAGCAAGATACCATGTCTCCAAGCCTCGATGCAATGGAATCGGTTCCGTCTTGCATTCACATGTGCGCCCGATTCTCCAGTACCATGGAAATTGAAGTCCTCGTAGTTGATGTAGTTCTTGACATCATCAGCAATGAAGTCAACAGAAAGCAAGTTAAACATGGTCCACTCCACGTTGGCGCTTCTTTCGTAAACGTGAGCCAGCCTCGATAGTCGCCACATGGCTTTAACGAGATCGATAGGGCATCCGGTCAAAGTGAAAAATGACCAGCCGTCGCCGTCGTCGTAACTGGCAAGCGTCTCAAGGTAAGCTGTAGGGAGACGGGGTTCTCTCCGCGAAATGAGGGAAGCAGTGACATCCCACCTGAGTAAACTAGCTTTAGGAGATATTCATGCTCGTCAGTGAATGCTGCACTCACCAGATGAGCATTGCCAGTTGTGCACGAAGGCGTGGACTTTGCAGGCATCTTTCTGCTGCCGAGCTCTCTCCGAGCAATCGATGGGCCCCACGCAGATGCATATCGGACATACCGTATGCTGATTGCGTCGACTAAATAAACAAAGGATTAGATGGTGGCCGAAGGGCATCTTAGGTAGTTTTCACCTCAATATTGATCAAAATGAGAAGAGTGTCGAGCAAAGGAGAGAAATTGCAATGGCCCAAAGCCGTGCTGAACAATCGGATTGCAGTACACCAATGCTTCTGCATTTCGTCAATGAGTCCAGAGCAGTTATTCGTCTTGGCCAAATGGTGTGAAGATATGGCCAGCACGGCGTGCAGTAGGAACGTAAAACTCTCTGTGAAATCTAGGCGCATTCTAAATGGGTTATTTTGGCAGTCGTGGCTTAGTGGTACAACACAGAAGTGTTCATTGTCTTTCTGAGATTAGTTTAATACATGATAAAGTATGAGGAGACCAACTTACACAGGTCCAGGACGTCATGATACTTGTGCGCCAGGTTCTCATACATGACCTGGAGAGGGAATGAATTCCAAAGGTCCAATGTTTCTTCTTGGTCGTCGCCCTCGGATAGCTGTGACACGTCGGTCAAGAAGTCTCGAGTAGGCAAAGCCAACTCGCTTGCTGGGGGCTGTGTAGCTGGCTCAGTGACCTGAGTGTAGTCTATACCGCGGGCCGTTGTGACGAGTCCAGTGAGCATCGTATCCAGCGCGTCTTTGTCATTGCTCCAAGTGGACGAGGAAGCAGGGCTTGTGGCTTCATTCAAGGGCCGAGTCGCGTACGAGTCGGATGCTTTCGGCGTCTCATTGGATCCCGTGGAGTCTTTCCTGGATTGTCTAGAATGTCGTTTCTTGCTTGTTCGACCGCGTACAAACTTGAACGAATGCATGCGCAGTTGCCGTTGAGACTGACTAGGTACTACAGGGTCCTTCCACATTAGATCCATGACAAATCCGCCGCATTTGCGTTGCTTGGATAGGCATGTGCCGCATTGTGGACGCTTGCGATCGCATTTCTCGTCGAGTTGCGCACAAGTATGGCAGTCGATCTTCGCAAAGCCCAGCGAATTGGTCCGATAACGGGCTTCTTTGGGGGCCAACCCGGATACGGGCGCTTTTGTCGACATGGAGGGCAAACGTTGCAAAGCACAATCGCAGTCAAGTCTGAGCGACCATGCATGCCTCCACGCGTATGCGAGGATGCAAGGGGAGAAATGGATCCCCTGAGAGGGGAGGCAACGAAAAACAAAGAACTCGAATCGGGATTGCCGCGAGAACCCGGCCCACACACACCAACTCGGTACTGATAGGCATGAGTTGCTTTGTTCGACTGTGGTAATACTTGACTACCCAAGATCCGTGTGTCGGTCTTGAAATGCCATGCATGTCTTTTGTTTAACGAGAATACCAAATGAAAACCAATCTAGGTACAGGATGGATGGCCTCAATTGCTGCTACAATCGTATAGCTGTTCCGTTTAAACCCCATTCGCCTTCTCTCTTCACAGCATTGGTCGAGGACTCAAAGCCTCGTCTACCAGATCCACTGCGGCTTGGGCGCAGCCGTACGAAGCCTGGTAACCGGCACCGCCAGCTCCGTAATTATGTACAATTAAGACCCCCCCAAGGCGCTCTTTTTCGATTCTAGTGCCTCCTTGTCGGACAGGCCTGAGGCCAACGCCATGCCGAACAATATCAAGATGCTCAATGCCTTTGCCATTCGTCAGAGACGGACACAGCTTAACCGCTCGAGTCATGATTCTGATTGCAAGATTAGGGTCCGGATGCGCATCCCAATTGCCTTCTTGATATGAGCCGCCGAGGATGGTACCACCCCCGGCAGCCCTTGTCATAATGTAGCAGGCCTCATTATCTCCGTCGTCCGTTCCTGAAACATCCACCATCCGGTCTGCAACGTTTCGCACAAGGACAATTTGTCCGCGAGCAGGCCTGACTTTGTCGTCCTCAACCCCGCCCAGTTTGGATGCCATCAACCCAGTGCAGTTGACCACAAGATTAGCAGCCATGCCCGATGGATGGACCCCGGGATACGACGCCTCTAAAACATGGCCGAAAACTGCGCGCTCGAACTTGATACCATTTTTCAAGCATTGAGAGACCAGCCAAGGAAGGTAGATGGCCGTGTTGATGCAAACCGACGTAAAGGCAGTTGCTGAATCGATACCCGGGTTGAGCGTGGATTTGGGTAGTGAACGGAACTTGCAGACAATGTTAGCAACTTGTTACGGTTCTAAGAGGGGCCAATATCAACAGCTGTACATTTGGCAGCACATTTTTAAACCATGGGTTTGGCGAGAGCAGCTCAGCAAACCAGTTGGCAGTTGCGGAACCAACATCTTTGGACCGATTGTAAATCTCGCACTCTTCAAGCCGATTAGTAACCTAAAGAATCGCTTCATACTGAATGCCGACTTGCCTTGGAAATGCACTCCCGCTTCTGGATGGTTCTGCGCGAGGTCGGCCAGAGGAGCCCACGTATTCTTGTCCCAGTCGGCTGCCGTTGTACCTCGAACCGACACGCTGTAAGATAAGCCATGTTAGATCAAGCGGTAGACTACTCGAGTTTCCTTACGGCATGTAGTTGGCGCCTGCCCAGGGAGAAGCGTATTCAATATCGTAATCTCCGGGCATATGCTTTGCTGCCACAAGGATGTTGTATGTCTTGTTCCTCGATAACAACAAGGCTGTGGTCAAGCCAGCCACTCCAGCGCTACGTATGGGTTAGAATTTGATTGGAAAGCGGCCAAACATTTCGCAAACTTGCCCAATAACAACAATATTCTGCTGCGACATGTTGATTCGGTGTCGCTGGGTGGGGGTTTTGGAGGAAAGAAGATGTCGACTTGGGAATAATTTGCAGAAGCTTTGACAGTGCGGTCAACTAGTCTTTCAAGTAAAGACGAAGCCGTTGTATAATTTGCCTTGCCTTTATTGGGACGTTTTGATCAGCAGTCGTATTGTCCCGCGTGACATTGGAGCGGGGGATGGGAGCTTGCTATAAAGAACGTACTTGATTTGGTAAGTGGGCCTGGATCAGTGCATTTCCTCTTTGGAAATTACCCTGTTGGGCAGGTGAGTTGGCCGATACGTACACGCAACGCCTTCAACATTGGATTCACACAATGAAAACACCAACCGTAGTCCTTGCCGCGCGATAAGAGATATAAAACCCATTCATTCGCCATTCTGCATCGAATCTTGGGCAGCGCATAATAGTCTAACACACCCTTCTTATCATCGCTTTTATCATCTCACTTCAGACAAGACTGCCCCTTCGTCTTCTCTCTCGTTCACAATGGCTACAATGGAAACAGAGTTCGCCGCCTATCGCGAACGGCTCGCGATCCTACAACAGATGAATAATCCCTATGCCAATGGTGTTGCCTGGGTGCAGGGAGAACTGGTCCCTCTGGCCGAGGCTCGCATTCCTCTTATGGATCAAGGTTTCCTTCACAGCGACCTCACCTATGATGTCCCTGCCGTTTGGGATGGCAACATCTTCCGCCTTGATGATCACATCACCAGACTTGACAACAGCTGCAACAAGATACGCCTTCAGTTGCCCATGTCACGAGAAGTAATGAAACGGACTCTTTGCGACATGCTGGCCAAGAGCGGCATTCGCGACGCCTTCATCCAGCTCATTGTCACCCGGGGCATCAAAGGCGTGCGTGAATCCGAGCCACACGAGCACGTCAACAACTTGTACATGTTCATTCAGCCATATGTTTGGGTCATGGAGCCCGAAATGCAGCTGAAGGGTGGAAGTGCCATCATCGCCCGGACCGTCCGTCGCACGCCCCCCGGCTCCATCGATCCAACCGTCAAGAACCATCAATGGGGCGATCTCACTCGTGCTATGCAAGAGGCTCGGGACCGGGGCGCCAAGTATCCCTTCCTCACTGATGGAGACGCCAACCTTACTGAGGGGTCCGGCTTTAACATTGTGTTCGTAAAGGATAAGAAGATATACACTGCCGACCGCGGTGTCTTGGAGGGCATTACGCGCAAGAGCGTCTTCGATGTCGCACGAGCGAATGACATTGAAATCCGATGCGAGGTTGTCCCTGTGTCGTTGGCTTATGAGGCTGATGAGATCTTCATGTGCACTACTGCGGGTGGCATCATGCCTATCACATCTCTAGATGGACAACCGATCAAGGGCGGCAAGATTGGTCCAATTACGAAAACAATTTGGGACGGCTACTGGGCTATGCATTATGATGCTGCTTACACTCTTACTGTGCAGTACAACTAGGCCTTCAGCCGATCCGTCTCTTAGCTAGCTAGGCAGTCAGAACCAGACTTTCTCCTTCTTTTCTTTTTATCATACTGCGGAGGCCTGGGTCATCGTTTCTTTCCTTTCCTCGATAACATGGTAAACGCTGATGGGGATAAATGTAAACATATCATCATAGCCCGAGAAGTGTGGTTCGATCGCTACTTAGTACTGGCATTTCAAAGTGAGTGAGACCACGGGGTAAGGACTTTGACGAGGCTGCTATATGTACTCGGGAGCGATTTAGCCTCCGATTAATATCCATTGCTTACAAATTCCGATATATATTAGTGTTATGAGCGACAGGAAAGAACAGCCAAGTACCCAATCAAGTGGCATGTCGAGCGGATGTCATCAACTCAGCTTAGATCATGGTAAATGAGTACAGGCATCGCACCCACCTTAAAGGTCATGTCAAGTCACCATGCTCTCCAACAACAGTTTCTTCTGTTTGCGATATCCATGTACAACCGTAAGGTATGCTGCCTAATGTTGGAACCTGGAAGGTCCGAGACATTGAGGCCCAGAAGTCTCGGACTTTATAGGCGTGGGATAGGTATCGCCAAGCTCAAAGGGGGCGCAAGTGAGGCCATTTTGACTGTGATACTGGAGTCTACAGAAAGAAGAGATAACCAGAGGAATCAATGTGACCATTTGTGCTCAGCCGTTCTTGCGTAATAGGGAAAATCGTCGCCCAAGCAAGGCCCGACGAGATGGGTTGAGCAGTCCGATTTGACTGATTCTAACAGTAACTATTTATTGGGGGCTGGCATAGACTGACAGTTAGCAACTGATATGGTGCAACAGTGTCCTTCTATGGGGTATGCATGGTTACAGTAATACTCAAACCAGACTCATGAGCAGCTTCTTTGGGGAATCGGGCACACGTTCCTGTCTTCAAGCAACTAACTAGCTGGTCGGAGCTGAATGGAAACACTGCTAGAGTCAAGCGGAACTGCCCAACCTCCACGGTGCCTCTTGACCCGTGGCATTGTAACAGTGTAGTTCGTCTGCCGTCCGGTGTCTTCAATCCAGAGAACTGCCTGCTTCGCCTTGGGTACTCCCTCCAGCTGCCCTAGAACAACATCGATCGTTCCATCGTTGCTATACCCAACCGTCTCGATAACGCCGGCATCGACGCTTAACAGCACATATAACTCCCCAAGAAACACTCTGCGTCTGACCGCATCTGTCGTACGCACTCGCACACCGTCTCCCTCCTCTAACACACCACCATACGCTACAACTCCAAGTCGTGGATCCCGCGCCACATAAGTTCCTGAACCAAGCGCCAGCCCGAGGAAGCCGGGTCCATAATCTCCGCTGTAGCCATCCCATCGGAGCGTATCGGGCCAAGAATGGAAACTCGCCGCCGCGAAGCCGTCTTCATGGATGCTCGACAATGGACCCCAAGTCCCGCCGTAGCCGGTTCGCAGTAAGTATGTGTCACTAGTGTTTGACTGAAACCCGGAAAGCAAGACCAATGCGTTCAGGGCAGAGCCATAGTGGTGGATTTGACGCTCAATTCGTCCAAGTTTTCCGCTGTATCTATTCAATAGTCAGTATTGCCGCCATGAGTATGGAACATGAAAGTAATTACATATTGTCCCAGTAGCGACGTGCGTTGCCATTCCAGCCCCAGTGTGGAACTGCTGGCATATAACCGAGGACGCTATTGAGTGACTTGGAAGCAGTCTTTCCGAAGCCAAAGTACCTGGAAATAACCAGTCATGTGTCTCTCCGGCTTTGTAGAGTGCTCACTTGGCCCAGAAGTACACCCCTTCCTGGCCCGTCGAGTCCCATGCCATTTCGCTCCCAAATGGCACCTCTTCCGAGTCCCATTGAGAAGCACGACTCTTCATGTGTGACGCGAGCGAGGTAGCCTTGGTTGTCTGTTCTTCCCGCTTCAAATCGGCAAGGATCTGCCCAAAGACGGTCTCTCCCATAAGCCCAACCCTGTTGTAACCCACATCTGATTTCATTCCACGCATAACGGTGCGATAGGCCTGGTTTAGATACCAATCCCACGTGTGGCGTTCCAAAAGATCAGAATACGCTCTTCCTGCACGATAGAATGACCAGTATGCAGCCGCGACGTGTACGTAATTGTATGCGCGGTCAACTGCGTAGGAAGCATTCTTGCTCCAGGATGTCCAGCTTGACCAGTCCACATCAGAGTGGTACTCATATCCGGGGACCTCAGTTGGCTCATAAAAAAAGATGGATTTCCGTACTCCGTAGTCGGACGTTTGGATGGTTTTCCAGAGGACGCGGTCGACAAACTCCTCCAGCCGGGAGATCTCGTCAGCATTGGGCTGAATCCCCTGCTTTACAAAGGCCGAGAGGTAGGACCCAGCTCCGGCTTCATCGCTGAGTCCGGCCACCCAGGCCCTGGAATCTTGTGTGACAACGGATTTTACCTCGTGATCATATGTCAGGACTGATGGAGCCCGGCCAAAAGGGTCAGTTGTGTCGTTGAACCATTGCTCCGTTGTCAGGAAGTGTCCTAGGTCAGCGACTGCCTGAGTGCTAGATTTTGTGACATAGTAATGTATCGTCTGTGTCTTGCCATCCTTGTATTCAACGGTCAACCTCGCCCTGCCCCAAGCACCCGAGGACGGAGTCACTGCATATTCGCCTTCGCCAACGTGTTTTACTGAAAGTGATGAAACTGGCTCCGCTGAAATATGGGATATGGCGGAGTCGGCTCTCAGCCAAAGTCGTGCTGGCTCGTCCCTTGGAATTATAAAACCGGGAGCGCCTACTGCCACAGGCGTACCAGTACTTCTGACGGTGTCATCAAAACCCCTTACACCATCCCAGGAAACTGAAAACCGGACACCGAACTGTATTCGCTCGTCGGGCTGCAGCATTCTCGACGACGGTGGATTCCATGGCGTCGCACCGTTTGACGCCCACTCCTGCTCTGCCCAAGCTTTGGTGAGAACGGTCCATTCGTAGAAGCCTTCAAATGTCTGGCTGCCGTACCATGTATCTTCGTACTGTTTCTCTGCAAGGTTTCGATATGCTTCAAGCGGCGTGTCACCAAGCGGAGTGACTACCAATGCCGGGCCCGTTCCACGAAGCGGTGCTACACGGATATGGCCCGCGTCCATTCCGATGTACGGGTCCGAGAGCGAGCAGAGCCGCTGAGCATCAGAGGCTTCCCTGTTGGTGAATATGCTGTTGAACTCGGCCGGGAACCCGACAGCGCCAAGCTCAACAGCAGAAGAAGCAGTGTTTTGCAACGTAAAGCGGAGGGCAACATCCCCCTCGTAGTCCAGCCATTCGCGGCTAATATTCAGCGGGCTTTCGGGAAGAGTTGGAGACATGTTTGAGGAGGCAAGGGACTTTGTATGGAGTGCAGTCACTCGGTGGCGGGACTTGCTGGAGTCGGCAAAGATCCAATCAGACGTGTTGTCATCGCGGTAACGGGCCGTAATGTCGCCCCAGTGGTATTGGCCATTGCGACTGCGGAGAGTCAGATAGTCAAAAGGCAGGAAGTCAAAGGAGGTGCCAGCAGGCTTCAAGGAGGCGAGGACTTGAGCATCGTTGGTTAAACGAAGGTCGAAGTTGCGAGTCGTGAAATTGAGGTAGCCATTGCCTAGACCCAAGGCATCTTGACCGAAGCAGATTGAGATGCAAATACTAAGCCACACCAAAAAGCGTCGATGTGAAAAAAAAGGCATATTGTGTACCAAATCACCTCTACGGTGTATCGAGTTCAGAATAGGTCTAGATGGCCGAATAGTCAAGACGGTTTTGAGGATTGGGCTTGCGGAAATATATAATGAAATAATTCGGACGGCCCAAAACCGTATTGACCCAATGGATGTGATGCTCCGTTCCTAATACGTTCGATGCCATGGCAGTTCAAAAGTTCCTGACCAGGACTCGCAGTTGATCACCACCTTTTCGAGACCACGCCATTTTTATCATACAATCGCTCGACTACAAGCGCACAAATGGGCGAAATTTAAAGTAGGGGTAGCCCTAGGAAGCTTTCTAGGCGCGCGAATGGACACCTATCAAGTAATAGAGAGAGATTGAAGTCGCTATAATAGTCCGTTCCGAGCCTTATACAAGGTTGTTAAAGTTTCCATTAGAGTAAACATGCATAAATCCATCCTTAGGTAGAGCGAAGCATTAATTATCTGCGAAATTACGACCTGATTTCTATTTTGTAGAGTGGAACCTAACTAGATACCGGGTAATGCTCGTGCAACTTGAGGAGTTAAGGAGACTTGGAAATATCCCAGGCTCTCCCTATAATTCAACTTGGCGGGCGCTCTGCTAGTGCCCGCCGGATCCCTTTTTCCCATTGGGGCTTGTGCTAACTAATTTATAGGTTGGCCCGTTCCTTGGTTATGGCTGGAGGCCGGGCCTGTGGCGGGGCCTCTGTGGCTTGGCCCCTTATATAAGTATAACTATACCTAGTTAGCCGGTTTATACACTCTATTAATTAAATGTTACCTAGTTTAGCAAGTGGTAATTAGAAAAAATAGCATATAATAGGGAGTAGAAAGTAAAGCTTAATAAAATATTATAAGTATTTACTTTATATAACTTATATATAATATAGTAATATTTATATTTGTCACGGGCGTGGCCCGATAGTTATTCCGGGCTGCTGCCACGGAACGTCATAACCTGGAAGGCTGCGGCCGTCCCCGAAGGCATAGGCTACCTGGATGGCTGCGAGGCAGCGATGACTTCACTGGGTTATTCCAGCTGACCTTGAGGGACGGCAACCTTGAGGGGCTGCTACCTTGAGGGGCTGCTACCTTGAGAGGCAAGCAGCTGCTAGGTATTTAAGCCTTTGCTAGGACCCAGCTAGGATGCCTTTCCCTTCCTTTTCCTTAGTATTAGATATTCAATATCAAGGCCATCCTTAGTTGCACGGAACTCGGGTCCAGCCCCTTACAATATTAACTCTTTTTAATATACTATTTATTTTAATTTTTATATATTTAAGTAGCTTTTAAAATACTAGCTATATAAACTTACTAACTAGTTAATAGAATTTACATACAGCTGTATATAAAAGCACTTTTTTTTAAATAGTAATTTTTATATTATATTTCTCAATTGTTTTTAATAATTGGGTAATATTAAAAGTACAGCTGGCTTTATTATGTGCCCAAGCCCGATGTGTGCACTTCCGTCCCGCACAAACAAAGCACTTTTAAAGATCCACGGCCAGTAGGCAACTGTAAAAACACCTTTCTGATGTCATTAGTCCCATGGCAGATCAACCGTCATCATTGGGCTGACCGGCAAAAAGCCTTGCCAAGCCAATTATAGGGGGCCGCGGCGCACGTCGATTTCAAAGGAGTAGCTGAGGGTGGCTGTGCAAGGGCGGGGGGATTGGGATGTGAGCATGGGATCATGGGCGGCCACTCACGGTTGCAGTGTTCATGCATTGCCTTGGCCTTCATCTGAGAGACAACTGTGCAATATGACGCAGATGATGCCGATCCTTGGTGGCGTGGCCCAGAAGGAATCGATTTTGTCCCAACCACCCCCCATGTCACCCATGCACACTTGCTCAGTTCTTAGCAACTAAGCAACTTCTGGCATTCATTGGAATTAATCCTTTAACCTTGTTCAATACCTAAATCTTGTTTAGAAGGCAAATCGGCCGCTTCCAGATCTGTCGTCGCGTCTCTTCCAAGTAAGGACTGCGAGGGCCGATCAGACTAGTCTGCTTGGCTGTGATGGAATACGAGTTGACTACAAGAGAGAGGCATCCTCCAGAAGAGTTCGTGGCTCGTTTTTGTTGCAGCATCTCACTTGCATTTGACATTACCCAGCTGTCCACGCCAGCCCTAAGACTTGACATTCTCCTGTTACGCCGCGCCTTTATTAGCAATTATGCACTCCCTATTCATCCTCAGTGGCCCTGTCGCCCTTGCCCACCAAGTCTTAGCCAATGATATCGGCCCCAATGCCCTTGGAATGTCTCCAGCATTCCCTCCCAACGGCGCGCCAGTCCAACTCGAGCGCCGCGACCTCGACCAGAGCTGCGCAAGATCCGTGATTTCCTCGCTAGCTCTTCCACTCCCTACTAATTCCGACTTCGTCGACTGGGCCTCGTCCAGTGAGGAGTTTTGGACCGAGTCTTGTACCATAACTGTGCCGTCGTCCTTCTCGAGCGATTACATCAGCTACGCTTCGGCTTTGGATTCGTGGCTCGACACTATTGAGTCCGCCGCTGCTGAGGCCACCGACTGCGGCGCTGACGATGATGACAAGTTCTACATTACCTTCTCCGAGCTCTGCACAGGCTCGCGGACGGTGGTCTTCACGGGCTCAGCCTCAGGTACCGCAGCCCCGACGGGCTCAAGCGGCGGTTCAACGACGGTCCTTGAGCCTCTGGACATGCCTGAAGAGACAATAAAGATTGGCGCTGCGTCGCAACATCGACCCGTGGTTAGTGTTGCTATCGCCCTCTTTACTGTCCTCGCCTTCGCGCTCGCTCTATGAAATGTGTCGCGGTTTTGGTTATTTATGAATACGCGAGATACGAAACGCAGGAAAGGGTTTGGCTATATCATATCCGTCTGATTTATCTACGTTTCGAGCACTTTCGACATAGTAAGATGGACTCGTTAGTATGCGTCAATTAAATGTACAGTTCTTTGCCCCGCCGTAACTAGCTCTTTGACATGGTTATGTGTGCATTTGAGATGTTGGGGCGCTACGTAGAGCCGTATTCAAAGTAGTCTCAAACTGATACTTAAAAGTAGTAAAGGTGCTTATCGGGCTAGTGGAGGTACGTTTATAGACAGACGAGGAACTGATTACTACGTGAGGACCGGTGGAGTGAACCTAAGGTGAGATAATAGCTGGAAGCAGATATGTCGGTGTTACTAACGGCCTTCTCTTTATGAAGTCCCAACACTCCCCTGCTCCTAGCTAGACTAAGCTTCTACTTCAACTACGGTCCGACTAGAATGAGAGCTAAACACAGAGAGTAGGGCAATTTACGCTTGGCAGACAATCCATCAGCTCTTCTACCAGTTGCATAGCAGTAGGTTGAATTATTCTAAACTACCTACCTACTGTGAAAAGAGAGGGAACCTCATTGGGCTCGAGACTGAGAGAGAACTAATTTTCTTCGAAAGATAGGAAGAAAGAAGCAATCAGTATAAAGGATCAACATATAGAAACTAACTAATATATAATCGAAACCTCGACTGGGATGCTTTCATTTCCCGTGCGCGAGCTGGAGCCATTGCTGGTCTAATTACCCAGAGCGTTTTGGGAGACTGGGAGTGGTACAGGCTGCAACAAAGCCACAGTATATTATTTCGAGTCTTCGGCTGCCCTTCCTCCCAGCTCTTGGCTCGCCCAGCAATAGCTTACCTTTCGTCGACGGATTGATATTGACTGTTGAGGCTCTCAAGACGAGAGATACGAGGTCGTTGATAGAGATTGTGGCAAAGTGTCAGAATCGGCTTCGGACCGTCATCACCACACTGGTTGTAGTCCGCCTATATGTTTGCCCTGAAGCTCAAATTGTCTGACATAAAATGCTCAAGTCTTATAATTTTCCGGCATGTTGTAAGATTTCAATTTAGTAAGCCCTCCTCAGGAGTCAGCTTGGTCTCTTCTGACTTCTCGAATGATAGCACGGCGGATTGAGACACCTTTATTATTCACTTTCCGCCCGGCATCTTAAAAACATTTAGGCAGTAGGTCTCGTTTATATTCCTCTTAAGCAAAAGAGGTTATATGATATTACTAAAGGAGAAGTGTAGTGCTAGAATGACATAGAGTTATATCATACCTTATTTTATTAAAAACTAACCCAACACTATTATCTAACAAACTTGGTCTAAGGATGGGCAGGGTCTCCGATCAATTCATAGACCCGAGGATGAGTATAGTCTCCCACCATTTCGTAGACCTGTGGTTGAACGGGACCTCCGCTCCTTTCATGAGTCACAGGCTGGAACATTGGCTGCGGTACACCTTGAGACGCCGCACTCTGGCCACCTGGTGACACTGGTTGATTCATCCAGGCTTGCGGCGAGGAGGGATTGCTACCCGAGCCCAGCACAGTCATCATCGAGCCTCTCCACTCGGACTGCACTGGAGAACTTGGGCTCGCCTTTCCAGCATTCGACGCTATCCCATTTGGTGGGGCTTGTTCCATTGGAGCAACCTGCTGAACAGGAGTCGTCTTCCTCGATCGAATGAACAAGAAGATTGTAAATGCTATGAGCGACACTGCCACGAAACCTCCGATCGCACCACCGATAATGGCTCCAATATTAACATGGTTTGGAGGAGAAGGGGGAGGCGGAGGGGGTATGGTAGAAGAAACCGGTTCGATTGACGACATATCTGAATTAATGTCGGTGTAGGTTGCAGTGAGAAATTGTGCATCATTCTGACCATTGTATGTAAAATATACGCTCTGAACTCTGTTTATGGGGGTCGGTGCACATCTATAGTCCTGAATTCCCTGTGAGTAGGCATACGTTCGGCAATAAGCAGCCGTCTCTTCGGTGCTGGAGTGCAAGTCCAGCCGTCAACAAGATATCCCGTATGACTGCGGGGACGTTGGGCTCACCAGCGAAGAAAGAAGGTGTTGCTTTCACAGGTATCGTTGCAAAGATTCGTATTCAATGCCGCGTCCCTATCAAGACACCTGAGGTAAATCTCCCAGTTTTTGGAGTCCTCAAGCACGCCGCAGATTATCCCTAGTGCACTAACCCACATGCAGGATTGATGGTTCTCGCAAGTAACTGGGTTCCCTGCAGACCCTGACAGCCAACCGCATGTTTCGTCTGGGGCAACAGTGACAGTAAAGACGTTGTTTGATAAGCTGGTCTTTTGACGCTTTGCGATGTGTTTGAGCTCAGAGACCTCCACCATGTGAGTTTGTGCAGGTGGTCTGTTATGGTCTGCGATGTGTGGTCGTTGAGTGGGCTCGGAGAGGACTCGTCCGTATGAGCCCTGTATAGTCCACAAGCCGAGGGCTATCGCAGAATGTAGTAGGCTACTCATCTTGAAGTTGAGAGCATGAGGTGTGAAAAAACCGTCGGTGGAGGTGCCTCGCAAAGCACCGGGTGGGGGTTCAGCTTTACATGTCATCAACACCTGAGCTTAACAGTGGCGGCGGGCTGACAGCCATCTTCAGACTGCCCTGATTGGCGCCAGGATTCAGGCGTCTTACACTGTGGCCATCTCCTTCACTGCCACTGAGCAACACCTCCGGACCAAGCCCCACACGACCCCACATAAGGGGTAGTACCGAAATAACTTTCAGCTTGCCCAGGATCGTGCCCACCCAAATAGCCATACAATTCATTCTGACGATTCTCATGAATACCGAACACCTACTGGCCAGGCTGCGGTCAACACATACAATGATAACAGATTCATAGGCAGTGACGACAGCCGCCGCGAGAAAGCTAACGATAATACGTGCCGGCCAATAAATGATCCGTTGCTGGACCGCGGCTTCAACTTTGAATCCGTCAGCCCTCCAGACCGACCCTTCGAAATAACAGAACTACCCCCGAGTCGCTGTCTCTCTCTAGTTGGAAGCTGGGTCGAATACACTAACAGCTGGGTCAGCCACCTGCTCGAAAAGGCCGGTGATGCCGCAGTACCGCCGTGGTCACCATTGCGCAAGTGGAGGCCGGCCTCTGCCGCTGAAATCTTCGTATGGATTGCTGTCCGAATTTGCATACCAATTCATAAGGAACCCGCGATCGATCGAGGACTACTGGAGGCTTTCAAGGCAAGGGTATCAACGCCCTGATCATCCAATAGCAAAATGGATGACTAGAAACCGCTTCCAACTGCTTCGACGGCAAGTTCGCATTTTTAACTTCACAACTATCAACGAGAACGATTAACGCAGCTTCTACGGCCGGACTTGCTCCCGGGCCAAAGCCAGGTCCGAAATAACACAGTATGGGTCTACCATCTCCTTCAAACCGTGCACGTTTATCGCTGTAGATGAGTGTATGACCCGCTTCCTTGGAAGGTCTCTGGAGACAACAACAGACCAAATTCGAGCGCGGCAGATGCAGCATTTTTTCTAGTGACGAGCATGATTTCGATCCCGGTTGTTGCTGCTACGTATAATAACAAAATGAATGCTGTTGATCGAGGCGATCAATCGAGGGCATCTTCGGGCTATAACCGCAATGTTCGAGGGGCCGGTTGGAATGCCATCGCCTGGGGTTTCCTGCTAGAAATGACACTTCTCAATAGCTTTATTCTTCAACAACGCAGGACGCCTCAATGGGAGCCGTTCAAGAAGCAGGTTGGCTGGCGGCAGCAGCTTGTGCATAACCTCATTTCAACATACGTCCCTCCAATCGACTCACGGCAAAGGCTTCCGCTGGGAAATGAATTTACGCAGGGCTTGTAAAGACCACGCATTGGGGAGATACAACACCTGCCCACCCGCTAGGGGCAGTCAGCGGCAACAGCCGTAAAGTGAAGAAATCGTGAAATCGCTGTAAACAATGCAATGTACTGTTATTTAGATCCGGAAATTGTTCGTACATCTTTCACCGTAAAAATTAGGGGGAGAGAGAGATAGATGTACCCCTCATTTGCCGACCCCTGTTGGCCCGAATCCCTGTCTAGTACGGGGCTGTTGCTTAATGGTAGTCGAGGAGATAGTACGCATAATGCCAACCAACCCATCCCCAAGTGGCCAGCAAGGCTAAAGTAAAGAATCGCTGTGGCTTAGTCCGCGAGCCGCACAAGGGCTGAAGGACCCAAGCTGAGGCTGGCTTAGTGATGCGTGTGAGGGGTCATCATATTGCAGTTGCTCGAATTTGTGGTCCAGGGATATGAGGAGCGTGACATTGATGAGGAACCCTGTTTCAAGCACCACTATTCTTCAACGCGGCTTTGAGAAATGGATGTCGGGGCCAAAGAATCTTTCTCTTTATCTGTATCCAAGCAAGTACAAGCCAGCATTCAGTTTTCTGATACAATGAAACTTTCCGATTACTGGAGCCCAGCATGGCGTTCTTACCAGACTCAAAGCTCAGTTCCCAGGGATCAAATATGTTAACTTGGTACGTGTAGCAAAGTCTCGATATGTAAGCATACCCACCCTATGAAAGGGGTGCCGCAGGCAGGGCTCGATGTCCTCGAACGAAAGAGACTTGATTAGCGTCACATGCCACGCCTACGCCTTAATAGGATCCTTTCTCGGCACCTGTGCCATGCTATTGTAATGACGCCGAAGAGCCGCAAGATTATGCACCTACTTTTAGAAGGGAGAGACATGCCATACGTCATCATCCCATTAGACAATGTGGCTTCAGCCATGAGTGAAGCAGCACTGTCTAGGCTGTCTGAGCTAGGAGCCATGCAACTGTGAGCCACCAAAGATGGATAAACAACCGCAACGGCATGTAGGGTCGATCAATCGGACAACCAAGTGTAGTAGGCTGCCACACCTCTCCTCCGTGCATTGAGTTCAGTACCATCATATGTGGCTTTCGGGTCCTACAAGTCCGGATTAACACTTCGTACGGTTCCCCGCAGGTGACGCGTTCAAGCTCTATAGCCTGGCCGTATCTGTGATGGTGTCCTCGGCTTAGGCGCTCGTGTTGCTATCGTTGCCACCGCCGTCAAGCCTGGTCTAATCATCTCAGTCGAGCTGATTGATGATGTCTATTTGTAGAGAGTGTATATTTCTCTTTGTTTGATGGTTTGGATGCCGACTACGATTATGTGATTTGTTTAATGATTCTAGTTAGTTATTAGTGTTTATATTTTTTATAACATCCGTGACATATAACGATGTGGACGTCACTAACCAAACCACAGCCTCCGGTGGCGTATGCCATTAAAATAACAATCCGACCAATCATAGCTCTATGCGACAGGATCTCAACAGAGACAAGCCTGGTTCTGCTCCATTTAAAAAAAACTCTATCAAACAAGATGACATCCATTGAACCAAGAGAGTCGCATCGCATGGCTTGGCACGGCATATTCCAAGACTCTTCTCGACAACTCTAAGTTTCAACGCTCGCGAATCCAGCAAATCAGATGTAGATAATAAGCCCGCACATCATACTTCGCACTGTTAGCTTTCAGCTCCAGGCTTCGAGCTGCCCGTGACAGCCGTCAAGAAGCAGGGCGTGAAAATCATGTGAAAGAATCCTATATGAGCAGACACGGGACGGCTCAGATGTGTACTCATTAATGACAAGGCTTGTGTCTTCCTGAGACATCCTCCGCTATTCAGCCTGTTCATGTCATTCACTGCATGAAATCAGCTGCCATGCGTCTGTTAAACGGTCTGGTCATCGGACTTCTAATCGAAAGGGCTTGGGGCCAAACGCCCGATGTGCCCACATCTCAATCTCAACCTCCTGCATCTCAACCTCCTATATCGCAATCTCAACCTCCTGCATCTCAACCTGCAACATCGCAATCTCAGCCTGCTACATCCAAAGCTCCCATAACTCCCACATTCCAATCTCCTACGACTCCCACATTCCAAGGTCCCACAACTCTGGCATCACAAGCTTCTACAGCTCCCACATCCCCATCCCAGGTCCCTTCAACTCCCACATCCACATCCCCATCTCTTTCAACTCCCACATCCACATCCCCGTCTCTTTCAACTCCCACATCCACATCCCCATCCGAGGTCCCTTCAACTCCCACATCCACATCCCCGTCTCTTTTAACTCCCACATCCACATCCCCATCTGAGGTCCCTTCAACTCCCACATCCACATCCCCGTCTCTTTCAACTCCCACATCCACATCCCCATCCGAGGTCCCTTCAACTCCCATATCCACATCCCCGTCTCTTTCAACTCCCACATCCACATCCCCATCTGAGGTCCCTTCAACTCCCACATCCACATCCCCGTCTCTTTCAACTCCCACATCCACATCCCCATCTGAGGTCCCTTCAACTCCCACATCCACATCCCCGTCTCTTTCAACTCCCACATCCACATCCCCATCCGAGGTCCCTTCAACTCCCATATCCACATCCCCGTCTCTTTCAACTCCCACATCCACATCCCCATCTGAGGTCCCTTCAACTCCCACATCCACATCCCCGTCTCTTTCAACTCCCACATCCACATCCCCATCCGAGGTCCCTTCAACTCCCACATCCACATCCCCATCCGAGGTCCCTTCAACTCCCACATCCACATCCCCATCCGAGGTCCCTTCAACTCCCACATCCACATCCCCATCCGAGGTCCCTTCAACTCCCACATCCACATCCCCATCCGAGGTCCCTTCAACTCCCACATCCACATCCCCATCCGAGGTCCCTTCAACTCCCACATCCACATCCCCATCCGAGGTCCCTTCAACTCCCACATCCACATCCCCATCCGAGGTCCCTTCAACTCCCACATCCACATCCCCATCCGAGGTCCCTTCAACTCCCACATCCACATCCCCATCCGAGGTCCCTTCAACTCCCACATCCACATCCCCATCCGAGGTCCCTTCAGCTCCTACATCCCCATCCCAGGTTCCTTCAGCTCCTACATCCACATCCCCATCCGAGGTCCCTTCAGCTCCTACATCCCCGTCTCTTTCAGCTCTTACATCCCCGGCTCTTTCAGCTCCTACATCCCAGGCTCCTCCAGCCCCGACATCACAAGCTCCAACACTAAATGTTCCTACTACGTCCATCGAAACCCCTCCTGAAACACCAACTGAGCAGGCCCAAACAACAATTGAACCGACACCTAATGGGCGCACTGAAACACCTGTTGAGCCTACGCTTCTCGAGCCCATTGAGACCGCCGAAGGTCTTCCCGGGACTTCCAATACTCCACAGGAGCCAACTGGGGCTTCTAATGAGCCCACTGGTATCCCAGAGGAAACACGACCCCGTGCCACGGGATTCAGGACAATTACTACCACTTCTTCTAGGCCTACGGGCAATTCGGTTGATTTAAACCTCAGCGACGCTACACTCGGCGAACACGCAAGGTTTATCACCGTCGACGGTGAGACAGAAATGTAAGACCCTCTTAGCAGCGGCTTCACATCTGCTATGAGCTGACCTAGATAACAGTCTGTTAAGAGCTCCGCCAAACGGCAAGGCATTTTTCAGTATTGACGTCACGAGACCATTAGGTATCGTACCGGGTGAACTCGTCAAGCTCATAGCTTCAATCAGCGTTGGAGACATTGGTGCTCCGAACTCACAGTTTGGGTTTCTCTTGCGACGGGAACGTACTGGCTCCCGTCTCCAGATGATCATGGACGAGAAAACTCTTTACGATAAAGAACTTGAGACTACTGCGGGCAAGTTCAAACAGGTGGAGAGTGAGAAAACTGAGGTTTCAGACAACCCAAAGGTTGAAATAGTGCAGAATTCTGGCGCTCAGCCCGTTGATCTCACTGTTCGTGGTATCAAGTTAGCGGAGGCAGACAGCGCAGCCGTCACGGCTGAGACCACTCGGGCAAAGTCTGCTCCTGGTGGCCAGGAAACTAGCGCCCCTAGTAGAACAGGCAAAGGTGGCGAGGACAGAGAGTCCGGCTTTGTCTCTAGCTTGGAGTCCGGAGCTGGCACTGCTGTTGCTACTGCTGCTGCCACTGCTACTGCCACTGAGCAGCCTGGTACTGGTACCGGCACTGGGACTGAGCTTCCTGGCACTGGCACTGCTGTTGCTACTGCTGCTGCCACTGAGCAGCCTGGCACTGGTACCGGCACTGGGACTGAGCTTCCTGGCACTGGCACTGGCACTACTGTTGCTACTGCTGCTGCCACTGCTACTGCCACTGCCACTGAGCAGCCTGGTACTGGTACCGGCACTGGGACTGAGCTTCCTGGCACTGGCACTGCTGTTGCTACTGCTGCTGCCACTGAGCAGCCTGGCACTGGTACCGGCACTGGGACTGAGCTTCCTGGCACTGGCACTGGCACTACTGTTGCTACTGCTGCTGCCACTGCTACTGCCACTGCCACTGAGCAGCCTGGTACTGGTACCGGCACTGGGACTGAGCTTCCTGGCACTGGCACTGGCACTGCTTTGCCAACCAGTTCTGGACCTGCGAGTATTGTTCCAAACGAAGGCGGACAGAACTATATGGTGAGCAAAGTTGCGATGTATGTGGTACCTCTTATCGCAGCTTTTCTACTTTAAGAGCATCTAGGCATTACTTGATTATTAAGGTAATTTTACTTTATTTCCGTCTCCCTAGTAGCCCCCTTGTTGAGCGTGAGATGTCTTCTTCAGATCCAGGAGGATTTTGACGTATATATAGATATATATATATATATATCTATATATCCTTCAAACGTCGAAGAAGCAAACCCACTTTGTCACCTACCGGTCTAGCGACAGGCGGCAGCAAAGGAACCTGGGAACACAGACGTTGCCAACTTGTGTGATGTTAGTCATGGATTCTATAGACAGCTTGTAGAGAGAAACTAGAATATAAGACACGGCTGTGGCGATCCCATCTACGGCCCCACTGGAGCTCTCACCAGCCTCGGCATGGGGAATAAAACCAGCCCAGTCCCTGCAACACCATACGCAGCGGCTGTGCCAGGATTAGTGGCTACCCATTTCACCCTTGGGTCAGCCGCTTGCGGAAGGTCTTAGTAGCGAAATCTCTGAATTTCTTGGCTTCAACAGCCAGGACGTTAGGGACATTTGCCTTGAACTCATTACTGCGGGTTGCGGGCACGAGAAAAGGCCCCGACTCCACTTGTCAGAATAAGGGTTTTCAGAGCTGATCTCAATGTTGTTGAGTCGCGATTACAAGGAGCACCTTTGGAAGGTTGAACTAAAGTTGAGAGCCCGTTGCTGAAATTAGTGTATAAGTTGTTTGGCTTGGAGCCATTGTAGTGCGTAATGGATCACGATGACGAAGCCGGGGTTAAGGCGAAACAGTGGGGCCGACTCTTTTCACGACCTAGTCTGTCTAAAGGCTGCGAGCTCACACCGGGACTCATCAGCCGCACGAAGACACGTGAATATTCTTACCAAACACAACACCGCTGGCCCCGAACTGAATGCCGTTCAAAGCTTTGCGGATCCTTCGCGCATCCAGAGGAGCATGTATTATCCCACTCATACTCCAGTGATTGTAAGTGAGGAGATCTTGACAACCGTTCGGGTTTCGATTACGAGAACGCCTACCGACATTTCTCTCCTGACTAAACGCCTGACACCATGCCTGCCGGTACTCCCCTCATCGCGAAATACCATCTCGTCCCCAACTTCTCCATTAACCCCCCTTAGTGCGGCGGCATCCTGGAGTTAGCAACACACGCTTCTAGTATAACGCTACTGTAATATATTTCAGAATACCTAAGATTCAAATCTGAAAGGTATGATCGAAGTTGATAAAAGAAGTGGCAGACTGGTTATAGCCAGCTTCGTCCTTAAGGCTCCTTTGCGCAAACCGACAACAGTTTGCCTCTCCTGTTATTAAACACGCCGATTCTGGAAACGGGCCCCGTTTCTAGGCGCAAAATGGGGGAAGGAATCTAAAAGGTGTGATTGGCTGAAAGGTGGAAACGGAGGCCGGATTCCATTGCGCCTTACTAAGTAGGATCCCATATTGCAAAGGACTAGCTGAAGTCACCGCTGAGTTCGAGGACAAGCAGAGTTTTGAAGAGATTGAACTGGATCTGGGCTGATTGGATTGTTGACCCTTATATGTACGATAGAGAGAGCAACAAAAACATTGAGCTACCTAAGATGAATATGGAGAACACAGCAACGCCCGATTGGTATGACGGCTCCCTTTGAGAGGGTGGGAGTAGTAAAATCCGGCTCTTCACCTTGTGTGCAAGACAAGACATCATCTTGAATACTCGGATTAATAACGATCAGGTTGATATATTGATCAATAATCTAGTTTGAAGCTCCCTTATACGCCTCAACTTCAATCTCAATCTGCATCTGGGGAAATGCCAGGCGGGGTATAGCAACAGCAGTCCAGATCGGTCGGTGTCCCGGGATCCGGTTCTTCAACTTCTCGACTGTATAGTCGTACGAGGCGCCGATATCAACATGATATGTCCGGACTGAATAGACATCTTCCCAACCCCGAAGGCCAACAGTTTGGAGAACGCGGTCCACGTTCTCGAATGCGAGATCAACCTGGCCCTTGACATCATTCGCGTCGAGCTTCCCGGTGTTGTCCCAGCCTCCCTGGCCAGAGCATTTCACAATGTCTCCTACGAAACCATCATCAACACAATTACCGTGGCAACCCAGACAAAGCCCAGGAGAACTTCCACTTGACTCTAGGTAGCCTCGATTCCAAGAGCAAGGTTAGTGGGCCAGTCGTCGAAAATGACGTCGATGTCAAGGAGCAGCTCCTCATGTATGCCTACCAGGACCTTGTGGACTTTGCCACTGATTTCTAGGCAACCCGAAGTGGAAAGCCTACCAGGCCAATGAACGCCAAGCTCGCGAATTGGGACCCAAACTTCAACCTGCAGAGAGCTACCAAGAAACAAGACTCGACTGGCGCCGCTCATATACCATCTTGTGGCTATACGACCTTGTCAACGTCTTCTCCTCCAGCGTGGTGCAGCGAAACACCATCGCAGGTAAAAACCATGCCTATGAGACGGTGGACTGGTCCGTCTCTGGCCTCCGGAACCGACACCGGAGGCTCTTTGGTCTGGTTGAGTTTGCAGGCGTCGTCACTTCCATGGCGATGAAAAAGCCCGGGGGCAATGTCCGGAAAATGATTCTCCCTCACCACGTGTTCCAGCTTTAGTGCATTGTCGACTCCTTCACCGTCTCCCGAGGTTGGTCTTTAACCGGCCTTCGAGGACACGTCCTAGAGGCCCCGGCCAGCCCGTTTCGACCTAGACGAGACGTGGACCTTTTCTTGATCGCGACAGCGAGAGATTTGGACGTGGTTTTCTTCGAGGTGTTGAGGCCCTTAGGCAATGTTTCGAGAGTGCCGGGATTTTGAGTGGCGGCTCCGAATATCAAGTGGCCCCTTTTAACATCCTAGAAATGCAGCAGGGAGAATTCATCAACTGGTTTGGAGAGACCAAGTGCATGCACGGGTTAAACGGGATCACCCCTTCGCGCTTTTCAAATCACAGCGCCACCGGTCTGTACGAGTACTCGCCCTTTCTCTGCGGTACTGGCTTGATGGAGGGATTGGAGCTGGCTTATGCATTCAGTATGCTACTCTGGGACAACATTCCCGAGCCCATGCTGCTGGTCCATCTTCACAACATGCTCGTGCAGAGGGGTTTCATACGTGTGCCCGTGGGATTGTTCTCTATGCTTTAAGGCATGTTCAGGCTTTCCTTTTCGTTGATGGGCAAATTTCGACAAGCAAATTTAGCGATGCTCTTAAGGCTAAGATGGGCGAGGGAAATTCCAATTTCTTGCACCGTCAGCGACGATCTGTGTGGCAGGCGGCGGTAAACTTTGGCGTTGACTTCCATGATATAGTGGACCTGGACGCAAGTCGCTTCTTCCAGAGGAAATCGAGCCTGATTCTCTACCGAGACGCCGGCTGAAACCCCGATGGTATTCCGGACAAAGATGTTGCTTTTGGATCTTTCCTTTTTTACTCTCGCCTCTCTCAAACAAAAACGGTCATCGATCCAGAGACCAAGGAGACGCGACTTGAGGACACAGTTCTCGTTCGTCGGGCAAAGGCCGGCGGCTTGGATTACAGCACGATTCTGAGAACTCAGAAACAGATCACGGAAAGTATCCGTACGGGCAGAGGCGCCGTCATGCCATCTTTGTTGAGCTCCATGATGCCTGAGGTTTATCAGACAGTGTTGGGAGAAAGCCTCCCCAACGTGGCTGAACAGGCGCTTGATTGCTGAAGGTATTAACCTTACTGGTCGCGAGCTGCTGGAAGTCCTCAAAGTGGATATTTGGGACGACGTCTCTGGGAAAATGCCCCTGTCAAGCCTGAATTATCCTTGGGTGACAGACAGGTTCATGTTGTTGTTTGAGAGAATGGAGCAGCACTTGAAGGAGTTGAAGAACTGGCTGTACGTGGCAGCGTACGATCGTCCCGGGCCATGGAAGAATGAAAAAATCCGCCCTGGCTATCATGGCTCTGGAGTTACACGACGATGAGTGCTTGAGGGTGATGGCAGAACATTTTGAAGAGTTTTCGGGCAGGGTTTATGGAGCATACTGGGAGGGTCTGGATAATACGAATCCCAAGCCTCGCCAGCAAAACAAGCCGGGCCTTGATGAGATTGATACTTGTACAGTAATGTAGTTTGTGTGGACTTCACGGCGATGGGAGAGGGCCTTATCATCATTGGCTTTTTAGAGTCACTTCACCGTGCTCACAGCGCCAGCACGGATTACAAGAGGTAATAGCACGACAATACGCATTTAGAACTATTCTATTGCTACAGTGGGAACTCGGTGCCTGAAAATTGATTACAGGTAACTGGATGCTCCTCAAGTGGCGAAGGTTGAAACCCAGTAGTCTTTAGATGGCATTGTGACTGCGTGTGTATTGTGTAACTAACTGAGCTAGGAAAGGGGGAAACGGTGAGTCCTAAAGGGGATCACTGTTGTGGCTAGTTGCTCTAAGGCGGAAATGTGGACGGTGTCCGAACGCGGGGCTGACTCTCAGACCCACCAACAGTGATGATGCATCATCCCTCTCGCTGGCGTCCAGCAAAGCAGACTGGGATTCGGGCACGTGCAAATCCTTCGAGGTGGAGTTGACCGCTTCTGCCTGAACTGCTCGTGTGACAACCACGATTCCTGCTTCATATCAAAACAACAATAATAGTGTAGCGACTCGCTGTCCGAATCCAAACAACTCTCTACGGTGTGAATACCATACAGGCCTCACTGACCGCATCGAAAAGTCACGATGACGATTCGGCGTCTTGGCGCCTTGTGCGCCGCGGCTTCTGTGTACCTGCTGAGCGCCACCACCAATGCCCTACCATCGGATCAAAAGCCGATTAATGCTCCAGATGAGCATCATGAGCTGCCCGTCGTTGCTTCCGAGGAGGCTGTCGCTGTCGAAGGCGGCGCCAAAGTTGCTAAAATCGCGCTGTATCCAGGCTTCCGAACGTATCCGGACGACCTGAGGGACATGGGCAACGCCGTGGCGGCGTGCTCGGACGATGAAGTGACTGAAGTCATACATCTCGCTACAGATGTCTGCCTGTCGGGCGAGTACTACATGCGCGACAATGTCAAGGTTCTGGAATCGCCAAGTTGTGCGGACGGCTCGATGCCAACGCTTATGTTCTACCAAAACAGACGCTGTACCAATTCACCCCTCAAGGTGGTACAGAATCTTGACGAGACTACAGAGCGTTGCCTTTGGTCCGAAGCAGATGTCTCCGTCTCGCCATACTACTGGTCTCTCATATACCGATGCGATACCGAGCCCGATGGCGCTGCTGAGCACCAAGACGCCACTCCAGCCTTGATCCACCACAACGTACTTGGCGCGACAGGCAGCGTCCGTTACCACCGCGGGACACTGTTCCGCTGCCATGACAAATACGCCAACAGGTCTCGTGCCAACGAACTCGAACCCGGGAACTGCAACTGGTCTTTTAGTTCCTTGCCGTTGGAGACGATTGAGATCGTGTCGCCCGCGGTTTGCAGCAACGGCACCCGAGCCCAACTTGCCCTGTACGAGGACGTCAGGAGATACGGGGGGTCCTATATGTGCAACTGGGGAAACATGACACTAGAAAATACAATCGTGGACGTGGATGACTGGATGCTGAACACCTGCATCAACATGTCTCATTTGAAGCTGCTCAGGGGTGGATTCGGCAGAGCTCTGGGAGTCATGTTCTATTGCGACGGGATGCACATCAAGGGACAGGATGATGAAGAGAACGAGGAAGTGGCCGAAGACACATCCAACCCTCGGGGACCGAGAACTTCACATAGCGAGTGCGCAACCTTGGCCGGTCGATGGCAGTGGAATCATCCTGTTCGGCCCAAGACATTCATGTATCCTGAGCCCATGGCTTGTATGTCACTTCCACAAGGTCATCAGGTTCGGATCCACGAAAAGCCGACCTGTCCCGATGGAACTACTGGTCGCCTCGCCATGTGGCGGGAGCCTGGCTGCATCAACTGGCCAAAGAAGATTGAGGCTGTGGACACGCTGAACTGCGAGAACTGGGACTTGCTGTCAGAGACGAGCTACATGATTTGGTGCGCTGCCGACGGCCTCACGGCTGAGGAGCGGAAAGTTGGTCCTGAAGATCACAGGGCTGTGGTTTCGGTCGACGAGTGCCCCAAACTCAATATGAAGCCAGGCCGGGTTGTTCTCGGTCGTGACGGTGGGCCGATGGTTTGGCGTGTAGATGTTGACCAGGATTGCGTCATCATGAACAAAGATGCCCAGCTCAAGGTGTATGGGAACGCAAAGTGCCCAAGCGGGAAGGATGCTAAGCTGGTCATTTACAACGACTCTTATTGCCTTGGTGGCCGGGGTCAAATGGTTGATGCTGCGAGCTTTATTAATACATGCACACAGGTCTGCGGAGAAAGCAGCCACCGCAGCTGTGGCGTGAAGTTTACCTGTGACTTTTAATTACTACATCCCTATGCGCGGTCTCACTTTAAGTGAAAAAGGAAATTTGTGCCCTCTCATTGGTCTATACCCCTGTACCCCGTAGGTCCTTTTCACTTGACTTGGACACAAGGGCCCCTAATCTATCTTTTTATTGAAAGTGAACAGTCCGCCCTTCTCATTGGCCACCACCTTCCTCCCCTGCTACAATCATTACCAGTTTTGCCTTTTTGTCGTCTCCAACCTCCGTCTTTAGCCCTGCTAAACTAGACCATACTACATTTCAAGCATCACATTAACTAATAGTAATTTCACTGATCGCGTCACGCGAACGCGTAAGGAACGCGCTAAAGAAAATCGCCATAATATTGTCACACACGCAACCAGCTCCACAACTCTCTCTATTATTCATCAACATCATCAGCTGTATGATCCATTAGAATTACCTGCCTAGGCAGATACGCCGTTTAAAACATGCCATTTCAGGAACCTCAGCCTGACGAGTTTCAGGGCATTGAACAGAGCGAAACGACTCCTTGGCTGGGACATACAGGTTGGCCTCGGTTGTTCCGCAATAGACCACTGGACATCATTGCCGCAGCAGCGCAACAGCCTGGACTGCTGTGGAACGAAGACTATCTCTTAGGACAATGGCAGGATACCCAGCTTCGGAGCTCAGCTGCGGTTGAGGCTCAGATATGAGTTGTACTCCGTGGTGTCGACCTCATGATTGATCGGGCCAAGTTCACGCTGGCTAAGGCGTCATACAGATCCCGATGCTGGCTGAATACCTATTAGAGAGATGAATTCTGGCCCCATGAATTTCGCATTGTATCTTGTCTGAAACGATATGTTGACACATGGAAGAGGTTCGTCTGTTTTATATTTAGGGTTCTTCACTTCCGACCACGACAGCGCCGGGAGATTTATAACTTGAGATTTGGACCCAACGAAGCCAAGATGATGCGTCATATACTCGACTTGGTTGCCATTCTACAGCATGGGGCAGAAGACTGTGACGATGATTCCGATGAGGCAG